>CM035412.1:17063409-18263409 GCA_020310875.1 Ceratopteris richardii
ATACTGTAAAACCAGAGCTTCAGGCCCTCAAATGCTCCGTTATGTGATTAGGATGCTACTCCTACCAAGCTGCGGTTTATACAAAAAACATACAGTAGGCCAAATACTACCTGTAAAGCCGACACAGTAATAACGGCGCAACATCCCATTAAAAAAAAAAACATGCCATGGAAAATCAAAAAGATTCATTGTTCAACTACATAAAAGCAGAGACGTTCCAGGCCCTTGAAACAGCAGGGCCTCCATATGTTACACAAGCCAATTGCAGAAGCAGCAGTCATAAAATGGTAAATATAGGAGTATATATATATAGATATATATATATAACCAAAGCTTCATCAAAGCTTGAAGCATTTAGTGCAAATTAAAAAACTTCACATAGAGTGAGCAGAACTCAAAGGTGAATATAGAGGCAATCACCTCTTGAACAGTCTGGACACTTGCCTGTACACAGGTCACCAAAGGTGGAATCAGTAAACAACCACTCACTTTCAAATCAAGTAATTGGCGACCAAAAGTGTACCTAGTCTTTGGATGTATTAAGATTGGCATAATTTTAAGGTCAATCATCATCTTCTTCCTCCTGAAAATAGTAAAGATGATGCAAACTTTCAAGATAATATCAAAGTGGAGCTGAAAAAAGAGAAGGGTGGACAAATAGTCTTTGCATTCAAGCTGTGCTCTACTTCGTGACAGGAAAACACCTAATACGTCTAAAAAATCCTACATCCATCTAGCTTTACTCTGTAGGAAGGAATTTAATGTCAACCATTCAGTAGGCTACAACATTCACTTTGACCTTGAATCCCTGAAACAATTTATCAGGTCCAATGTTGCTGCAAAAATCACTTGCACTTTCATAAGAAACACATTCTTTGAGGTGACAAATGAACTTCAAACATACTGCATACACATCAAAATTGCACATGAGAAATCCACACTCGTATCCAAACAGGTTCCTCATGGCTTTGCTACGGGAGGCAAAAATGAAACAGTTTCAAACAGATTAAAAAACGAGCACAAACATTCTTTGTTTGTTTCAACCGTATGACTTGCCAAATGCCTACATATTTTACCATAAGGGCACTAAAAAAGACAAACCTCTTCACTTTCCTCATTTGCATCAGACCCTTCCTCAGCATCATCTGAAGCTTTATCCTTCATAAGCAAACAGACACGGGGGACATCAGGCCTGAAGATTGAGTAAGCCAGTAGTTTACAAAGAGAACTTCAACTTAACACACCTGCTTTGCACTATAAGCTTTCATGCTCTTCTCATACTCTACCTTCTTTGCATTGGCCTTAGCAACATAAGGGGCTTTCTCCTGCAATAAAGGGTATGATCAAATTCTTCTTCTTGATAGTTTCTAATATATTACGACTTTGAATTAAACATACTGCATCACTCAATGTTTTCCATTTGTCACCCCCTGCTTTCCCAACCTGTCAAAAGCACAATACAAAATCAAGAACGGTGAGGTAATACCAAAAAAATATATATTGATACTCATTGCATAGCTTGGTTGCAACAAACCACAATGACATATATTATGAACTTACATTGAGTTCAATACATTTACCAAGAAGAATAAGCAATGCAGACCTACAGGGCTTATTTCATATTAGTATCGTTGGCTGCACACACATTCTTATACTTCCAAGGATGTACCAAGTATGATATTGTTTGCACCCTAATCATTGATCACAAAACATTCTGGAAGAAACTATTGCCCTCATATTTTTCAGATTTGTGCAATTGTTCCTGCATTGCAATCTGCAGAGATTGAAGAGAGAAAGCTTTAAATCCTCCTCAAACACATGTCACATCTATATCTGCTCGCTGCTCATATTTCAAGGGCCAAATCAGGATCCATTCCATAAGGTGTCTGCATATATGCATATCCGGCCAAGCAGATGTCTGCTTGAAATGTGCAGAACAATTTTAAGAGTAAAGTCTCTAGCACTGTTGACAAACTTCCAAGGTGCTATCTCATCCTCAAACAAAGATGCTATCTCACCCTCTTGGACCTTGATAGAAAAGGATGTCCACAACCTATAAATCTAATACTTCTATACGCAACAGGTGATATCACGTCTGAAATTTCAGACTTCATTTTTTATTCATTTCATACTATCATAACTGTATCCATATGAAGTATGGTTTATGAATATGGAAAAACTATGCAACCTTATTTAACCAGATTAAAAGAAGGTATACAGTACACATTCCAAAATCAAGTGGAAAAAAAAGATCAACACACATTAGAGATTAAGGAAAACATCAAAAAAACAAAAGGTTTGAAAAGCAGACAAGCACTTCAACAAAGGAAAATTTTGATAGGCAATGCACATCTGAACAGAAGCAAAAGAAGTTATCGAGTTTTAGTAACTGCACAAGACAAGAGGTTTAATGATATGAGATCGAAAAAAAGTATTTTTAACTTGTGATAATTACTCACTGCTGCAACTGCTTTGACATGGGGATTCTCTGCAACAAAGGTTTTCCGAAACTCTTCTCTGTATTACACATGACAAAATAATCAATCACAATAAAAAGAAGGAGAAGAAGACATGAAAGACTGGCAAAGCATGTTGCGATTGCACAATGAACCATTTACTATAGCTTACAAAAACACAAAGAATGGTGTTGGTGGCCTCTTCGGTTTGTTGGGGTCCTTCTTCTCTTTCTTACCCCTGCTGGCAATCGGCTTTTTGGCCTTAGACTCCTTGCTTACAATCTGCTTTTTCTTCTTCAGATTGCTACAACGTGAGGACACCATCAGATTAAATGCAGTTCAAGAGATTAAGAATTTCTTCGTCATTAAGCCTATTTTTGATGATTCAAAATTTGGCAAATCAGTTTATTTACATGCAATTATCTCAAGCATTAGATGAAAGCAAATACGCAACAAACAAAACATCTATCTGTGATCAAGCCAATCGTATATAAGCGATAATTCAAATTCATGCATTGCTTATATTAAAATAGAAAGGACAGAACCGACAGAAAGTAAACTCCCAGTATGACCATCAATCGACGAACGTTCTTATGTGAAATCAAATATAAAGACCACAGTAATATGCAAACGACAATTGCGCAGTGATCGATATTCTTACCATCCGCATTCTTGGGTATGAATACTCAAAAATCTACTTCTATTCATGGCATCAACTCCTTAAATGCTACCTAAATTTGGCTTGAGAGTTAACAACAAGCATATAAATGTATACTTTTCTGTAACATCCACATATCTGTCGGAGATTGATCTTCTAAAAATTATCTTTCGATCCTCATCATCCACGATATGTAACGAATGCCATGCCCCAATGGATTGGTTATTTCCGCACGACCAGGACATCATCTGAAATCACTTCATGTTCACAGAGACTTGAGATCCAGAAGGCCCAGTTCTGTACAAATATGAACACTCAATTTCTGGAAAATTGCAGACCCGCATGTGCGAGCATAACTGGATACTCTATCCAGAATGGAATGCTCCTAGCACTATAAATGTTCATTCAACCTCAAATCAGGACGATGGAAAAGTAAAGAAGGAACTTTTTGGGCAAGCGGGAAGGGGATGCGAATGTATGCATAAGGATAGAACAGGAAGGACTCTCTCTCTCTCTCTCTCTCTCTCTCTCTCTCTCTCTCTCTCTCTCTCTCTCTCTCTCTCTCTCTCTCTCTCTCTCTCTCTCTCTCTCTCTCTCTCTCTCTCTCTCTACTTCAATTACGGTGGAGCCAGAAGTGAAAATTCACGTAGCTTACGTTTCTTCCGCCTGCTTAGATAGACTGCTCTTCCCCTTTCCCCCCTTCATCCCTCGACCTGCAGAGAGAAGAGTTACAAAAAGGAAAATCAAGCGTGAGGAGACGAACGAAACAGATAGCATAGATGAACATAACAAAGAAGCACGCCATGTTAGCTTGGATAAGGGGGAAGGAGAAGGAAGCAAATATCCGAACAAGATGTGGCGATAAATCGCATAAAGACGAGGAGGGGAAGCAGAATTCAGAGCTAAAAATGGAGCAGGGGAGACGCAGAACAGAAGGGAGCAAGCTCGGAGAAACTTTTTAAATGGTCAGATTGTTTAAAAATTCAAAGACAAGGGAGAAGAACGCATCGCCCACCAGGAAGCTTTGTATTTGCGAGGAGTATGTGTTTTGTAGTTCCACAACACGAAGGCCCAAGAGCAACGCGAAACAAGAGAAGAGAAGAGAGCTGCAACGAAGACGAGAAGCCGAGCGAGAAAACACACGAAGATATCCCTCGGAACAAGGGTTTGCATTATGCAAAGGAAAGATCGCGCTCCACCGGCTCAGCCGGTTACCACCGGTCGACCCACCAACTTACACTTACCCCCATAGGCACGAACCCACCTCCGCTCTCAAGCCACACATCGTTTCCCCGTCTGTCGTCACAATCACAATGGAGAAAGTGCCAAGGAGAGGAGTGAATACAACAATCATAATGTTGGAAGTAGAGGTGCACATCTCATGGGCATATGGGGAGGGATAGGGAGTGAATACAACAACAATAATAATGTTGGAAGAAGAGGTGCGCATTTCATGGACATGGGGATGTATAGGGAAGATGAGCTTTTATGCACACACGCATGTAGAGGAATAAGTAAAACAATAATAAGGGTGGTTTCAGACAGAGGTGGTGGAACTAACTGAGGAAAAACGTGATTCCGGGTGGAAGAACGTGTTGTACCAAAGAGTCCTCTGACCCTGCATTCACACAAGGGTAGAAGATAAAAAGTCAGTGTGATTCTCTCAGTCTTACCTGGTCCAATGAAATCCTTTCAAAAAGATTATAATGAGTATTTGATGATGACCATATCGATTATTTTACTCTTAAAAATTGCCACGTAGGGTGGAACATGTCCTGGGGCGGGGAGAGGGGGGTCGGAACAAACTGCCTTAAAATGTATCGCTTACTCAGCATGATGGAGCAGGGTACCTGAAGAGTGCCGCCGCGCTATGTGAAAGAGTCATGCCACATGCCTGATTTCCATTTGATTGCTTACGTTCCAGAGCGCTGCTGCCGCGCTGTGTGAAATGGCTCTAAGCTTGTTAGCTCCCATGGACATGGATGGGGATGGATAGGGAGATGAGCTTCTAGCTATTGAAGATGTATAGGAAAATATCGGACTTTCATTGTCCGAAGAAGATAGAACCACCTTCATTTGGGGTTAATGCAACATTTAACTTTTATACTCCATACTAATTATGTGCGGCACCATTCTTTTGAGATCCTTTTGTTGAAAAATTCTCAAAAATTAAGATTGAACATGCACGGATACATGTCACCTATGCATGGATTTTATGATGTTTTCCTTTGGTTCTTATGCCACATAGAATTTATTATTGACATGGGATTATTTGTATCCACTTATTATACGTATGGGATTACTTCATGTATATCCTCATTTTTCATTATATATATTTTGCTTCATACCAAAGTTTTAAGAGGATAAATATATGTTATCTAGCTTTGAGAGATAGGAATATGTTATCTATCTTTGAGAGATAGGAATATCTCACTTATACATTAGTATAGAGAAGTTAATAAACTTTCATTCGAGAGGATTAGGTATCTTTGAGAGATATATATGCTCTATTTCATAGTCGAGAAGGTAAGGAACCTTCAAGATAGTCTTTTAATAGTAGAGACAATGCGATGTTGATAGCAATGCCCACAGAAAGTCATACTTTTGAAAAGTAGATGATAAAATAGTCAATTTGATGCTTTTGGCTTGCTATTGCAAATGGCATAACCTAGATGGAAACCACTTAGAGTATTTGGCATCACTTATGGGTTTCACAAGGAGCATATATACATGCTCGCATGACTCACTCAGAAGGTCTTTGGAATGACCTTAGCTCCACTGAGAACATTGGATAAGAAGAAGGGAAGATAGTTAGGATGCCGTTTAGCAAAGAGATCTAGAAAGTACCTACACTGGTACTTATATACTGGTTAGATTTGGGATGTAAGCGGTCATAAAATCATTTAAACCAAGCTAACCTAGTCATGAGAGAAGAGGGATTCATGAGAATCCACTCGATTATGATATATGGAGTTCTATTTTAGTTATGGGATTCAACTATCTAATTGATTGGAATTATGTTTTGTAGATTGGATATGAGAATCCCTAATATGGGATAGTGGAGATTATCTCCTTTTGAGAATTCATCTTCTATGTGGAGGGAGAAAAGAACTCATCATCCATAAAGTATGATTCCTACTAGACACAAAGGTGTTTAGAGAACATCTTGTAGTTGAGCTTTGAGGAGAGGAGTTATGAATCTCCTTAGGAATTCATTTAGTCTATTTTTCATTATAGTTTTCCATCATTCAAGAGTTAGATTCTTCACTATTCTCATTTATGGATGAGTTGAGCAAATAAATTCATCAGAGTGTCTTTAAGGGAAAGGGAAAGTGGAAAAGATGTCGTTGTTAGAGCCTTCTACCTTAGATGAGATAGAAGGAGAACTATATACTCTTTAAACTATTTTGATAGGAATGACAATATCCTATCAAAGACAATAGGGAGATTAGACAAACATGATGGTTAGATGGATTTTCACCTGAATTCTAGTGGAGAAGTTGGTATATCTATTTATAGTGATGGTATATGACTAGATGAGGAGTACCAATTATTTATATCTATGACATTAAGATTAGAATGATGACTTTGCTTTTGGGTTTTTCAGAGATAGAGAGAAATCTAACTAGTATGAGCATCAATCTCTTAGTTTGTGTTGTGTCATGAGGATGATGACTGAGCACCACTGAGGATGATTGGTATTTACAAATTATGTGAGTCTCAAGAAGAAATGATGGCAAACTAAGGGGAAGAGAATGTGTTGGAGTTTGCATATGTGCCACTAGATGCTTTTTAATGGAACTTAGTCTGAACTTATGGATGACAAACCAATGAATTCTTGGATAGCAGGATGTAAAGGTTTCATTCTACTACCTCGAATTTCCTGTTTGTGAACCAGGGTGATGGATTTGCATAGGACCAAAGGATAGTTCGTGACAAAAACTAGTGTTTGTAAGTACACTCAGGGTCAAGATTACCTAGAGTTACATGAGAGTAAGTCTATCATTTTAGTTCTAGAGGGGTTTGGCGTCACTTTCTTATGGAACTTTGTTCTATATTTTAGAGGATTATATGGCTTATCATCTCCATTGAGGTAAATCAAGTTTAGCTAGCTTAGCACTCTACACTTTTCTTGCATATTATTACTCTAGAGGAATCATCATATGAACTCAGGTCACTTTGATTATGTTAGAGATTATGGGAGTGATGATTTGGAAGTTGAGTGTATGCGGATGTAGTAAGCACTTATTACACGGGGAAGCAACACTCATAGATGAACATGTACTAGTAGATGGGGTTCAGGAAAGCCCAAGTACTTTCTATCATTATGGACATACATTGTGTGTGTGTATGTATGTATGTGTGTGTGTGTATGTATGTATGTATGTATGTATGTATGTATGTATGTATGTATGTATGTATGTATGTATGTATGTATGTATGTATGTATGTATGTATGTATGTATGTATATATATATATATATATATATATATATATATATATATATATATATATATATATATATATATATATATATATATATATATGTGTGTGTGTGTGTGTGTGTGTGTGTGTGTAAGCTTAATTAATATTTTTTTTTTGCATGTATGTATCCATATTTAGATCATGCAAACTACATATATAATTGTTACACAATGCAACAATCACATAAAAATTTTCAAGCTTTCTCAAAGCATTTTTGTAGAGAAAGAGAGTTGTACATAATTGCAAAATAGTTTTCTTGTAAAAAGGAAGAGTCTTCCATTAAAAGTCAGTGAAAGATGAGCTAATTTAGAGTAGGAACTTTTATTTTTCAGTGAGTTCTGAAAAACAAAGGAAAGCCAAGACCTCACTTGTAAAGAACTTCTGGTTTGAATGTAGTGTTAGCTCTCTTCTGGCAAAAATCGTGTTTGTGCTTTTCAATGCATTATAAGTGAGTCTACTTCTTCATTTTGGGTACATGATACTTGTTTTAGAGTTATAAAAGTTTTATATATCAAGATTGAATTATTTTGAGGTCTTATGATTAGATGCTTGTTTAGGTGATTGAAACTAGAGAAGAAGGATTTGTCACATGTTTGTGAGATTTATCTAGGACTATATGCCTACTTTTCTCGTATTTTATCCTATTGTATGTTGGAGTTAGACGTCTTCGAAAGCATGCAAACAACACAAGGAAGAAGAAGAAGCTTGGAGCACATTCTGTGGATGATATACATGATAGCCTTTGATTTTAGAACTATACCCAACAAAAATAAATTTCACTGCTTTATCATCCAATTTCCTACGATGTTGTTCAGGCACTAATGCATATGCCAGACAACCAAAAACACGTAGGTGAGCAACAAATGGCTTACGACCATGTCAAGCCTCATATGGAGTGATAGACGAAAATGCTTTAGTGGGACACCTGTTAAGTATATATGTTGCACACATGACAGTCTCAAGCTAGAAACTATGTGGTAAAGCCAGACTCTTGACCATACACCTCGCGGGCAAAGAGGACACCATTTCATATTTCTTTAGGCATAGTAAACTAGCAAAATTCAAATGACCAAAGCATGCATGCCAAAGCTTTGCATCTGACATAGCTTAAGAATCATGTACTACGCATGCTGAATCATTCACAGATTTTTTATATTCTATGAGCTTATACAACCCACAACATAAAATGCCAGAAGCAATAATCACATCGCCATTTGACAGATCATGAATTGTACATCTATCATCAACAAATTTCACAACCAAGCCAATCTTGGCTAATGCAAACAGATAACAGTTTTTTCTTGATCCATGGCACAAATAAAGCATCCGACAAAGTGAAAGAACTACCATCAGCAGTAGTTAGAATGATCTTACCAACTCCCATGACAGGATAAGAGGAGTTGTTTGTGCATGTGATAGTATTCCCTGTAGGAGCACGCTCAAGTGAAGTGAAGAAACTATGCTGCAAGGCAATATGTTATGTTGCCCCACTATCAAAATACCAAACATCTAAGTCTACTATAGACATACACTGCTCATGAGAACATGGGTTAAAACTGCAAACAGTAGTAAACACCCATTCTTCATTCTGCACAAGATTAGTAAACTCTGTTTTTAGTGTAGAGGCCTCTGCAACAACCATTCAAGCCTCTTTCTTCTTTGCCTCTTTAGCAGCCAGTTTTGGACAGCTCTTAATGACATGATCATTTGCTTTACAATATTTGCAAAACAATTTTTGCTTTTCTGTTTTCTGCTTATCTCTGTCTTCCTTCTTTGATTGTGCAAAATTAGTAGATTTTTGCTTACAAGTAGAAGAGCTCCATTTATCTTTACTCTTTTGACTAGCGAGGAAAGCTTGATCTGCAACATGCATAATGGACATGTTCTGCCTAGACTAATCTTCCTGTAACAGAACAGACTAACTCCTCAAATGTTAAGGCATTTGGATTGCCTTTCATCATCAAACAAAGAGTAGAAGCAAAACTCTGATATGAATCAAGAACACCATTCAGAACAGTCTGCAAAAGTGAACTGTCAGGCAAGACTTCATCACTAAAAATTAATTGTCCCTTCAAATATTTGATCTTTGTTACAAAATTATCCATAGAATCACCTTCATTCATATGCTCACTCTCCAACTTTTTTTGGAGGTAAGCAACACGAGCCTCATTCCTAGCCCGGTACAATGTGATAAGTGTATCCCAAGCATCCTTAGTTGTTTTGCAAGAGCGAATGTGAGGAATGATGGCACGTTTGACAAACAAGGCTATCAATGCATGTGCCTGAGAATCTCTACCATCTCAATGAATTTGCTCTGTAGCATCAGCTTCAGTACATGTATTTGTAGGTGTAATAGGACGTCTTTCAACACCCTACCCCAATATTCCACAATCCTTTTGTGGCCAACATGATGCATCATATAAGCCCACAATGGATAATTCATACCATCAAAGTTATCCTCAACAACCAACATACAAAATACATCACTGCTATGGCCACTGACTAAAATACCCTGATGCAAAAAAATGAATGTATATGAAAAAGTTGAACAGAACTACCCTAACGAGTTCTGCTAAACCTATAGCAGACTTCAAGACGACGCTTATATTAGCGAACCAAAACCTATATATATATTTGGCATAAAAAGACAAGATAGCCTGCACAAGCGCTACGACAATGCATTTGGAGGCCGAAACGAGCTCAGATTGCAATTTTGGCACACAAAACGAAGCAGTTTTGATCTCCTAATCACCTTGAGTATGCTCACCAAATTTCTTGGGATTCTGAGACTATGACTAGAGGGGTGTCAACGATGCCCTAGATGAAGCAATGACGTGTTGTGATACCAATTGTTGGAGTTAGATGCCTATGGACACACACGAACAACACAAGGAAGAAGAAGAAGCTTTGAGCACAACACACAATATTGAATGTATTACCACTAGAAAATAGTAAAAAGATAAGTAACCCGTTAGGGCAATAGGCATAGATACAAACCGGGGGAAAAAAACTCCTAAAGAGGGAAAAAAGTGCCCCGTTAGTCCTAGTTTGTTCACACATATCACTACCTAAATATATCAACATTGTACTCATGGAGAGTTTTGAAACGAGCCAAAGCATGCAATAATAAGGTAGATACGAGCATTTTGGTGATTTAGCCCTATTCCAAGCATCAAATAGACACTCACCATTGCGAGCATAAGATATGCATGTGCATCAGATAGACATGGGCTTCAAAGCATCGAATAATTACGTATCCAACTTCATCATGTGTACACTACCTTGAGCTTAAGAAACATCACGCTTGTGATCAAGCTTAGATCTATGTTACCATCACGATTGCTAGTAGAGTGGATTCTTCCACTCTACAACCTCTCTTGCAATCAATATCGTGCAACAAAGAACATTCATCTTGAAAGGATCGCAACATTTGGGACTTGATCTTGTGGATTTGTTAAACTACATCATTTGTGGATCAACTTCAACTAGGTTGAGGTCTACTCTTTGCATATTGACATTGCAATCATGTAGGAGCATCACTCGACAAGATTACCAAACTTTGCATGAAAGGAGGATCTTCATCACTTGAATCAAAGAGCCATTGGGACATTGCTCTTACCTCTCAGACTAAGGTTTCCATGATCACAGGTAGTTTTCATAAGTATAGGTGACGTGATATAGAGTGTGACTATCTCTTTTTTTTTTTACTTAGATTCATTTCTATCTTTCATTTTTTCAAGTTCCTCTACAATTGGGTGTATCACTCAGAACTAGCTCTTTGCGATAGTGGAGCATCACCTAGTAGAGCATCAACTAGCCAAGAGCATTGGAAGTATCCAATAACACAAGGATCATTGCCTAATGGAGCATCACCTAGTAGAGCATTGCATAGCATCCTATTTTGGATATCACTCTACCCCCGATCTGTAATTTGCTCATAACTTGAGCTACAAATATCTAATTGATGCAATTCAACTTGAGTTGTGTATCTTGTAAGAATTACAACTTTATGGAACATCACAAAAACTAGTTTGCATCGAACCTCCATAAAAATGTGCTCTATTGCCTATCAGGATAAAAACTCTAACTTTGACTAGTATTTTGCTCATATCTTGAGCTAGCAATATCAGATTGATGCACTTCAATTTCTGTTGTATGGCTTATAATAAGGGATGCAAAAGATTTTTGAATTATTTTGATGACAATGCACCACAGTGGACTCTCCTTCTTGAGAGCTCCATGATTATATCCCCCCAGTAGAAACCCGAACTCTAGCACTACACTCAATATTCCACACAGAGGTTGCAAAATACATAGAAAACACATAGTACATAGACCACAAACATAGATCTCTTAGGTCATACAAATGCGATCAAACTTAGAGTCTGTGGCTGACTAGGCCACTATATGTTTTATTAAAGAACATATACAAAAGTATCCAGTGTCCATTTGGCATTTCACATGGACACTAATGATAGCAATCTCCCACTAAAGGCCAATATGATCGATGTTACTATGGGAGAAAAATAAAGAATGATAAAGAATACCTAAGTGTAACTATACAAACCATACCTCCCACCTGATGGGCATGTTACACAATATGCAAGTAACTTTGTAAGATCAAGAATCAAGTAACCCCCATCAAGTGACAATAGTGTCGAAAGCTATACTGTGGTAGAGCTTGCTGTCCAAGATAGGAAAAACATAGAGAAGGGTGTTACATGCACAGTGGAGGAGTAAGAAGGAGCTATCAAGCCCACACCTCCTCTAGTCTCTTATAGGTATAGACATAGTCTGCTTATAACAGATGTAACTCTTTGTGTACATATCCAATTCAAGAGATTTAAAGTGCATTATTTAGCTTATATATGTTCTTACTTTCCCTAAGAGGGCTTCTTGAAATCAGTTTTATGTGCAGAGGAATCGGTGTAACTCTGTAACCCTAATTTTTGCATATCCTACATCTCTACATAGTCTATTTTGTATAGAGTTGTTGACCAACCTAAACAGATCCATTTGAGGTGTTCTATAGCTTTTTGGAAAGCTTATGAGCCACAATAAGTGTATCTAAAATCTTAGGTGATTTGGATTAGTGTAAGGTGGCTCTTAAATCAAAGTTTTTCTACAGGGTAGCAAAAAAGGTGTGAAGACTCTAGGAGAAAGTCACAAAAGCTTGGACATCAAGGTTAAGAGGTACATTTCAGTGTAACCCTAATTTCCCATTCATTATGGTAGATCTAGATCAAAAAGTGGAGTTGCTTCACAAAGACAACTATAAGCCATGGAGGTTCAGAGTCATGAAATACCTCATGATCAAAGTTTTATGGCCTATTGTGTGTGGAGATGAAGATAAGCATGATGTGGGTCCCAAAGATCCAAAGATCACCAATCAAGAATTGAAGATGTTGAAGGATTGGGAGGAAAGGAATAAGAGAGCTATCTTCTACATATCATAGGTAATCTCTAACACTATGATTGGTCATATATTAGAGTTTGATCATGCTGAGATGTTTGGGAGGTCTTAGAGAAGATATATGCCACTTTGACAAGAAGCATAAAGATGCAGCTTAAGAATTAACTCCATTCTTTGAAGAAGGGTAGTGGTAAATCTATTGTTGACTACACCTTGAGGGTGAAGGAGTTGAGGGAGCAATTGGCATCCATTGGCTGCAAAGTAGATGAGGAAAACCTTGTGCAGATTACTCTCAATGGGTTGAGAGGGGAAGAAAAGTGGAAACGCCTTATTACTACCATCTTGTATAGAGATCCTCTACCAACTCTTGAGGAGTCGATCCCACACCTAGTGGCAGAAGAGGTTGCCATAGGAGACACATCCAAGAAGGATGGTCACTCACATGTCATATATGATAGTAAAGGCAAAGGAAAAGAGTGGCAAGAAGGGGAAAAGATTCAGATTCAGAAGGAGATAGCAAGGCATCATCTTCAAGGAAGAGCAAGAATGGCAAAGGGAGGAACAACCCTCATCAAGGTAAAACTTGTTTATATGTGGTAAGCAGAATCATATTTCTTTTGATTGTTGGTTCAAGGATGACAAAGGAAATAAGAAGAAGGAGCAAGGGAACTATGCTAACAACTCCAAGAAGGATATTGAGAAGGAGATCCTCCTAGCCATGAGACATGGCTACACTAATGATCTCAAGGATACAAAGTGGTACATAGACTCTGGATGCTCTAATCACATGTCATGTATGGAGGAATCATTTGTTCAAATGCAGGTCCCAAGCTCAAAAGTTTGTGTGGAGATAGAAGATAACACTGAGCATCCCATTACACATGTGGGAGATGTGAAGCTAGGTGAAGGTAAATCCGTCAAGACTCTTAAAGATGTGCTCCATGTTCCATCTATTTCCAAGAACTTTATTTCTGTAGCACAGATGGTAGATAGAGGTATGAAAGTTATATTTGATGCAAAACGGTGCATGGTGAAGTAAGGAGGCAAGGTCATTGCCAAGGGAAGGAAAGAAGGCATATTTTTCACACTAGATGTCGCTTCTGCACACAACAAGGTATGTTATGTTATGATTGGTAACAAAAGGATTACAGAAATTGATCTTTGGCACAAGAGGATAGGACATATCAATATTCCCAAGTTAAAAAGCATGAACAGAGCAGGTCTAGTTCAGGGACTACCAAATCTTGAAGGCCAAGATCTACACGAGTTTTGTGATGCTTGTCGGCTAGGTAAGCAAGCAAGGAAGCTATTTCCAAAGAGTGAGTACAGATCCTCTAAGGTATTGGAGCTTATAGACTCTGATGTATGGGTCCCTAATAGAGAGGCTTCATTGGGAGGAGCTAGGTAGTTTGTCACTTTCATTGATGACCACTCAAGAAAGGTATGGCTTTATGCTATCAAGGAAAAATCAGAAGTGTTTTCGTGCTTTCAAAAGTTTAGGTCCCTTGTTGAGAAAGAATGTGATGAACACATCAAGACACTGAGGTCAGATGGAGGGAGAGAGTATTTCTCCAAGGAATTCACAAAGCACTTGTAGTACAATGGCATAAAAAGGCACTTTACATGCATGTACACTCCTCAACAAAATGGTGTTGCAGAGAGGAAGAATAGACACTTGGTTGAGATAGCTAGATGTCTCATAAATGAAAGTATGTTACCATTCTCTTATTGGGCTAAGGCTATGAATATAGCTTGTTACTTGATAAACAAGGTTCAAATTGGTTTTGTGCACAACTTGGCTCCACATGTAGTCTATTATGGCAAGAAACCAACCATGGAGCACCTCAATGTATTTGGATGTGTATTCTTTGTTCATGTTCTAGTGAAGTGAGAACAAAGTTAGAGCCCAATAGAGAGAAATGTGTGTTCATTGCCTACTCAAATGAGCAAAAAGGCTATAGGTGCTACAACCCTCTCTCAAAGAAGCTATATATGTCAAGTGATGTCATGTTTGATGAGTCAAGGTCATGGTATGGAGACAAGGGCAAGGCAAAGTTAGATGAAGAGGATCAAGAGGAGTATGCATACTTTGATGTGCAGATTCAACCTCAAGAGTCAATCAAAATCAGTGGACCAAAGGCTTCTACATCTAAGGTACATTGATATGATCACTCTTACACTTATGATTATGAAATATCATCCCCTAATTCAAAGTATAGAAGGCTGCAAGAGATAGACTATGACACTAAGGAATCTCAAGAGGAGTCAGAAGATAAGAGCTTGAGGAGTTCATTACTCCTAATGTAAAGCTAAATAGACTAAAGAAGCAATATCCCAAAGGTCAAGGGAGGAGGTCTACAAGGAAGAAGGCACCCCCACAAAGGTATACATATGGTTCTTTCATGGAAAAACACTATGCATACATGATGAATGTCATTGCAGATCAAGAGCCAGATTCTTATGAGGAGGCAAAGACCAAACCAGAGTGGAGGAAGGCTATGTATGAAGAGTTCAAAGATCTTAAGGAGAACAACACTTGGGAACTAGTACCCAAGAAGGAAGGCATGAAGATAGTCCAAAACAGGTGGATGTACAAGACCAAGAGGAATGCAGTTGGCAGCTTGGCAAGGTACAAGGCTAGACGAGTGGCCAAAGGCTTCACACAGACACAAGGGATGGATTATAAGGAGACTTTTAGCCCTATGGCAAGCAAGGATACCATTAGAGCTCTCATAGCCCTATGTGTAGTAAGGAGGTGGCCTATACACCAGATGGACATAAATAATGCTTTCTTGAATGGTGAATTACAAGAAGAGTTGTTCATGGAACAACCTCAAGGGTACGAAGATCAAGAGTATCCTACCTATGTTTGCAGGTTGAAGAAGGCCTGGTATGGCCTAAAGCAAGCCCCAAGGGCTTGGAATCCAAGGCTAGTGGATTCTTGAAGAGATGTGGTTTCTCTCAAGTGGTGCAGATCCATCCTTCTATGTGAAGAAGCCAAATGACAAGATATGTTTGATATGTGTGTGTGTATATATATATATATATATATATATATATATAGAGAGAGAGAGAGAGAGAGAGATGATGTCCTTGTGACAGGTGATGATGATGCAGGGATAAGGACCATCAAAGAGAAGCTTGGAAGATAGTTCAAAATCTCATATTTAGGTGTGCTAAAGTACTTTTTTGGCATCGGGATGATCTATGGGAAGGAAGGTGTCTATCTCTCTCAAAAGAAGTATCTTCTAGATGTGTTGTTTAGGTTTGGCATGACATATTGCAAACCAATAGCTCAAGCTATGGATTCAAATGTCAAGTTAAGCAAGGAATATGGTAAGAAGTTAGAAGACCTTACACTATATAGGAGCATTATGGGATAATTGATCCATGCTACACTCACAAGGCCTGGCTTGTGCTACATAGCTGGAGCTCTATCTCAGTTCATGCATGCAACCACAGATACACATGTCAATCATGCAAAGAGAGTGTTAAGGTATGTGAAGAGTATAGTTAATTGTGGGTTGCTATATAGGTATGATGAAGAACTTCAAGTAAGATCACGAAGTGATGAACATTGGGCAGGCAGTGTTGATGATAGAAGATTAACTTATGGCTATGTTTTCATGGTAGGTACAAAAGCAATTTCATGGATGAGCAAAAAGCAACCCACAATCACATTGAGTTCAACAGAGGCTAAATATAGAGCTTTAGCCCTCATTACATGTGAAGCAATGTGGCTTAAGAAGCTCTTCAAATATCTTGGTATACAACTTGGACCAATTCCAGTATATGGAGATAACATGTCAAGCCTACATCTTGCTAACAATCCCATGTATCATGCAAGGAGAAAGCACATTGAGGTGCATTACCATTATGTAAGGAAAAAGGTTGCAAATGGGGACATTAGTGTTCACTTATAGGTACAAAGGACCAAGTTGCAGATATCTTCACCAAAATCTTGGATGTGAACAAGTTAACGAAGTTTTCAAAGGCTATGAGCTTACTTGATATGGACACTACTACCTTAAGCTTGAGGGGGAGTGTTGATGGACCTTAATGTGGATAGAATTCATGACTTAGATTGCTTAGGGTGGTCTCAAGGTGGAGAAAGGTTGGGCAAGGCAGTCCTAAGGTGGTGGAAAAGTCAAAAGAGGCATCCAAAGTCTATAAAGGGAGGTGAAGAGTCATCAAATGCATGGAAGTCTTGTAGGTCATTAAAGACCAAGAGACATATGCTCAAGAAGGCTCAAGGACAGAGTCATCCAAGGCTCATGGAGCTGAAAAACAACTATCCAAGCTAGGAAAAATTGCGTAGGAGGGCGTTCCATGCATAGAGGAGGAGTAAGGAGGAGCTATCAAGCTCACACCCCCTCTAGTCTCTTGTAGGTATAGACATAGTTTTCTTATAACAGATGTAACTCTTTCTGTACATATCTAGTTCAAGAGATTTAAAGTGCATTTTGTAGCTTATATATTGTATCTTACTTTTCCTAAGAGATCATCTTGAAATCAGTTTTATGTGTAGAGAAATTGGTGTATCCTTGTAACCCTAATTTTTGCATATCCTACATCTCTTCATAGTCTGTTTTGTATAGAGTTATTGACTAACCTAAACACATCCATTTGAGGTGTTCTATAGCTTGTTGGCATCTATTGCTGCCCTATCCACCTCTTCCACTTCCTTTCTGGGTCTTCCCATTGAACCAACAATTTTGACTAGTGTGGTTGGTCTTACCGCAGATGGCACAAGGTTGAACATTCTGGCCTTTCGCTTTGTCTTGCTTTGGTCCTTTCTTCTTCCCTTTCCACTTGCTTGTGCTTGCAAAGTTGGCTTGGGAAGTCTCTTCTTCATCTTCTTCCTTCTTCTTGCCTTTCTGCTTCTTACCCTTCTTATCTACATATAGAGCACTAGTTGAATTACCATGATAGGAGTTACCTTTCTTTATGCTATTATTGGCCTCTTGATTGAAGAGTTATCCAAGAAAGATGTTGAATTCTACAGTCTACACATCCATGGTGAGATCATAAGCCGTCGTGAAGGATTGCCATTGCTTATCACTTCGAATGCCATTGAGAATTTGCCTCATGATAGCCTCTTCTTCAATCAACTCTCCAATGGATGCTAATTGATCTGCAACCTCCTTGACCTTGGTAACAAACTCTGTGATGGTTTGTTTAGGTGTCTTCTTCATTTGGTTGAACTCGTTCCAAAGTTGATTCTTTCTTGCTTTGGTACTAGCAGAAAAGAAAGTCTCGTGGGCATCCCAAGTCCCTTGAGATGTTTTGCATCCTATAATATGTGGTAATAGAAAGTCAGAGATAGAGTTTAGTGTGTAAGACCTTGCTTGAGCATCCCTTGCGCACCAAAGTGTGTTCTCATCTATCTCCTCTTGTGTAGATCCTCCTTTGGATCTTGGAATAGGCATAGCTTCATCACCTGCTTCAATTCCATAAAGATTTCTACCTTGCAAATAGGCCTCCATTCTGATTTGCCAAGCCACGTAGTTGTGTTGATCAACCTTCTCGATCATTGAGGGAAATACATCAACCATCTTGATCTAGCTCTGATACCACTAAAAAACTTGGAGAAGCTTGTAAGAGGTAGAAAAGTGCATTTCGAAGCGATGAAGTTTGGTCCAGCCAACCGGCACAAGACCAGCCCTTGAGTTTATGGATACTCAAATAGACCTTATAGGCATGCGATAAGTGCAAAGAAATGCACTATGTACTTTGGAGCATCAAGGAGAAGGAGTAGATACAAAATAGATAGGTTCGCGGGTCGACTAGCTCAAAAAACTTACTATCTATGGAAGAGACAATGAACTTCAAATGCCCATAGCGACCAACGTGATTACAATTAGAAAAAATCCTTTTATGGGGAGCTTCAATCACTAATTGAGCATGAAGACATGAAGTATATGAAGAGATTTGATGAAGACATAAGTGAATAATGGAAGAGCAAAAATTCTATGAAGTTTGAAATACAAAACCATGCCTATTGAAGGGAAAAATTTGTTGGAACATCAAGCTTACACTATGCTTGAGGTGGATTTGATCTACATCGAAGGCTATCGCACCGAAAGAATATCCGTTGGAAAGTTTTTTTTCATATGCTCATTTATTGTATTTTTTGAGAGATTTTTGATGGCTCATTCACCGTTGTAAAAGCCTTGAGCTTTACACATGTAAAGGTACAAATATAGAGCCCAAATCCCACGAATTTTTGGTGGTTGAAGTTGCATTCAATCAAGCAATCAATCACCTAAAAGTAGATCTTCACTTTTCCTAGATTGTAGGAAAGTGATTTGATTCCCTCCAACAATCATTCCCACCTTCATTTGAATTCAAATTCAACTTGTAAAACTCGTGGAACACTCCTAGAGTCTATATAAAGACTTGGAATCACTTGTAAAATACATGGAAGCAATATACATACACTTGTGACCATCATTGTCTTGCTCCTTCAATTTTCTGCATCATCTTCTTCGCCAATAGTAATCTTGCAGAGGCTGCTGCTCTCTCTCCAGAGCTCCAAATTGAATGAAAGAGGACTGATTGGAAAGATATTAGTAGTTTATGCCTGTAAATTTTCAAAGCATTTGGTTCAGTAGATTGGGAGAAATCTGAGTTTTTCTGCCTCAGGGTCAATCTCTGCATATTCCTGAAAAATAGGAAGTACCACCGGTGAATGTCGCATTCATTCCTATAGCATATTTTGCTTATTCCTTATACTTTTTTGCATTCCATACACTCAACTCTATGTGTATCACTCCCATGAAAGGATTTTTTCTAATTGTAATCACGCTGGTCGCTATGGGCATTTGAAGTTCATTGTCTCTTCCATAGATAGTAAGTTTTTTGAGCTAGTCGACCTGCGAACCTATCTATTTTGTATCGACTCATTCTCCTTGATGCTCCAAAGTACATAGTGTGTTTCTTTGCACTTATTACATGCTTATAAGGTCTATTTGAGTCTTCATAAGCTCAAGGGCTAGTCTTGTGCCAGTTGGCTTGACCAAACTTCGTCGCCTCGAAACACACTTTTCTACCTTGACAAGCTTCTCCAAGTTCTTTCAGTGGTATCAGAGCTAGATCAAGATGGGTGACGGCTTTCCCTCACTGATCGAGAAGCTTGATCGACACAACTACGCGGCTTGGCAAATCAGAATGGAGGTCTATTTGCAAGGTAGAAATCTTTATGGAACCGTAGCAGGTGATGAAGCTATGCCTATTCCAAGATCCAAAGGAGGACCTACACAAGAGGAGACAGATAAGCTCACACTTTGGTGCGCAAGGGATGCTCAAGCAAGGTCGTACATACTAAACTCTATCTCTGACTTTCTATTACCACATATTAGAGGATGCAAGACATCTCAAGAGACTTGGGATGCCCTGAAGACTTTCTTTTCTGCTAGTACCAAAGCAAGAAAGAATCATCTTTGGAACGAGTTCAACCAAATGAAGAAGACACCTAAACAAACCATCACAGAGTTTGTTACCAAGGTCAAGGAGGTTGCGGATCACTTAGCATCCATTGGAGAGCTGATTGAAGAAAAGGTCATCATGAGGCAAATTCTCAACGGCATTCGAAGTGATAAGCAATGGCAATCCTTCACGACGGCTTATGATCTCATCATGGATGTGCAGAGTCCAGACTTCAACATCTTTCTTGGACAAATCTTCAATCAAGAAGCCACCAATAGCATAAATGAAGGTAACTCTTATCATGGTAATTCAACTAGTGCTCTATATGCAGATAAGAAGGATAAGAAGCAGAAAGGCAAGAAGAAGGAAGAAGACGAAGAAGAGACTTCCCAAGCCAACTTCGCAAGCAAGAGCAAGTGGAAAGGGAAAAAGAAAGGACCAAAGCAAGACAAAGCCAAAGGTCAAAATGTTCAACCTTGTGCCATATGCGATAAGACCAACCACACCACTCAGAATTGCTGGTTCAATGGGAAGACCCAGAAAGGAAGTGGAAGAGGTGGATATGGCAGCAATAGAGGCAGAGGTGGACACAACTTCAACAATAACAATAGAGGCTATAATAGAAGAGACTACAACAATTATTCAGAAGATCAACCACATGAAGACTCATTGCTTCTTATGAATCTAAGCCACAAAGAAGGTAAAGAAGATGATCATTTGTTCTACATAGATTCAGGATGTTCGAATCATGTTGCAGGCAACATTGCTCTTCTATCTGACTTGGAAAGTCCAAAGCATAGACATGAAGTGCAAACAGGGGATGACACGAAGCACAATGTGGAGAAGATTGGTAAGGTCAAAGCTTCCAATGACAGGACAAACATTCTAAGTAAGGTTCTCTATGTACCCACTATCACTAAAAACCTAATAAGTGTAGGCCAAATAGTTGAAAAAGGCTTGCAAGTTAGGTTCACCCAACATGGAGCTTTTGTGGAAGATCCATGTCAAGGCTTCAAGAAGATAGCCCAAGGTGAGAAGCATGGTAGGCTCTTTACTTTTGAAGTAGGAGAAACCAGGAACATAGCTCTATTCAACTTTGGGTCTCAAACCCTAAGTGAGCTTGAAGTGTGGCATAAGAGACTTTCTCATGTGAATGAAAGAACCTTGAAGGATATATGCAGGGATCAAAGTGTTCTAGGACTGCCGAACATATCAAAGCAACACATGATCAACAAGTGTGATGCATGTCAGATTGGGAAGGCACAAAGACAACCATTCAACCACAAAGGCTACATCCACAACAACTTATTGGACTCAGTACATACAGACGTATGGGGACCAAGTCAAGAACCTTCATTGGCAGGATCAAGGTATTATGTCTCATTTATTGACGACCATAGTAGATGGACTATTCTATACTTTATCAAGAGTAAGAATGAAGTGTTTGATTGCTTCAAGAAGTATCTTGCACATGTGGAGAATCATACAGGTAGATCACTAAAGAAGCTCAGATCTGATGGAGGGGGAGAATACTTCTCCAAAGAGTTTGATGAGTTCTTGCAGGACAAAGGTATCAAAAGGGAAGTGACTACCAGGTACTCTCCTCAACTAAATGGAATTGCAGAGAGGAGAAACAAGACATTGGTTGGATCAGCCCGAACAATGCTTGAAGAGAAGAAGTTGCCACATTATCTATGGGCAGAAGCTATTTCAACTGCAGTGTACCTCGTCAATAGACTACCATCCAAATCACTTCAAGGTATGACTCCTTATGAAGCATGGCATGGAAGAAAACCTAGTCTTGGACATTGCAAGGTTTTTGGTTGTTTAGCTTATGTTCATGTACCATCACAAATAAGAGGTAAGCTAGATGAAAGGGCAACAAAGGCAGTGTTTATCGGATATGATTCAACTCAGATGGGTTACAGGTTCTTCAATCCTTCAACCAAGCAGTTCACTACAAGTAGAGATGTTGTGTTTGAAGAACACAGGTCTTGGTATGATGAAGACAAACAAAATGTAACACTACCATATGATCTTGATTCTGACTCTCATCAATTAGGAAGCAAGCATGATACACAGGTCCAGGATCCAAGAAGTGATACAGACGATGACCAAGATGAAAGAGAAAAGGATTACAAGCTATGGAAGTCAAGAGGCAAAGCAAAGATGCAAGAGGTTGGAGAATGCTCAAAACAAGCACCTAGAAGATCAGCAAGAGAGAAGAAACAACCAGAAAGCTATGGATATGATTCCACGTTTGTTACGAAGCATTCAATATACTTGGCAAAAGACTCTATTTCAGAGGAACCCTCAACCTATGAAGAGGCAAAGGGAAACCCTAATTGGGAAAAGGCCATGAACGAAGAGATAGATGCATTGAAGGAGATGGACACTTGGGATTTGGTTCCAATGTCGCCGAATCAAAAGGTAATTGGTTGCAGATGGGTATATAAAGTTAAAAGAAATTCAGATGGATCAGTATGCAGGTACAAGGCAAGATTAGTTGCCAAAGGATGCTCACAAACTCATGGTATAGACTATGAGGAAACATTCTCACCAGTTGCAAAGATGACTACAATCAGGACATTGATAAGTGTAGCTGCTGCAAGGAATTGGAGACTCCTCCAACTTGATGTGAAAAATGCATTCTTAAATGGTTGGATTAGTGAAGAGGTATACATTTCACAACCACCAGGTTTTGAAAACCCTAATCATCCATCTTATGTTTGCAGACTTAAGAAAGCATTGTATGGATTGAAACAAGCTCCTAGAGCTTGGAATTACAGGTTGGTTACATATCTTCAAGATCAAGGGTTCAAAGCTAGTAGCTCAGATCCTTCTCTATTCATCAAAAGGGATCACAATGAGGTTATCTATCTATGTGTATATGTAGATGATATTATTGTGACAGGTGATGATCTAAATGGCATTCAAAGGATCAAGAGACACATGCAAGAGGAGTTCAAAATCAGTGACCTAGGTGAGCTCACATATTTCCTAGGTATGCAGGTGATATATACAGATGAAGGAATGTATTTGACTCAAAGAAGATACATTCAGGATCTTCTTCTCAAGTTCAAAATGGAGAACACTAAACCTGCAGGTACACCTTTGGAGATGAATCATAAACTTAGTGTTTATGAAGGTGAGAAAATTGAAGACATTAAAGAGTATCAAAGCTTGGTAGGTAGCTTGATATATGCTACTCATACAAGGGCAGACATCCCATATAGTGTGGGAGTGCTTAGTCAGTTCACGCACTCACCGAGAAGACCACACATGGATGCGGCTAAGAGAGTACTGAAGTATCTCAAAGGTACAATCAACGAAGGTATATTCTATCCTTAATCTTCAGATTTGGATATCAAAATCTACTTAGATGCAGATTGGGCAGGAGCTAAGGATGATAGAAAAAGTACATCTGGTTACTTAGCATTTGCAGGTTCGAAGCTAGTATCATGGAGTTCCAAGAAGCAACCAACAGTTGCTTTATCTTCAACTGAAGCAGAGTATAGAGGCTTGACCATAGCAACTCAAGAGGCAATATGGTTAAAAGCATTGTATACAGATTTGGGACTTGTGAGTTCCAAACCTCACATATTTGGAGATAATGTAAGTTTCATGCATCTAGCGGCAAATCCTATTTTCCATGCGAGAACCAAGCACATGACCGTGGTCGTGTTTGGAATCTTCGTGGATCATATTGAACTGGAGACCTCCTAATGGTGGTCCGAACTGCTTCTACTACCCCATATGTCTCTGCCATTAATAAGAGACCTTCACTATATTCTGAGTCAACTCCTGCTTCTTCCAACAGCTGAGTCATGAGTACCCTACTACTCTGTTTGGTGAGCAGTTGTTGCGAGCGCACTCGTTCCATGATTTGATACAGCCTTCGGAGTTCTGCTGTATAAGCTGGGGCTTCAGTGGTCTCCTCTTCGTATGCTCCTTCTTCTTCTAGGTGTCCTTGTTGTTGACCTTGCTGATCGTCACCCCAATGTACATGGCGACTTTCTGTGGATTTTCTCCTTCTCTGTGAAGATGTGCCTTGTTCTATTGTATCTGAATAAAACTCTACATCAGAGAGTTGTGTACTTTGTAAGAATGCTTCGAAGTCATGTGGATCCATCCCTTCAACATCTCCAGTTGTAGCAAATTCAAATTCAGATGGAGCAGGAGGAGCCGAAGGGGCCGCTTGTGTTGTAGTTTCAGATCCAGACCTGGGTATTCTAATGGTAAAGGGAGGTACAGTGGCCTCCCCTCGTGGCGATACTTCAGAAGTAGTCAGAACTTCACATGTCTGCACACAAGGGATCGAACCCCTCATGCGCTTGGATTGATGTGTGGACGTCTTGAGCTTCTTAAACATTTGTAATTGTGCCCAAGTTAAGGCACGTTCAATGGGAACATCATATGCTAAGCACCGGTAGATAATGCGTGTGATTGCACAGCAACCGTTCACCACTAATTTCCTAGAAGACCTTTTATTTGCTTGATACAACTGCTCTATAATCCATACAGGAAGCTTGATTGGTAACGCACCTGTTGTCATGGACGAAGGAAACCATCCTGAACCTAAGATTCCATGTGAACCCTGTATCTCATGATTGGTTCAGAATTAGGAGAAACCAATGCTTCCATTGCGTCCGGAATGTGCCAAAACCCCAAGATCAACTGTCTATTCGCTGAATTCTGACATTGGGAGGTCTTGTTACAAATCGATGACATCATGATGACATCATCAGTTCGCAACCGCCTTGGGAACCGCCCTTGAAAACCTATATAAGGAGGGGTTGGCCACATTCATAATCAGTCTTGCCAATGCCAGTCTTGGGAGCTCAAGGAGTCGTGACCTCCAAGTAAGTACATTCAAGTTCCAGTTCAAGTTCTAGTCTTGTTTCTAGCTCTAGTCTTGTCTAGTCTTGTATTGTGGACATCCTTTCTTGTCCTATTGTAATCTCGTAGTACGAGATCCTTTCTAGTTATTTCTTGTATCCAGTTCATATCCCTGAGGGGATTTCTTGTAATCGAGATATCTTGTTTCCTACCTACGATCCCGGGTTGTGGGATCTCCTGTATCATCTCTAGTCGAGTTTTCCATACCTATTGGTCCCGGGTTGTGGGACATCTTGTATCGATCGTATATTCTTGTAGCATTTTCCCTTCGTGGGTATTCTTGTAATCAGAACTGTGTTTCCGAAATCTTGTCTTGTGTAGTCAGAGAGCACAATCTAGTGCTCCCCTGACATTTTGGCAAGACTATCTTCTATCCAAGACCAGACATCATGGAGAACGCTTATGAACAGATCGTAGCATCACTTCAGAGTCTCCAACAACAAGTCGAAGACCTAAGTCGTCGACAGACACAAGTCGAGATGGGACATCCAGTGCATGTAGGTACACTCCTTCAAGAATTACAAGAACGAATCGGGAGTCTTCAAGCGAATCAAGGGAGTATTCAAGTGAACCAACGGCCCAGTACATCATTTGTGAAGGAACCCAAGATTTGCATGCCAGAAAAGTTCAATGGTGATCGTACAAAGTTTCGAGGATTCTTGCAACAAGTCAAATTGTACATTCGCATGCAGCCTGATAGATACCCTGATGATGCATCCAAGGTCGGTTTTATTGGAACCTTGCTCTATGGTCAAGCTTTATCATGGTTCGCCCCAATCTTGGAGAAGGATATGGCCGTACTTCATAATTATGAGGCATTTCTTGGAGAGCTTGTCGCCACATTTGGAGATGCAGACACGAGTCGAGTGGCAGAAACAAAACTTCGAAAGCTACGTCAAGGTAACCGCCCTGCCTCTACCTATGCATCAGAATTTAGGCAATTGATATGTGACCTCACTTGGCATGAAGATTATTTCATTAGCCAATTTAGATGGGGCTTAAGGGATGACGTGAAGGACCTTCTACTCACGATGCCAGAGGTGAAGACATTGAATGAATACATCAACCAAGCCATTCAATGTGATAACCGTCTTTTTGAAAGGAAACAAGAAAAACAAGTAGAAGGAAGACCTCGCCAATGGAAACCTTTCCAGCCTACTCCTAGAGATGACACTATGCCCGAACCTATGCAGATAGATGTAACTAGGTTCCAGCCTCTAACACCACAAGAGAAACAAAGAAGGAGGGATAACAAATTATGTCTATATTGTGGAAACCCTGGCCACATTGCAGTTAATTGTCCCAACAAGAGAACAAACTCCAAAGTCGCAGCCACCCTTGTAGAGCAGGGAAACGAGGAAGTCCAGTTGTAAAAGAGACCATACAGCCGGACCATGATATACGAAAGGGTCTCATAATTCCATCCACACCCGTAGAAACATGTCTTGCCCCTGTCAAGTTAATCCTGTCTAAGAAGACCCTTTCCCTCATAGCTCTAGTAGATTCAGGAGCGTCCTCATGTTTCATTGATGAAGGACTCGTTAAGAAACATGGAATTCCAGTACTTCGAAAGAACAGACCAGTAGTAGCCGAAGTAGTAGATGGACGGCCTCTAGCATCGGGGAATATAACCATGGAAACCATACCACTAAGAGTACACCTTGGTGACCATGATTCACACATATGTTTCAATGTAATATCGAGTCCAGCAAATATGGTTATCATCGGAATGCCGTGGTTAAAGAAACATAATCCAGAAATTAATTGGGAAAAGAATAAAATCACCCGTCGAGATATCCAGAAGAACCCAACATATGTTGGAGCTAAAGCCTTCATACATGCAGTAAGGAAGGAACCTACATATATGATCTATGCCATACCAGCTCAAGAATCCAAGAAAGATGATCCAGTACAGCTACCCAATCAGTACAACGGCTTTGAAGATGTTTTTGAAAAGAAGAATGCAGATATCCTTCCAGAGCATAGACCTTATGATTGTCCCATAGATCTTCAAGAGGGAACACAACCACCCTTTGGACCAATCTACAGACTATCTCCAGAGGAACTTACAGAACTACGCAAGAACATTGATGAGAATCTAGCAAAGGGGTTTATCAAACACTCGAAGTCTCCAGCAGGAGCTCCTATTCTATTTGTAAAGAAGAAGGATGGGACTCTCCGGATGTGTGTAGATTATCGTGGATTGAACAAAGTCACTATAAAAAACAGATACCCTCTACCACTCATATCAGAGCTCTTGGAACGCCTTGGAAAAGCAAAATTCTTCACGAAAATTGATCTTCGAGGAGCTTACAACCTTGTCAGGATCAGAGAAGGAGACGAATGGAAGACAGCATTTCGAACAAGGTATGGGCATTTTGAATATGTAGTTATGCCCTTCGGTCTTACAAATGCTCCAGCTGTCTTCCAACATATGATGAATGATATTTTTCGAGAATATTTAGATGATTTTGTTGTAATATACCTTGATGATATCTTGATATTTTCAAAAAATCTAGAGGATCATGAAGATCATGTAAAGATAGTCCTAGAGAAACTAAGAGAAAAAGGATTGTATGCGAAATTGGAGAAGTGTTCTTTTCATAAGACAGAAGTGGAATTTTTAGGGTACATAGTATCAGATAAAGGAATTTTTATGGACCCTAAGAAGATTGAGACAATCCTTGATTGGCAACCACCTTCATGTGTTCGAGATGTACAATGTTTTTTGGGGTTTGCCAATTTCTATAGGATATTCATCAGAGATTACTCCAAGATAGTGACACCTCTTACCAAGCTTACAGGGAACTCCAAATTCTCATGGACCGAAGAAGCAGAGAAGGCCTTTCAGACCTTGAAATCAGCATTCACTACTGCTCCAATCCTAGTTCATCCTGATTCTAGTAAGCCCTTCTTCCTTGAGACAGATGCATCGGACTTTGCTCTAGGGGCCATTCTTTCCCAATATGGAGATGATGGACAACTACATCCAGTTGCATATCATTCAAGGAAGTTTTCCCCTCCAGAAATTAATTATGAAATTCATGATAAAGAACTCCTTGCCATAGTAGACGCGTTTGATACCTGGCGTCACCATCTAGAAGGAGCAGCTCATAAAGTCATTGTATATTCAGATCACAAGAACCTAGAGTATTTTATGACCACCCGGATCCTCAATAGAAGGCAATCTCGATGGAGTAACTTTTTATCCAGATTCGACTTTGTCATCACATACCGTCCAGGACGTCATCAATGTCAGTCAGATGCCCTATCCAGAAGATCTTACCTTGCACCAAAGAAGGGTGAAGAGGCCTTTGATCAACAAGAGAGTGTATTACTCAAGCCCGAGCATCTCCAGTTAGCAGCTATCTCTTCAAGCCATCATGAAGATTCAGCCTTGAATCAGTTGATCCGTGAGAATCTACCACAGGATGAATTGTTTTGTAACGTTAAGCAGAAAGCTCAAGAAGGAAAATTCCAAGAAGTAAACGAATTTCAGGAAAAGGATGGTTTACTACTCTATAAGAACCTATTGTATGTCCCTCCAGGAAAGCCCAGGATCCAAGTACTTCAACAACGCCATGACAACCTTGCAGCAGGACATTTTGGAGTAAATAAAACAATAGAACTCATATCAAGGGACTTTTGGTGGCCTCAGATGTGGAAGGAAGTCAAAGAATACATTCGAACCTGTGATACTTGCAATAGATCTAAGGTACCCCGACATAAACCTCATGGCCTCTTGCAACCTCTACCTATTCCAGAAAGGCCATGGGCTTCATTGTCGATGGATTTCATCACAGATCTACCAAAGTCAGATAAGTATGATGCCATTCTTGTTATTGTGGATAGATTTACAAAGATGGCACACTTCATTCCAACTACCAAGGCAATCACAGGTGCAGCCACTGCCAGACTTTTTCTTAGGTACATATTTAGGCTTCATGGATTGCCTGATGACATTGTCAGTGATCGAGGTCCACAGTTCATATCCAGCTTTTGGAACAGTCTTTGCAAGCTCCTTGGTGTTCAAGTTAAACTATCTACAGCAAATCATCCACAGACTGATGGACAAACAGAACGAGTGAATCAAGTCCTGGAGCAATATCTCCGTTGCACTAGCAACTATCACCAAAATGACTGGTTTGAGTTGTTACCCTTTGCAGAGTTTGCCTATAACAATAGTGTTCATGCATCTACTAAGCAAACTCCCTTCTTTGCAAACTATGGACAACATCCAAGGATGGATATACAACTCTCAAATCATGTCAAGAACCCAGCTGCCAGAGACAAGGCCCAGTACCTGATGGACATTCACAAAGAACTGAAGGAAGAGATCCATAAAGCTCAACAACAATATAAGTACTATGCAGATCAACATCGTGTCCAGAATCCATCGTATCAAATTGGGGATAAAGTATGGTTACTCCGAAACAATTTACAAACTTCAAGGCCTTGTGCAAAGTTAGATCATCAAAAGTTTGGACCATTTACCATCTTGGCCAAGATTAATCCAGTCACCTTCAAACTCCAGTTACCGAGTACCATGAGAATACATCCAGTTTTCCATGTATCCATGTTGGAACCATATCAGATTTCACCATTGAGGGGGGAGAGACCTAGTCCTTCACCACCTATTGAGATTGATGATCATGAAGAATTTGAAGTCGAGCATGTCCTAGATTCCAGAATATCCCGGGGAAGATTGGAATACCTTATTCATTGGAAAGGGTATGACATCAGTGATCGTACTTGGGAACCTGCAGAAAACCTTCAGAGAGCACCAATCAAGGTTCGAGAATTCCATAAGAAAAATCCAACGAAGCCGAGACCAGATAACATGACCGCTCCTCGTGGAACTCGTCGCTTGAGGGGGAGGTGATGTCATGGACGAAGGAAACCATCCTGAACCTAAGATTCCATGTGAACCCTGTATCTCATGATTGGTTCAGAATTAGGAGAAACCAATGCTTCCATTGCGTCCGGAATGTGCCAAAACCCCAAGATCAACTGTCTATTCGCTGAATTCTGACATTGGGAGGTCTTGTTACAAATCGATGACATCATGATGACATCATCAGTTCGCAACCGCCTTGGGAACCGCCCTTGAAAACCTATATAAGGAGGGGTTGGCCACATTCATAATCAGTCTTGCCAATGCCAGTCTTGGGAGCTCAAGGAGTCGTGACCTCCAAGTAAGTACATTCAAGTTCCAGTTCAAGTTCTAGTCTTGTTTCTAGCTCTAGTCTTGTCTAGTCTTGTATTGTGGACATCCTTTCTTGTCCTATTGTAATCTCGTAGTACGAGATCCTTTCTAGTTATTTCTTGTATCCAGTTCATATCCCTGAGGGGATTTCTTGTAATCGAGATATCTTGTTTCCTACCTACGATCCCGGGTTGTGGGATCTCCTGTATCATCTCTAGTCGAGTTTTCCATACCTATTGGTCCCGGGTTGTGGGACATCTTGTATCGATCGTATATTCTTGTAGCATTTTCCCTTCGTGGGTATTCTTGTAATCAGAACTGTGTTTCCGAAATCTTGTCTTGTGTAGTCAGAGAGCACAATCTAGTGCTCCCCTGACACCTGTCTCCGCTAAGTAGAGAGCGAACCAAATTCTTTTGTGCGGTTGTGTGAAGCGGTCTTGACCGGGGAAAGCAAAATGTTGCATGCACATACGGAGAGGGATGGACACGTTTGGTGTGAGTGCTGCCATATCTTTAAGCTTCAGTAGTTTCCTATCCTTCATGTTAGTAGGAACGAGAGCATCCTTCTCAGAAGGTACATGTGTGCCGTGCATATTCAAAGCAGAGCTCACCAACTCCAAGGTAAGTTCAAACCTCTTTAACTCGTTGTTGCCCAGCAAGGAAGGAAGAACAAACGTCGTGGTTTCTCCTTTTCTGCATTAGCCTGTAATGTTGAGACCAGATAGTAGCATCGGAGGAGGTCTGGTTTGGGTAGTGGTGCCTCGAAGTACTCTGCTAGCCCTGCACGTTGCCATATGGTCTGAAGATCCTGTGTGTTCTGTAGAGTCTCAAACTCCTTGGAGAAGAATTGGAATCTGACCCAAGATCTGTCATACTCGCACTTAGACTCCCATATATACTTGGCCTCTCATAATGGGCCTGGCATGCCATTGAACCAATGAGAATTGGCATGGACTCTTTTGGTGATCCCTGTGGGTGGATCCGGTATCGGGATCTGCTGAAGGTGTTGCAGCTCCACAGGTCGTTCAGTTGGTGGCACATCAACAGGTAGACTATCCACATCAATTCTTGCAGTAATTATTCCTGCCTGTGAGCTCGGACCTATTGCTTCTGCCATGAGAGTGCTTGTAGTTGCTGATGCTTATCTGCTAGAAGAAGAGAGAGGAACATTAGCATTGCATTGGAAACAGGATGTTATGGTGTTCCCTCCACAATACCAACATGACATTCCGAGTGGTTAGAGGTTACTAGGTGAAGTGTTCGTGATGTGTGTACAAGTGGGTTAGTAGGTTAGGGTTCACTCTAGATGCATACTCTGGTTGTGCAAAGTTCTCAGAATGCACCTACATCAGAGGGAAAGGATTTACAAAGGTGGGTCAGGGGGTTTGATATGGGGTTTAGGTCTCCAAACTTTGATGCTGGAATCGTTGCTTTTTTTGGCAATGATGTGTGAAGGTTTGCGGACTGGAGTGTGTTGGTTTTGGGGCCTTTTAGGTATCCATTTCCAAACATTCCGAGGCGTGACCGAGAATGTGGTGGTGTGGAGTGTAGATGTTTGCCTTTGCATGGGAGCCAATAGGACTCGTGCGTGTTGGTTTGATCTAGTGATTGGAGGTGAAGTTATTTGAGCTGGTAAGCAGGTCTTGGGCACCCATATTTGTCTAGCCTTTGGGATAGCCTTCATAGACTGCTTTGGAACCCAAATAGAAATGGTTTGTCTAGATTGATGCCTAGGGTACTCCTTCGCTGTAGTCCTCGACACTGTAGCTTGCTTGATGCCTCTTTGGAATCCTATCTCCAAAGCCGAGGGTTGGTCACCTTTGCGTATCCAGATCTGCTTCATGCCATGGAGTATTCTGTATTGTACTGGTTGGTGTCATTCTTCTTGGTCCTCGGGCTCCTCTGTATCTTGTATTTTTTGGCTTGCTTTCCTCGAATTCTCTTTGGAAAAGAAGGTAGCTCCTTGTTGACTTCTGTACCTTCGTCATGAGTGGCAATCCTTTGCACCATAGAACTTTGGTCAAGAGTAGCATGGTTCATTTCATGTGGACTCCTGGAAGGACCAGGATTTGGTGCCTCTTCTAGCAGCCTATGTGCTTGATTTTCTAATTCAATCGTGATGTGGTTTTGGCCTACCCATGCCTGAAGAATTCCGCTTCTTAGGTTGAGGCTGACTGCATGATCATAGATCCAGTCTACGCCCAGGACAAGAGGTTTGGTAAGATCCTCGTTTTCATAGACTAGCACTTTGACGGCCATTAGAACCTCTTGAATGTAGAGGGGGAGGTCCACCTCACCAATGCAAGGGGTTTCCACGCCTCCTAATCCTATGAGATATGCCTCTATAGGATTGACCTTCAATTGCAATTGTTGGCAGTAAGAAAGTCGAACTGCACTAGTGGCTGCTCCTGAGTCAATTAAAGCTCTTATGGTCCTTGCATTCTCTCCTTGTTCTACTTCTAGGGTCACAAAGGGTCTTTGATTGATTATCCTATGGGGACGTTCACCTGAAGCCTCACACATGGCCATGTGGTAGCCTGGAGACTCTTGAGTGTCAAGGATAGGCTGATCTCTCCCTTGCCTCCTCATTTTCATTCGTCGGATGCGCTCTAAGGCCTCTTCTTGTGCTTCTTCTCGAATTCGTTTTTCCTCCTCTTTACGTTTCTTGGCAGTGTTTAGCCGATTTAACATCTCTTCAGTCAGGGGTTCTTGGTATAACTTGACTCTACATCCGGTTATGTAGCTAGGGAGAATATCGCCTTCCAAAGTGGCTAGTTGTACTGCCCCACTAGTTGAAATCCTATTTATGATCATAGGCCCATAACCTCTCTTCTCTAACTTCATCGCATGTTGCTTCAAAGTGTATACTAAAACTAGATCTCCCGCTTTCAAGCCCTTATCCTTTACATGTGCATCGAAATATGCCTTTTGCCTCTTCTTGGCTGCATAAATTCCTGCTGCAACCTTCAATCGTGTTTCGCCTAATCGTTCAAGATCGAAGATTCTAGAGGACAACTCATGGCCTGTCCAATCATGCTCTTGTGCTACTTTCAAGGTTGGTATCAAAAAATCCAATGGTAGCACTGCATTCTGGCCGAAAACCATCTGAAAGGGCGTGGCTTAAAAAAAGGCATGCCACAGAAATATGGGATTGGGCCCTGCAAAACTTTTTGTTAAACGCGCGTTGCCACAGGCGGTGCGTTTAAGCTCTTTTCGGGTTCTTGGGAGTGGAAGGGGTCTGTTAATCAGAGGCCCTATATTTGATTTTCCCAACTAGCTTAGTCATATAGCAACACACGACATTCAAGACTCTGGTTATCACAGTTTACTACTCAAACTGTCGTTAATTCTTACGCTAAATTACTAATCATACGCAGGTTAATACTCTATTAGTCTGTAGCGTCAGAGTTATGTATTACCGTAATACAAACTGATGATCCTTAACTTACTGAAATTGTATCAATCACAAATTAACTTAACCAAACAAAGACGAAACACAATACGACGCAGATTTCCCAATACTGCACTACGGCAAACTTTACAGAATACAATCGCCCAGACAGACAGTCTGGCGATCCTACTGTGATCGTCACCGGAGCATCCTTTCATTGATGTATAAGTAGTTACAATTCTACGCAATGACCTTTCGGTTCGTGCGGAATATGAAAAGAAAAAGATTTACAATTGCCAATCCGACGACTTACACTGGCACGCACGGTGGACTTGAACCCGTAGAGATACAAAATTTTATGGTTCATCTACTATACCTTGAAGATACATCGTTCGGGCTAACTTAAATGTTCTGGCAATTTTTTGCTTGAGGCTATCCAACATTTTTTTTAGAATGTCTGGTTCTACTAGTTGCGCATCAGTACAAACAGAACTTAAAGAAATTACTTGGCTCATTGATATTTCCGCCTGTGTCTGCAAAAATGCTTCCTGCAGGTAAAAGTCATTTGCCAGTGCTGCGTCACGGCTCAATTTCATATCTGCAATCTATTGATCGACACGGGATAAACGTTCTGCTTGAGCTCCAAGTTGCCTTTCTCTTCTCTCTAGGTCTTGATTCTGAAATTGGATGGTCTGATAGTAAGCATCTCGCTCTCTTCGAATACGGGCGACTTCTTTCTGGAGTTGAGCGACCAATGTCATCTAGTTTTTAAGAGCAGAATTTGATTCAAACAAATTATCATTAGCAAGCTGAAGTTCTCTGTTTGTCTGTTTGGCTAAATCCGCCATCTCTTTTCCTGTTAACTGGACAATCTCAGCATCGACAGCACTTAATAAATCATCTTTAACCTGAATCAGCTAATGCAGCATTTTTCTGGTTGATTAACAATTCCTGTTCAGCAAGTGTAGCCTGGAGCTGTAATATCTGTTTGTGCAGAGCATGATTTTCTGCCTTTACTACATCGATCTCTTCTTGGAGTGGATTAATATCTGCCTCAAGAACATCGACTTTATGTTGGAATTCTTCTCTGAGATTATCAGTAACCTCTTTCATCTGTTTTGGTAGTTGCTGCAATAGTTGGATCAACATATGACCCATAGATGCTAGCTCAGTAAACATAGGTATCGAAGGAAACAGAATAGGAGGACGTGGTTGAGATGAAGAAGCTCTTAAGAGTTGATGGGAAGTGGGTGGAGAATAGTTAGGTGACGAAGATGAGGAATCCGGTGCTTCAGGTACAATAGGTGGAATGGGGTCAATGGGTTTAATTGGAGGTATGGGTGGAGGAGTGGGTTGTAGATTGTTAGCCATCAACAATTTTTCATTAAGTTGCTGCGAAGTCACTTGAGGTTGGGCAACTGCATAATCTACTGCGGCAATCAATTGTCCAAAACTTCTGCAACAATAACCTGCGTATCTTCTTGCACATCTTGTTGGGACTACTACTGAGATTCTTCCTCAGAAGATCTGTCTTCAGAATCGACAGTAACACTTTGATCTCGTTGCTAGTTTGGAGAAGACTGAGTGGACGAATCATGGTGAATCGAGGTGGCAGTGTCGTGGAAAATCTCTTCTTTATTTTTGTCTACGTTATCTCCAGCGGTAGACCCTTGCACTTGACTGTCAGAAGAACTTATCCGTATGCATTTTCGGCGGAGAAGCTGGAAGATTTCTTCATCATCTTCTTCGTCGTCTTCAAGTATTTGAGCAGATTCCTCATGGTATAGGATGGGAGCGTGTGGAGGTGGTTGCGGTGCTTGGATTGCAGGAAAGAGAAATGTCAGGATGTGGGGAAGACGTGATCGTGGGAGATCACCTTTGTTAACGTGTTTAATGACTGTAATGCATTCACGGTGAATGCGCCGGAAATAGTAAGAAGCAAAATTGATAGGCTCTCTAGCAGCCATATCAATCACCGAGTAGAATGGGTGAGAAATCCCATAAGTGCGTTTCTGTAAGTTCAGTATGGCTACTAAAAATTGCAAAGCTGTTCGTTCAGGCTCAGGGCGACAGAGTATGGCATACTCATTCGAAGAGTGCCTAGGAAACAATTGAATCATTGTAGCGATTGGAAGGTTAGGACCATTCTCTCATCCTTCCGGAGAGAGTCGGAAAGCAGCAGCAAATGACTGTAGGGTGATTATGACACAAGAGGGGAAACACGTAATAGGCCAACTCTGCTCCGTAGCAGGTGTGGCGGCAATAGCAATGATAATTTGAGCATAATATGGATGACACTCCAATGAATGCCAGGGCAATTCAGCGAAGTTGGACAAACCTCGGACCCGCAAGAATTCACTTACGTCCTGAGGAAGTCCATCACGGAAGGTAGCAAAGTTTGTTAAAGCTTCCATGATGCGTACGCGAATAGCACGAATACACAGTGATTACAAAAAACACAAAGCACACAAAACACACAGACACAATAGTAACTAACAGCGAAAAGAAGAAGATTAAGTAGAAATTTGACAACGGGAGGTGATCGAAAATGCTAATCATCGTGTGGTGTTGAGATGATAACCTTCATAACTATGGCGTGCATGCATGTGCATAACCAATAACAAAAGGCGGCGATTATTCATGGTTATGTAGCAAAACGAGGAGTTTATGGTCTTTATTCAACTAACACGCAAAACTAAAAAAAGGAAAAGAAAAGAAAAGAAAAAAGAGAAAAGAAAAAAATACGCGGGCAACCGCAGAACACTTCAATGCGAATCAGGTGCTTGATGGTACGGCCGCAACTTTGAACCATTTATCACTTTAGGAAGAGGAACTCCGGTCAAAGTAGTCAACCAAAAAGTAGCTCGGCCCATTTGTTCACTAATCCGATAAGGACCAAACCACCATAATTTGAATTTTCCAGCCGCACGATTTGATTTAGCATTATAGAATAACACAAGTTGTCCCACCGTAAAAACTGGAGTTCTAAGATACCGATCATGAGTACTAGCTTGCCGCAACTGCACTTCTTGAAGAGTTAGAAAACTTTCTCAGTGATGCTCATCCAGTTCCCGGAGTGTGTCCAACCGAAATGGCAAAGAATTTTCGGGTAGCAACTTCTGAGTTATGGCCACGCGTAAACTGGGCACTACGACTTCCATTGGAGTGATTGCTTCCAATCTGTAAGCAAGCTTGAAAGGAGTCAGTCCGGTTGCAACGTTGTAGGTAGTCCGGTATGCCCATAATACTGCAGGTAGTAACTGATCCCATCTTTCTGGTGATTCCACAATCAATTTTCGAAGCATACTCAGCAAGGTCTTGTTGGTACTTTCAGCTAAACCATTAGCACAAGGATAATACGGTGAACTAAATTTATGCAGAATTTGAAAAGTATGCATTAACACTCGAATTAAACTGTTAGCAAAGTGCGTTCCTTGATCTGTTACAAGCTCCAAAGGTAATCCATATCGTGGGAAAACATCCTTCATCAGACATTTTGCCATCAAAACAGCTGTAGCGGACCGTAAGGCCCAAGCTTCTGCCCATCTGGTAGCATAATCTGTACATGTCAGAATGTAGCGATTGTTGCTAAAGATTGCTGGAGGTGTGATTGGTCCAATAAAGTCAAGACCCCATTTCTGAAAAGGTTCCAAAGGTAATACAAGCTGCAGAGGAAAGAAATGGTGTTGTAAAGGCTGTCCAGATCGTTGACAAGTGTCACACTACTGCACAAACTGAGTCACATCTTTGTACATAGTAGGCCACCAGAGCCCACTTTGCATAATTTTTCGGTGCGTTAAATCTGTTGCAAAATGTCCACCAGAAGGTATTGAATGTGCCATAGCAATAACCGAGTTTACTTCATGTGGTGGAATACAACGAAGCAATGCACCAGGATGATCCATGTAGTACAGCTTTTTGGCAATCAACCGGAATCTGCGACTATAAACTGCAATTTTCCGCCTCATTGCAGGAGAAGTTTGAGGGGGATCCATCAGTAAGAAAGGTTAATAACTGATCATAGTAGGTAAGGTGTCACAGGATGTTCTACAGATTCATCACTAGGTGTTTCAGTAATATAAATTGCTGGTGGGGTGTCATCAACACCGACCGGAGCTTCACCGGAATCTAATCCAGAGAGAAAATCTGCTAATGCATGTGCAGTGTCAGGTCGATGAATTACTTCATAATCGAATTCTTCTAACAATAGAACCCAACGTGCCAAGCGGCCACCTAAATGTTGTTGCCCGACCAGATACACCAGTGCAGCATCATCTACATGAAAGGTGAATTTTCGGCCTAGCAAAAAATGTCGGAATTTCTTTACAGAATACACCAAACCAAGATATTCTCTTTCAAGTTACTGAATAATTCTTTTCAGCAGGAGCAAGCCATCGACTTGCATAATAGACAGGCCGAAACCACTTATCAGTTTGTTGCATTAAAACACTTCTAATGGCTATATCCGATGCGTCTACAAAAACATTAAATGGGCGTTCCCAATCACGAGGTTATGGAATTGGAACCTGCGTTAATAATCCTTTTAGACTATCAAATGCAGTTTGACATTTCGGAGTTCAATCCAGCTCTCGAGGAGTACTAGTTATTAGCCGATTTAGGGGTATTGCCAAATGAGCAAGCCACCGTAAGTGTTGACCGTGCCACCTGACTTGACCCATGAAGCGCATCACTTCTTTCGGTGTAGTAGGCACAAGTGCTTCTAACACGGCTGCAACTTTATCTGGATCAACTTGTATGCCCTGTGCAGATACAATATGGCCAAGGAGCTTACCACAAGAAACCACAAAGACAGATTTGGTGGGGTTTAGGCAGAGTCGGTATTCACGACATTTCTCAAAGCAACACCGTAAATGATACAGGTGTGCTACCATTTTACCGAATAAAGAGAAGTCATCTAGATATACTTGCATAAATGAAGTGAGATAGGGTGAGAAGATTTCCTGCATACACTGCTGAAAGGTGCTAGGAGCATTTCTTAACCCAAACCACATGATTGTACAAGCAAAAACATCCCAATTCGTAATAAATGCTATTTTCAGTATATCTTGCTTAGCCATTCGGACCTGGTTATAACCACTATAACCATCGAGAAATGAATACATCTCATGCCCAGCCACTCTGTCCAGCATGGTGTCAAGAAATGGAAGAGGAAACGGATCAGGCACCGTGGCCGCATTCAGTTTCCGATAATCCACACAGATTCGGAGCTGCTTATTTTTCTTAGGAACAATAACAATCCGAGATATCCATTCAGCGTGTTCTACTGGTACGATGAATCCGACCCTTAGTAACCTATCAAGCTCTGCCTTGACCTGTGCTGCATAGTTAGGATTCATCCGCTAGCTGGGTTGTTTAATTGGTTTTGCTTTTGGTTTAAGTACGACCCGAATTTCCATATAGTGGCTATGTTTACACCGGAAACACCATCAATTAGTACTTGAGTAATCTTGTGATTTTTGTACCATACCCTAATCAAGGGGACCGAATGATCCACCGTAGAGTCAGCTTCCGGTTGTATTGTTGCCGATGTTGGAATGCAGGCAGACCCTGGACTGAGCAGTTGCTGGAATTGCTGCCGAACTCCCGGCACTAATGCAAGTAACTGTCCAAGAGGGAGAGTAATGGACGCCTTAGATAAAATTTCCAATGCTTGATCTACTTGAATTGTACTTTTCACCGATTCTGAAGATGATGCGCCTGTTACTGGGGTAGATTCTTGTTCCCGTGATCCTTTCTTTGGCAGCAAAACTTGTGTCATCGGAATTGAATCTGGGAACACTGTAGGCTCTTTGGTGATCCATTGGCTAGCTTTGTTATACATTCTCTGTTGTTCACGGATGCCAGGTTCAAACACTTCTGGTGCTGGTTGTAACTGCTTACCAGATCTTGTTTGAATCACTACTGCTTGAGTTTCCACTGGTCAAATATAGACCATATTGGTCATTGGGTTCTGACGCTCTTTCTTTATTTGATCATATTCGGCTGCATCCTTGTAGAATCTTCAAATGTGACCAAGCTCACCACAAAAATGACATCAAGGTGGTGGCAAGGAAGTACCTTCCTGTGATGTTCTTGTCTGCCAACGATTTGTATTGTAATTTGTATTCCGCTGTCCTCGATAATTTCTGTATCCTTGCGGTTGATTGTTTCGCATCTGTGGCAGCACATAGTGAGTGGCTGGCTGCCCCGGTTCTTGTATAATAGCATTGACAGTTGCTGGTCCCTGCACTTTGGCGTTATACACACAGTTTTCAGTGGAATGTTCGGTGGTATTGCAAATAGCACAATACATTTGATTAAGGGCACAGGTAGCACTGGTATGGCCTGAATTTTTACACTTAGTGCAGTACATCTGTTTAGCTGGATCTTCTCCAACGTTTCTGCTGGTGTTCAGCCACTCTAAGTATTCGGTGAATCCCCCAACCTTATGCTCTAATTGCAGGGCCATTGCTATGACAGCATCCAGTGTCATAGCACCCACACAGCGAATGATCATGATTTGTTTAAGCTGTGGGGTCAAACCATTAATGAACCACTAGGTTATGACATCATCCGGTAAATTAGCATGTGCTGGAGGCAATTGTCTTAAATGAGTTCTAAATAATGTGGCATATTCTTGCACTGTTGGTGCAACTTCTGTCTATTGTTATGTAAGTAATCAAAAATTTCAGCAGGGTTCTTCTTCAGCCAGAACCTCTGCAAAAACGCATCCCTTACTGCTTCATAGGTGTCGAATGGTTGATATCATACTCTGTTAACCACCTGGCTGCTTCATTGACTAATGTAGATTTGAATACGATGGCCTTGTACGCCGGATCAGGTGGATGGTTCAGTACTGCATAACTTATCTCAAAGGTACGTACATGGGCATCACGATCATCACCTGGAAATCCACCGAACTTGGTGTAAGTTACTCTTGTTGGAACCGATCGAGGTGGAAGTGGCTGTTGTTGTTGTTGTTGTTGTCCACTCATGGAACTAGTGGTGGTATTGTTACTATCTCCTGAGTTCTGAGGAGGTGTTTCCGGCCCGTCAGAGTCTGTATGATTAGATTGCTCACCTTTCGGTTCAAAAATAGTGCTCAACCTCTTACGGATTTCCAATTTGAATAGCCTATCCTCTTCTTTGGTATCAATTGTAGGCAAACTTTCCCCGAACAGTGGTGTCCGGAACAGTATCACATTGTCATCGGAAAATTGTAAATTCCTTGTAACTAGGACCGAACTGTCACCAGAATTAGTCGAACTCTCCCCAAACCAGGGTATTCTTTCACCAACAATGGTCTCTCTGGCTATCACACCTCTATCCTCAGAGAGGTTCGAATCCTGACCAGACGGTGTTGGGTCAACTACACAATGTGTTCCTGTAGACTCTGAAGTTACTGCACCATCTACAGACTGTACCGAAATTATACCAGAATCTACCGGAATTGTAGTATGTTCCACCGGAATGCTACCGGAATTATTGCTAATGTGCTTCATTTCTTCGACGATTGGGCTTAACCGATCTATGCTTCTGCCTCCTGGGGGAGTCCCTAACAAATTTAGTACCGCCCAAGGCTGTCGATTCCTCCTGTACTTCGGATACGACTCGCCGGACCGAGTAACCGGCATATATCACCTTTGCAACACTTGCATACTACTCTATCTTACTGTCAATTCACAATCTATGGTCACCTTCCCACAATCAATTTGTAACACTCTATTGCCACATTCCCACAATCAATTTATAACACTCTGTTGCCACCTTCCCATAGATGGTGCCAGTGTTAAACGCGCGTTGCCACAGACAGCGCGTTTAAGATCTTTTCGGGTTCTTGGGAGTGGAAGGGGTCTATTAATCAGAGGCCCTATATTTGATTTTCCCAACTAGCTTAGTCATATAGCAACGCATCGACATTCAAGACTCTGGTTATTACAGTTCACTACTCGAACTGTCGTTAATTCTTATGCCGAATTACTAATCATACGCAGGTTAATACTCTATTAGTCCGCAGCGTCAGAGTTATGTATTATCGTAATACAAACTGATGATCCTTAACTTACTGAAACTATATCAATCACAAATTAACTTAACCAAACAAAGACGAAACACAATACAATGTAGATTTCCCAATACTGCACTACGGCAAACTTCACAGAATACAATCGCCCAGACAGACAGTCTGGTGATCCTATTGTGATCGTCACCGGAGCGTTCTTTCATTGATGTATAAGTAGTTACAATTCTACGCAACGACCTGGCAGGCCTTTTTTTGGCTATTCTTGGCCATTGCAAACACCTTAAGCATAAAATACACACCCCATGTACATGAAATAGTTTCTTAACTTGATAAATAGTGTGGAAGACTAAGATACTCATGTGCAAAGTTTTGCATGGCCCAATCCCGCGATTCTGTGGTAGGCTTTTTTTTTTGCTATCCTTGGCCATTACAAGCACCCTAAGCATAAAATAAACACCCCATGTACATGAAATATTGCTTAACTTAATAAATAATGTGGAAGACTTAGGATACTCATGTGCAATGACAAAGAGACACTTTTAAATACTTAGGAGACATAGAATTCAAAACATGTACACTAAGATACAAACACTTTGGAGAAAAAATATAATAAGAAGAAGATATAGGATATACAAAAAGTTCTCTTAATAAGAGAGTTTACAAATGTTAAGGATTATTCCCCATAATCCTTCTAGCTAGCTGCATATCTTTAGGTTGTATTGTCAGTCTCTTTGCATGGATAGCATACAGGTTAGAGTCCTCCAACATTGAGATTAGATATGCCTCTATAGCTTCTTGGAGTGTCTCAATGGCTATCCCTTGAATACAAAGTCCAATGCAATAGCTTTGGAGCTCTTCCTTCACAACTCTTGCAAATGGCCTTCGTGGAATAAGAAGCCGAATCTCTGCAAATAATGCCGAATCTCTACAAATGCCGAATCTCTGCAAATGCTTTGGTTTGCTTTCTCTGCCTTTGGAATGCTCTTGCATTTGGAGGGATGTTGGGTTGTGGTCTATAATGCGATTGATAATTCTTCTTCCTTCTTGGAGCATGCCTAGATGATCTTGCCTCATCATTTACTTGCTCTGCGCGACATTGCTCTCTTTCTTCATTGGTTGGTCTTTGTCCTTATCCTATAGGGAGTGTTTTGCCTCCTTGTGTTACTCAATGGTTCACTGGGATATGATCATGGTTCCATGGTGACTTGTTAACACTTTCTTCATCCGAGGAACTCTCTAAATTTGACATTGACTCCATTACAACTTGTCTCTGTCCTTGTTGTTTGGGCCTTGCTTAAATGATGTCGTACGTGGGGGCTAATCATCAGATATAGAAGGGGAAGGTTCCATTTCTTATGTTACATCTCTCTCTCTCTCTCTCTCTCTCTCTCTCTCTCTCGTTGTGAAGCTTCATTCTCCCATGATGAAATGCTGCTAGAGTGAATGCCTGCACTTGATTTTCATCTAGAAGAGTGGCTTGTGGTTCTACGTTTCTTGTGAGATGTCATCCATGGTGGGCACTGAGTACCTTGCACATGGCTAAGGTAGATGACATGATTGTTTCTAGTAGTCTTCTTTGTGCACGCCATTCGCTTAGGATCTAAAGTGGTAAAATGAATAAGGAAACCTTTATTTATAGTCTTTCACTTAAGAGTTATCCTGTTCACAATTAAATGGATAAAAACTAATTTTAAAACATTAAAAGAATATTAAAAAAAAATTAAAATCTAATAGTAATAATAAAAAAATCAGCATGATATGAAAGAGTTGTAAATTTATTTGAAGAGAAAGGAATTATAAAAATCTTGAAAAAAGTTTTGATAAGAAATAATATATTCTGGGAGTCGGGAAACTATTTCCAAGCAGAACCCTTTCGGGCTCTTTGTGCATGCCATTCGGCATGATGTAGCGGTCTTGATAATGGCATCTACTTCTCTCTTGCAATATCATGTTGTGTCTTTCTTGAAATCTTTGCTATTCGTGACTCACATGCTCGTTCCATTACATATTTTCTAGAGAATATCGTATGAAAAAACAAGTTGAAGATTTCTTCTGTATAGTTGGATTGCAATACACCACCCCAATGATGGGTGTTTTTAAAGTAAACACCTCTAGCTTGTACTGTGACTTCTCCATTTCTTGTGTACTAAAAATGTCGAGTGATCCATATCAATTCATAAAATATGTTCTATGTGCAAAAAGAATATGCTATGGACTCGTCAACAAGATATACACATGGTATTTAAGACCAAATAAAAAAATGTAAGCAAAACTTACTATGCAATGTGTAATATTACTTTCTCCCCACGACAGGATGCATGACTGTGTAAACCCTTTCAAGCTCACTTGGAATAATTCTTGTTGTGAACATTAGTGGAAAGCAAACCCATCAAATGTTACGTTTGATGTAAGGATGACCAAATCTTCTTTCTCTTATTAATGAGATCAACCTAACTGTCATTGTCTATTGTAATTGAACAAAGGTCTTTCCAAAGCTCCCATTTCCCATCACCTTGACTATTCACATCTCTTTTAAAGAAATGTCTTGCCTTCTTCCCAGTCATTAAAACTTGTTGTAAAATCTCTTGAGACTCATTATACTTCTTAACAACTAAAGATACATGGTCACCATGACGACCAATAGAATTCAAAAGATCTTCTATTTTTTGGATTCCTATTGTAGATCTCTCTAGTGGTTTCATTGCAAATGCATATTCGACATGGAGCTTCAAAAGCCTATCAAAGATCCTCATGAATGCATGCAAAGTAAAAAAGTGAACATTGATCAATGAAAATGGAATAATGGGGTTCCAATCATTGCTTAGTTTTTTATGCTTCTAACATTGGAAACCTCAAAAGTGATATCTCCCACTCCTTATGATTCCATGAGTCTGTGTCATCAATTTCTTCAGATTCATCAACTCTCATCAATGCCGTTGCAGGTTTAGACTATCTCTTAGATCCTTTGTAACCTTGTGTGCAATATGGGCAAGGATAGAGAGAAGATGCTCCTTGTTTACAACCTAACATGCATTTTATACTCTTAAGGTCTCCATCCAAATGCCATTCTATCTCAAAATCACCTATACTATCTGTAGAAAGCATTTGCCCATGTTTTTGAGCAGAAATTACTTCTATAATCCATGAAGTTCTACTAAAAATCCACAAAATAATATTGTTTGCTTCTTTGGGAACTTCTATAGCACCTAACCATCATATATCTCTCTCTGATTGCATACTGTAAGTAAAATGGGAAGTGGATCCTAAAGTGTTATCACCCATTGCATAGTCCATATCTTCATTCATTAGCATCACACTCAACCTTTCGAATCATCGATCCTTTATAATTTGGCACTCATCAAACTTTAGTATGAATTTAATTTATCATTAGAGTCTGCACAAAAGAGAAAACATTACCTTAATTTAGCACTTGAATGTGGTAAAACTTCAACACCAAATAAAATGTAGTAGGGGTACCTTTGATTGTTGAACTATAAAAGTGAACCATTGCTTGTTGAAGCTTATGAAGATCCACAAATATATTGTTGAATTTATTGTAAGTAAATCTTTGTGTAGATAGGATCTTTAATTGCTTCTTAGGAATATTTGGATGATAAACAGAGGTAGGCATAATTTCTTCTATGAATAAATATTGTCCAATAGTACAAGACACATCCTCATTAGAAGTTTTTTTCTTGATAGATACTTTGTATGGGCATGGAAATATACTTTGAGAAATACAGTGTGCTTGTAAGGCTTGCTTCAGAAGGATATACATTGCAGTATACCCATTTCTACTGATACCCGCTTCATCATATATTATCTGCACATTGTGCACTTTGATAAGGTTTTTTAACTTCTCAGAGAACTCAGCTTGAACAATAACTGTAAGGCACTTTCCTATGGATGTATCTATAGTAGACTTTGTTGTTTATACAACTATTCATCAACTATTCATCAGCTTGAATTGGTCTTGTGTTGTTGATGAAGCACTTATGTCTTGAATAAATGATCGACACAATGAAAGATTCAATGTCAAAAATTTAATAAAACATATAAAAGTAAAACAAACACTCACCTTGTTGCATATATACACCTTTTGTGTGCTCCTCCACCTATTGAAAGAGCTTCAAAGGATGATAATGCTCTTTTCCTATATCTCATACCAAGTGGAGTCTCTTTCATTTGCGCGAGATTGGTATTTAACTTTGCAATTGTGCTTTCCTTTGCTTCCATATGCTGTTCAAAGTCTACAAGTTGATTTTGTAGAGATATGATTGTGCTTTCTAATGTGATCATCCTCATATGATGAAGTTGATATTGTTGGAACTAATACTTAGCAGTGGTATGTGAATGTGTGGATAATCACTTGCAGTAACCTAATATTCCAGCTTCACCCGCGCTAGTGAATTGAAGTAAAGTTGAGAGATTATGGAATGTTGGATGGTAAGAAGATATTGGATCATGAGGATATAGTGAACCATGAGTCCAAAGATCAATACTCTTTTCTCCAGGTGCACGATATTCATTTTGAGAATTGACATCATTATTGCATTGTATATTTGGAGCAAAGTCTCTATGCACATGAACATGGATACTTGTTGATGTAGGAGCATGAGGACATTCTAGTGTTTGTAATACATATCAACACCATCTTTGCTAATGACCAAAAACATAAAAAACAAAGTGGAAAATTGATTGGAAGGGACTCTAAACCATATGTTTTGCTTAGAAATTGTATTTTCTTATATGTGGATGGGTTAAAGTGTATTTTTCCATTGTTTATGGCTGAAAATGATGAAATTTGAAAAAAAGGTCATTTTTTGGGAAAGCATAGTCACGAATTTGACATGTAGGGTTTATTTTTGTTTCCTAATGCTTCGTAGAATAAGGGATAACTTCATTCTCAGGACTTTATGGATTTTCGCTAGAAGTTTATAGTACCTTAATGGATTATATCAATGTTTGATAAAGTTGCATTAAGGCAAAGTTCCACTTGCATGCAATAAAAAAAACAAAAATAAAGTTTTGTAACTATGATGTAAGTTGTTTCAAAAGCTGTAGTACACAAAAGTGGTTGATCTAGGCATTATCTATTACATAAGAACAAGCTCTAAAGTATTATTTTTTAGGCTTATGGAGTTAATTATTTATGATAAATAACATGTGGAGGTGCTCACATCTCCAAACTTAGAGTAAAAGTAGATAAAAGTAGATAAAAGTAAGAAGGAAAGAAGAGGTGACTATTTTTAGACAAAGAAGGTGATTCTATTGACAACCTCTCAATAAAGAGTGGTTCTCTTAGTGTAGGTGTCCAAATTGAGTGATTCTTGTTGCGTTGCAAAACTTACAACTTGTAATATAAGTAGATCAATTTTTCTATAAATTCCAATGAGAAAACTCCACGCAAGTAGGCGTTTTTGTAGATCTTCTTTCTTGTGTCTATCTGGTGTCTCATCAGAGACATACCTCTCTTCAAACTTTCATATCTCAATCGTTATGAGGTCGTTTTGAGTGATTTCACTTGGAGGATTTTCCTTAGCTCTCATAATTTCTATATATATCAAATCTTCCATAGATATTTGAGTTTCCTTGCTGTTGTATATCAGTTTTCAATTCAGACAGTTAGTCATACCTTGCTGTTGCAGGCCTTCTCATGCCTTGACTTCAAGCTGTTTGTTCGGGAGCTATACTCCATCTTTTTTTAATGTTTTTTGTTTCTAAAGCATGCTATTGAGAGTCTACTTTCAGGATATATGATTAGTTTGGACAAATTCTGCTCTGAGAGTTTTTGCTGGTTATTTTTCTATAGTGACCTATTTTTGTTATCTTGAAAGTTTGGAGGAAAGTTTGTTTTTGAAGTTTGGAAATATTTTTTTGATCTTTTGAAGATCTTGTGAGGTCTCACCATGTTTCATTGTGTACTTTGATGTTTACAAGTTTGTAAACACAACATTATTGTATCAAAGCTTTTGTTTTTTTATCAAATCTTTCATACAACTTATTGAATTATCTTCTTTGTTTACAACAATTCAACATGGAAAATTTGAGTGCATCGATTGAGAAGTTATCAGATGGGAGAAATTATCCCATGTGGCAATTTAGAATGGATTCTTATCTCATGTCTAAAGGTCTTTGGGGATTGATAATAGGTACAAAAGTGAAGCCGGTATTACCACAAGCTCCTACACAAGCAGATCGAGCAAGAGAGCAAGAATGGAACGAAAGAGATAGAAGAGTTCTGTTTATTATATCACAAACAGTTTCGAATACTATGCTTGGGCATATAAGAGGTTTGAATACTAGTAGAGAGGATTGGGAGTCTCTAGAAAGGCTATTTGCAACTACCAACAGAGCAAGGCAAACACAACTTATTGGTGAGTTGACGAGTAAAAAAGAAGCCACGACAATCAGTTAATGATTATGTTCTTGAGGTAAAATCTCTTATTGAAGCATTAGCCTCTATTGATGCATCTCCTAGTGAGGATATAAAGTTTAATAGCATGTTAAATGGAAAGTTTAATAGCATGTTAAATGGCTTGAGGGAAGATGAAAGATGGAAGTCTTTCATTACATCTATCATGACTCGAGAGAATCTACCATCCTTTGAAGATTTACAAACGCTCAAGATGACTGAAGAAATCAACATAGAAGGTGGGAACTCTTATCATTCGCAAAGAGGTAGTAAAGGAAAAGCTCTTTATACTTCATCAAACAGAGCAAGAGGTAGAGGAAATTGGAGAGGAGGAGGAAGATTCAACAACAATGCAAGAGGAAGAGTAAGCTTTAATGTGACTAGAGGAGGAAGAACAACACAACAAAGTCAACAGACTCAACCAAATCAACAAGGTAACTTTACTTGCCATTATTGTGGTAAAGTTGGTCATTATGCTAGGGATTGTTTCTCCAATCTGAATAGAAGAGGTGGTTTTAGAGGATGACAAAGAGGAAGAGGCCAAGATCACATGCATCAAAACAACAACATAGTGCAAGAGGAGGCTCAAACACAGAAGGAAAATATTCTTATGGCTATGCATACAGAGACACATAAGAGGAAGGTAAACAACAAGAATTGGTATGTAGATAGTGGTTGCTCAAACCACATGAGTCACAACATGAATATGTTTGTGAACTTACACAAACCAGATTCAAGAGTCATAATTGCTACAGGAGATAGTACTGAGCATGAAGTAGTTTACGTTGGTGATTGTCCACTTAATGAACATGTAACTCTTAGAGATGTTTTGTTTGTTCCTACTATTACAAGGAATTTGATTTCAGTTGGATAGATGGAGGACAATGGAGTGAAGGTCGATTTTGACAATAATCAATGGCAGGCTTATCAGAAGAAGGATGGAAAATTTATTATAAAAGGACAAAAGGTAAACAGATTATATACTTATGAAGTTGAAGTTCTAGATTATGCAGGTTATACAATGGTTAATGGGACTCAAGTAAGTCAATTGGACTTATGGCATAAATGATTAGGACACATCAGTGTTGGCAAGTTAAAGGATATTGCAAAGAAATCATTGGTTGAAGGTTTACCACAACTACCTAAGCAAGATTTGGATTTTGTTTGTGAGGCATGTCAGTTTGGAAAACAGGTACGAAGTCCTTTTTCAAAAGCAGGATTGCAAAGCAGAGATATTTTGGACTTGATTCATACTGATGTATGGGGTCCATCTCAAGAAGAGTCCATGGCAGGTAGCAAGTACTTTGTAACATTTATTGCTGACTTCTCAAAGTTTACATTCATTTATTTTATGAAACACAAATCCGAAGTGTTTGACATATTCAAGAAGTTTAAATCATTGGCTGAAAAGCAAACAGGTTGAAGCATAAGAAGGTTGAGATCAGATGGAGGAGATGAATATTTTTCTAATCAGTTTCTTGCATTTTTTGAGGAAGAAGGAATTAAAAAGGAGACTACAAACAGATACACACCTCAACAAAATGGTGTGGCCAAAAGAAGAAATAGGTCTATCTTGGAGATGGGTAGCTGTATGTTAAATGAAAAGGACTTACCACTTATTTTTTGGGTTGAAGCATGCAACATGGCAGTTTATGTGATGAACATGTTACCACCTACTCAAAGTCATGTACAAAAAGCACCTTATGAATTGTTTTATGGATCAAAACTAGATATTGCTAATTGTAGAATTTTTGGAAGCACATGTTTTGTTCATGTTCCACAATAGTTAAGGTCAAAGTTGGATCCAAGGTCACAAAAAATGGTTCTCATTGGTATGGCAGAAGGGCAACCAGGATATAGATGTGTAAACCCAGATACGGGAGAGGTAATTGTTTCAAGAGATGTTATTTCATGAAGATAAATCTTGGTATAAACATGAAGTGCAGGTAGATGAAGAAGAAACTACAAGAAGTCAAGAAGAAGATCCAAGTTCTCCAAGCTCACCAGAAAGTCAAATTACACATGAAGAGATAACTCCCCCCAATCAAAAGTTGAAGAAGATTCTCGATTTGATGTCAAAGAAAATTGAGTCAGAGGAAGAAGAAAGTGAAGGTTCTACATCAAGAAGAACTCAAACTCGAAGGCAAGAAAAGCATGGTAGGACAAGAAACCAATCAAGGTATCCAATAAGAGAAAGAAGGCAACCGCAAAGATTTTCTCAAGAAGATTATATGGGAAAACTTCTTGAGGAGCAGGAACTAACAACTTTTAAAGAAGCGTCAAAGGTAAAGAAATGGGTTAAAGCAATGGATGAACAAATGACAGCTTTGTATGAGAATAATACATGGAATTTAGTTCAAAGGCAACCTAACATGAAGGTAATCGATAACAAATGGGTGTATAGGATAAAGAGAAACAGTGATGGTTCAATAAGTAGATATAAAGAAAGGCTTGTTTGTAAAGGTTATGCATAGAGTTATGGCATCGATTATGAGGAGACATTTTCTCCTGTTGCCAAGATATCAACAATAAGGACATTAATAAGTGTTGCTACAAGCAAGGTATGGAACCTTTATCAATTAGATATAAAAAATGCATTTCTCAATGGTGATTTAAAAGAAGATGTGTACATGGAGCAACCAGTAGGTTATGAAGATCCCAAGAACCCTACGCATGTATGTAAACTCTTGAAAGCCTTGTATGGTCTTAAGCAGGCTCTAAGGGCTTGGAATTTTAGATTGGTAAAGTTTCTTGAAAAGCAGGGATACAGGTGTTCAAATGCAGATACTTCTTTGTATGTTAAGGTTGAAGGATCATTGATTGTTTATATCTCAAATTATGTGGATGACTTGATAATAACAAGAAACAATGAAGGTGAGATAGCTAGGATCAAAGCAGAGCTTGGATTTGAATCTAAAATTTCAGATTTAGGAGAATGTTAAAGTGTTGTTGATGTGTTAAACGCTGTATTCTAATTATCAGAACGCGTTTAACCGAAGTGGGTTCTTGGGAGTGGAAGGGGTCTGTAAAGACAGAGGCCCTATACTTGTTTCCCAAAATTACTTCTCAACACAGTATACCAATATTCAAGATTTTATCAAGAATTGGTATCTCATTCTCAATCCTTACGGTTCATCAATTTAATCATATCAGAGTCTACCGAACACATTGTACCAAACTTATCAGTATCTTGGTACCGAGTTACTTCAGAACACCCTTCTGAGTACACACTACTGTAACATTAGGGACAATATCAGTAGTTCAACATTCATCGGATAGGTTTTCACAATCAGACAAAAAACAAAGACACAGAATAACTCACTAACTCAGGCACACAGCGCTTGGCGGACTAACACACTCTAGAGATAACCCTTACCGTAACCGAATCTCATCGTACAAGTACTGCTCTCAGTATTAAGGTCAATACAATCCTACACAGTGTTTAGAAACACTACCATAACTTCACAGACCTCATCAACACATGACAGCATACTCCAAGAAGAGTGATACCGCGATATACGTAATTAACAGAACAATCACTACAGAGACTCGTAGAACGACCTTCTCAGACCACAGTTCGATGATCTACGGGAATGTAAATAAAACTCACAACCGTAACAGAGATCGACAGACAGCAACCACGGATACGCTCAGTATACTCAGAGTACTCAGAAATTAGACAAACAATGCTACAGCAACGTTCAGACAATCACCCAGACGGAAAGTCTGGTGATTCCACGAATCGTCGTCGAGCATCTCTTTTCATTGCTTTATATAAAAGATTACATGGCATATGTGTAACAACTTTTCGTACGTGCGCAAGGATATAAAAAGATTCTTGATTTTACAACTGCCAATCCGGCGGCCGACTAACAAGAACTGACGTATATTCTTGGAATCGAAGTTATGAAGAAGGACGATGGTGTATATCTTCTACAAAGGAAGTATATTTTAGATTTGTTAAAGAAATATGGCATGGAACATTGCAAGAGTATCACTAAACCAATGGAACCCAATGTGAAGTACAATGCTGAAGATGGTGAACCTTTAGAAGATCCACTTATCTACAGGTCTTTGATTGGTTCTCTTATATATGCAACTTTAACAAGGCCAGATATTACATTTAGTGTAAGTACATTGTCTCAATTCATGAACAAACCCACAGATGTTCATATGCAAGCAACAAAAAGGGTCTTGGGATATTTGAAGGGTACATTAAATGAAGTTCTGGGCTATAAATATCATGAAGGTTTGGATTTGAAAGCATACAATGATGCAGTTTGGGCTAGAAATAAGGATGACAGAAGGAGTACAGGTGGATATTTGATATTTGCAGGTAATAATTTGGTTTCATGGAGTTCTAAAAATCAGCCTACAATAGCACTTTCAAGCACAGAAGCTGAATATAGAAGCCTTACAAATGCAACATGTGAGATTATCTGGTATTTGAAGCTTTATGAAGATATGAATCTATCTATAACACGTCCATTACTCTTTGGAGATAATGTAAGTTCATTACAATTCGCGTCTAATCCAGTGTACCATGCAAGAGCCAAACACATTGAAGTACACTATCACTATATCCGAGAGAAGGTGGTGAATGAAGATATTGATATTCAACATGTTGGAACCAAAGATCAATTAGTAGACATACTCACAAAAGCAGTGGATGCTCAGAAGCTCAAGCGAATCAAAGTTCTACTTGGAGTCAAAGCTTTGGATTTAGAGCTTGAGGGGGACACTGTTACATAAGAACAAGCTCTAAAGTATTATTTTTTAGGCTTACGGAGTTAATTATGATAAATAACATGTTATTTATGATAAATAACATGTGGAGGTTCTCACATCTCCAAACTTAGAGTAAAATTAGATAAAAGTAAGAAGGAAAGGAGAGGTGTCTATTTTTAGACAAGGAAGGCGCTTCTATTGACAACCTCTCAATAAAAAGAGTGATTCTCTTAGTGTAGGTGTCCAAATTGAGTGATTCTTGTTGCGTTGCAAAGCTTAAAGCTCCACGTAAGTAGGCATTTTTGCAGATCTTCTTTCTTGTTTCTATCCGGTGTCTCATCAAAGACATACCTCTCTTCAAACTTTCATATCTCAGTCGTTATGAGGTCTTTTTGAGTGATTTCACTTGGAAGAGTTTCCTTAGCTCTCATATTTTCTATGTATATCAAAATCGTCCATAGATCTTTGAGTTTTCTTGCTGTTGTATATCAGTTTTCAATTCAAACAGTTAGTCATACCTTGTTGTTCCAGGCCTTCTCATGCCTTGATTTCAAGCTGTCCGCTCATGAGCTATACTCCATTTTTTTTCATGTTTTTTATTTCTAAAGCATGCTATTTAGAGTCTACTTTCAGGATATATGATTAGCTTTGAGAAATTCTGCTCAAAGAGTTTTTGGTGGTTATTTTGCTACAGTGACCTATTTTTGTTTTCTTGAAAGTTTGGAGGAAAGTTTGTTTTTGAAGTTTGGAAATATTTCTTTGATCTTTTGAAGATCTTGGGAGGTCTCATCATGTTTTTTTGTGTACTTTGATGTTTACAAGTTTGTAAACACAACATTACCGAATCCTACATATTGGTGCATTCACTACAATAATGCAATTAGTGGATGATGAATAGTTGCGAGCTAGTAATCTAATTACACAAAGTTATGGTCCAGATACATGTGAAAAACAACCATAAAATGGGGATGACAAGGTTGTAACAAGGAGGATAGTTGGTAGTGTTGAATAGTTCTCATTAGACTAAGTGAAATTCTTATTATCATGGACAAAGGAAACCATCCTGAACCTCTGATTCCATGTGACTTCCATATCTCATGATTGGTTCAGAATTTGGAAAAACCAATGCATTCACTACATTTGAAACATGCCATTGATGAACCACCATTCATCAATTTGTAACCGCCCTTTGAAACCTATATAAGGAGGGCTTGGTCACATACATATCCAGATTTTTCAATGCCTGTCTTGGGAGCTCAAGGAGTCGTGATCACCAAGTAAGAACTTTCAAGTTTCAGTTCATGTTCTAGTCTTGTCTAATCTTGTATCCTAGACATATTTTCTTATCTTGTTGTAATCTCATAGGATGAGATCCTTTCCGGTTATTCCTTGTATCTAGTTCATCTTCTTGAAGAGAGTTATTATGATTCAGAGTTCTTGCTTCATTCCTATGGTTCCAGGAAGTGGAATCTTCTATAACTCCAACAACAAGTCAAGGACTTGAATCATCGACAAACACAATTCGAGATGGTACATCCCATGCATATAAGCGCACTCTTCCAAACAACTAGTTTGGGACATTTCTTTATGACATGATTGTTTCCTTTACAATACTTACAAAAGAATTTTTGCTTTTTTTATTTCTTCTCATCTTTTTCTTCCTTCTTCAAATGTGCAACATTTTTAATTTTTTGCTTACTAGTAGATGAGTTCCATTTACCTTTGCCCTTCTAACTAGCCAAGAAATCTTGATTTGCAACATGCATAATGGAGTTGTTGTGCTTAGACTGATCTTCTTGCAACAAAACAGAATATATGAGAATTTTAAATATAAACTATTAATTTGTATATCTTCTGCTGAGGAAATGACTTCTAAAGACGTAGCTATCTATGGAAAAATTGACACGTCTCCGGTGGTATGTTAGGTCGCCTCTTATTTTTTTTTCCACCATCCAATATCTCTTGTTAATTTAATCTCAAACATAAAAAAAGAATTAGAATACATACACATATATATATACACACACACACATACACATACCCACATACACATATACATGCAAACATATACACATACATATACACATATACATACATATAACATAAACACACATATACATATCCATATATATACGTACACACATAGACATGCATGCATATACACTCATTCATACAAAATACATGCATTTATCCCACAATAATGTGTATTTGTGTATATGTGGATATATGTGTATGTGTAAATACCATTATTTATAGATTTCGATCAATCAGATGGAACTCCACCATTGTCTCCTAATCGTGCAAGGACTATATATTGTAAGTATATCAAACTTTTTATTTTAAATATATTTGATAGATACATAACTGATATATTTTTTTGTTTCTTGTTATAATTAGATTCTGATCAATTAGAGGGCACTCCACCACCTCCTACCCATGCAACGACTTCACATGTGCCCTTCGATAGGAATTATGATGAATTTTACTATCAAGAGCATATTATATGTTGGTGTAACTCTTGCTATGGCACATATCAAAGACCACGATTGGAATGTATTGAACATGAGCAGAGTATGGTAGTTTTGAGCATGCACCACCACCTGGTCAACATGATTTGGGTATGTATTTTTCCAATAAATTAATGTCATTATTTTATTTAAGAACCATATACAAAATCAAATTACTGTTGATATACATGAATACTTGCTCGATGATGATGATGATGATAATAATTCTCATACTCATAATGTTAATATACCTCATACATGTCATGGACTTGTTTTTCATCAATTACAAGCAGAGCTTTCTAGAAATCCTCTAACTCCTGGTTTAGAGATTGAAACGGCTGGAGATTATCCATTGCCAGCTCGTGATCGTTCTCTAGTACAAACATATGATAGAAGAAGATATGAAGGATGGAATAGAGGACCACTTCCCTTAGATGGAGAGGTTTTTAACTTTTGGGGTAATCGCTATATGATTGCTCCATCTACTATTACTAATGCTGGTCGTGATCTCTTTATTATAGAGGATTTGTATGTGCCTCCAAATTCTAAAGTCACTCTTATGTCATTTTGTGGTCCTATATATGGATGGGGAGATTGGCATCGACTTGCACGTTATGTTCAAAGCATGAGTACTTATGGAATATGCTTGAATGCAGCATCCCTTACTAGTAGAAGGATTTCACATGCAAAAAATGAAAGATTATATATTGATGGAAGACCTTACACGCATGGAAATATAGAAGGTTTAATAAATAGTAGTCGAGGGTTACATAATAGTTCAAGGACTAATTGCACATTTGAGGAGCATGAAAATAGTCATGAATCACCATACATGAGTAGAGATGTATCAAGATACATAGTTGTCAATGCTATTACTACATTACATGTTGGTGATGAATTATTAGTGAATTATGGATGGCGTAGACCTCCAAGAGCACCTTTTAGCTAGAGAGAGAATAAAATTTTCTATCCATATTTAATAACTTATATATTTTTTATGTTTAAAGTTTACTTTTTATTCATTTATGGAATACTAATGATTTTTATTCATGTGTGTAGATTCCAACATATGATGTTGATGATATTCCTCCACACCATTCACAATTGCCAGTAAGACCTCATTTATCAGAAGCTTCTATGAGGAGGCTACGCAAAAGTGATCTTGTGGAATATGCAAGGTTGAAAGATCTATATCAAAAGAAGATAAAGTACAAGATTTGTGCAACAATGATGAAAATGATGGCATGGCAGATTTTATTGAGGATTGGTATCAAAATGAGAGTGAGAGCACTGATATTTTTAAAAATGAGAAATGTCTTCGAGAGGAATGTCTAAAGCATGTATATGAAGGAATTTGTTTGACATGACTAAGTGCAAGCTTACTTATTCTCAATCTTCAAAATCGTTTTGGATGGAGTAATGTATCTGTTTCGGCACTATTAAGGTATGATTTTCAATTTTCTATCTATTTATATATATACATGCATAAATATATACATATAAATACATGCATATATAGACATACACATAATTATACATGAATGCATACACACATATAAACATACACACACATATACACACATACACATGTTATGAGAGTAAGGTCAAATTATACATATTTGTATCGAATGAAGATGTTTTGTCCATCTGGCCTTTAGAATTGTCCACCCAACCTTTAGAATCTTCCTGTCATATTTGTTTCTCCTATTCTAGTCGACCTAGTACCTGTGCTGCTAACTCTTTTATGAACTTTGCATACAAATATTAAGTATCAGTGAGCTATGGAGGTATTAGGTCATTTGGAAAATGGGAGAACCAAATTTATCTCAAAGATTTTGAAGGATGGAAAAATAATTTTAAAGGATGGACAGAAAGAAATCATATATTCAATGCAGGTTTTTGTTCTTACTTTAGCTAAGGTGAGAACAAGAACTTGCATTGAATGGACACTTTTTGTCCACCCATCCTTTAAAACTATTCATGCATCTTTCAAAATCTTCGAGATAAATTTGGTTCTCCTATTTTCCAAATGACTTAATACCTCCATAGCTAATTGATACTTTATATTTATAAACAAATATGTAAGCCTTAGCTAGTAAGGCAGGTAATAGATTGACTATAAAATGGGAGATAGACAGACAATTCAGTGGTCTAGATATCTATATGAAAGTCTACAAACCACAATAAACAAAAAGAAAATTAGAAATGAAATCAAATATACATAGCTACACATGCATACATACACATACATACATACACATATATACACACATAAACATACATATACACATGTTATGAGAGTAAAGTCAAATTATACATACCTGTATTGAATGAAGATATTTTGTCCATCTAACCTTTGGAATTGTCCACCCAACCTTTAGAATCTTCCTGACACATCTGCTTCTCCTATTCTAGTCGACCTAATACCTATGCTGCTAACTCTTCTATGAACTTTGCATACAAATATTAAGTATGAGTTAGCTATGGAGGTATTAAGTCGTTTGAAAAATAGGACAAGTAAATTTACCTCGAAGAATTTGAAGGATGGAAGAATAATTTTAAAGGATGGGTGGACACAAAACGTTCATTCAATCCAGGTTTTTGTTTTGACCTTAGCTACAGTAAGAACAAGAACTTGCATTGAATGAACACTTCATGTCTGCTCATACTTTAGAATTATTAATCCATTTTCCAAAATCATGGAGAGAAATTTGCTTGTCTTATTTTCAAACAACCTAATACCTCCATAGTTAATTGATACTTAATCCTTGTAAACAAATATGTAAGTCTTAGTTAGCAAAGTAGATAATAGATTGACTATAAAATGGGAGACAGCCAAATGATTCAGTGGCCTAGATATGAAAGTTTGCAAACTACAATATACAGAAAAAAAACAAAATCAAATATACACAGCAACACATGCATACATACATACATGTACATACGTACATACACATATATACACACATACACATACGTATATGCATACACATACACATACGTATATATACACACATATAAAACACATATACAGACATACATACATACATATACACATACGCATACGTATATGCATGCACATGCATATACACATCCACATACACATACACATAAGCATACACACACACACACACATATATATATATATATATATATATATATATATATATATATATATATATATATATATATATAATTTATTTCTTTCTTTCTTTTTATTAATATGTCTTCTTTTTATGAACTTACAGGTCATCATCTGAAAAGTTTTTACCAAGTCAGAATATTCTTCCTACCTCACATGATGAAATGAAGAAGATAATCAACAATCTTGGTATAGATTATCAATGTATACATACATGTCCTAACAATTGTATTTTATATAGAGGTGAATATGCAGACTCTTTGACGTCCAAAATGTCAATCTCCTCGATATAAGGATGAAGAAGGTAAAATCCCAAAAAAGGTATTGAGACATTTTCCATTGGCTCTATAGATTAGACATATGCTTCAAAGCCCTGAATTATCAAAGCTGTTGACATGGGGACATGATCGTAAAAGTACTGATGGAATAATCAAAATTCCTCATGATAGTGTTGGTTTTCAACATATTGATTCTACATGGCTTGAATTTGCACAAAATCCACATAATCTCAAGTTAGGAGTTGCTTTAGATGGGGTTAATCCATTCTTCATGAAATCCAGTAAATGATCAACATGGCCACTGGTAGTCATAAACTAGAATCTTCCGTCATATCTTAGCATTAAAAAGGAACATTTAGTGCATTCACTTTTAATCCTAGGAAAAAGACAAGTTAAAGATATGAATATATATCTTGCTCCTCTCGTTGACGATCTCCAAGACTCATGGAGAGGTATTAATGTCATTGATGTATCGAAAAGCATCAATGAAAGATATATTACGATTCGTGGTATTGTGGCTTGGACTATTCACGATTTTCCAGGATATGGTGTTTGTTCAAGTATTGATGTAATTTTTTTATTCAATATGCATACAAATAAATGTGAGTTTATCTAATTACATTTTTATCGTTTCCATGATGCAGGAATATCTACTAAGGGTTATAAAGCTTCTCCATATTGTGGTGATTGGTTGAGATCAATCTATAGTAATAATCTCAACAAAAATATTCATCTTCGACATCGACAATTCTTGCCTGATGATCATCCATTGAGATCTAAAAGAGAAGCGATACATTTTAATGGAAAGCTTGAAACAGGTCAGTTTCCAAAACTTATGACGCTTATGGATTGGTATAAAAAATGGACAGATGGATCTTTGATAGATCCTGAATCAGAAATATTCAATGATGATGAAGATAATGAGCATGTGAAGAGAAGTAAAGGAAAATTGGCACTCGTAGAGAATATATCAATATGGTATTCTTTGGAGTATTGGAAAGAGTTAAAAGTATGTCATCTTCTTGATCCTATGCATATAATCAAGAATATTGGTCATTGTGGCAGCATCTTCTTGGACTAAAAGATACCATAACATCAAGGAATGATTTGAAAGATCAAAACTCAAAACCAAATTTATGGCCAGTTTTTGATAGACATCGACAGAAAACAACATATGCACCTGCTCCTTGGGTACTTACGACAAAAGAGATATAGACTATCAACAATAGGATTCAATTGATTCGGACTCCTACAGGATATGGAGCATCTTTCTAGAACATGTTTACTATGGATGATAAGAGCTTATCTGGTTTAAAGACCCATGATTGGCATAACTTTTTGAAACATATTTTACCTTTGGTTATCGATGGATGTACAATGAAAGGAGTACGAGATGTGATCTATCGTTTTGGATTGCTTATAAGGTAATTATGATACTTTTATATTTAATATATATGAATATTTAATATCTTTTATTTTTGAGTTAACTTCTTTATCATTTTTTTATGATATGTATAGGTGGATTACATCAAAAGAGATTGACAAAAGCTCTATCCCACAAAAAAACATGAATGCAAAGAGCTACTATGTTTGATGGAGAAAGAGCTTCCTACATTTTTTGATATTCAGGTTCATTTATAAGTCCATCTTGTAGATGACATAGAGACTGTAGGTGTTGTCAACACTCGATGGATGTTTTGGGTCGAGCGATTTATGGGAATATTAAAAGGTTATGTGTGACAAAGAGCGAAACCAGAAGGATCCATGGCAAGGGGTTGGATGCTTGAAGAGTGCATGTATTATGTTAGTGAGTACCTTAAACGAGTTCATGAAGAAGCTCCACGTGCATGGACCAATGAGTCTTCTTCAAAAATAACAGATGACGTATTATCAGGTAAGGGAGTTCCATTTTTATTTACATTTCAAGAAAAAAATGATGTTTCTATTTTTGTAGCATATAATAGTGAATGCATGCAAGCATTCCTTAGCGAGTACGAAGAGGAACTTCAAAATCTCCAAAGTAAAAGGCAAAGAAACAAAAGATATAGATGTAATCTCGATAATAATGAGATTACCAATATATCTTCTTTCACGGATTGGCTATATAGTCGTTTGCAACGTGCCAACGCAAAATAATGAAGAAATCTCAAATGAGCAGAGAGAGTTAATGATAGGTTGTGAACGAAAGGTAATTTTATTTTATTAATATTTTTTTTTCATATATTAATTTCTATTTCCTAATTTAATTTCTTTTGCAGGCTTGAATGTTCACTAATATGTGGGATTTTGGATAGCATATTAGAATCAACACCATTGATTCTTTACGTAAAACAGAGGATTCTAGTATTGTTGCTTCTTTCAAGTAACTATCACATGCTAGCTCAAAAGATACGAACCTTATAGATGGCGAACTTGGTTACGTGGGAACTGTTGTTGGTATCTACAAAATATCATTTTGTACAGTCAAACATGTAGAAAAAAGTTTACATTTTTTAGGATAGAGTTTATTATTTTTTTAAGCACCTAATAATGGTTTTTTGTTTTTATATATTTTGATAGGTCATTTTGAAGGTTGACTGGTTTTGAGCTGAGTATAAAGGTAGTAATTCCACATTAAGAAAGGAATTATCTGGGTTTTGGGCAATTGATTCTTCCAAGGTAATGCGATCTACTAAAGAACCATATATTCTTCCTAGGCATATTGAACAAGCATTTTTTATAAAAACCCAGATGCTCATCCTTGGTGGCAAGTCATTCATGTTCAACCTAGAGGTAGGTCATTGTTTGAATAGTTTATTGTTAGAGAGATCGAAGAAAGTCCTCTTGATGATTCACCATAAGATATTGATACATCAACATCTGAAAGAGAAATTAGAATCATTATACATAATAATGATACTAATCTTGTTGATGAAGAGGATAATACTCTACATGCTGAATCTACTCATGATGAAGAGGAATTACCAGAAATCGATATTAATCCATCAATAGATGATGTGGTCCATGAGAATATAGATTTAACAATAGAAGAAATAAATGAAATCAATAAGGATAATGAAGATGAGACTATATTGATGTCTTAGTAAATTTTATTCTAGTTATCGATCAATAACTTGAATCATTTTAATGGATATCAGATAATAGATTCTTCTTTATTCAACTAGAATATCGATGAATCCTAATAGAGAGATGAAATCATGATCTTTTAAGTTAGAACATGAAGCTCGGGGGTACGCCTAATTATTTTGTACATAGCTTTATCTTCGAGGAGCAAATTTTTCTCATGTATGTATGCATATGTGTGTGTATTCATGTGTATTATATGTATACATGTGTTAGTATGCACATATATGTGTTTCATGTATATGTATGTGTGTGCATGTGTGTGATATATGTATACATGTGTTAGTATGCACACATGTATATATTCATATGCATTTTTGTATATATGCAAGTGTTTATAATTGTGTATGCATGTATAAGTATACATGTGTGCATGTAGGCATGTATATTGGATGTGTACATGTATATATGTATATGTGTCTATGTGTAAATGTATACATGTAAATATGTATGCATGTATATATATACATGTGTGCATATATGCATGTATGTGTGATGCATAATGTATCTACTCCATTTTATATTTATGTACATGTATCTACATGATGTGTATATATCTTTATATATATTATGCTCCTCGTTGATTTGAGTAGCTATATATAGAGGCATAAGGTTGGGAGGAGAGACATCTCTCTAGTAGGACATCGGAGGAGTAGATGCAATGTGTACATATACTTCAATCATATGGCTAAAAAGGCTGAATTAGAGTTTCTAAATTAGGGTTTGTAAAACCCTAATATCAAAATTAGTGTTTTCGAATTAGGATTTTTGAAATAGGATTTTTGAATTAGAATATTTATAATAGGTTTTTTGAATTAGGATATATGTGTGTGTATGTGTGTGTGTATATGTGTGTGTGTATATATATATATATATGTATATATATATATGCATGCATGTGTGTGTATGTATGTGTATCTATATGTGCGTATGCATGTGTGTATATAGGTGTATCTATATGTGCGTATGCATGTGTTTGTATGTATGTGTATCTATATGTGTGTATGCATGTGTTGTGTGTGTGTGTGTATGCATGTGTATGTGTATATATGTATGTAAATATGATTATGTGAGTCTATGTGTGTGTACATATGATTATGTATGTGTATGTGTATGTGAGTATGTGTATGTGTCTATGTGTGTATTCATTATATGTGTGTGACTGTATGCATGTCTATATGTGTGTAAAAATGTGCATGTATGTGTGTGTATGTATAAATGTGCATGTATGTGTATATGTGTGTAAATGTGCATGTATGTGTATATGTGGGTGAATGTGCATGTATGATGTATATGTGTGTGTATGCGTGTATTTGTACCTCTAATATCACTCTTTTCTCTCTCTCTCTCATATACATACATACATAAACACACATTTATATCCACATATATATACATAAAAGCAATGCGTACCCTGCATTATCGCAACGATGATCCATAAGTGTTCGCATCTCTTTTAGACACCACTTATGTGACCATCCTATCCCAAAATTTATCTCAAGTGAACTAAGGACGTATTTTTTATCCCTCTTATCATGCTCACTACAAAAATAAAAAAAATCATGTAAATAAAACATAAGAATTTATTTCAATTTATATGTAAAAATTATACTTACTTCCATTATAAGTGGACAAGGCACAAGTAAGAGTGGCATAATGCTCGCATTCTTCTCTTGAACTCCAATCCATTCCCTATGTATACTATATTCCCCTTGTTGGGGATGTAAGGGTCATGTGACCTTACCCCCAAATTCATATATATACATCATATATAGAGTATTGCCTCAAGAGAGATCATTATGTGGGTTTCGAGGCTCCCATGCATGTCCGCGCGTCTCTTCTCTCTTCTCTCTCCCTCCATCTCCTCCTTCCTTCTCTTGTTCTGCACACCAAAGCCCTTCATTGGTATCAGAGCATGCTGAAGGTTGGTGTGAAAGAAGCTTCAATGGAAGCTTAGGTCAGAAGGAGTAGAAGTGCAGGTCGGCATCTCTTGAAAGCTGTTCAGTATTTCGATCATAACTCGAGTTAGGAAGTTCGGATTGATGCGTTTTAAAGTTGTGTGTGTAGCTAACACAAAAGACTACAACTTCACAGAAGCAAGCAGAACCTGGTTCGGACTTATAGAGTGCCGAAAATTCAAAAAACGCAGACTGTTGTACAAAGCAAATCTACATTCAATAGGACAGCAGGTCAGTTTTTGGATCATAACTTGAGTTTTGCAGCTCGGAATTCAATGATTCAACTTGCTATGCGTAGCTTGGAAAGATAGGTACAATTTTGTAGAACAACTCAAATCTAGATTCTGAGTTTTAGGTTGTCGAAATTGCAGAATACAGAGCAGTATTGTTGCAAGTGAAAGTGAAATTGATAGTAGGTGCTTGTTTTGAGCATATCTTGAGCTACGCACCTCCGATTGAGGTGTTCTTTATCTCCTTACGTAGCTAAGAATTAGATCTTGATGTTTGTTCAAGAGCAAAAGTCCAGATTCAGAGGTTATCACCTCTGAAACAACAAAACACAGAGCAGCTTATTTTTGCTATAAGAACCCTAATTGCAGTTGAAGGTTGAATTTGCTTAGGAACTTCTTCGAGAGAGAATTTTTGGTGTGCAAGCTCTTATTCTTAGAGCTTGAAGGCATTGTACATGTATGATCATTGTGGTAGCTCCTGCATATGAGAGTAGAGCATGATCTTGTCACATGTTTGACATGTAAGATGACATTGTGGTATACTCTTTTTTGAGGTTTATGTCATCATGAGTTCAATCATGGATGTATAGTGGCATTGTGGTCTATATCTTGCTTATGCCACTCGGTTATGGATTTACTTGCTAGTTGCACATAATTTTGTGATAGTTGATTGTGGATCTTGTTTGGTACTTGTATGTTTGTTTTCTTTGCAGGTACATGATCCAGATTGGAGCCTCAGTTACACATTCATTTGTCACCGTTATTAGCATTTGGTCATTGATTGATATGTATTTGCCATTGTGATTCTTGGCATATGTAAATGGTGATTCCCACATAGTTATTTTGGTTCTAGAGTCCATTTTACAGAGGAGATGCTGTCGAAATTTCATCAGCTTTTATGCTAGAAAGGAGTTCTAGTGGATCTTGAAGCTTGTGTGATAGCTTTGGATCATTGTTTATATCCATTCATTTGGACTTGGTGAGAGGTTATTCATGACAGGTTGGACCATCTTGTAAGATTCATTCTTGAGTGCGAGATACATCGTCATTGCATTGGCATGTATTGCTATTAGTTTTTGGCATATATAGTTGCCATTATCTTTGGTTGGATCAGTGACAGTTGGTGATAGATTACTCATTGTTCTTTCATTATTGGTTATCTTGTTTGATTGCTCAGTTTCCAGGGGATACTCTGTCGAAATTTTCCCAGGATTCTTTCACATCTACTTGGTCACTTTGGAGACTTGGTGAGCAGGCTTATGCTCATGGTTTTATATGCATGGTAGATGCATGGTTATGTGATATGTGGTTCACATGGTTCCTTCTCCATCGAGACATTTGTGATGTGATTTATGCATATGGATATGTAGGCATGATCCTATTGAGGATAGAGTATTGTTTCTAGTCTTTTGTTACAGTTTTAGTCTCTTGGATTCCCAGCATGGTGTCTCTTCGATTTGATGGTACTGACTTTCCAAGATGGAAAGCTCAGATGTGGCATACATTGGTTCGTGCAGGGTTACACATGTGTGTGCATAGAGATGCACAGAGGCCTCGTGACATGCCCGACCACGTACGGATGGATATGGATGCATTGGCAAGCTCCACTATCCGGTTACAGCTTGTGGATTCTATATATGAGTTTGTTATGTATGAGGAGACGAGTAGTGCATTATGGCAGAGACTACATGATATGTATGCGAGTCCATTGACTCATGTGAGACATAGATCACATCGACGACTTCGATGTTGGCATTTTGGTCATGAGGGCCATATTCGACGACGTTGCTTCAGGCGGATGCGACGAGGACATCAGAGATATGCACGTGATGTAGGTCAGGTAGTGGTTTCAAGAGAGTATATGGCAGTTGATTATGCTAGTGATGGTGATATCACTTTCTCCTATGGTTCATCTCATGATTCCTCTTTTTCATTGGATAGCACACATATGGCTTGGTTGCTTGATGCGTTAGCCACTTTTTATATTACTCCACATCGTGAGTGGTTCTGTCGATTCTCAGGTGAGAGTCGTGGATGTGTGCACTTGCCTGATGGTATGAAATATGACATTGAGGGTGCAGGAGATGTATGCCTTATGCTACCTAGTGGAGCATCACTTATTCTTAGACATGTATGCTATGTGCCTTCATTCCCTATGAGCTTGATTTCAGTTAGCCAGTTACAGGAGAGCAGATGTTATGCATTCCTTGGTGAGCATCATTTTCAGTTGCAATTGGGACAGCTTATGCTTGTCAGAGGTGCTAGGATTGGGCACATGTATCCACTGCAGGTAGTTCATGTGAGAGACACTCTCGTCTCAGTGGGAGTTCAGCCTTATGTGCGGTGTGAGACTCGTCATGTCTCATTTCGTCTACCTAGAGATAGGTCTAGTGACATTTTTGATGCACATGTATGGCAAGATTCAGATGCTCAGATGGATATATGTATAGAGCATGCTTTGGATGCTCATGATGCTTATGTAGAGCATGGTTTGGTTGATCATGTGGATGCTCTTATAGAGCACACCTTGGATGATCAGTTGTATGCTTTAGAGCATGATGTGGATGCTCATGTAGAGCATTGTGATGATACTCAGTTAGAGTTTGATCATCAGTTTGACCTTGGTGTTGATGTTGTGCAGTTAGCTCATGTGGAGCATGATCATACGCTTGGTGTGGTAGAGCAGGTTTGCTCTCATGGTACACAATATATGGTAGAGCATATTAGCTCTCAGGATGCACAACTAGATATATCCTTGGTTGATAGGATGGCTGATTTGGATGCTGAGGAGTCAACTATTATGCAGTCATTCTTGGATTCGCTCATGCCAGATGTTGACATAGATATGTCATGACATGTTGGTGTTGATGATGGTGGTGCTTTGGATGCCTCAGTTACAAGCATGGCTGATATACTTAGGTTAGCCAGGATAGCACATGTTTCGTCAGCATTCAGGAGTCTGATGTACAAGTTGTTATGCTCGAGACCAGGCATTGCAGTTGCGATTGTAGCATTTGCACTTGGAGTTGTCAGTCATTATGATTCACACAGGCCTAGAGCGAGTGGGAGCTTTACAGGAACTTCATCAGTTCTTGCATCAGTCATATGTGAGCTCGACTCTTCTCAATATGAGTCTAGAGCAGTTTGAGGTGCATGGATACACCTTGTTCGAGGCAGTTGGTGTAGGTTGATCAGTATGGGTTGAGAGCCGGACTCTTCCTATACATTGTTGTATAGTCCTACATCATTCTTTGTATGTGTTACCACTTACGGTCACATTGACCCTTAAGTGGGAGATTGTTGGGGATGTAAGGGTCATGTGACCTTACCCCCAAATTCATATATATATATACATCATATATAGAGTATCGCATCAAGAGAGATCATTATGTGGGTTTCGAGGCTCCCACGCATGTTCGCACGTCTCTCCTCTCTTCTCTCTCCCTCCATCTCTTCCTTCCTCCTCTTGTTCTGTACACCAAAGCCCTTCACCCCTCTGGCTCTATATCGCATTCTAAGGTGCCTATGCATGTCCTCATAGGCACATGTGCTCTGCTATCATGATCTGGAGGTGGTATAGGTGTCCTAAAAATAGATAGATAAAAATAAATAAAAATATGTATTATAATATCATTAAAAAAATTTTGTGAAAAAAAAACATATCTATGAGTAGATAGTTGCATGTGGAGCCATAGAAGAGCCCTCCTCTGATCGTTGGGTAAGCATCTGGATCGTAAAATCCAGCTCATCATCAAGCATCTCTGAGTACTCATGCATGATGATCCCTAGAGTATCAGGTGGAACTCTTGCTCTCATAAGACTTTTTATGAGAGTGGGTTTCGCCTTTCTCTCTCTACTAGGATCCATAATACCTGTACATATAAAACAAAATGGGTTAGAAAGCAATATATGTACGTGTACATATGTATGTGTGTATATGTATATGTGTAGGTGTATATGTGAGTATGTGTATGCATGTAAGCATGTATGTATGCATATGCATGTGCATTATGTATGCAAATGTATGCATGTGTGTATGTGTGTGTATGCATGTAAGTATGTATGTATGCATATGCATATGCATATGCATATGCATTATGTATGCATATGCATATGCATTATGTATGCATATGTATGCATGTATGTGTATGTGTGTGTGTATGTGTCTCTATGTATGTGTGTGCATGTGTGTGTGTGTGTCTATGTGTGTCTATGCATATATGTGTGTGTATGTGTCCATGTGTGTGTATGTGTGTGTGTATGTGTGTGTGTGTGTGTGTCTATGGGTGTGTGTGTCTATGGGTGTGTGTCTATGTGTTTATATATGTGTGTATCTGTATATATGTGTCTATATGCATGTATATGTATGTGTGTAAATGTTGTGTGGATGTGTGTGTGTAAATGTGTATGTGTCTCTCTACATGTGTGTGTATACATATATGTGTGTGTATGTGTCTATGTGTATGTATGTGTGTGTGTATGTGTGTGTGTGTCTATGTATGTGTGTCTATGTGTGTATATACGTGTGTATCTATATATATGTGTCTGTATGCATGTGTATGTGTGTGTGTAAATGTGTCTGGATGTGTGTGTGTGTAAGTGTGTATGTGTCTATGTGTGTGTATGTGTTTATGTGTGTGTATGTGTCTATGTGTGTGTATGTGTTTATGTGTGTATATGTATGCATGTATGTATGCATATGCATGTGCATTATGTATGCATATGCATGTGCATTATGTATGCATATGTATGTGCATTATGTATGCATATGCATGTGCATTATGTATGCATATGTGTGTGTATGTGTGTGTATGCATGTGAGTATGTATGTATGCATATGCATATGCATTATGTGTGTATGTGTGTATGTGTGTATGTGTATATGTGTGTATGTGTGTATGTGTGTATGTGTGTATATGTGTATGTGTGTGTATGTGTGGGTGTGTATGTGTGTGTCTGTGTGTCTATATGTGTATGTGTGTGTATGCATGTGTATGTGTGTGTAAATATGTGTGTATATGTGTGTGTATGTGTCTATGTGTGTGTATGTGTATGCATGTATCTATGCATATGCATGTGCATTATGTATGCATATGTGTGTATGTGTGTGCATGCATGTAAGTATGTATGTATGCATATGCATATGCATTATGTATGCATCTATGTGTATGTGTGTGTATGTGTGTGTATGTCTCTCTATGTGTGTGTGTGTATGCATGTATGTGTGTGTATGTGTGTGTGTCTATGTGTGTATGTGTATGTGTGTATGTGTGTGTATGCATGTAAGCATGTATGTATGCATATGCATGTGCATATGTATGCATATGTATGCATGTGTGTGTATGTGTGTGTATTATCAATATATATATATATATATATATATATATATATATGTCTATATGCATGTGTATGTGTGTGTAAATGTGTGTGGATGTGTGTGTGTGTGTAAGTGTGTATGTGTGTATACATCTGTGTGTGTATGTATGTGTATGTGTGTATGTAAATTAGTGTGTATATGTGTGTGTGTAAATCTGTGTGTATGTGTGTGTATGTGTCTATGTGTGTATGTGTGTGTATCTATGTGTGTATGTGTGTCTGTGTGCATATACATGTGTATGTGTATATATATGTGTGTGTGCATGTGTATGTGTGTGTGGAAATGTGTGTGGATGTGTGTTTGTGTGTGTGTATAAATGTGTATGTGTCTAATATGTATGTGTGTGTGTATAAATGTGTATGTGTCTATATGTATGTATGTGTGTATGTCTATGTGTGTATGTGTGTGTGTCTATGTGTGCGTGTATCTGTGTGTATGTGTGTGTGTCTATGTGTATGTGCATGTGTGTGTCTATGTGTGTATATGTGTGTGTATGCATATGTACATGTGTGTGTAAATCTATGTGTGTGTGTGCATACCTTGCTTAAGAATTGTGTGCTAAAACTGATGCCTCTCTCTCTCTCTCTCTCTCTCTCTCTCTCTCTCTCTCTCTCTCTCTCTCTCTCTCTCTCTCGCATCCTAAACCAAAATCAATTTTTTTCTTAACATTCCATAGCATCTCTTATGCGACGCTCTGGAATACCAGGATGTCGAGTATGCGACGCTCCAACATCACAGTCAGTTTGCCAACGTCGTTAGAAGCATCGCTGGCTAGCAACACTCTTTGCGACACATATTTTTAGCGTCACATAAGCGACGCTATGCATCGCTTATGCGAGGAATCGTGTTTTTTTAGCAAAAAAAAGTATCGTTGATTATGCGACGCTAGAATCACATAAGCGACGAGAAGTGCTTTTTTCATCGGGGGGCGTCGCTACGCCCCCTATTTCTAGTAGTGCAACACCCAAATCAACCGAAAGGTTTCTGAGCCACACACACTGAATAGTCATTGTGAAAGATTCCCTATACTCAACCTCACAAATAGAAGTGGTCATAGTAGGCTTCTTCTTGCTCAACCAAGATATTCATGAGCTACCAAGCATGAAGCAAAACTCACTACTAGACACACGAGTGTCATAGAAACCAATCGAGTCAAAGTCAAAAAAAGCATGTAAATCTGGCAGTAGTGATCCGCCCTTGGGATAAAACAATCCGAGTAGATGGGTACCACTCAACTAGGGAAAGATGCGCTTAACTGCCTACCAATGCTTGACACCTCGGCAATGCATAAACTTACTCATGTGAGAGACAAAAAATTGAATATCAGGCCGAGTTATGCATAAGTAAATCAAGCATCCAACTGAGTGTTGATAAAAAAACAACATCACCAAGTACCATTCTTCATAATAGCATCATATTCTAATTGCATAACAGCCATCCATTTTTCTAAATTTTGTGCTTCATCAAAAGAAATAGCATCATTCTCATCACAAAGACTAGAGGGAGCCAATGCATGACAATATGATGTAAAACAAGCACTATGGGAGCTGAACGAGTACAATATGCCGGAGATGCATCTCACAAAGTCTACACCAACCATTTGGGCATTTTTGACTCCTCTATATCAGCCCTCCCATCAACATGTCCATCATGTAAGTATGCATCAGAAAAGGAATGATCTACATCATCACGTGAAACATGTAAAGGTTGAGAAGTTACCTCATGTAGCTCAGTGATGAGTAGAACCTCCTTTAATGTCAATCCGGGAAGACGTGAGGATGGTATGATGACCTCGAGCAAGTGAAAGCACAAGTGCGTGAGTGAGAAGCACACAAACATGCACACACATACACACGCGCACACAAGGCAAGACAAAGAGTGAGAAGCAATGGCGCTCTTTTGATTACTTTCACAAAGCTCATACAAGTTCAAATCAATTACAAGCTTCCCCAAAAATGAGCTCTCTAGCTCTATTTATAGTTTTTGACTAGGTTTTGGTCGTGTCCAGACCTAGTGTCCGGCCTAGTTAAAAATTAGGTTCTAAGTCCTATTTGAAGGCTCAAATGGAGTCCAAAAATTATGAAAGCTGGTAGGTAGCTACTTCTAATGCTCCTCAAGCTCAAGGACTCCTTGGCTTGCACAAAATGGAGCTACAAAAATATGAAATGTTATTTACAAAGGATTCTAGTGATAAGAACCTCTATTTGTGTAGGGATTTCTTCTAATCATCTGACATACATTTCCTCGAGCTCCCCACTTGCTCATTCTTCATGTGTGTCCTTGTGCTTCAGCTTCATGAAAAAAATAATGGCCTACTTGCTAGATCATCTTTGACTACTCTTCTTGCTTGTGCCTTCTTTCCGCTCTGACTCCCTTCTTTGACTTCCATGTTGTTGCAGAGCTAAAGAAAGCACAAAGCAGAGAAAAAGACGGGCCCCAAAATTTTTCCGATTTAGACATCATATTTTTGTATCATAATCATTCTTGTAATATATTTTCCGTTGTAAAGGCACTAGAGGAGTCCTCTAGATGCATCCCCACAGAAGATTGGAGATTTACCCATGTAAAACAGTAGGAAATTAGTCTTTTAGTGAATAAAGTGCCGGTCTCTTGTGTGAAAGGACCATTTTTAGGGCACTAGTATATAAGTCAAATGTGACTCTTTGTAAAGAACTTTTTGCCATTGTGAGAAGAGAGAGCACAGAAATTCGAATTTGTGTCTTCTTCACTCTGTATCTTATTCTTCGTGAGCTTGTATGCATGTGTATTGCTTGGAAAGAGTGCTTGTAAGTGTTGTCTATCCATGAAAGTGTTTATTTGCTGTAGGTAAGGTGTGTGCGAAGTGTAGGAAGTGCTGAAGCGTAGGAAAGTATTCCCACGACTTAGTATTTTGCTCATAACTTGAAGTAGGAGCATCGGAATTGAGTGAAACCACTGCCATTGGATGCGTCTTCTCGAGAGCTTCGAAACGCATATGCTATTCGCTATGTTTGGAGCTCGAAGCTGGGAGAAAAATCCAAAAAACTGACGGCTGCTGCACCAAATATCGTTTCGCTTTGACCAACAGTTGGACCTTGTTTGGATAAGTCTTTGCCTTATTTACACTCTTTGAGTAGTCCATTTGCATTGATCATCACATGATTGCATGTCCTCATACACTCGGCTAGGTTTGTATACTCTTTGGATTGATAATTAAAAGCGTGTATCCCCACTATATGCACTTGAGAGGGGATTGAGGTATAGTCTCTTTCTCCGCAAGTCCCTAAGTTGCTACTTAGGTCAACACACTTTTTGGCGCCGTTGCCGGGGAGTGACGAATCAAACCGAGGCATTCGTGTGATGGTAAGTAGCTTTTTTGCATTGAAGTAAGTGGAGGAGTGGAAATTTTCTCTTCTTTGGTAAGTCATTTTCAGCCGCACTTGCTACTTCTCATTCTTGGAGTGTGTGTAGTGAGTTGTTAGTTTAGGGAAGTGAGTGGAGTGAGTAGAGTAGGAGTAGTGAAAGAGTAGGACAAGTCATTGGAGTAGGAGTGAGTCATAGATTAGTGGAATTTGTCCTTTTTTGAAGCAAGAAAACCTCAAGTATAAAAGCCAAAAATAGTCATTTTGCAATTCACTTGTTTGAAAGCAAGTATCGTGAGCTCCAGTGTCGAGTATCGTGAGAGCTGCGCCAGAGATCGTGAGTGAGCAATCGGGCAAGCTGGGGTTGCACAGAGCAAGGGGAAGTGACAAAGAGATTATAGGAGCTACCAAGGTAAGCTAACCCACCCTTTTGATCAAAATTTCTTAGCAAATCAATTTAGGAAGGAAAAACGATCTGCGTTAGGTATCGTTTGGTACTGACAGAGGTGAAAAGGAGTGATTTGGGGTGATACAGAGAGTGAGGAGAGGAGAGAGGAAGGAGTAGAGCATGTGTACAACCAAGACTTAAAAAAAATCTTTCCCAAAATTTGTCTAAGGGTCAAGTATCGTTTTGCTCCTGCGGTCGAGTATCGCGATACTTAGCAAGTATCGTTTCGCTCCTGTGGTTGAGTATCGCGATATTTCCCTCCGATCGTGTATCGTTTCATACCGATCGCGATACTTGGTCAGAGATCGTTTTGGCCAGAGATCGCGGATCGTGTATCATTTCGGATTAGAGATCGTTTTGATCAAAGATCGCGATACCTCTCAGAGATCGAGTATCGTTTGGTCTTTATCGATCGCGATACTTGATCAGTGTCGTGTATCGTTTCAATCCGGGTATCGTGTATCGCTTGGCAAAGATCGCGATACCGGTCAAAGGTCGTGTATCGTCAGGGGCAAGTATCGCTTCGGTCAGGTATCGTGTATCGTCACTTTTGTCGATCGTGTATCGTTTGGTTCAGCGATCGCGATACCTAACAAGTATCGTGTATCGTTTCGCCAGCGATCGTCTGCGAAAGATCGTTTTTTGAGGTATCGTTTTGTGAGAGATCGTGTATCGTTTGGTGGAAGTATCGTGTATCGTTTGTGTTCAAGTATCAAATATCGTTTGGGATCAAATATCGTGTATCGTTTTATCCCGAGTATCAAGTATCGTTTTCATCAGGTATCGTGTATCGTCTGGTCTTCAGAAATCGTGATACTTGATCAGTGTCGTGTATCGTAGGATCACAAGTATCGTGTGTCGTTTGGAGTCGAGTATTGTTTGTGCCAAAGATCGTTTTGATCAAAGATCGCGATATTCACCAGCTATCGTGTATCGCCTGTGCCCAAATATCGTGTATTGTTCTGACCCAAGTATCGGGTATCGTTTCAGCCCAGAGATCGTGTCTCGTGGAATCTGGAGTCAAGTATCGTGATCTGGGAAAAATTCTTTTTCAGTCATTTCCTAGACAAAGTTTTCTAGAAATTCTGACCTTGAGTGAAGAATCCCAGAGGCAAAAGGTTAGCAAAGACTGATTAGAGTTTAGAAGTGGATGAACCTGAGATCCGGAAGAACTCTAGGAAGCCGAAGAAGTGTAATCTCTTCTGTAGGTAGTGTAGCAGAGCCAAGTAACCGTTCACATTATTCAGAGACCTCCAGTGAGTCAGAGGAAGAAATTCCCATGGCTTCAGAGGATATGCAGAACACAGTACCCATGATTGGCGTGATGTCGATCATTGAGGGAGAGTACAGAACCTCCTTGGAGTATGTGAACACCAACCAAAATGAGATCCCTATTTATTTGGATGGTCTAAACAGATCAGTGGCCAGGTTAAAGAAAGCGTCAGAGGCTTACATAGTGCCTAGACCAGCAGTCAAGTACGTAGGAGGATTTTACATGGACAAAAGAGATACCCAATATGTTGTCACAGAACACCCAGAAAACATTAATGAAATTGGTGAAGAAAATAATGCTTCAAACTTAAATGGAGGAGGGAATGAAGAGCAAGTAACTACACCTAGAGGGAGATCTACGGTTGCTAGGATATGGAGAGGAGACCTGATTCCCCAAGATGACACCTTAATGGATGTATATTTGATCAATGGGATAGAGCATCTTCTTAGAGCACATTCTTCAATTTGGGAAGCTGCTCCTAATCCAATCACCATCTATGAGTTACAAGATCCTGATTTCTCCACCATCATCACATATCTGGATAAGAATCAGAGAAGATATTGGCCCTTAACAGAAGCGGAAAGAGCTGAGTTGAAATATCAGAATATCCCAGTGTTTCCCCCTAGGGACCAAGCCACTACTTCAAGAAATCCACTTGGAACGTCCCATAATGATTCATATCAACAGTCAGGGCAAACACAACAAACTCAAATCCCAGTCAGACAACCTGTGCAGTTCGCAATGCCTGCAAATAACCCTAATTACCGACCTCAACCAACTATTGACCCAAGACATGGAATTCATGCTCCAGTCAGACCGCCGGTAGTAAGAGGACCAGGCATACCAATAGGAAGACCAATTTTTCCAGTAATGCCTAGACCACCCAAAGCAGGAAGAAGATTAAGGCCAATTCAAGTGGCCAAATGCATGAGAAATCACTATGATGGCTCTAGTGAACCTTACAATCATATAGCGGAATTTAAATAAGTAATCAGAGCCGAACAGGTAGAAGACTTTTTGATTCAATATGAGTCCTTTGGCCTTACTTTGTCAGACACAGCGTTAGCATGGTTTCAACCATTGGACCCTAATACTTTTCAAAACATGGAGCAAGTATACCAAGAAATGATTGAGGAATTCACTAAGTCAGGAATTAAAAACAATTCTTCATCATTGATCCATAGCTTCAAGCAAGTCCCTACCGAATCAGTGAGATTAGCTGCAAGAAGATTCAAACAGTATGTGGACAGATGCCCAGTAGAAGAGAGACCTACCCAAAATAAAATGGTATCATTATTTTTGGAAGGATTGTTGAACGGATCTTTGAGATCATTGGTATATGTAAAAAGAGTTCAGACTTTGCAAGAATGCATGAAGGAATGCATAGATCTAGAAGACAACCTAGCAGAGGACCTGAAAATACCTCAAGGAAGCTTGAAAAGTGAAGATTCGGCCAGTAACACATCAATCCCTAAAAACAATGTAGAGGAAATAGCCAATTTGGTAGCAAAGAAGTTAAACGTTCAAGGACAGAGGAACTACCCCAATAACCCTATGAGAGTACCCATGCTTAGAAGATGTATGCGGTGCGGAGGTGATCATCCTTCTCACTTGTGTACTAGGGGAGTAGTCCCACCACCTGTTTATGCTCATAATAGACCCACCGTCCTAGGATCTCTACAATATTGTAGTATAGAACAAAAATATACAAATCACAGTACAGAAAATTGCCCTTACAATAGGCAAGTGAGACCAGCACAGCCATACATGAGACCTTATGGATACCCTCAGAGAGATCAGGGAGATGAAGCCTTTAGATATCCCACTTATCAGCCGCAGGCACCAGTGCCACGACCATATGCGTATCAGGGATACACCCAACCACAACCTGTACTAGGACAACAACCGCCCCATCCTCAGAACGTTGTCCCAGTCAGGATTGCTCAACCTGAAGAAAACCTAGAGAGAGCAATAGTCCCAGCCACAACTTTGGTTGGTAATGAACCATATAACTCATCTTACGACCATAGTCAAGGAGCATATCCCAATTATGAAAGCTCAATGATGGAATATGGACAACTATATGAACCATATGCCTATGGCATGGAAGTATCAGATAGTTCATACGGATATGAGCAGGACTATGTGTCATTAATGTACACAGCTCCTAGAGCAACCATACCACCCCGACCCATGAACAGACCGCTTGTACCCAGAGGACCATGTTACAGATGTGGAGGTAATCACTATATTAGAGAATGTACATTGCCAAACCCACCACCACCACAACGAGTCTGGGAAGGCTACTGTAGTGACTGTGGTAAGGAACACCTTTTCAGAGATTGCCCCAAGAATCCCAACAAGGTTACATCTAACGTGCAAATCAATGTAATAGAAGTAATTGAATCATCAGGGAGTGATAAAGAGTACACAGTACCATTGAAAGCAATAACAAGAGCCAAAGCTAGAGAGACCCCAGAAAAACCAAAAGAACACAATCAAAGTGACCTAGAGATGAATACACCCACACCACAGAGAGTTGAAGACTCGGAAGAGTTTGAGAAAAAGTGTGGTAAGTAAAAGAACCCAACGATGGAAGAACCGTAGAGATAGGATAAAAGAAAAAAAATTGCTGCAGAAAAAGGAAAATGAGAAGAACGAACAGAAACCAAAAGAAGAACCGAAGAGGGAAGAAGGAAACAAAAATGAACAGTACAAAAAAGAGGAGGTAGGATCAATGTTAGCAGACCCTATGCCTGAAGAATTAGCCATGTGGATTCAGGCATACAAGGCATGAATAAGAGCAGGACCTACCATAGAACAACATGAGAGGGAATATCCAAGAGGCGACTTAGAAAAAGAAAGACTGGAGATCTGCAAGAAATTGATAGAAGTTGCACAACAAACCTTAGAAAAACCTGCATCGCCTTTACCCAATACCCGAATTTCTGAAGGAGAATTCCAAGAGTGTGTAAACACTCATGAAAAGCCTGAAGTGAGTAGAACACAGAATGACGAATGTGGTATTGAGAGAAGGGAAGGATCCATAGTTCCCGAAGTAGAAGGAGAATGGACTAAAGATCTATGGGCACGAGTTCAAGAGGACAAATGGAAGAAAGTGGAAGGAATTGAACCACCCTTTGAAGAACTAGAAGCAGGAGATGAAATAGAGGGTTCAATACCTGAACTACATTCAGAGGAAATTTTACCGATGGATGCAAGTAACCAAGGAGAGGAAGATGTAAATGAACTGCCAAATTACACAGGGGAGTACGAACACAATTCAAAATTGTATCGTATTCCCTCAATGAGGAAACGAGAAACAAACCCATCAGTCCAAACATCTGAGATCATACAACGCCTTAGAGAGGTAAAAATCCCTTGTACCCTAACATTCGAAGAACTGTTGAAGGTAAAACCACATTTGAAGGAGAAATTATTCAATCAATGGGAAGTCAAGGAGGAAAAGAAAGAGATAGCAGATGAAGTAAACACAGTGAGAATTCCAGTGGATAAGGTAGAAGACTTTAGTGAGGGAGATGAAGGAAATACCTGCCTTCCAATTACTCATAGGGGTTACACTACCAAAGCCATCTTAGATTCGGGAGCTGGTGTTGGTATTGCTACCAAAGAAATTTGGGAGAAATGGGGAAAACCAGCGTTAAGACCAACACACATGAAAATACAAATGGAAGACGGACATACAGAAAGACCCTTAGGATTGTTGGAACGAGTAGTTTTCACTACGTGTGGAGTGGAATTCAAACACACTCTAGCAATATGTCACTTCGAAAGGCCAAGCAATTATTAAATGATCCTGGGAAGGCCTTTCATGAGACAGTTAAAGGTCGTGCAAGATTGGGGAAAAGATGCTGTATACCTACAACACGTAGGAACCACCACTAGAATAAACCTACATACATACACTTATCAAGATGTTCCACCTCTACAATGGAATCAAATTCATAAGGAGGAAGACGATCAATCAATTCATAGTGTAGGTTCTAGTGATCAATCTTGGATGAACGAGGACACCCATCTATGGATATGCCAAGCTGCAAAGAAGGAAGAGGAGAGAAGAAAAGGATGGCAGCAGAAACAAGGAATAGCGAGGTCTGTACAAGATCCAGCTTACATGCCACAAGTATTTCCGGATGAAGAATTTGAACCACACGGTTGGATGGAAATTTTAGCAACCCTCGATGTCTGTGTAAACGAAGAAGTAGTGACCATGAACGAATGTATCGATGAGGAGGGTTATGATGTGAGCCTGTATGTGGTAGTCCTTCAGGAGGCGGAAGAAGGAGAAGTGATCGAGAAAGACTGGAAGGAGGACTATGAGAGCATTGAAATGGAGCCCAAACCAATGGATCTAGGGAATAGTACCACCAACATAAATATCACAGCCAATGGAAAACACAAGGAACTCACACAGAAGGGGGAATTAGAATTTGAAAGAGAATCGGAAGATGAATAAAATAAACTCCAAGACCAATTTGAGGTACCAACTCACTTTAAAAAATATGAAGTGGAGGAGAGAAAAATCGCTATTCAAATGCCGAAAAGAGAAGCACAGCCTGGAATAGCATATGATAATAAGGAACAAACCAAGAAGATAGTAGTAACTGTAGAAGAAGGAGAAGAACGATGTACCTTCATAGGACAGGATGTCTCATTAGAGGAAGAACAAGAGTTAATTCGTCTCATAAGAGAATATCGGGATGTCTTTGCTTGGACCTATAAGGACTTGAAAGGAGTCGACCCTTCTATATGTGCGCATAGAATTCCCATGACATCCGAAGCCAAACCATCTAAACAAAGACCATATACATACAATGATGTGTATTCAGCAAAGATAAAGGAAGAGATAGACAAATTGTTAGATGCTGGATTCATATACGAGATTGAGCACACAGAATGGGTGTCACCTTTGGTGGTTGTACCGAAAAAGAATGGAAAGTTAAGAGTGTGCATCAACGTTAAGAAAGTAAATGCCGCGACCATAAGGGATAGTTATCCAGTACCAATTACAGATCATCTCTTGGAAAGGGTGGCAGGAAAGGAAGTCTATAGCTTTCTGGATGGCTTTTCAGGGTATAATCAGGTAGCTATTGCTCCTGAGGACCAACATAAAACAACGTTCGAAACTGAATGGGGAGTATACCCCTTTAGAGTCATGCCTTTTGGTCTAACTAATGCCCCAGCCACCTTCCAAAGATTGATGTGTCATGTATTCAAAGAATTCCTAAGAAAAAGTATGGAGGTCTACGTGGATGATCTTTGTACTTATTCAGCTATACGATCAGAACATATCCCCGAGCTAGAAAGGATCTTTGCTAAATGTCAACAATATCGAGTATGCCTTAACCCTGAAAAATGTGTCTTCATGGTTAGACAAGGGAAAATATTAGGACATATTGTCTCTAAAAACGGAATCTCAACTGATGAAGACAAAGTTAAAGTAATTCTGGATTTACCAAGACCTAAGACGGCTAAGGAAGTTCAAGCATTTATGGGACATTGTGGATACTATCGAAGATTCATACATATGTACGCCATAATTTCTAGATCTCTTTATGCATTATTGACTCTATTTAATTGGACCGAGGAATGCGAGAGAGCCTTCAATGAGTTAAAGAAGCGATTGAGTTCAGCACCAATCCTTCGAGTCCCTAACTGGAATAAGTCGTTTCACATTCATGTGGATGCTTCCAAGTTTGCCATTGGTTGCATCTTAGCTCAACCTACCGATACGGGAAAATTAGACCACCCTATAGCCTATGCTAGTAGACAATTCAATCAAGCAGAACGCAATTATACTACCACGGAGAGAGAAGGCCTAGGGATGGTGTACGCAGTCAAAAAGTTTAGACATTACCTGTTGGCAAACAAATTCAAATTCTTCATTGATCATCAAGCCCTACTGTACTTAGTCAACAAGCCTTGTAATACAGGACGACTAGTACGATGGTTTTTATTGCTAATGGAATTTGATTTTGAGGTAGTAGTCAAGAAAGGAAATACCCACATAAGAGCAGACCACTTATCAAGAATGACCCATGGAGAACCACCCATAGGAGTACCAGATGATCTTCCAGATACGTACCTTTTTAACCTGGAAGTATGTCCTCAATGGGCAGAAAAGTTGATCCCTATACTTACACATGGACCTAAAGATGGGATCACACCAAACCAAACCCAAGACCTCTGGAAGACTAAAAACCTTCACATCATTGCGGGAAGTTTGTATCACCAAGATTCAAGTGGATTCTTAATGAGATGCGTGGAGGAAGAGGAACAAGAAATGTGGCTTCAGAAAGCACATGTAAACCAATGGAAAACTCATTTGAATGCAAATGGAATGTGGCAAACACTCAAGAGATTTGGCATATATTGGCCAACCATGCAAAGAGATGCACATAACTATGTATCAACCTGTCAGACCTATCAAGAACAAATCCCAGATGAGAACTCTACCTTATGCTATTCTACAATAGCACCAAGATGGAGCATGCCACTGGTAAAGTTCTTGAAAACTCAAGAATACCCAGACGGAGCTACTTCAACAAGGAAACGTGCACTTGAAGAACAAAGTAAGGATTATGCCATTATAGGAAAACAACTTTTTAAACGAGGGAAAGATAACCAATTACGAATGTGCATTCACGAAGACGAATATCTTTCTGTTTTAGAGATGGCTCATACAGGAGCTGCAGGAGGGCACTTCTCTGCAGATAAAACAACAAAAATGATCCTCTTTGCTGGAATGTGGTGGCCAACTCTACATCAAGATGCCATGACATATGTGCAACGATGTGATACTTGCCAACGAACCAAATATCCAATTAGGAGAGATGAAATGCCACTTAGACCCATGATGAGTGCCAGAGCTTTCACGAAATGGGGAATAGACTTCATAGGACCTATTAGCCCACCAACGAAAGGATCCCATGCCGAATATATAATTGTAGCCACAGACTACCTGACCAAATGGGTTGAAGCCAAAGCAACCAAGAGAAATGATGCAAGAACCACGACCAAGTTTCTCTTTGAGAACATTTTCACTAGATTTGGACTACCAATAGAAATTGTGAGTGACAGAGGTACGCACTTTGTGAATGAAGTTATAGAAGCTTTATTGAATGAATTCTTGGTAATTCATAAGAAATCAGCTCCTTATCACCCACAAGCCAATGGACAAGCCGAAAGTTCGAATAAAATCTTGTGTACAGTTCTCACCAAAATTGTTAACGATGGAAGATCAGATTGGGATAAGCAATTACAAAATGCTTTATGGGCATTTCAAGTAGCCTATAAAACCGCCATAGGCACTACTCCTTTTAACTTAGTGTATGGACAAAATGCTATTTTGCCAATTGATTTCTTAATTCCCACTCTGAGAGTAGCAACTACTTACGAGTGGACAGGACATGAACTATCAGCTCAATTGGATCAAATAGAAAAGCTTCACGAAACCAGGTTACAAGCAGTAGCAGGCATTTATGTTGCTAAACGGCGACAGAAAGCCTACTTTGATGCGCACATTAAGGACAAAAATTTGAAGGAAGGAGATTTAGTTTTGGTATATACCTTGAAACAACATGCAAAGAAGTTGCAAAAGAGAGGATATGGTCCATTAATCATTAATCGTATATCTGCAAGTGGAGCCATCAGCTTAGCAACCTTAGATGGAGAAGTATTACCAAACTACATCAGTGGGTGTAGAGTAAAAAAATATCTAGAACCATTGACCGAAGAAACAATGTCTCGATTAATCAAAGGCAAGAATAGACGCATAGAAGAGGAAAGGATACGAGAAGAAGCGAGATAGGAAGCATTGGAAAGAATAAAGAAACGGAAAGAGTGCAGGATGAGAGAGCGAGATGAGAGATATCGACTAGGAGAGGAACTCATCCCGATGGCTAATTTTAGAGCCACTCAAAACCTAGGATCACAGAGAACGCAACCATATTTAAATTTGGGAGCAGGTAAAATGGAGTACCAATTGGTGGATGCTCTCATTGACACAGGAGCTGTTGTAAGCTGTATCAAGCTTTCTTTGACCCAAAAACTCAAGGAAGAAGTACGCCCATCGTTGGCACAGTTGATAGGAATAGGAGGAACAATTACTCAATGCATAGGTGAGATCACCTTACCTCTGCATCTTGGCAACAACACTATGGAACAAAAGCTATTAGTGTGTCATGATCAGGATTTACTTGAAGAGGTAGTGTTAGGTCAAGACTGGATTTACGAATATGAGGTGACCATTCAATTGGCTTTAGGATACATCTCAGCCAGGATAGGACACCGAGAAGTATTTAGTTTGCTAGACGAACGACCAATCAAATCTGTGAGCATAGAGCAAAAAGTTCATTCCAATGACCAAAGTCATGAATGTATGTTCACTAGCACTATAGAAACACCTTCATCAAGTACTATATGTGCGAACACTTTGAATTCTGATTGCACACAATCTTCTAGTCTAGCAAGTCATGAGAGTGTCAATCTATCTGAAACCAACCTCTCTGAAGCACCATGCCAAAGAGAGACTAGTCCTCTGAGTAATTCAAAATCTGTACCTATTAAAATATACCCTATTCCATACTCTAACCAAGCGTGGATAAAGAAAGATCAAGTGGAGGAGTATCTTCGACGACAGAAGCACAACCGACATCAGAACAAACAATCAAAGAAGAAACCAACTCAGTCGGAACAACGAAGTCATCGATGAACTGCTACAATATGGATTGCAAAGAAAGTAGTAGCCGCGCAACAGGATCGTTCACAAATCTGGAAACCTAAGTCATGCGCTCCAAAGAAACTAAGCCGAAATGATGATCTCCAGCACAACAAGAACCAATATGGTCCACAGGCAAAACAGCCACAAAAAAAGAGTTACTGGAGAAAGAAGGAGTCTGTAATGGCAACCCGAACCATTCCGAGATTTACAAATCAGATAGAACAGACACGCAACAAGAAACAAGCCACATTCATCGGAATTAGGCAACGTACAACAAGGCCCAGCAAAATGAAGCAGATTTGGATACCTAAAGACAAAACAAATGACACGCATCAATCAACTAATCACAGTTGCACACATATGGAATTGTCAATACCCAAAGTATGCATAATAGGGCCACATTACAAGGCCAAGCATTCGGCACATCCTTCTTCTATTTCAGGATAATCAAGCACATTTTCCTCTTGGGAAATAGGAGAGCACTTGTACATACATTAAGAAAATTACTCCAAAAAATTTTTAATAACCGCCTCGGCTATAACCTAACTTTTCTGTTTTCCTTTTTAGATGAAAATATAAAAATACCTAAAAATGTGAAAAATCCAGGTATTACCTTTCTCACACACATGGGAAAGGGGCGACACCATTCACTCGGAGCAATATCGAGCTTATGACAAACAAATAAAGGAGGATTTATGATAATATATGGCAACTAATTCATACTATATATTGAGTGCAGATGGCGTCTACTAATTCTGAAGCTACACAAGAGGAAGAGGTCCAGCTTTTCCCACTCGAGTCAATTACAAAAGCAAGAGGTCACTGGTTTCGGGATGACCAACCAGTGTCAGATCTCATCTTCCTGGCAACTATAAAAATTATGGATACAGATCACTATTTTCCAATCATGTCACAGGACTTCAAAACAATAATACAAGGATTACCTCATATTGAAGATGTATGGGCACAAGCAGGCATAGAGGCATTTCTCAAATTGCCAATCTATGTTCCAGATTTTCAGAGATGTGCACAAGTAATGAATACCATGCAACCTGCAGCTACAAAGATATCAGTTCCAGAAGCACGCATCATGGATAAAGTCGGAACCTGGAAGACCATCCAATTCACACACGAATTAATCAACAGAGCATTTGGATGGAAGCAAGAAGGAGTCACAAATCTCAAAGCAGAGTGCCATGATCCCAAGAAGAGATCATTTTTTGAGCTAAATAGAATTGACATAGAAGATGTTGTTCGATTGGTGCATCAACACTTTTGTTTCCCAAGCATGCACAGGTATACCGCTCCACAAAAAATAGTCGTACAATTACTATCGCATGCCATGAGACAAATTGGGAACAAAGTGAATATGACAGGCTATGTTCAAGAAAGATTATTTGAAGCCCAGAAGAAGTGGGGCCAGAAGAAATTTTTGAATGGTAGTTCGGCTCTCACATTACTGATATATGAAGCTTTAGATATGAAGAATTGTTTGAGAGAGATGCCAACTTCAGAAAAGCTAGCCAAATATGCAAAACCCGCCATTGTTCCTAAGAAAAAGAAGGTTGCCATCAATGGGGAAGAAGCAGAAACCAGTTCTCAGCCGAGAATGAGAGGCACAAAAAGATTACGAGAAGTCAAGCAAGATGAAGAAGGAGAACCTATGACAAAAAGAGTCCATGTACTTCCCAAAGTAACCATGGCCGGACAAAAACAAATCACGGAGGAAGAATTGACTAAAGCACTGGAAGAGACGCACAAATACACAGAGGGACAAATCAACTTACCAGTGCAAGGTCATCATTATCAGCAGTCACAACAAGGATTAAATTCAAAAAGGAAACTCACTAAAGTTCACCGATACCGCGAAATCGGATTAGACAATTCCAGCTCATCATCACAAGACAAAGAAGAAAAGGACACATCATTGTTAAATGTGGATATTCGAAGCGAATCGAAGGATGATGGGCAATGGACTGAATTAAATGAAGTTGACTATGGTGAAGAACCAGAAGGCCTCAAGCCAGTCGATCAAGAAATAAAAGTGAATCAGAAAACCACAAGCACAAAGACAGATGTGGAGATTTCAAAAATGGAGAATGAAGATAATGATATAGAAACGGAAGAGCCCTTCACACCAATCAGGGTTGTGGCAGAACCATCCCCAATGGATGTCACGTTTCAGGGGAGTGCTACTAAAAAGGATGAAGCAAAAGGAGATGATAAAGAACCCAGGATACAACTACAAGTTAGGCAACCACATAATGAAACACTCCAGGTGGCAGAAGGCAAAGATGTGCAAACAGGAGAAACTCCAGGAATAGCAAAGACATGGTTGAATGTAGACATAGCTCAGCTCAAGCCTGTGGTGCAAGATATGATTAGAACAGCTCTGGACACACAACAATTAATGCTTGACGCTGATGAAGATTACGACCAAGCCATGCGGGACAAGAAAGAACTTGAAAGAGCAGATCAAAATCTTTCCAACGAATTATCCAAGGTAAGAGAACAAGCTCGGAATAAAGAAAAGGAACTTCAAGAGGTCAAAACACGAAACAACATGCTAGAGACAGAGCAGACAAGATTGAAAGACCAAGTCCAGGAACTAACAAAGAAATTAGAGATGAGTGAGGCTGAGAAGACACGTATTCAAGCACGAAGTAAAATCTTAGAGTCTCAGCTTAAAGTCAGTATGGAGGAAACTGACAGTATACGACAACGGAATAAAGAGTTAATGACAGCTCTCATTAGTGATCAACCACTTGCAGTTACTGACAACCCACAAGGAAATATCAAGAATTTGGAAGAAAAGATCACTAAACTAGAAGACCAACTCAGACAGGAGCAAGCAGTCATTACAGATTGGGAAAAGAGATACATGGAGGACACAGCTTCCCTCAGAATGAAATGGAAAAAAGCAGAAAATAACTACCTACGACAGTGTAAGGAAGACACAGATCAAATGAATATTGTGGCCCAAGAACTAATTAAACATCAGGCAACTATTGCTAAGGCCGAAGAAGAAAATAAGAAAAAAGATGATTTAATCAAACAGCTTCAGGAGCAATTAGAGCAACGAGCAAAACAGGGGACACCAGTAGTTCCACAAGAGACCAAGGCTACTGTGGAGGAAGAGGTACGTCCTCTCTCTCCCCCCTCGTATCATTCACCGATAAGGGCGGAAAATAAGGTTCCCATTGAACCTAACACTCGAGACATTGCAGAACTAAGCCGAGCAGACAGGGCACTACTGGTGTCCCAGCTTACTACGGAGTTTGAAGATCAAATCATCAGATTAATGAAAGAGGCTCAAATCGACAGCAGGCAACTCGAGCACATACTAAAGCCATTCAATGTACCATACGGGCTATTGAAGGAACAAACTCGGTCTTACATAAAGCATACGACAAATAAGGAACCGGATCACAATCTCCACTTTCGGTATGACACGTTTAACTATACTCAAGCAGAGTTTGAGGCAGCAGATCCAATATGGAGAAGGAAGCTCTTGGAAAAGAACCCTACATTACGGGTACAGTGGGAAGCATCCCCGTATGAGCTTCAAGTCAACCCATCATTTTGCCCACTACCCCGTAGAAGAGCCTGGATGCAATTTTGGGAAGGTCATCGACAAGGCAGCATTAATAATCAGTGGTTAAATTATCCACTGTTACCTAGTCCACCACATAACTACCTACCGACAGAGGAATACATGGTCAAAACCATGGAATTTTGGCTTGCAAGATATGCTACCGTTCCAGATTTAGCAGTCAAAATGACAAATAAAATCTTTAGCATGTTCCTGACTGTAATAAAAGTGTTCCAACATGCACGATATACATTTTTGAATTTCATCGGCATTACGCAAGGATCGGAGGCATTAATTTTTGATTTATCTACTATTCCCAGCCGGTTAACTATTATGGCATATTATTCTCGTCTCATGTTTTTTCCATCGACATATATGCAGACTTTTGAAGAAGCATTCTTTACAGGCTTCTTTGAAATTGATTTAGAAATTTTTGTTAAAATGACTTCCAATTTGAATGCAAGACTGGTGGCCTATGAGACAAGTTTCTTTGTTGATCATAGACAGGCGCCAGAGGACGGAGTAAAGTCTCAGCAATGGAAGGAGTTCATACTATGTCACGCTAATTTGCTAAATCAAAGAGAGCAACACGCCATCCAAACCTACACCCGTCGCCACAAAAAGCCTGTCGGGGACGACAGAGTCCAGGAGGGGGGCAGTGTTGAGGGAGAGTCGAGTAAAAAGAAGAAAAGAAGAAGGCAACAAAAGAAGCAGCTTCACTAAATAAAAATATCCGAAGATATATCTCTGTAGGAAGCTCCGCAGGCGCGCATTACCCATCTCTGGGGCGCACACACCAAGGAAAAGCACGCAGCTGGAAGGAGGAATCAGGGCCAACAAGTATCACATATGAGGGTGCTTCAACCTCTTGAGTTACAGAGGATTCAGATCAAGGCTTACGAGCTACATCCGCATATGTGCACTAATGGCGTGCGTGGCAAACCGAATCAACCGGCTTGGAGTAATGCAACCAGGTCCGATGTGTGCAACCAGGACAAACCAGAGCGCCTCTAAAGCGTAATGCAAGATCAAGAATCAGGCAAAACTGGCCACGGGATGCGTGCGGACAACAAACTAAGGACAAGGAACAAAGCCTGTCAAGGGACGACAGAGACGAAGAGGGGGAGAGTGTTGTAGAGCTAAAGAAAGCACAAAGCAGAGAAAAAGACGGGCCCCAAAATTTTTCCGATTTAGACATCATATTTTTGTATCATAATCATTTTTGTAATATATTTTCCGTTGTAAAGGCACTAGAGGAGTCCTCTAGATGCATCCCCACAGAAGATTGGAGATTTACCCATGTAAAATAGTAGGAAATTAGTCTTTTAGTGAATAAAGTGCCGGTCTCTTGTGTGAAAGGACCATTTTTAGGGCACTAGTATATAAGTCAAATGTGACTCTTTGTAAAGAACTTTTTGCCATTGTGAGAAGAGAGAGCACAGAAATTCGAATTTGTGTCTTCTTCACTCTGTATCTTATTCTTCGTGAGCTTGTATGCATGTGTATTGCTTGGAAAGAGTGCTTGTAAGTGTTGTCTATCCATGAAAGTGTTTGTTTGCTGTAGGTAAGGTGTGTGCGAAGTGTAGGAAGTGCTGAAGTGTAGGAAAGTATTCCCGCGACTCAGTATTTTGCTCATAACTTGAAGTAGGAGCGTCGGAATTGAGTGAAACCACTGCCATTGGATGCGCCTTCTCGAGAGCTTCGAAACGCATATGCTATTCGCTATGTTTGGAGCTCGGAGCTACGAGAAAAGTCCAAAATACTGACGGCTGCTGCACCAAGTATCGTTTCGCCTTGACCAACAGTTGGAGCTTGTTTGGATAAGTCTTTGCCTTATTTACACTCTTTGAGTAGTCCATTTGCATTGATCATCACATGATTGCATGTCCTCATACACTCGGCTAGGTTTGTATACTCTTTGGATTGATAATTAAAAGCGTGTATCCCCACTATATGCACTTGAGAGGGGATTGAGGTATAGTCTCTTTCTCCGCAAGTCCCTAAGTTGGTACTTAGGTCAACACATGTCTTGTGAGTCCTGGGGTATCTTGACTGCTGCCAAACCCCCCCCACTCTCGCATCTGTCGCCCCTGACAGACCCTTGTCGAGATGATCGTTGAACGTAATATTGGACCACGTCTGAAGCAAGGTGGTGTTCTTCTAGTCGCAGCACCCGTGCTAGGTCTGTCAGCAATGCATCCCAATTCACTGGTCCGGGGACGTCTGGATGTGGCACCCACAATTGTTCTGAATGGATGGTTCTCTCCACAGCGAATAACTAGAGGAGATGTGAGGGCCTGGGTACAAATATTTTTGAGTGATATTCCCAGAATCCTGTTACGAACATCTCCTTGAATGTCTGTTTAAAGCAGGCTGGGAGGTACTTGATTCTGGCGTGCCAAGCATATATTACCTCTATTGATGGGGTGGTGCTCATGTCGTATACCAGATCTTGGTTGCCCGTAACGAAGCCTACTCCTGAGAAGTGGGGGTCTTTAATGTTCTTAAATGTCCTAAATGTGATCAGCATTAATTCAAAGATTTTCATGCACATTTGGGCCATCACATCGGGGGTATTTCGTAGTCGAATGCTCCAGTGATGGATTGTAGAAATCATATAATTCACGGTGGGAGGTCCTCGTGGAGGTGCTAGATAAACATAATTTAACCACTTGGCACAGCCTTTGATGTCCTTGACAGCAATGGTAAATTCGGGCCACGTGCGTCTTCGGAGGACTGAAACGTAACAGGGATTGTATTTGATAAAGAGCGGCATGTTATTCCAGATACGAACCATTTCGGGATAGGTCTCCAGGAGACGGATCCTCTAGGTGGGTTGATGAATGGATCCTCTTTTCGCACTCTCCGGTATATCGTCGGGGTTAAACTGTGTGGCAAAGGTGGGGGCCTTCCCACATTGTCGTTGGATCTCTGCGTTGTAATCTGCCAATAGTATGCAATACGACACATATTGATCATCATTGGTCCCTATCCATCTGTGATGAGACATACTTCGGAAATATTCTGATTTTATGATAGTGTCTTCCAATTTGGCTAGTGATTGGATTTGGATTGCCACCCATTCTTTGTGTGTGTTACCTATCTTTTCTAGTGTCTGGAGCCATTCAGGTGCTTCCACTTCCAAGGTATCCATTCCTTCCAAGGTTTGTTGACCTCCTGGCATCGGCATAGGAACATATGGTTCCTCGTACGAATCATCTACCTCAATGGGCACCAATTCTTCGGGTTCGGCTGGAGAGGGTTGCCTTTCGTATGCCAGTAATTTCTTCTGCAATTCTGCCACCTGCTCTGTTAATGCCTTTACCTCGTCTGAAGTAGAGGTTGACGGTATGTTCTTCGGTTGTTCTTCCTGTTCCCTAAGTAGGCTGCACAGTGTGTCTCGTTCCCTTTCTAAATCATCATGGGCCTCTAACAGATCCGCATAGATTTCCAAGATTGTCTTCATTATCTCTGAGGGTACTGCTTTAAACTGCTCTAGATCGATTTTGTGGGGAGAGCCTTCCATTGCCGCTTCCAGGTTTTCTTCGTTTTGTTTCTGCAGTCGCTTGTTTTCTTCAAGGGCGGTTGCCATGTGTTTTCTGAGTAGTGCCAAATTCCACTGGACTCTTAGATTATCGGTTTGATAGTCTTCAAGCAACGCCTCGAGTTGTTTGACACCATGCGGTTGTGACGGTTGGGGTGTCTCTAGGAGTGTTTGATGAGCTTGCTCAAGTGTGGTGTAATGTTGGTTGAGGTCTGCCTTTTCTTCCTCTATAGCTGTAAGTCTTCTCTGTAGTTGTTGGTGGGGTGACTGTTCTATGAGAGCCCACCTGCGAACGGGGTTTAGCTACTTCTGGCACTTGTTTGGCTACATGTTTCCATAGTTATGGCCTTACTTTGAGTAGTTCTTCTAACGTGAGGTTGCACTGCACTTTAGTGTTTTTCACTACCTCCGTATTCCTAGGTATGACTGAATCTTCGTTTTTTACCATGACTGTGGGTGCTCTCATACATGTAGACTTTGCTTCCCGCGGGCCTGTGAAATGGGGCAATTCTTGTATGGAATTAGACTCAAAGTCTAATCTCTCCTGAGATTGCGTACTCTCTTGCTCTTCATAAATGGATGGGATGTCTTGTGGGAATTGGTCGTGTGCATCATCCACAAGTTCAATGGGAGGAGGGACCTCACTCTCTTTAGCCCATTTGTCTTCTTGAATTTCTCGTAGAAATTCTGGTGTGAACCGATTCATAGAAGAAGATATGTCTTGCTCCGTAGAGTTAGACATATAGGCTTCCTGGGCAGGTAGGCTCACACTTTCACTTGCCTTGCCCTTAGTAGGAGGGGTGGGCTCCTTTTCTGATTGTGCAACTAGCTTCTCTAATCTTTCTAGCAGTCCATCAAAGTGCAACTGCGTCTTAGCTGAATTAGAGATGTTAAAGAGGCGGCTGGCTTCAAACATGGTTTGAGCCAATTCCACCATCTTAGCACAAAGCTTGGTTCTTTCTATCTCTAGGTCAGCTCTAGGGTAACATTTTTCATGATCGGTTACATTTGGCCCTTCTTGGATTCTGGCCTGATATGCCTTGAGCATCATGTCTATGTCTTCAAGAGTGGGGTCAGCTAGAACTGATCCTACTCTAAGGGATGGTGGAATGTTCTGAGGTAGGTGGACCGATGATGGGTTAGATGGTGGTGGGAATGAGGGTGGTAGTGGTATGTGAGAGTTTGTTTGAGAGGTGAGTTCAATAATTTTGGCTTTTGTTTCTCTTATGCTTTCTTCTAAGTCGCTCATCTTTTTAGACCATTGTCTTTTCATTATCTCTCGGCTATCTCTCTAGGCTCTAGTCCTCTTCTTGGTTATGCTCTCAGTTTCGCTAGCCTCAGCATTTTTTTCCTAGCCTAAACTTTGGTTCTGCTGCAGGGCTTGAGCTCTAGTGACCACTTGCACTGGTGCAGTGGAAGTCACACTCCCTGTGGAGTCTACAACTAACCCAATAACGTTAATTGGAGTTATTTTTGGCATATTACTGGGATTCTTTGGGCAATCTCGTAAGAGATGTTCCTTCCCGCAATCTTGACAAAAGCCCTGAATTGTTACTGATTGGGATTGTGTAGGTGCTGGCATTGGACAATCTCGAATGAGGTGATCTCCTTGACATCTATAGCATGGTCCTCTAGGGAATGAGGGTCTTACCTGCCTAGGTTAAGGTCTAGTGGTGGGATTTGTGTACATGACATTTGTGTAATCAGGCTCCCAACTAGGTTCACTCGGTTCTTCACTATATTAGGACTCACCATGTTCAGGCGACTACATGTAGTAAGCCTGGGGGCTATCCAGGTGAGTAGAATCAAAACTATGGTCACTCGGGTCATTTTCTGATAGCGATGGTGTCACTGCCACTATGGCTCTATTCAGGTTCTCTTCTGCAGCTGCATACTTTACCGGAATCACGTTGGCTGGAGCAGGGGGTTGTTGGGCTAGCACAGGCTGAGGTCTCTGTTGGGCCTGATATTGTGGTTGGTAGGTTTTTTGAGGCCTAGCATACTGTTGTGGTGGATACTGGTTCTGATATCTTCCCTGTTGTGGATAGGGCTGAGGGTAGGTTTGTCTAACCGCTTGCTTATTGTATGGGCAGTCTTGTGCAGTGTGATTTCTGTATCTCCGTTCTATGGTGCGGTATTGGCTACTCGGATTCACTTGGGGTTGAGCCATAATGGGACACACGTTCACCATATGGTCACCACCACAAGTATAGCACCTCTTTACTGGGGCAAATCTTGGGATTTGTTTGCTAGAGACACCTAGTTTTTTAGCTACTTTCTCTGCGAGTTCCTCAATTGATGTGGATTGCGAGGAAGAGAGGCTAGAGGCACTATCTGAGTCTTTGTAGATTTTGGAAAGCTCTAACTCCTCCCCTAGGTTATCCTCAATGTCGATGCACATGTGTACACACTCTTCTATCGTCCTAGGGTCCTTCAAGTACACATATGACCTCAATTTGGTACTTAGCAATCCATCCAAGAATAAAGCCACTTGTTTGGCTGGTGTGGGTAACTCTGGACCAGGGCATCTCTCCAAGTATTGCCTAAACCTTCTTCCTGCAAGTCTCACGGTCTCTTGCGGGGTTTGCTTGAAGCTATGTATCAATGAGGAAGTATTATGCCTGATGCCACTTTTAGAGAATTCGATGATGAATGCCTCCAGAAGTTGATCTATGCTCCTGAAGTGTCTCTCATTTAGTGGTTGAAACCACGTAAGGGCGGTGTTCCTAAGGGTTAGACCAAAGGCATTATACTGCGTGAATAGGTCCGCAACTTGTTCAGCTCTCAAGACTTGCCTAAACTCGGCTACATGATCGTAGGGGTCTCCAGTGCCATCGAAGTAGTTTTTCATGGACTTAACTAGCTGGGTCGGTCTCAAGGTCCTCTATTGCTCTCTCGGTCTTGGCCAAGGGAAATCATCGGCATTTCTTCGGTTCCCTGGGGCTCTATGTCCCTCAGGTTCCACTCTATTTATTTCCGTTCTCGGTCTTTCTCTTCCCAAAGAGTTGGCAAAGCTTACCTCGGGTTTGTCTCTCTTTATGTCTCTCTGAACTCCATGAGCCTGGGATGTTCCAGCTCCTGGATGACCAAAGGACACATTAGATCTTGGTTGGGGGAAAACAAATTCACCTTTCCAAGTGTAAGCGTACCTATCATTTTCTGTAACCACAAAGATCCTCTCTGAGGTGTGATCTAAGTAGGTCACTCTGCCTGGGCTATCAGGATCCTTGAACTCATATATCATGATTGTTCCTACCTCATTTGGCTGATTAGATTTATACCTCCAAAAGGCTTCATCAGTCTCTCGGTTCAGGAGCAGATCTATGCTCTTATTATCTTGGGGAATCCACTTTGGTGTGATAATCCTAGTGAGAACAGATTTGCCTCGGGGGGTTCTAGGTTCTACACCCATGTTTCCTTGTTCCAGGTCACCTAAGTCTGTTTCTGGGATCACATTCCCGAATTCATCTGTCCTATCTGGGTGACTGGTGACCACGTATATTGTTCCTTCTTTGTCCAAGTATGCACCATTTTCAAACTTGACCGCTGGATGTCCTAGTCCAATGGATTGCTCAGGGTTTTTAATCTGGACCACAGATCTTCCTAGGCCGTCCTCATAGATGCTAGCACCTAATCGGTTGGTCCTAAGGTATTCCAGCTGCGTTTTGTAAGGGCCTTCCACCCTATACAAATATGGCACACCTGAAATTCCCGTAGGTCTCCCCATACCCTGAGACATTTCTGATTCACTATTATCAGAGCTAGGGTAATGTGAAAAATGGCTCAACTGCTGGGCCTAAGACCTAGCAGTGTGATTGACACTAGCCTCAGAAGACCTAAGACTTTGTCTATCTCTCCCCAGGTGTCGTCCTGATCTGAGGTTCATATGCCTAATGGAATAGTTTCAATTTTCCCAAGTACAACCTTGTTGCTTCATTTTTTTGTAATAAGCACTTGTTCCTTTTAATTTTTCTTAGGATGTCACTTCTTGTCCAATTAATCTTCGTCGCAAGGAATACTTAAGTTTTATCGTACTTGAGTGTGGTTGTGCGATTTAAATTCTTTTTCCCGTAGGTTGTTTCGCAATTGTACTCTCCTAACACTTGCACTTGAGTGATTAAAGTTCTTGGACTTGGTCGTTCTTAACGTATCCCTGATTAATCAAAACCTCTAGTCGTACTTAGCCTAAGCTAGGGATTGACAGAGGGTGTTGAGGATTTCCAACCTTGAAGTTCTGTCCTTGTGTGTTGCCCTTGTGTGCCCAAGAAGCGTGTTCCCAAGCTTGCACTTACTCTTGCTTCGAGTACCCTTCGATGCTCTCAAAGAACCTGCAAAGTCCCAAAGTTAGCTCAAGACTTAAATTAGATTGACAGACAGATTACTTTCATGCATGTACTTCATAGACCAAATTGTCTTATGCTTTTATGAAAAACCATCTAGAGATCCCTTGGCTTTGTTCCCCCTGAATATGGCCACTTTCAAAATACTATATCTAATAATCCTGATATTAATTTCACCGTAACCAGTGAAAGTTTTGGTTGTACTCCCCACGAGCTTTCCAACAAATCAAGATTCACAGCAAACGGGTTTCGTATGAGAAAGTTACATCACTTTAGGGTTTTGAGGTTAAAACAGGATTTAAAACAGGCTAACAGGCAGACAGGAATTCTCGAGTTACTTGTGTTGTGGCCTCACAAAGCAATGATAAACCCTAGTGTTTGTCCCACCAATTGCCAAAGATAGACCACTATTTTTTGCCCTAAAAAAATTGGCCAAATTTGCCCGTCTATCGCGTTCGCAAGCTCTATCAATCGCGATTGATAGGTCAGTCGCGATCGACGTGTCGGTCGCAATTGACAGGTCCGTCGTGGCTGTCAGTCGTGATTGATGGGTCAATCACGATTGACACGTGGCTTGGATTTTCAGTCAATCGTGGTCAAAGGGTCGTTGACTTTGTCCGTCGTGATCGATGAGTCGATCGCGATTGACAGTCCGTCGCGAGTGGTCAGCGGTCGTGGTCAAATAGTCATTGACTGGGTCGGTCGCGATTGACAGGTCCGTCGGGGGCTGTCAGTCATGATTGACAGGTCGATCGTGATTGATGGCTCGATCGCGATTGACACGTGTCACGCGTAAAATCTGTCGATCGTGGTCAGTCGATTGTTGACTCAGTCGGTCGCGATCGAGGTGTCGATCGCGATTGACAAAGCCGTCGGCATGTGTCCGTCATACTTTGTCGATCGCGATTGACAGGGCGATCACGATTGATAGAAATCTGAGGAATTTTAAAATTTCAAGCACACATTTGGGAAGCTCTAGGCATGTAGATTATGATTATGTACTTTGTTTAGCAAAAAGATCATTTTTTTTGTCGGTCGCGATTGACAGAGGTCAACGCCTCGGGACTTGCACAGTCAAATTTTTTTACCTGCTCGAGCTGGTGCAGCTGCTGGGGATGCTGATTCCTGCAGAAAATCTCAAAAAACACAGAAAATCACACGCACACAAACACTCTCTCGCTCTCTCTCACAAGTGAAATGAGGGGAATGGTATGGGTATGGTGATATGACCAAAAATTGAAATTTTTTGCGATGATGGAGATGGATGTGGAAGATGGTGAGGATGATGATGGTGATGAGAAAAACAAAAGAAAATAGACAAAAGTGAAGAAAATACCTATGACTCCAACGCCTCAACTCTACGTCTTACCATCACACGCTCGTCCTCAAAGCTCGATCCCCGGCAACGGCGCCAAAATTTGGTGTAGCTCAGTGATGAGTAGCACCTCCTTTAATGTCAATCCGGGAAGACGTGAGGATGGTATGATGAGCTCGAGCAAGTGAAAGCACAAGTGCGTGAGTGAGAAGCACACAAACATGCACACACATACACACACACGCGCACACAAGGCAAGACAAAGAGTGAGAAGCAATGGAGCTCTTTTGATTACTTTCACAAAGCTCATACAAGTTCAAATCAATTACAAGCTTCCCCAAAAATGAGCTCTCTAGCTCTATTTATAGTTTTTGACTAGGTTTTGGCCGTGTCCAGACCTAGTGTCCGGCCTAGTTAAAAATTAGGTTCTAAGTCCTATTTGAAGGCTCAAATGGAGTCCAAAAATTATGAAAACTGGCAGGTAGCTACTTCTAATGCTCCTCAAGCTCAAGGACTCCTTGGCTTGCACAAAATGGAGCTACAAAAATATGAAATGTTATTTACAAAGGATTTTAGTGATAAGAATCACTATTTGTGTAGGGATTTCTTCTAATCATCTGACATACATTTCCTCGAGCTCCCCACTTGCTCATTCTTCTTGTGTGTCCTTGTGCTTCAGCTTCATGAAAAAAATAATGGCCTACTTGCCAGATCGTCTTTGACTACTCTGCTTGCTTGTGCCTTCTTTCCGCTCTGACTCCCTTCTTTGACTTCCATGTCTTGTGAGTCCTGGGGTACCTTGACTGCTGCCAACACCTCACCTGGACTAGCACTTGAATGTCCACCTGCAAAAAGAGGCAGCAAAGTGTCATACACATCTTTGGTGTTTAGTCTCTGGATGATACAGATGATAGCCGTGGCTTTCAGAACTGTATCCAACAAAAATACATTTTACTACTTTATCATCCAATTTTCCGCATTGTTGTTCAGGCACATATGCATATGCTAGACAATGAAAGACACACATATGAGCAATAGATGTCTTGCAACCATGCCAAGCCTCATATGGATTGACATACTATAGTGCTTTGGTGGGACACATGTTAAGTACATATGTTGCACACATAATAGGCTCAAGCCAGAAGCTATGTGGTAAAGCGTGACTTTTGACCATACACCTCACCATGTCTATGAGTGACCTGTTATTTCTTTTAGCACCCATTTTGTTAAGGTGTCTATAGCACTATACACTGATGTTTTATCCCATATTCAATGAGAAATCCATTAAAAGTAGAAGAAATGTATTCCCCCTCAATCAAGACATAGGGTTCCCATTTTACATGCTTATGGATTTTCAACCAAATCCATAAATTCTTTGAAGCAGATAAACACTTTCAACTTTTCTTTCAATGGATACACCCATGCATGCCTAGAAAAAACATTAATAAAAGTCACAAAGTAAAGGTAGTTCCCAAAAGAATGTGTCTGTGTAGGACCATAGACATCACTGTGAACAAGTTGCAATTTATGAGTACATTGTACTAAACCATCTTTTGGGAAGGAGAATACTACATTTTTCCCAAAATACAACCTTCATAGACATCTTTACCAGGTTCCTTAAGTTTTGTTAGCGAGGATACCATTTCAGATTTTTGTAGGTCTAGCAAAATTCAGATGACCAAAGCGTGCATGCAAAAGCTTTGCATATGAGATAGCCTAAGAATCTTGAACTGCACATGCTGAATCATTAAGGGATTTTGCATAGCCTATGGGCTCAACCCATGCTATAAAATGCCAGACACAATAATAACATCACCATTTGATAGATCATGAAATGTACATCTATCATCAACAAATTTGACAACCAAGCCAACTTTGGCTAATGTTGAAATTGGCAATAGATGTTTCTTTATCCCTGGCAAAAACAAAGCATCTGAGAATGTGAAAGAACTACCATCAACAGTGGTCAGAATGATCTTACCAACTCCCATTAGAGGATAAGAGGAGTTGTTAGCGCATGTGACATTATTCCCTATAGAGGCAAGCTCAAGTGAACTAAAGAAATTGTGCTATGAGGCAATATGTTTGGTTGCCCATTGTCAAAATACCAAACATATGAGTCTACTGCAAACATACACTATCCATGAGAAGATGGGTCATAGTTGCAATAAGTAGTAAATGCCCATTCTTCATAAGATTAGTAGACTCCAATTTAGGTGTCGAGGCCTTTGCAACAACCATTCCAACTTCTTTTATCTTTGCCTCTTTTGCAGCCAATTTTGGACAACTCTTTATGACATGATCATTTCCTTTACAATATTTATAGAACTATTTCTATTTTTTTGTTTTTTTCTTGTCTTTCTCTTCCCTTTTTGAATGTGTAGAATTATTAGCATACTTTTGCTTACTAATAGATGAGCTCCACTTACCTTTGCCCTTCTAACTGGCTAAGAAAGCTTGATTTGCAACACACGTAATGGACTTGTTCTGCCTAGGCTGATCTTCCTGCAATAACACAAAGATTAACTCCTCAAATGTTAAGGCATTTGGATTGCCTTTCATCATCAATTGAAGAGTAGAAGCAAAAATCTCATATGAATCAGGAACATCATTAAGAATGGTATGCATAAGTGAGCTATTTGGCAATACTTCATCTACAAAAATCAATTGCTCTTTCATTCAAAAAATTATCCATATAGTCTCCTTTATTCATTTTCTCACTCTCCAATTGTTTTTGGAGGTAAGAAACACAAGTCTCGTTCCTTGCTTGGTATAAAGTCGTGAGTGTATCCCAAGCATCCTTTGCTATTTTGCATGAGTGAATATGAGGGATAATGGCATGTTTGATAGAAAAAGCTATCAATGGTCATTCTTGAGTATCTTTTCCATCCCATCAAAGTTGCTCTACAGTAGGCGTAGCAAGAACTATAACACAAACATGAATTTGAAGATCCTCATCTTCAATGCTATCTATGTCACCTTCAATAACTTTTTTTGTAGCTGTAGCAGGCGATTTTTCAACATCGTGCACAATATTCCAGAGTCTTTTTGCCACCAATACATGACGCATCATATATGCCCATAACGGGTAATTAGTGCCATCCAACTTGTCCTCAAGAGCCAACATACAAAATACATCATTGATTTTAGCCATGGCCACTAAGTAAAATAACCTCATGCACAAAAATGATTGTATCTAAAAAAGTTGAATAGAACTATCCTATCAAGCTCTGCTAAACTTGTAGTAGACTTGGAGCGGCTTGTACTGGTGAACCAAAACCTATATATATGTTTGGAAAGGACAAAATTTCCTACATAGATGGTACAATAGTGTGTTTGGAGGTCAAAACGAGCTCATATCAAAATTTTGACATCACACAACGAGCTGTTTTGAACTATTAATCTCCTGAAGTATGCTCACCAATTTTTGTGTGATTCTGAGACTGTGACTGAAAGGGTGTCGATGATACCTTAGATGCAGCGACAACTTGCTATGATATCAATGGTTGGAGTTTTAAGTCTACAGAAGCACACAAACAACACAAGGAAGGAGAAGAAGCTTGGAGCACAACACACAATGTTGAATGTACAAAGATAAGTGACCCATTAGGGTTAAGGCGTATAAACAAGGGGAGGAGAAACCTCCTAAAGAGGGAAAAAAGTGCCCGAAAATCCTAGTGTGTTCACATACACCATTATCAAAATATATCAATATATATGCCCACAATGGGTAATAAGTACCATCCAACTTATCCTCAACAACCAACATACGGAATACATCATTGCTTTCAGCCATGGCCAGTGACTAAATACAGTAATGCAAAAAATTGAATGTATATCAAAAAGTTGAAAAAAAACACTATGTCGAGCTTAACTAAACTTGTAGCAGACTTTGATGTGCTTGTATTGGTGAATTGAAACTTGTATATATGTTTGGCATAAAAGGACAAAATTGCTTTCACTCATTGCAATAGTGCATTTGGATGCCAAAGCAAGATAAAATCAAAATTTGGATGCCACAAAGTGAAGCAGTTTTGAACTTCTAATCACCTCGATATGCTCACCAATTTTTGTGCGATTATGAGACTATGATCGAAGGGGTGTCAACATGCCCTAGATGAAGCAACGACCTGCTTTGATACCAATTCTTGGAGTTTCAGGTCTATAGTAGAACATGAACAACACAAGGAAGAAGAAGAAGAATCTTGGATGAGAACACAATATAGAATGTATTACCAAGTTACTGTACAAAGATACATGACCCATTAGGGTTATATGCATGTTTACAAGCTGGGGAAAAACCTCCTAAAGAGGGAAAAGAGTTCCCCAATGATCCTAAGTGTATTCACACACATCACTATCAAAGTATATCAACATGACGAGTGGATATGTGCAAATTTCCAAAATGGAGTAGTGAACCAAAGGTTACGATTGCTTCCATTTTAAAGGAAGCTCTACAAAATTAGGGAATTACTTACAAAAAAAATTGGGCATACTAGCAATATAAAGAATGAAGAGTGAAAGTTGGCCCTCTTGAAGATTTTACTAAAAAGACCAAATTTGTCTTATCATTAGTCAAGCATTAACCTCAGAGACAATTAGCAAATATAAAAACCTTAACATTGTTAGCAATGACAAATGTCTAAGAGAAGGGAGTGTTGGTAATACATAGATTCCAATAGAACATAAGAAGGTGCAAAAAAATTGAGAGATACAAAACTTTCCCTTTTTGGATTCATAAGATTATTAACCTAGATAAGATAGATTAGATCTTTAGATAAAATCCTCTGAGAAATCTCACAAAAAATGATGTAATTTTTCTCATTTTTGTTAATTGTAAAAAGTGGTGCTAAGAGGAGGACCACTATCAAAACCCATCCCCCTCACTCATAAGAGGCTCCTAGTCATCTATAATTTTGCCCATTACTTTCAGGATGAAATGCAAAGCTAAAGTCTATTTTGGAACCTAAATTTTGAAATAATGCAACCCAAAAGTCTATTCATAGCTTCACTTTGCCCATTACTTTCAGTATGAAATGCAAAGTTAAAGTCTATTTTGGAACCTAAATTTTGAAATAATGAAACCCAAAAGTGATTACAAAAACTAACATCTCGATCTGATAAAAAAACTTTTGGAAAACCATGATGCAGAAAAATACATTTAATAAATAAGTTAGCAGCTTGAGGTGCAAAAAGGGTCTTTTTACAAGGAATGAAATATGCTTGTTTAGTAAACCTATCAACAATTGTCCAAATCATATCGTTATGAGATGAAGCTGAGAGAAGAATAGTAATAAAATCCATATAAATTTGTTCCCATGGTCCATTAGGTATGGGAAGTGGCATTAATAATCCAAATGCTTTACCATGATGTCGTTTCACACGTTGACACACAATGCAATGGGAAACATACTATGCAATATCTTTGTCCATATTTCACCAAAGAAGAATTCTTTACATGTAGAAATAGTATTTTGTATGCCCCTATGACCCATATACGGTGGTTCATGCATCTATTTCATAACAAATTCTTTAAAGCCTTATGTAACGTATAAATTTTGTTTGAAATACAAGGATCCATTATGAAAAGTGTAGTGATCCTCACTAAATGTTGTAGAATTATTGAAGGCATTCCATGTTTGTGAAAAATACAAATCAGATACATAAGTAGGAATCATGTCATGAAATGAATGAATATGAACAGTAGAAATATTATTGATTGAAACAATATTTGTTTGTGGGGATGAGAAGTAACTAAGTGTATCAACTACAACATTAGCTTTGTCACGTTGATATTGAATCATAGGTTGAAAATTTTGTATGAATGAAGCCCATTTAACGTGTTGGTTAGAAATCAGTGGTTGATTTAATAAATGCTTAATAGCTTGTTGGTTTGTTTTGGTTATGACTTCTGAACCCATAAGATAATGTTTCCAAATTTTTAAAGCACGCACAACAGCCAAAAGTTCCTTATCATATGTACTATAATTCTTTTATGAAGGTTTAAGTTTTCTACTTTCAAATGCAATAGGATGGTCATTTTGCATTAATACATCACCTATACCTAAACCACTAGCATCTGTAACTAAATGGAAAGGTTGTGCAAAATCTGGTAATTGCAAAACAGGTGCATGAGAAAGTGCATGTTTGAGTTTTTCAAAAGATTGTTGTTGTGTTAATCCCCATGCAAATTTGAACTTTTCTTCAATACTAATGTGAGTGGGAGTGCTAAATAAGAAAAACCTTTTACAACCTTTCTATAGAAACTAGCTAACGTTAGAAAAGAGTGTACATCATTCACAGATTGAGGTACATGCCATTCTTCAATTGCTTTAATTTTCTTTCGATCTACATGAACACCTTGACTAGAAACAATATGCCCTAAATACTCTAAATCTTTTTGGAAAAAATAACTCTTTTCAAGATTGGCATAAAGTTTGTTTTTAGGTAAAAAAATAAAAACTATTGGTAAATGCTTTTCATGGTCATCATCATTCTCACTATAGACAGGTATATCATCAAAGAAAACACGAACAAAAGCTTGGTACTCAAGAAAAATATCATTCATCATGCGTGCAAATGTAGAAGGTGCATTGGTGAGTCCAAAAGGCATTACCATGAATTCAAAATGACTAGTTTGAGTTCTAAAGGCAGTCTTATAAATGTCATTTTGTATCATTTGTATTTGATGATACCCAGATTTAAGATTATTTTGCTAAAAACATGTGCTCCACAAAGTTTATCTAACAAATCATCTATCCTAGGAATATGATATCTATTTATAATTGTGATCTTATTGAGCGCTCTATAGTCAATACACATCCTATAAGTCTTGTTCTTCTTCTCTACTAATAGAACATGTGCTCTAAAGGGAGAAAAACTAGGTCATATTAGTCCTTTGTGGAGTAAATCCTTAACTTGATTAGCTATTTCTTGTTGATGTAAAGGTCCATGCCTATAAGGTGCTTTATGGAGAGGAGAACTATTAGGAATTAAGTCTATAATATGATCAAGAGATCCTCTAGAAGGTGGTAGTTTAGAAGGAAAATCAGCCATAAAACAATCCTTATAGGAATCCATAGATGGTTTATGTGCATTAGGAAGTGTATGTGTGTAATCAACTATGTTATTGAAAAAAACAAAACATGAATTGTAACCTTTTCTAAATGCACGTTTTACTTGAGTATGACTAATTAATGAAAATGGTTGGAAGTCATGCATTGCAGACAAAGAAATATCTTGATTGTTAAACTTAAAACTCATGGTGTGTGTATGATAATCAATGCATGGGTTATAATGATGACGAAAAGACATACCAAGTATAACATCATAGGATCGTAAAGGAGCAATTATGAATGTGTGTTCATCTATAATTTTGTTTTCTATTTTTACAAAAACGTAGCTTTCTAAAACGATCTATTATTTTTACAAAAATAACAAAAAATACTATCTTCTAAACATAATTATCTTCTAAATATTCTTCTAAATATCTCCCAAAATATTTGAATAATTCCATGTGTGTTCACACCCTCATGAATCTTCAGCTGCTAAATCAAAATACAAAACACATTAAAAACATCAAGCCATTAAAATCCATTTAACATTCCATTATACAAAGTATAACAAAAACCTTACATGTCCAGCCCGAGATTGAATCTGGACCTCCACCTCAAGAGACCAAAGCTAAAACACTCTTATTTTTGTGACTATAGGTACGCCATGAGTGTGACTCCATACATTCATCAAAATCTTCTTATAACCTCCATGCCATATCCATGTTAGGCTCCTAATTAACAAAGTACGTGTTCTACAATTGAAAAAATAGGAAGCTTCTTTTATCTTCCCTCAATAGATTATCCTATTATTAGATGACTCAAATGACTTGTACAATAGCACACAAAAACCTTAAGAAGACACTGAAACTGACTCAAATGACTTGTATAATATCACACACAAACCTAGAGAAAACACAAAAGAAAAACATAGGTCACAAGTACTCATACATGTTGGTTCGACAATAAGAAGCCACATTCTAGCATGTGGCAAATCAGTTCACTCTTAAATTTTCTTAGAACGAAATGGAAAGAGTATAGAAACACAAAATAGTTGAGAGATTTGTAGGAAAAATAAAAATACTGAGTTTAAATTTCCACTTAAAAAATGAGTGGATAAAATCCAATATCTATTGAGACTTATAAGATGTATAAGAGTTCTCATCCTATCATTTCTACATAAAATAGGTACACAAATAATGTGTATTTGATGTATCCTATCTATTCAATAAGTGAGGACACATGTAATCTACTTCTCAAGATGCTATAATCTACTTCTCAAGTGTTATGACAAATCACAACTAGTAAGCATCCCCTAACTCTAAGCTATTTTGTAACCCATCCTAGCTTTTTCTTCTACACATTGAGAAAGGACATGTGTCTTTTTGTTGGAATGTGCACCACCCTTGATGTGAGCTTACCTTGAATACTAGTTATGTGTTCTGTGGACCAAGACCCTATATGAAACAATCTTAATTGTGAAATGTGAGTGATAATGTTCCATGTGAGGTAAGACCCCAAGTATCCTAGAAAGGAGCTTCTTTCGAATATCCTAAAAAGTATTCTAATGGATGATCATAGCCGTAGTGAAAAACTTGTAGTGCTCTAATGTATACGTTTCATGTGGAAGATAAAGAGTATTGATAATTATATATTTGAAAAAAATCATGGAAAATATATATGACCTTGCACCATTGCATGGACTAAAAAATGTAGCAAAGAATGGAGTGCATGGAGTGTTGGAGATTTATGTACTATGCAAATCTATGCAATAAAAGTGTAGAAAGAATGGAATGCTCGAAAATCTCAAATGTTAGATGAATGATGGAGCGATTTGGGACTCCTAAGAACTTATGTGGTACATTTTAGTATGCATTTTAGACTACGTATTCTCAAAGGTAATGTACATTGTCTTTAAATTTAGAGCTCAAATTTTCTCATTCGGAGTTTCTGGACACATTGATTATCAATGCCAAATTCTAATTCATTAACCCACACCATGCAAGGTGGCCACTGCACATTGCAAGCTTCACATGGTACCTTTGAAGTTGCCTATGAACATTGCAAGCTCCATAGAGTATTTTTGAAGCTGTCTAGGGACATTGACACCAACTTTTAGAAGATAGAGATTTGTTGAGAGTCGAGAAGCAATGTACATCGAGTAGAAACTAATTCATTATCATGAGTCTTGGGTGCTAGAAGTTGGGTTGGGCATTTTTGCTAGAACTTGGAGAATAAAATAAAAGAGTCTCTCTCACAAAAAACTTACACGATATGGCATGCATCATGATTCTTTCTTTTAACTATGATATATGTCCATGAGTAGATAGATCATATCTTCTCAAGCGGAAAACAATCGATCTTGAAATACATCAATGGCCTTAAACTATCATATATATATATATATATGTATGTATATATATATATATATATATATATATATATATATATATATATATATATATATATATATATACATACATACATATATATATATATATATATATATATATATATAGAGAGAGAGAGAGAGAGAGAGAGAGAGAGAGAGAGACGCCTCACTCTTGCAAGTGAGCATCTTCTTTGGTGTCTAGGTCTTATGAATGAGCATCAAAGGATGCCCAAAACCATGATTGATGCCCATTTTGGGGTTTAAACATCCCTCCCTCTCTTGCACTCCAAGATGTTTTGAATTATCAACTCATATTTTTAATTAAACCTTCCTCATCATGTTCCAAGCCATGTGCAAGTACAAGGCTAGAAGATTTCACAAGATTTCCATTGTTTGAGGCTGGAGCAATGCTAGCTCCAATGGGTGAATAGTTTGCCTCTCTTGAGGGGCGTGTGGGTTCAAGTCCTGCTGGTTACACAAGTAGGACACTCCTCATCATGCGATATGATGAGATATTGAATCAGCTCCCTTTGTGGAATCACGACCTTGGAGAACTCCCTTGCTCACTATTGTAGAGTTGACTTTACTTTATACTAGTCTTTTCATTTGGCCTTAGGGCCGGCCTTATCTAATTCCTTCACTTAGCGAGCCTTTGAGCTCTATTCATTCCTAGCAAGTGCTAGGAATTCTTCCCCTATTTGTGTAAGATTTGAAGTCTCATGGATACTATGCCCCTCGCATTAAAAGAAAAAAAATGAATCCAAAATTTGGATTCGTCTACGTTCCATAGGTGGGTTGGTTTAGCACTAGCCTCTTGAGGTAGATGTCTTATGTTAAACTCCTCGGTTGAACATATGATGGTTTTGGCTAGTCTAAACCAATTGTAACTTTGTCTAACCTCTACGTTGTGGGATACGAAGAGTTCCATGGGTGCTTTGTCCATTCACCTCTATAGTTATTCTTTCAAAGTTAAAACTTAGGGAAAATAGGTGCTTGCCGAACCTCCATTAACAAAAAAAAAAAATAAAAAAAAAATCTGGATTCAATGGTGGGTTGCCACAGCATATGAAAAAGTTGTGACCGTCCCGGTTCGCTTGGCCTGGTGGTTGGGCCTCTTGCCTCTTGAGGCGGGGGCGAGGGTTCAACCCCTGCCAGCAACATGTAGGGACATGTAATTCTCAGGAACTGTTGTATGTGGCTGTTGGCCACCGTTTGACCATCCTTGCGATAGTTGTGACCGCCGTTTAACTCAGTTGTAAACCCCTGTTCTTGTGGGATAAGGGGGGTCCCATGGGTACTATGCCTTTCCTTGTACAGTTGCAATTTCAAAGTTAAAGTCTGGGGGAGTAGGCCTCGGCCGAACCTCCATTTAAAAAAAAAAAAGTCGTGACCGAACTGAGAGGAGAAAAAACCCTAACAGTGTCGCCCTTCTCCAGTTGCTGTTCGTCGAGGCTCTGCTACGTGACAACCTACGTCTGCCGCCATGGGGTGAGTATTTATATATCCTTCACTGTGTCACGTGCGCTTGAAAGAGAGATCTGTGCGAAGCTGCTCTGTTGCTGATCGTGCGTTCCATACCGCGTAAAAAATGAAAATTGACGGGAAGGATATGACGTCTATAAAGGATATAACGTCTATATTTTCTCATATAGAGTGATGAAGAGCGTAAAATATCGTCATGGCGATAATATTTTCAATCCGGGATTTATGGTTAGAATTTTACAGATTCTGCACATTGTCTATGCGCATTTTGGAACGGACTTCTGCATAAGCCGTTTATGGAACGGATTTCCGGCGACGATGAGCATATATAATGTTTTATCCGTGCGTCGCACTATTCTCTCTGCATCGTACTGGAAGATCATCAATTGAATTTTTATTTGGTTAGGTTTATTTTGGTAAATCTATATCCGGTTCAAGGATCTGGCCTATGGTTTGGATCATTTACTTTGAAGTTCGATCTGGGTATCGGTTGCTTTGTACTTTCTGTGATATTGGACAATGCGTTCAGGTAGCAGGGCTTTTGCATTGGTCTTGCATTACGAGAGTGGTCCCGCATAAGCAGTCAATAGTATGCTTGACACTGCATTGGTCTTGCATTACGAGAGTGGTCCCGCATAAGCAGTCAATAGTATGCTTGAAGTGTCAGTGTACCTCAGTAGCTTAATCTTGTCCATATATTTCCATATGTCCAAACGTGTATGAAGTCCCAAAGGATCTATTTGCATATATATGTATATATACTTTTTGGAAACTATGTATATGTATGCATGCATGCATGCAGATCCATCTAATAGTTCTCTCTTTCTACACACATATCTATATCTATCTATCTATCTATATATATATATATATATATATATATATATATATATATATATATATATATATATATATATATATATATATATATATATATTAATAAATATATATAATATGTGTGTGTGCATATGTACGTATGTATGTATGCACATGTATATGTATATATACATGTATATATACACACACATACATACATACATGTGTGTATGTATTTATGTATATGTATACATGTATCTACATATTTATACACACACACACATACATATATATATATATATATATATATGTGTGTGTGTGTGTGTAAATATATTTGATACATGTGCATGTATGTATATCTGTATTTATGTGTGTGCGTTTGCGTGTGTTTATATATACATGTATATGTGCATATATTAATGTGTGTGTGTGTGTATATATATATATATATATATATATATATATATATATATATATATATATATATATATATATATATATATTAATGTGTGTGTGTATATATATATGTGTGTGTATATATACATATGTAGATGTATTTGTATATGTATATTATATTTATGTATATATACATACATACATGAATAAATAAATAAATTATATATATATGTATGTATATATGTATGTATATATATATATATATGTATATATATATATATATGTGTGCATGTGTGTGTATGTATATATATATATATATATATATATATATATATATATATATATATATATATATATATATATATATATATATATATATATATATATATATATATATATACACACACACGTACACACATGCGCACACACACACACACATATATATATATATATATATTTATATATATATATGTATGTATATGTGTATGTATGTATGTATATGTAGATGTGTATATTTATATATATGTGTATGTATATGTATGTAAATATACACATCTACATATACATACATACATACATATACATATGTCATATATATATATATATATATATATATGTATGTATTTATATATATATATATATATATGTGTGTGTGTGTGTGTATATATACATATATGCACACACACAACTATATGTATGCATGTATGTATGTATGCATGCATGTATGTATGTATGTATGTATGTATGTATGTATGTATGTATGTATATGTATATATATATATATATATATATATATATATATATATATATATATATATATATATATATATATATATATGTATGTGTGTATGTGTATGTATATATAGACAAGGACAAAATGTTCCCAAGGACTTGTTTGAAACAGTCTTCGATGCATTTTTGGGATGGCAGCATGTGAGAAACCCATTTTGGGAAGGAAATACGGATGACAAACAATGGTGAGCAAAAGCTTGGAGGGAAACTAGTCAAAAGTTTCTAATTTTTTTCACAAGTTTTGCTGTCTTTTTGGAGAGCTTCTAGAATATTTTGGAGCCCTTAGACAACATAAATAGAGCTGCCGTCTCCTCCTTGAAGCATACAAGCCCTTGCACCAAGCATCTCATGTGTGTGCTCCTCTATGGAGGCTTAAGTTGAGCTAAGCCTTTTATATTCAGCAGCCCTCTCCTTCCTCTCCTTCCTCTCCTCCTTCTGAGCCTTCTCTTCACCCTATTCCTATTTTCTCCTCTTCTCATAGTATTCTCTCCCTATGGCTTCTTCACCACAAACAAGTGGATACAATACTAAGAGGAGGCATGCTACAAGCGAATTGCTATGGTGAGAAGAATTGGACTCTCTTGTATCCATCAGAAGAGGTGGTGCAAGGCCATGGAGTTGTAAGCTATGTGGCTACAAAAGAATCGGTGGTGCAAACAAAGTTCGTGCACACTTCATGAACGTGGACATGAAGTAAGATTTTGTTTTGGAATCACTTTAGAGAAGAAGCTTTAATTTTTGAGCAAACTTACTATTAGTGATGCTCAAGTTAATGGTCATCGTGACTTACAAGCTCTCATCAACTCAACATCATTTGTGAGATCTTCTTTGCCATCCACTTCAAGGGTATCATCTTCATCGGCTCTTGCTCTTATCTCCTACTCCTACATTGGCTTCAACACCATTGAGAATGCCATATGTACGTAAATCACCTCAACAAACACTCCATGAAAATTGAAATCCTAAAGTGGAGGAGGAGGTGGACACAACAGTGGCACATTTTTTCTACCACGATCACATAGTTTTCTATGAGACTTGGTAAAAATCTAATTTTGATTCTATTGTTTCGTTTCAAACTTCAAAGTTCACTTTCATATGGCATGAGCCATGACTTATGAATCTTATTTGTTTTACCTCTCTCCGTAGATCACAATACTTCAAACGCATGGTAAAGAAGATAGGTGAATATAGAGCACACTATTTGCCTTCCATCTTTCGAGAGCTTGTGCACCACTTCATTGAAGAAAGAGAAGAAGCTTGTTGAAGCCGCATGCTAGAGCATAAAATGATCATGGGACAAATAGAGTTTTGTTACTTGTAGATGGATGGAGTGATGTTCAACGACACTCTATCCATGGAGTGTTGGCGTATACTTGCGATTCAACATTTTTCATACAGATTTATAGACAACAATAACATTTTTGGAACGTGTGCGAAGTGTAGTAATCTGAAGCATATATTCATGTGATTTATTGTGTTCAACAGCTGGATATGAGTGTTGAACTTGTCTATTGCTGTTAATAATAAAAACTATGCATAGCAGGATATGAGTGGTGCACTTGTGCTATTTTCTGCTCTTAACTCTTATGTTGTTCACATAAGGTGAACTGGAAGGTGCACTCCTGTTTTTGTACATTAATCAATGTTTTTTCTGCACCTTCCAACTTGTGTTGTCCAAAGTTTAATGCTGCACTAACATGCTCTAGTATTTCAGGAAGACAAGGGGAATGGGAGCTGGTCGCAAGCTCAAGACTCATCGCAGGAGACAACTATGGGCTGATAAAGCATACAAAAAAAGGAATCTGGGGAATGAATGGAAGAAACCCTTTGCAGGCTCCTCTCATGCAAAGGGAATAGTGCTAGAAAAAATGTGTGATATAATTGTGCTGTTCTTCTGAAGCTTCAACTTTCTTGCATGAACTCTCTGTATGGTGACTTCTTCCTTTTGCTGCTTATTGTTGTGCAGTGGTATTGAGGCAAAACAGCCCAACTCTGCCATTCGTAAGTGTGCCCGGGTCCAGCTAATAAAAAATGGAAAGAAGATTGCTGCGTTTGTGCCTAATGATGGTTGTCTCAATTACATTGAGGAGAATGTATGTGGTGGTGATTCGTGCTGATCATATGTTTCTCATGTTATGCTTTTGATGATTTTTATAATGTATCAAATGTAAGTGCTAATTCATGTTTTGGTACCTTAATCAGGATGAAGTACTCATCGCTGGATTTGGTCGGAAAGGACATGCAGTGGGTGATATTCCTGGGGTTCGTTTCAAAGTTGTGAAGGTGTCAGGTGTCTCTCTGCTTGCACTCTTTAAAGAGAAGAAAGAGAAGCCTAGGTCTTGACTTTTGGAACTCCTATAACTGGCAATAGATCAAAGTATGTCAGAATTCCATTAATTTACAGCTGCCTTCTCTTGGAATTGTGAAAGCTAGGCAATCCATTTTGATAGCATGCTGATCAGTATGCAATATGCTAGACTCTAGCATGAAGGTCCTTATTCATTAATTCCTGTCCCTAACTTGTATTGATGGTCACTCTGTTTGCTCACAAAGATCTTTGCTTCACTGGTCAATTTTGTCTGTCAACAGTTTTTAATCTGTGTCCATCACTTATAAAGAATTTGTGAAAATACTGCTTTGATGCAGGAATACACAATGTCCTATGTCATATTTTGCTACTGCCTGGAACATATTCATGCATGTGGTGGCTCTTAGGTGAAAAAGGAGTGTTGGGTTGAAAGTGAAATTACTATCTTGAAATACCTTTGATGACATTGCGAAGCATGTGGTGGCTCGCAGGTGAAAAGGAGTGTTAGTTGGGTTGAAATTGAAATTATTATCTTGAAATAATCATTCTTCAGGCCTAGGAAGAGCATTTGCTTTAAACATGAGTCACTTGAACCTTGTATATTCCCATGGAAGTGTCTGGTTTTGACCTCCGAAGAGCTGTTGTAATGCTTTAGACTAACATTTTTTTTCAACATTGTTGGACAAGGCAGCAACGAAACCTTCATTTGAATTGAAACCCCATTTAAGGATCCTTGGAGTGTTGGGAAGTTGAGATAACGAAGTTTTAAAGAAAGCATGGGACTTAAGTAGGGTGCATTTTTTACTGTGGTTGTATAGAAATCAGGCACCAAAGCAGATGGAGCTTATGCTTCAAGACCTTGTGCATCTGCTACTATGGCACTTGTAGAAGTTCGATACCTCTCACACTCTCTCGGCTCCTCACTTCCTGTGGGCTAATTGGTTGGGTGAAGCTATTTAATTGCCATCTACTTGACAAGTATGACTATGTAGATGTGTGTTGCCTGTTTGTGTTTTGTTGGGAACAGTGAGAAGTGCAGTCTCTTGTGGCACACAACTGTTGGGTACCATTTAATGGCTTGATTTTATGGTAATTGGTCTCTCTCTCTCGGCTCCTCACTTCCTGTGGGGTAATTGGTTGAGTGAAGCTATTTAATTGCGATCGATGTGACAAGTATTACTATGTACATGTGTGTTGTGTTTGTGTTTTTGTTGGGAACAGTGAGAAGTGCAGTCTCTTTGTGGCACACAACTGTTGGATACCATTTAATGGCTTGATTGTATGGTAATTGGTGTGAAGTGCATAATGTAAAAATGTAAGTATACTGGTCGAGTTTGAAGCGTATATACAAGCCAGGGGAATAGCCTTTTAAAGATGGGAAAAAGTACCTTAGCAGTCTAAAGCCTTTTAAAGATGGGAAGTACATTGGCAGTCTAAAGTGTGCTTACTCACATCATTACCAAATATACAAAAGTAACCCTCTTGGCATGGGGAAACCCTAATGTTACAGTTCATAAAATAATCACCACGATCCTCTTCAACATGTCAAGACTATTCACACCATATGAGCCATGCTATTTTCCACAGAGATATAGATAGAGTTCTCAAATAGTATATATGAGCAATGAGAAATAGTGAATGAGCTAAAAAGATATGAAATTCTTTCCAAAAGTAGACTTTCACAAGGCTTAGTGCATTCTAGCATACCAAGTTGACAAGTGTCGATCAACTGTTGTATAGTGATGGTTGCTCCCACCACAATTGAGAATTATCCAAGAAACTTGTAAAATCACTAATATGGCTCAAAAGATAGCCTCAAAGATGAACACTCGTTGCCAAAGAAGTACAAAGAACACTCGTCATGAGTTTCTTGAACCTATGCAAAGAGAAATATGCACGAACAAACTCCAAGAGGACTCTAAGAACCATCCAAAAATTGTTTTAAAGAGGCTCCAAAAGCCAAGAATAAATCATTGAGCCAAAATCTGCTCAAGGTAATGTCAACCTTAGTCTTTCCCCCTTCTCAATTACCACATGAGTATAACTTAGTGGAAAGAGGCTACCAATTAAGCCAGCTCGATTGGGATGGGTTACCTCTCAAGAAGTACTACGAACTGTCATCTTCCTTGATAATCGAGGTCCTTGCTTACACACAGCCAATGGCACCAACCGCACCAATGATGACTTCGTTAACTTGGGTGAAAAGGTATGTTAAGGTCTATCACTTGGTCTTTAGCTTAGTCATAAGCCTTCGAGTTGTCGAGATGTTTTGTAGGTTGCACGCTTCGGTAGCATTATGTAGACCAGTGACAATCGGTGTCTATGCATGCCAATATAGTATGATAATAGTGAACATGAACTTCTTAGCTCCTCTCAGCATGACTTAGGTTTTTGGATGGCATGGCAATGCTCCTCTATATCTATTTGTATAGACTTGTAGTGAATGTGCAAAAATCAGAGAACATAGAGTATGAACTCAATATATGCAGGATTCACAAGTGGCCAATCTCAAATATAGTTTGTGGTGGACTAGGCCACTCGTTTGGGGAATTCTTTAGCTAAAGGGGCATGAGTGTCTATAGGGGAAGAGTAAACAAGGAGAAAGACACATTGCTTGGAAGTTCTGTATGCCTTGATTAAGGTAGAAGATTACAATTACTTTTGTTTTCAAGAACAAGATAAAAGTACTCACTCTTGTAAAACGCTTTAGGATAGAAAAGTACACATTTACAACCAAGTATTTGTGCAATCAACCTCTATGCCACCTCTTCACCTTAACCAAGTGGCTTGCCCTTGAGCACCCTTGCACTCATGCCTCCAATAAGGTCGAAGTTCCGATCACTTCCACTGTCAACCCATAACACCTCTTTGGTAGTATTATAGCTTCACCTTGGTTGCCTTATTCTTGGAATGAAGTTGACCCAAAATACAGGAGGAAGCATATAATACTCTCTTCAGTAGCCTTTGGCTCTCAAGCTTTCCACTATCTAATGGAGTGTCTCTGCACATTGTGGAGTGTCTCTGCACATTGTGCACACTCTATGTCCCTCTACGTAGTGTATCCCTTTCACCTATACTCCTTACTTGGCTCTTTCTATCTAACTGACTCTTTTGCATATGCAAACCACTGAACTTGTATTCTCCTGTGTATCTTATCCTTGGTTGTGCAACCCACTTTTCCACTCCTTGCTGCACACTTTTGCCAAGTCTTGTATTTTGTATGATACCTTTCTCCTACTTTACTTCAAGATCCTCTCACCAAGATCTTCTTACATACACTTCAGTGGTACGTGTTTTGTCTTGTAGTGTAGAAACCAAAATTTTAATGGAGGGCCAAACATAGGCTTTTGCTTTTAATGTAACCTTGCACTTTTGTACACTTAGGGAGGGTTCACTTGAACCTTCCAACTCTTCAAAATTCTTCAAAACCTTTCAAAAGACCCTTTGAAACTTGTAATTAAATTCAATCGCAAGACAATTGTGAGCATACAAATGCAATATCTATACATCCACTATCTGATAACTCATTGGCCACGTGTACCACATTTTCACCTCTTTGTCAAGTAAGTACCACGATAGGTTCGATAGTTGCCCATTATCTAATGGCTCTCCTTCTTGGAGAGCAAAAAGAAAAACCAAGAGCAATTGAGGCACCAACCCAACACAAGTTTGTTGTATAACCTCTAAAGAAACATTGAACAATCATGTTGGTGAGAACCTTTGCAAAAGAACTTTGCAAAAATGAACATAAAAAGTGGGAACTAGCTAGACCAAGTAGCTAAAATGTATGAAAATAGCTAATGAGGGAAATCATGGGAAAGAGGTGTTGGTGCATTTTGCCCAAGCCTACATGCTTGATATGCTTGATATTATCCTCATTTGTAAGTCACATGAGTAGTCATGTGAACACCTCTTGTAAAAGAGTACATTTTATCTCTTGTAAATGGAAAAAGAAAAAAGTAAAAGGATGGCTTACCTCATCCATGATGTAAAAGCAAATTCGTGGCTCCAACTACCAAAATCACGAATTTTTGAGCTGAGGGAATCTCTCCTAACTTTGGGGATCACTTTTAGGTGGAGCCATTCGAATTCGAATTCAAAACTCCCTCCAAGAATTGCTATAAAAGGAGCAAGAAGGAAGAGGCGATTAGCAAGCCTTGTACGTGACCACTTCATGTCATTTTGTAGAGATTGAAGAGCTTACTCCATAGCTCTATCATTCTACTCCCATTGTGCAAAGATTCATTGCCAATGTGGTTGTAATCATATGTGAATCTATACATTTACTATCATCTACTTCTCTGTTTTGTTCTCTGCTATACTCACTCAGAGCAGTAACTTCAGAAGGTCATATCTCGAGTTTTACTGAACCTTTTTCAGTGTGTTAAAGTGCGTTGGATAGCTCTCACTGTCTAGTTTCCACCTATAAATTTTCAAGGTCATTGGATTTATACTTTTGGAGATATCTGCATTTTACTGTTTACTGGTCTATCTCTGCAGAGCCCCGAGAATTGTGGGAATGTTCCAGAACTTGATGAAACTTGTTCTCAGTGCTCAGTCCATCATTTGAAGTGTTTTAACTTGGAATAGGAAGCTTGCTAAGTCTATTTGCTATGCCCAAAAGGAATTTTTCTAATTCCTTCCAGGTTGAGAGCACTGTTCATTTTTTCCAGCAGGTGTATGTCCAAAAATAGCAAGTTTTGGGAGCTAGTCATTTCGCAACTAGCCTGTCTTGACTTAAACTTTTGGGATACATGTTCCAAAGTACTTGGCTGATATTTTGGTGGATTTAGGAAGCTCAAAGGGTCTACTAATCAACTCTGAAGTCTCAGTTGGCTGGTGTGAAGCTGGTTGTAGCGGCACCTACTCATCTTTGGATTGCATCCACCATCTCTCTTCACAGTGGTATCAGAGCATAGTCAAGCAACATGGGAGATGGATTTCCATCAACAATTGACAAATTGGATCGAAACAACTATCCGGCATGGTCTCTAAGGATGGAGGCTTACCTTCAAGGGAGGAATCTATATGGATTCATATCCGGAGATGAAGCAATGCCAACCATGAGGAACAAAGGGCAACCATCACATGAAGAAGTGGAAGGACTTTCGAATTGGTGTTCGAAGGATGCACTTGCAAGGTCCTATATTCTAAACTCAATCTCTGATTTTCTTTTACCTCATGTCACGGGATGCAAGACATCAAGAGAAACCTGGAATGCACTTGCTTCTTTCTTCTCTTCCAACACTCGAGCAAGGAAGAACCAATTGTGGATGGAGTTCACAACAATGAAGAAAAGCCCGAAGCAAAATGTGACTGATTATGTCACAAAGATGAAGGAGATTTCCGACCAACTTGGAAGCATTGGAGAGGTAATTGAAGAGGAGCAAATCATAAGACAAATCATGAATGGAATCAAAGCAGATGACAAGTGGGAGTCATTCACAACAGCCATGGATTTATACATGGATATGCATGTACCCGACCTCAACACACTCATGGGCCAACTCTTCACTCATGAAGCAAAGATTAGCAAAGGTGGTGAGTCCTCAAGAGGTAATCAAACTTCTGCCTTATATTCTGATAAAGCTAAGGTCAAGGACAAGTCAAAGAATAGAAAGAATGAAGATGAAGGAAGCTCTTTCCAAGCAAACTTTGCAGGTAGAGGACGAGCTAGAGGAAGAGGCAGAAGTGGAAAGCAAGGCAGGGGGAGATTCCAATCATCTCAACCTTGCAACATATGTGGCTTATCTAACCATACTACTGAAGAATGTTTCAGGAACCCGAGGAACTCAAGAGGAAGAGGATTCAATAGAGGTGGCTATGGATCAAATAGAGGCAGGTACAATGGAGGCTACAACAACAACTACTACAACAACAATTACAACAACAACAACAACTATCAAAGTGGCCATAGAGGAAGAAGAGATTACAATAACTATGCAGAGGACCAAAGTCAAGAAGATTCATTATTGATTATGAATCTATCAACGAAGAAGGGTAAGGATGATGATCACATATTTTACATTGATTCGGGATGCTCGAACCATGTAGCAGGAAATGTGGCTTTACTTTCTGATTTGGAAGATCCTCATAACAAGCATGAAGTGCAGACAGGAGATGACACAAAGCACTCAGTGGAGAAGATAGGTAATGTGAAGACATCAGATGGGAATATGAACCTCTTAAGCAAAGTCTTGTATGTCCCTACAATTACCAAAAATTTAATAAGTGTTGGACAGATTGTTGAAAAAGGATTGCAGGTTAGATTCAATCGATTTGGAGCATATGTTGAAGACCCAAGGCAAGGCTTTCGAAGGATTGCCAAAGGAGAAAAGACAGGAAGGCTTTTCACTTTTGAAGTGGAAGATACAAAGAACATAGCTTTGTTTAGCTATGGATCTCAAACTCTAACAGAGTTGGAGATATGGCACAAAAGGCTTGCTCACATTGGTGAGAGGACACTCAAACAGATTTGCAGGGACCAAAGTGTACTTGGTTTGCCTAATATCACAAGGCAACACATGATTTATAAGTGTGAAGCTTGTCAACTCGGCAAGGCTCATAGACAACCTTTCAATAAGAAAGGATATATGTATCAAAATCCTTTGGATCTAGTGCACACGGATGTGTGGGGTCCAAGTAAGGAGCCATCTATATCAGGCTCAAGATATTATGTGTCTTTCATAGATGATTGTAGCAGGTGGACCATTCTGTTTTTCATGAAGCACAAGGATGAAGTGTTTAATTGCTTTAAGAAGTATATTGCTCTTGTTGAAAATCAAACAGGTAGGACTTTGAAAAGACTCAGATCAGATGGTGGAGGAGAATACTTCTCTTCTGAATTTGATGCCTTCTTGCATGAAAGAGGCATTAAAAGGGAAGTCACTACAAGGTATACACCCGAACTCAATGGTGTAGCAGAGAGGAGGAATAGAGCTATCGTCGAAGCTGCAAGGTCCATGCTCAACGAAAAGGGATTGCCGAACTACCTATGGGCAGAGGCTGTGTCGACAGCCACATATCTCATAAATAGACTTCCATCTAAGTCACTAGATGGAACCACTCCATATGAAGTGTGGAATGGAAGAAGACCTAGTCTAGAGCATTGTAAAATCTTTGGATGCTTAGCCTATGCTCACATTCCTTCTCAAGTAAGAGGGAAATTGGATCCCAAGGCAGAGAAGTGTGTATTCATTGGTTATGATCAAAACCAAAAAGGATATAGATTGTACAATCCAACCAATAAAGGATTTTCTGTGAGTAGAGATGTAATTTTTGATGAAAACAAATCATGGTTTGATGATGACAGGAAAGTGAAGCTGCCATATGACTTGGATGAAGATTTTCCATCACTTCAACCAAAGGAGCCAAAGCAGATTGAAGAAAGTGATTCGGAGATTGACCTAGAAGACTTGGAAAGACTAAAGCTATGGAAGAACAAAGGTAAAGCAAAGATGCAGGATGCTACATATGGACCCGAGAGCTCACATCAACCACTTAGAAGGTCTTCGAGGGAGAAGAAGAAACCAGAGAGGTTTGGTTATGATACTTCCTTGGTCACCAAGCACTCAATCTACATTGCAAAGGATTCAACCAATGAAGAACCTACCACATTCGAAGAAGCACAAAGCAAGAAAGCTTGGAGAGATGCAATGGATGAAGAAATGGAAGCCTTGAAGGAGAATGACACTTGGGAGCTTGTACCTAACAAGCCATCTATGAAGATAATCGGATCTCGATGGATATACAAAATCAAGAGGAATCCAGATGGAAGTATAAATAGACACAAAGCAAGGTTAGTTGCTAAAGGGTTTGCTCAAACCCATGGTATTGATTATGAGGAGACTTTCTCTCCTGTTGCAAAAATGCCTACAATTAGGGTTCTCATAAGTCTTGCTGCATCTAGAAATTGGAATCTTTATCAACTTGATGTAAAGAATGCCTTCTTGAATGGATGGATTTCTGAGGAAGTGTATATGGCACAACCTCCTGGATATGAGGATGCACATCATCCTAACTATGTATGCAAACTAAAGAAAGCTTTGTATGGATTGAAGCAAGCTCCAAGAGCTTGGAATTTCAGATTGGTTACTTATTTGCAGGACCAAGGATTCAAAGCTAGCAAGGCGGATACCTCCTTGTTCATAAAGAGGAATGGATCTGAAGTGATCTATTTATGTGTGTATGTTGATGATATTATTATCACAGGCAATGATCTTGAAGGAATCAAACAGGTAAAGAGTCAAATGAAGGAGGAGTTCAAAATAAGTGACCTCGGACCACTCACTTATTTTCTTGGATTGGAGTTGATCTACACAGATTCAGGTATATACATCACACAAAGGAAGTATGTCCATGACATGCTCGTCAAGTTCAAGATGGAAAATACCAAGTGTGCAGGTACACCTATGGAGCAAAATCATAAGCTTAGTGCTTATGAAGGAGAGCCAATTGAAGACATCACAAGCTATCAAAGCTTGGTTGGAAGTTTGAACTATGCAACACTCACAAGGGTGGATATATGCTATAGTGTTAGCATATTGAGTCAGTTTATGCATAAGCCGAGAAGACCACATATGGAAGCGGCCAAGCGAGTCCTCAAGTACCTAAAGGGGACCATGAATGAAGGTTTGTTTTATTCATATACTTCAGATATTGAGCTAAAGGTCTACTCAGATGCAGATTGGGCCGGATCTAAAGATGATAGAAGAAGCACATCAGGGTATATATCATTTGCAGGTTCAAAAATCATTTCTTGGTCATCGAAGAAGCAACCAACCGTGGCATTATCTTCTACTGAAGCTGAATATAGAGGTTTGGCTAATGCAACTCAAGAAATCATGTGGTTAAAATCTTTGTACACAGATCTTGGACTTCATTCTTCAACACCTCACATTTTTGGTGACAACACAAGCTCACTACATCTAGCAGCTAATCCGGTATACCATGCTAGAACCAAGCATATTGAAGTCCACTACCATTATGTAAGGGAGAAGCTAATGAGCAAGGATATTCAACTATCCTACGTCTCTACAGATATGCAATGTGCAGACATGTTGACGAAAGCTCTTGATGGTACGAAATTAAGTAGATTCAAGTTGATGATTGGTTTGCAGGAAATCAAGGACAATTGAAGACTTATTTGGAGGCCAAGCATGTTAGGCTTGAGGGGGAGCTGTTGGTGCATTTTGCCCAAGCCTACATGCTTGATATGCTTGATATTATCCTCATTTGTAAGTCACATGAGTAGTCATGTGAACACCTCTTGTAAAAGAGTACATTTTATCTCTTGTAAATGGAAAAAGAAAAAAGTAAAAGGATGGCTTACCTCATCCATGATGTAAAAGCAAATTCGTGGCTCCAACTACCAAAATCACGAATTTTTGAGCTGAGGGAATCTCTCCTAACTTTGGGGATCACTTTTAGGTGGAGCCATTCGAATTCGAATTCAAAACTCCCTCCAAGAATTGCTATAAAAGGAGCAAGAAGGAAGAGGCGATTAGCAAGCCTTGTACGTGACCACTTCATGTCATTTTGTAGAGATTGAAGAGCTTACTCCATAGCTCTATCATTCTACTCCCATTGTGCAAAGATTCATTGCCAATGTGGTTGTAATCATATGTGAATCTATACATTTACTATCATCTACTTCTCTGTTTTGTTCTCTGCTATACTCACTCAGAGCAGTAACTTCAGAAGGTCATATCTCGAGTTTTACTGAACCTTTTTCAGTGTGTTAAAGTGCGTTGGATAGCTCTCACTGTCTAGTTTCCACCTATAAATTTTCAAGGTCATTGGATTTATACTTTTGGAGATATCTGCATTTTACTGTTTACTGGTCTATCTCTGCAGAGCCCCGAGAATTGTGGGAATGTTCCAGAACTTGATGAAACTTGTTCTCAGTGCTCAGTCCATCATTTGAAGTGTTTTAACTTGGAATAGGAAGCTTGCTAAGTCTATTTGCTATGCCCAAAAGGAATTTTTCTAATTCCTTCCAGGTTGAGAGCACTGTTCATTTTTTCCAGCAGGTGTATGTCCAAAAATAGCAAGTTTTGGGAGCTAGTCATTTCGCAACTAGCCTGTCTTGACTTAAACTTTTGGGATACATGTTCCAAAGTACTTGGCTGATATTTTGGTGGATTTAGGAAGCTCAAAGGGTCTACTAATCAACTCTGAAGTCTCAGTTGGCTGGTGTGAAGCTGGTTGTAGCGGCACCTACTCATCTTTGGATTGCATCCACCATCTCTCTTCACAAGAGGGAGGAGGGGGGGAGGCTGGGATATGCTACAAGGGGAGGAGAAGGGTGGATTGGCTAGAGGTTCGATGGAGGGGTTTGAGGGGGATAAAAAGAAAAGTGAAAAATGTGAAGACTAGGAGGTGACCATGTGGAACATGCACAGAGAGAGGAAATAGGGATGCCCAAGGAAAATGGGTGGATCTCAACTTCAAGGAAAAAAGTAAGGGGAATGGGATCCCTTTATTTTTTTTCCATTACTTATTAAAAATATAAGGAAAAAATGGGAAAATAAGTTAAAAAATTCTAAAAAATGCAAGAAACCCCAAACAGTTCTAATTATACACCTCGAAGGGACTCAAAAACACTAGATAACTTTTATTTCCCAATTATAGTTTCTCAAGAAAAAGTGTAGGAGATAAGAAAAAAATTCCAAAAAAAAACCAAAAAATCTAAAACATTTGTAGCAACACCCCATTTACTCAAGCTATTGAATGGCATCCAAATTTCAATAAATATGCCAAAAACAAGTTTTGAACATCAGCTTTTAATATCAAGCTAATGAAATAAAGAGAGCAAACAAGAAGGCTATTCACACCTTGGTCAAAATGCACAAAATGCTAAGGGAGCAAGGAATTTTTGTTGCTTTGCTATTGATAGGCCTTGAGCCTTGAAACATTGACGAGTGGTAGTGCCTCTCCCGACAGAGTTTCCAATTACATTGTACCCCACTCAAGCATTTCTTTGATTTTGTATGGACCTTCCCCATGGAGAAGCCGTTTGCCTCGAAGTTGTGTCTCTAGTGGTGGTATATGTAGAAGAACCAACATCCCAACTTGTAGGTTGTTTTGCCACAAATGTCTATCATGAACTTCCTTCGTCTTTCTTGTGTTTCCTACAATTGGCTTTTTGCATTCATGCAAATCTCTTCTAGCTTGTTGAGTGATGAGAGCGTGGTAGAAACCAGTGGATTCTTCTTTGAATATTCAGATTTCGTCGTAGGAGAACCACGTACAAAATCAAAAGGCTCAACTAGAATTATTTTATGCACCAATTGAAAGGGGAACTTGTTGAGATATCCATGCTCTACCCTTTTGTATTCATATACATCCACTTTTTGTATTCCCTTTTTGTATCCATAAGCAAAGATCTTCTCCCCAAGCTCTCATGCACTCTCATGCAAGTTCTAGTTATCCCACATTAGATGTACTTTGCCATCTACTCCATATAAGTAGGGCCTCTCTCCACCTCTCTACATTGATTCATGTACTCCTTGGAGGCTCTCACCTTGATGTTTTAGCTCCATAATTGCTATGTAAATTTCCATATGATAATTTAGTTCTTATTCATTTTATTTCTTTATCATGTCGTTTCTTGTCTACTTTGAACCTCTGTAGTTTGTTTTAGTTGTTTGTATCTAGGGCCATGTTTTTCAAACATGGCATCAGGGCATAGAGTGTTTTGGTTTTTGTTTCACATAGAGTTTAGTTTTCTTTCTCATTCCTTCCCTTCCCATCCCTTTTTATAAGTTCTTTCTCTCCTTATCCATTTACATCTGATCATTCATTTCCATTACCTTAGTTTGTATGTGTTCTATTAGAATTTCTTCTTGATTTTAGTTCCCATATTTATCTTATGTGGCGCTTATGAGCATCAATACTAAAAGAAATAAATGTGCTTTCAAACATAAGAATATGCAATAATAAGCATTCTCAACACAATCTCGAGGTCACAATGGGTTGCCCCCTTTGCATTCATCCTCTTCCTCATACACACTATTGTGATTGCCCTTAATGCACACAACTACATGAGAATGAGAACAAAAAACTCTTGGCATTGAGAATATGATATGAACCACTTTAGCATTGAGAGAACGAACCTTGGATGATGGGGAAAAATTGCTTAGATCATCTCTTATTGACAACATCTCACACAATGTGAACAAAGAAAATAGAGAGAATAACAACCTATTCCATGAAATTCTATTGTGCTCACTTGCACATATTAGAGAGATAGAGATCATCTTGCACCAACTTATAAAAGTGAAAGAAAGATCTTTCCTACAAAAAGTTTCATGAATGGATATCAAAGCCTAAAAGCTTATTGAAAGGAGATTAAGCACTTGAACTCGCCCCAAAGAGGAAGCCAACATAAGACAAAGCTACACACCATGACTATGGAGGAGCAATGAGATAGAGTGCATGACATAGATATATAGAGAAGCATTAGGTAACATATGGCAAACTCTACATAGCAGACTACAGAGAAAGAAAGTGCAAAACTAATTCAATGAGGAATCCGTATGGGGAATGCTCATATCATATATGCATTCTTCTAGAAGGCACAACCCTCATAAGAGCATCCCTATAGAAAAAGAATTTTACATCACTCTTCATAGGTCATGTGTTTTCCTACCCACACTATCTGAATCCCTTCCATGTGCTCTTGAACCAGCTAGAGTGGGGTATGTATTTTGGAGGAGCTAAGAAAGGATGCAAGAAATTGTGTGATTGTGTGGGTGGGCAAAAGACGTTTTATTGTGCAACACAATGAACAATTTTGCTTCGGAATGGAATCGCCTCAAAGAGAGAGAGAGAGAGAGAGAGAGAGAGAGAGAGAGAGAGAGAGAGAGAGAGAGAGAGAGAGAGAGAGAGAGAGAGAGAGAGAGAGAGAGAGAGAGAGAGAGAGAGAGAGAGAGAGAGAGAGAGAGAGAGAGAGAGAGAGAGAGAGAGAGAGAGAGAGAGAGTTTTTCTTTGTTAATAAAGTGCTACAAATAGGTGAAGCTCTCTCAGATATTGGAAGCATTGCTAAGAGAGTTGTCCAAAGGAAACAAATTTGCTCTTCAACATGTGGGGAAAACGCTTATGTCGATCATGAACGAAGAGCAACAAGGATACTAGTCGAAGATTCTCATCCACAACGAGTTCTTGATTTTGGCATTGTTTCAACACATTGATAATAGAGATGATTAAGAACAGGCCAACTTATCCATTGCCTTAGTTTCTCTGTACCAATGTATGCACACTACTGAAGTTAATGAATACTGAAGCTTTCAAACTTAACACATTGACTCTCTCATTAAAGACAGTTGGATCAATGTTTTTCTTTGATATGTTTGATGACTTCTTAAACTATCTATATGCTTGCATAAGCACTTATGTAAAGCTCTTGTTTGTCCTTGCACACTTGAAGTTCAACAACTTTAGAGCTTAGTTGTCACATAAAGAAACAAATGATTGTTTCAATAATTTTTATGCTCACTTCTCCTATGTAAGATATAAGGGTGAAACTATTATATATATCAAGAGCATGCGCGCATGCCTCTATGTAAAGGGACTCAACTATATAAGCTCAGAGAGTTGAATTCATGTATGGGAACATAATTCTTTATCTTGTAACCAAGAACATAGCTCTCTTGTAAGGGATTATATACCACAATGTATAAGCATGGAAGGACCTTCCCAAAGCATCTAAAGATTATGTGCCCCATGTATACTCTCTCTACATCACAAAGATATTCAACATCTGATACTCAAATTCAACAATAAGGCTATACTCAAAGAAGGAGAGCAAGGATTTTACCTCAACATGAAGAAAAAGTATCCCAACAATGAATCTCAAATGCCACATCAAAACTAGGAAAATGGATGCAAAGAACCACCTACCACATGATGTAAACCCTTCTACATGTCTAAGGATCCCATATGTCCATAGATCCCCACAAAAGCACTTAAATCTCAAATTTTCAAGAATATGTCTAGGGATCCCATATGTCCCTAGATCCTAGGGATGCCATATGTCCCACCCACCGTGGATCCAATATGCCCATGGATACAAAAACCACATGGATGCCATATGTCCATGAAAACCAAGGGATGCCATATGTATGACACTTGGATGCTATATGTCCAAGCTATGTCTACAGATCCCATATGTCCTTAGATCTAACCTTTCCATACCTGTACAAACTGCCCTCAATAATGGTATAAGGCCTATTTTTCCTAAGCAGGCTCCTTCTCTACATAGAGATAGCTTTATCAAGATACTTCTATGTATTGACAAAATCCTTGATATCTTCATACCACCCATGATCACATATGGTGAGTAATTCAACATCTGAGAACTCATCATGCACTCCAATGTCTTGGTTCTCTAAACTAACTCAGGACAAATGATTAACCATGCCATTTTCTTTACATCGTCCATGTAGTATGAATAAATCAAATTCTTGTAATAATAAGAGTCATTTCCAAACTTTACTTGTTGCTTATGGCTTATTCAATAGATACTTTAGTGGTTGATGATCCGTAATAATCACAAATTTCACCCCTAACAGATAATGGTGGTACTATTGCAATATAAACACCATTACCAAAGCTTGTCTCTCATTGTTACTATAGTTCTTTTTGGTCTTAGTGGAATACAATATTCGACTTGCATATTAGAATGGTCTGTCTAATTTGTATTCTTTACTATCTTGTGTGAGGATTGCCCCCATTGCATAGGCACTGACATCCACATGTACACGAAAATCTTTAGACCAATCTAGAGTAACTAGGATAGGTGCTTTCACAAGCTTTGGTTTTAGAGATTGGTAAGATTTTTCCTCTTCCTCATTCCCCTTAAATGGGTCATCTTTACTTGTCAACCTTGCAAGTGGACGAGCTATGTCTACATACATTTTGATAAACCTTATATGATATCTAGTATGGCCCAAAAAGGTTTATATCCCCCTTGGTGTCTTAGGCCCGGGCAACTTCAATATAGCTATAATTTTATTTGGATAAGGAGCCATACCTTTGGTAGATACTACATGTCCAAGAAGGGTACCCTCTATCACTAGAAAGTGACACTTGTTTGGATTCAATTTTAGCTATCTTCACTCCCTATGGATCCCTTGTTTTCTATAAAGCCAAAAACCTCCTCACATGCTCTTCAGGGTCTTTGTGTGCTAAACTAAAGGAGGGGAGCTTTATGTTTAACCAAGAGAGTAAAGTTTCTAGGCCTGTTTGGGATACTATGTTCCTTACTAATGATGATGAGGAAGGGACTAGCTGACCTATGAGCAACTTTCCTTCTTATGGATTTGAAAGGGATTTCATTGCCTAAGGTTAGGGATCAAGTTGAATTCATGAGCGATGCATCCTCTTTCATGATTTTAAGATGAATTCCAAACAAAAAGGAGTAACCTCTTCAAATTGTAGTGTTGACACCTTCTACACTTCCTTCTTCTTCACTTGAGAATTGTGATTGGCCTTTTACCCCTATCTTCAAGTTGCCTTGTCCCTCCTGGCATGCCAAATTTGTTGGGGGAATTGTTTAGATAAAGGGGCTTGAGTTCTTGTAGGATAAGATTAGAGAATAAGGAGAAAGACATGTTGCACCCTAATGTTCTCTATGCATTGAATAAGATAGAAGGTTACAGTTTCTTTTGTTTTCAAGAACAAGATAAAAGTACTCATTGTAGTAACACTTTAGGATAAAAAATTAAAAACAAGTACAACCAAGTACTTGTGTAATCAACCTTGTGTTTCTTCTTCACTTTAGTCATGTGTAGTCAAACTTGTGTTGCTTCTTCACTTTAGTCAAGTGGATTGTTTATGCACCCTTGCAATTAAACCTCCAATAAGGTTGAAGCCTTGACCACTTCCACCATCGACTTGCAACATCTCCCTAGTAGTACTATTGCCACACCTTGGTTACCTTCTTCTTGGAATGAAGTTGAACCAAAATACACAAGAAAACATAAAATATTCTCTTCACTAACCTTTGGCTCTCAAGGTCTCCACTGTCTATTGAAGAGTCTTCGCACACTCTGCACACTCTATGTCTCTTTGCTTAGTGTATCCTTTTCTCCTATACTCCTTACTTTATTCTTTATCTCTCTCACTAGATCTTTTGTGTCCACACACTTTGCCTAACTTGTATTCTCATTTGTACCTTAGTGTATCTTAGCCTGTGAAACCCACTTGTCCACTCCTTGGTGCACACATTTCACAAGTCTTGTGTTTCATATGATGTCTTTCTCCTACTTTGTTTCAAGATATTCTCACCAAGATCTTCTTACGAACACTTTAGTGTTATCCTATTTTGTCTTGTAGTGCCCTTATAAAAACAAAAATTTTAATGGGAAGCCAAACATAGGCTTTGCTCTTTATGTAACTTTGCACTTTTAGCCTTGAATTCTCATGGTTATTTCGCTATGTACAATAGAGCACATAGTTGGGTCTACTTTCTAGCAATATTTTTTGTGGGTACACTCTAAGGCTTCTACTTGAGCATGTTCTCTGATGTGCTATTCCTCCTATTTCCTATTTGTAGCCACGTGTAACCATATGAGGATGTTTGCAGTGAGGAGTTCTTTGTAGAATTTGATTCTACACCCACTGATGTAATCTAAAAAAAATCCTTTTCTAATTGTATAGAACCACTAGACGAGATGTAGTGTATCATGTAGGGTCCATGTCCTCATTTTTATCTCTTTTTAGCATGTTGTTTCAAAGTGTAAATAGGTACAAGATCTCCGTCTTGCAAATTTTTATCCTTTTTATGCGAATCAAAATAAGATTTGTGTCTCTTTTTATGAGCATTTATGCCCGTTGCAACCTTAATTCATGTCTCTTGAAGTGCATCAAGTTTATCTACCAAAGCAAATAACTCATGAATATTTCATTCATCGCGATTGAATGGGTTCTTTACTCTTTGGCATGTATCACATAATCACGAATGTTTGGGCATCCATGTGTAAGGTTGGCTACCACGTACTAGCAAATAAGTGTCTGATCTATAGAGAAAGGTTCATGTGCAACACTTGAGTGTGCAGTAGTAGATTATCATCTTCATGTACATAGAGGTAGATGAAGTTATCTTTGCTTCACTTGTGTACATATTTCCAATAAGAGAATAATCTTGATTCTCTTCTTGTAAATCTCCTTGTTTTTGTATGGTCATATCATGAAGATATCTTCTTGATCCATGAAGGCCATGCAAATATATCATACAAAGTAGCATCCTCTATTGTCGGAATGACTTAAAAGGTGAAGAAGCACTAACATAGTCATGTAATGTCCCTTCCATATGTGGCCAATATATGCCCTTTCGTTGCATCTTCTACAAGATCCTTGATTTTGGGAGATGCTTACTAGAAGCATTCACGTGAGTTTCAAATACTAGCATTAAATGCTCCTCTTTGGGCACACAACAAGAAATGATTCCATGTGGTATAAACGACTAGAATTGATGTACAAGTTGTTAGCATTCATTACATCCTTTTAGTAAATTGCACATATGGGTAGATTGGCTTGAAAGATAAGATGGGTACTACTAGCTCAACCCATTTAGGTACCATCATGACATTGAACAAGTAAGTGTCCGATAAGTTATCATCTATGCTTCATGAGGATCATTAATTTTAAGTCTTCATAAGTGGTAAGCTCTTACATGATTACTTCCCTTTTTAACTACCACTTTGAATTCATATTCCATAAGTAAAAGGAAGCACCATACTAACCTACTTGTAGCTCAAGGCTTGCTGACAAATTATACTAATGCTTGATTCCCTACAAGTATCTCGAATCCATGTGCCAATAAAGTGTCTTAACTCTTCTACTCTGTAAACCATGCCTAGTTCCTTGTGTTCTATGGTAGTTTCTTTCAATGGCGATGAGTTGCTTGCTTGCATATGCTATTGGGAATTCCATGTTGCCCGCACCAATATTGAAATCAGATGCATCTATATGGATGTGGAACATTTTGTTCCAATCTAGAGACTTCAATATAGATGCTGATATGAGATGACTTTTGAGCTCTTGGAAAGAGTTTTCACACTCTTTCGTCCCCTAAAAATTCTTCAAAACCCATACATTCACTTAGCAATAAAATCATACATGTGTATGCACATTCTATAATGTTTGCAATGCCCCATGAAAGCTTGGACTTCTTTGGCATTTTGTGGTGTTTCTAGCTCCACTATTGCTCTTTTCTTTCTCCTCATTTATTGATATGCCATTTTTAGAGACTTGGTGGACCATGAATACATATTTTTCAAGATTCAAACACTCTTTGTATACATGACATTTAATAAAGATCTATCTAATGTTTGGAACATGTTCCTTTTCCTCATCTGATTATCCACATGAGTCATCAAGCTATACTCCTAAGCATTTCCGAAGAAATTCCTTGAAGATATGTACATGAGCCTTTGATATGTGGTTGGGTCATTGGTTAATCCAAATGACATTAATCAAAAGGAAAATATACCCCATTTTGTTTCAAAGGTGGTCTTGTGTTGATCCTCTCGTGTGATTGGCACTTGATTATAACTAGAGAAACCATCTAAGAATTTGTATGCTTCATGCCCAACTACCCTTTCTAGCAAGTGATATGCTATAAGCAATGGAAAACTATCCCATATAGTGGCTGCATTCACTTTCTTGAGATCAATGCAGGTTCATAGGTTGCCATTGTTGGGAAGCCCACGGAATACATGAGTTCCGATTTTCTAAATGTGCCTATATGTGATGCATGCAAGGTCCTTGTGTGTGCTTAGGTGCATAGGTGACTTGACCAAGTAGTTATGATTAATTTCAAAATATACAAAACTTCATACTCAAGATAAAAGAATAAATGTAGTGTGTGATTAATTGAAGTATGAGAAAGGGTTTACAAGTCCATGTATTCTAGAGTTAGTTTTGGGTATTTTTCTAGGTGGGTTGGAGCTATCAATGTGTGATACATAAACTTCTAGAGGTAATAATATCATCCAATCAGGTGGAGGGATATAATTGGGTTTTTCTATTAACAGATGCCAATTAGATGGTGGATAAGTCAATGATACCTTACAAGATTCACTAAGTTTTCATTTTCCCAATACATCATTATTGCTCATAATAGTTACAAACAAAGAAAATGAATCAAGAAAGTGTCATCCTCTATCAGAAAGCTCTCATTTTTTTTATTGCATGTATTTATTACTACTCTCTATCTTCTATCTCTCTCTATCACTTCTTTTTATCTCTCTCTCACCTTCATCTCTCTCTCTCCATATATATGTGTATACATACATACATACATACATACATACATATATATATATATATATATATATATATATATATATATATATATATATATATATATATATATATATAAATAACAATAATAAGAATAATAAAATCTCTTCATTACTCATATGTAAAATGGGTGCAATAACAATTACAATAGGTTAACTTCTCTCTCTCTCTCTCTCTCTCTTCCTCTCTATCTATCTCTTTTTCTCTCTACTATATGTGAGCAGGGAAGTAGCATTAGTGCAACAAGTATCTCTCTCTCTAGGTTTGTGTAACCTATTTCTTTATCATCTGCAGAGAAACAAAGAGAAAATCGCAATGACCTCCCTGTCTCTCTTTGTCTCTCTGTCTATGGCAATTAATTTAGCCTAGAGGAGGAACACGGCAAAAAATCTTAAATTCTTTATGTCTTCTATTACCAACATAAAGAATATTGTCTAAATTAATGTATGCAATAATATATATATATATATATATATATATATATATATATATATATATATATATATATATATATATATATATATATATATAGAAAAACACACACACACACACACACACACACACACACACACACACACACACACACATATATATATATATATATATATATATATATATATATATATATATATATATATATATATATATATATATATATATATATATATATATATATATATATATATATATATATATACATATATATATATATATATATCACTCCTCTTTCCCTCCCTCTCCCTCTGCATCGGGTGTAGATGAGTCAACAGAGGGGGGTGAGGTTCATATGTGTATATATATATATATATATATATATATATATATATATATATATATATATATATATATATATATATATATATATATATATGTGTATGTATATCTCCTATGGTTTATGACACCATAGGTAGCTGGGTGAGGGGGCTAGAGCATCATCTCTTCCTATTCACTCTCTCACTCTCTCTGCTCCTCTTTGTTGATTGTATTCAATGGATGATGAGGATGGAGGGGAGGAAGCAGAGAATGAGCTCTCTCTCTCTCTCTACCTCTCCTTGTAAACAATAGATGCCATCTCTCTCTCTCTCTACCCCTCTCTCTCTCTCCATCTACTCTCTCTCTCTCCATCTCTCTCTCTCTCTCTCCATCCTCATCTATTGATTGCACTCAATAGATGCCAAGGATGGAGGGGAGGAAGCAAAGAATGAACTCTCTCTCTCTATCCATCTCTCTCTCTCTCTCCATCTCTCTCCATATCTCCCTCCACCTCTACCAATGATCACCTATTCTTGATTACAATACGTATAATGGATCCTGACCATCAATTTTGAGTGATGAGTCAAGATTTTCACATATTCCACAACATGCAAAGAACCATTGAGATATGGACCAAAGCTAGGATTGATGCATATCTAAAGCTTCTCATTTACAAGCCAGACTTTGAGAGGCATAATCAAGTCATGAACACTTTGTATCCAACAATGGATAAGCCATCAATACTTGAAGCAAAAGTCACTGACTTGAGAGGAAAGTTAAGAACAATCAAATTTACTCATGAGTTGATAAAAAATGCTTTTGGTTGGATTAAGGAAAAAACTGTAGAATTGACGGATGAAAATCACGAGGCAAAGAAAAGAACATTTTTGGATATCAACCACTAAGACATAGAAGAAGAAGTGCACCTTGTGCATCAACACTTTATTTTTCCTAGCATGCATCACTACATAGCTCCCCAAAAGATTGTGGTTCAACTCTTTTCTCATGAAGTAAAACAAATAGGGAATCAGATCAATTCAGATATTCAAGCAAGATTGTTCGGGGCAAAGAAACAATGGGGAACCAAAAAGTTTTTGAATATTCAAGCAAGATTGTTCGGGGCAAAGAAACAATGGGGAACCAAAAAGTTTTTGAATGGAAGTACGAGATTGAATGTCCTAATATATCATCCTTTGAAGATCCGTGATCAATTATGACTATGCCCACAACACTCGAGATGGTCAAATATGTGAAATCCAACTTAGTTCCTAAAAAGAAAGGAGTCATCACTTCAACAAATGAGGCAAGAACAAGAACCATGCCTAGAATGAGAGGATCCAAAATAGCTAGAGACTCTAATGAAGTGGCTGCCACACCCTCTACCAAGAGAACTCATACAGTGCCCACATCTACTTTGGCTCAACCACCTCCAATTATTGAGGCTGAGTTGGAAGAGGCCTTAGCAACCACTCACGCATTTATGGAGGGTCAAGTTAATTTAAATGTACAAGGCCATCATTATAGGCAAATGAGTGAAGGTAAAGGAAGACCATAGGTAGGAAAAAGACTATCCATGATGTCACATTATAAATCCTTGGGATTGGAGAACTCAAGTTCTTATTCGAGTTCTTAGGATGAAGAAGACTAATCCACATTGAATGCTGATTTGAACATAGATGTGAATGATGATGGTAAATGGGATGAACTAGACCAGATGGCCAATGAGTAGCAAGCTACAAGCCAACATCAAGAGCTTGAGAATGAAGAAAAGGATGAAGAAGTAATATAGACACCAAGGCCATTCATGGATTTCACCATCCAAATCAACCCAAACACCAAGTTTCAAATTAAAGAAGCTATGTATTCAGAAACTAATAAAGAGAAGTTCTATATCAAGGAGGAATCATCACCACCACATGTTAACAAAGAGCATATCGTATCGATTAGGGTTATGGAAAAACCATCAAATCTTGATATACACGCAGTGAGCAATAGCTCAAAAGTAGCTCTTGAGAAACATGACACTAAAACCAATGTTCACCTACAAATAAGACAACCATTCAATGAGACTTTACACATAGTCCAAGGGAAGCAAGTAGAAATTGGTGAACCACCTGTGATTCCAAAAACCTAGTTGAACATGGATGTGGCAAAATTGAACTCAATCATGAAGCATATGATACAAAGTGCCATGGACATACAACAGGATTTAATGGATGCAAACCGAGCACAAGCACTAAAACATCAATTCAAAACATTAAGCGAGATTTTATCAAGGTAGCTTGCCAACTAGTGAAGACCCAGACTCAGTTATAGAAGGCAATGAGAGAGCTAGCAAGAGAATTGAACAAAATCGATGCATTAATGATTGAAAATGCTACATGGAAATCCAAGGTTAAAGAGATAGTTAAGAATCCAAAAGAATAAAGAAAGAGAATGTAGATATACAAAGTAAATGTTCACATAGCAAAGCTGAAAAAGTTTGCATCACAAATTGAGAAAAATTATAGAGTCTCAAATAAAAGCTTACATGGAAGAAGCAGTTTCTCTAAGGATCCGCAACTTTGCTATCAAACCAACCAATCAAAGCATAGACATCAAATGATGAGGAAATTCAAGGTCTAAAAAAGCAATTAGAAGAGTATGCAACCCAATTGGAAGTAGAGAAAGTACACCGTACATAGTTGGAAGCAAAGTATGTACATGAAACTATTGAATTAAGAAAAATTGGGACAACTCTATTAAACTATATGCCGAACAATATAATCAGGATGCAAAACAATTGAAAGATATTTGTGAAAGCAAGATGAAGGTAAAAGTTGGATTAAGAGAAGTAAAAAGCAAGCTCACAGACAACGATCAGCTCATAAAACAACTTCAAGAATAGATCCTCAAGCTCCAAAATGAGTATAGTTCTCAAACAATTAACATGGGGACACTAGTATTGCCCAATCCTAATATGGTTGCTATGGAGATAGAGGAACGCCCTACTTCTCCCTCTATTGTTCATTATCCCTGCAAAAGCAACACAAAGTCCTAATGTCATAGAATGTAGAACTAGATAAATAATAATGGGAATTATTGGTGTCTCAGATGATGCAATAATTTGAAGAATCAATTGTGTGTTTCATGAAGGAAGCTAAGGTTCAAAGCAAAGAGCTCAGCCAGATAATGAAGTCCTTCAATGTACCATATGAAATAATGAAGGAACAGACACATGTATATATAAAGAAGCTCACCCAGAAGGATCCAGATAATGAGTGAAACTTAACGGCTACTACATTTACCTATGCACAAGAACAATTTACAGTAGTTGATTGTATGTGGCATAAAAATTTTTTGGAAAAGAATTGCACACTATGGGTGCACCGGCAAGAGGCACCATACCTTCTGCACGTTAATTTATCTTTTAGCTCAATGCCCCAGAAAAGACCCTAGCTTGAATTTTGGGAAGCGTAGCAAAAAGGTACCATTAATAAGTAGTCACTCAATTTTTTGTTATTACCGAGCCTACTTAAGTATTGAAGACTATATGATTTGCACTATAGAACTTTGGCTCACCAGACATGCTCATGTCTTGGATTTGAAAATAAAGCTTACAAATAAAATCCTCAATATTATCCTCACAGTTTTAAAAGCCTTCAAGTGTGCTGAGTATACCTTTTTGAATTTATTCATCATTAACCAAGGAGTGGCACCACTCCTCTTTGATTTATTAGTAATACCTAGCTGATTAACTATAATGGAATATTATTCATGGCTAATGCTTTTGCCAAGTACATACTTACAGACCTTTGAAGAAGCTTTCTTCATAGGATTTTTTGAAATGGACTCAGATATATTTTTGGAAGATATCAGCCAACTTGAATGCCAGATTAGTAGCCTATGAGCTACACTTTTTTGCTGACTAGTGCAAAGCACCCCATGATGATGTTGAATCTGAACAATGGAAGCAAATCATGATTCATGAAGCCAACCTCATCAATGCCACTAAAAAACATATCTATCAGACTTACATGCATCACCATCAAAAGCTTGTTGGGAATGATAGAGTTTAAGAGGAGGGACATGTGGAGGGAGAATCAAGCACAAGAAGAAGGCAAAGAAGATCAAAGGAAAAAGTAACAAATTTGTAATCTTACACTCTTTCCAGAGCCCCATAGGGGCACACATCAAGATGAAGGAGAAGAAAGGAAAGAAAGGACACACACTAAATAAATGAATCAAACCCCAATGGATGTAAGTAAAGAATTATAAAAGGGGAAAATTGAACCATCAACTAGAAGAGGAATAAGTTGGAAAGAGGGGAAAATAAAAGAAAACTTCTTTGAGTCACCATGGATGAAATGCCATCAAATGGTTGTGTGGAAGGTCAACAACAATAATAGATCCCCGATGTATCCAAGATTCAACCAATTGAATAAATGTCAAGTAAACCTGCATAAAATGCAATGTTCCTCCTTCCCAAAACAGGGATTAGTACGAGCTACTAAAAATTGAAGTTTGTTCATAGTGATGTTTGTGGTGCCATGCAAAAAAATATTTTTGGGGAGTATCTTTACTTCATGACTTGCATTGATGATTTTTCCAGGCATGCATGGGTATATCCATTGAAGCAAAGTCAGAAGTGTTTATATGCTTCAAACAATTTTTGGTTTTGGCTGAAAATCTATCAGCATGTAAAATGGACACACTCCATTTTGATTGAGGGGGGAGTATATGTCTTCTGATTTTAATGCATTTCTAGGTGAATAAGGGATAAAAAATTAGTATATAGTGCCATATATACCTCAACAAAATGGAGTTGCTAAAAGGAAGAACACGTCACTCATGGAAATGGTGAGGTGTATGGTCAAGAGTCAGGCCTTACCACATAGTTTCTAGCTTGAGGCTGTTATGTATGCGCCATATGTACTTAACAGGTGTCCCACTAAAGCATTACAGTCTATCACTCCGTATGAGGCTTGACATGGTTGCAAGCCATCAGTTGCTCACTTACGTGTCTTTGGTTGTCTGACATATGCATTAGTGCCTGACAACAAGACAAGAAATTGGATGATAAAGCAGCAAAATGCATTTTTATTGGTACAATTCTAAAAGCAAAGGCTATTGTCTATATCATCCATAGACTAAATGCATTTTGGTTAGCAGTGATGTTGTTTTTGTGGAGGATGCTATTCATCCATTACTTTCATGTACGAAGGAGACATTAGTTAGCTCCAAACATGTGTATGAAACTTTGCTACCTCTTTTTACAGTTGGACATACTAATGCTGGTCCAAATGAGGCAATTTTGCAACCTTTATAGGTTTCACATGATGATGTAGATCATTCCATTTTTGATGCAGATTTATGGATGGGTGACACCCTATGAAGCTTGGAATGGAAGAAGACCTAGCCTTGATCATTGTAGGATATTTGGATGCATAGCCTATGCACATGTTCCATCACAAATCAGAGGTAAATTGGACCCTAAGGCAGAGAAATGTGTATATATTGGATATGATCTAAATAAAAAAGGGTACATGTTGTATGATCCAAGTACTAAAGGCTTTATTGTTAGCAAAGATGTTGTCTTTGATGAGAACAAATCTTGGTTTGAAGATGATTGCAGGAAAGTCAAGCTACCTTATGACCTAGAGGAGGACTTTCCATCATTACAAAAGGTAAATGATCAACTACATGAAGATACAAGTGATTTTGATGATCATCAAAAGACACCAAAGAGGAATATTAAGGCATGGAATAATAAAGGCAAAGAGAAGATGTAGGTGTTGAGAGATATTGCAGAATCTTCTCAACAAACAATAAAGAGATCAACTAGGGAAAAGAAGAAGCCAAAAGGTATGGATTTGACACCTCTCTAGTCACAAAGCATTCAATCTATATTGCTCAGGATAGCAACTCAAAGGAGCAATCATTTGAAGAAGGCAACAAGAAATCAGAGTGGAGAGAAGCAACGGAGGAAGAGATATAAGCCGTCCAAGAGAATCAGACAGGGACCTAGTTCCCAAGAAGCCATCCATGAAGATCATTAGATGTAGGTGGATCTCTAAGGTGAACAAGATTCAGATGGTTCAATAAACAGGTATAAAGCAAGGCTTGTTGCAGAAGGGTTTGCTCAAACCCAAGGCATAGATTATGAGGAGAGTTTCTCTCCTATGGCAAAGATGCCAACAATAAGAGTTCTCATGAGTATAGGTGCTTCAAGGATATGGAACATCTATCAGATGGATTTCAAAAATGCATTCTTGAATGGTTGGATTTCAAAGGAATTGTATATGACACAACCTCCTGGATTTGTAGATGAATCACATCTTGAGTATGTATGCAAACTCAAGAAAGTTCTCTATGGACTAAAGCAAGCTCCTAGAGCTTGGAACCATAGACTTGCTACATTCTTGCAAGAGAAGGGATTCAAACTAGGCAAGGCTGATTCTTCACTTTTCATTAAGAAAAGGAAATATGAAGTTATCTACTTGTGTGTGTATGTAGATGACATCATTGTTACAGGCGATGATGCTGATGGAATTAGGAAGATTAAAGCCCAAATAAAAGAAGAATTCAAGATAAGTGATCTTGGATTGGTCACTTATTTTCTTGGATTGGAAGTGGTCTACACAGGCCAAGGAATGTTCCTTTCACAAAGGAAGTACATTAAGGACATGCTTGAAAAGTTCAAAATGCAAGACACTAAGACTGCAGGTACTCCCATGGAAGTCAATCACAAGTTAAGTGCTCATGAAGGAGAACTAATTGAAGACATTACAAGCTACCAAAGTCTAGTTGAAAGCTTGAACTATGCTACCTTAACTAGGGTGGATATTTGCTATGGAGTAAGTGTGCTTATCCAATTCATGCACACTCCTAGGAAACTTCACATAGATGTAGCCAAAAGGATATTGAAGTATTTGAAGGGAACACTTAATGAAGGTTTATATTATCCTTACACATGTGATTTAAATGTGAAGCTATTCAGTGATGCAGATTGGGCAAGTTCAAAGGATGATAGGAGAAGTACAACTGGATATCTATCATTTACAAGTACAAAGCTTATTTCTTGGTCTTCAAAGAAGCAACCTACTGTAGCTATTTCCTCAACTAAAGCAGAATATAGAGGGTTGGCAAATGCAACACAAGAAGCAATGTGGATCAAGACCCTATACACAAATTTAGGCTTGGATTTTGGCACTCCATTTATATTTGATAACATGAGCTCATTTCATTTAGGTGCTAATCCTATCTTTCATGCTAGGACTAAACATATAGAAGTCCATAATCATTTTGTTAGGGAAAAGATTGCTAGCAAGCAGCTACAATTGTCCTATGTATCTACACATATGCAATGTGTAGACATGATGACCAAATCATTAGATGAAAGCAAGCTTAACAGGTCTAAATCTATGATTGGATTATAGGAAATACCTAAGGATTGAAGACTCAAGCATCTTAGGCTTGAGGGGGAGCTATTGGTACATTTGGCAAGCCTTGGTGCTTGACCAAATATTAAAGGTTTATTCCATATGGTTGGTTGATTACTCATAGACCATATATGAACACCTCTTATAAAAGGATCGATGTTTTTACTCTTGAGGTAAAAGTAAAATAGATTGATCGAAGGAATCTCGTAGCACTACAAGTTGTATGTAACAACTACCTAAGTGGTTAGAATCAAATCAATCACTACCAAGGTAGGAACACTTTTAGGTAACAGATTCAAAATTCAAATTCACCTCATGACTATAAAAGTACATGACTTTTAGTCACAAGTATGGAGCAGAGAAGAAGGAGTTATTGAGTGTCACTCTAGCACAATGGCAAGTACCAACATGAGGAGATCCACCTCATAAATGTCAATCCGTGGAGACGTGAGGACTAGTATGAAGACTATGAGCAAGTGATGGCACAAGTGCATGAGTGAGAAGCACACAAACATGCACACACATACACCACTTGTGCACCCAAGGCAAGAACAAGGAGAGGAACAATGGAGTTCTTTGCATTAGTCAAAAAGTCTCTTACATAAGCTCAAATCACTAACAATCCAACCCAAAAATGAGCTCTGTAGCTCTTTTTATAATTTTTGACTAGCTTTGGCCTTGTCTAGACCTAGTGTCTAGCCTAGTTAACAATTAGGTTCTAGAGCCTATTTTGTTGGAAAACAATGTCTTCTTGGTCCATCTTAACTATATCATATGTTGCTAATCTTTTGGTAGTTGGTACAACACATCACAGGCGCATACTGCATGTGTATAATCTCTGTTCATTTGCTTGTACAAGAAATGATAACGGGCAGCGTGGTTAAGCCAATTCTCTGCCATCCTAGCCACCCGGGTTCAAACCCCCTAGCCGGCAGCGCAGTGCGAACATATGATTCTTTTACTTAATCTGACATGCTTTTCAAAGCGACGAGCGGCAATGATTAAGACAACGAATGCATTTGAGTTTTACGAGATCTCTTACGATTTGCTTTATTGGAGAATACGATCGCATAGCTTTTGCGATTGTGTGCTTTATTATTTGCTTTTCAAGGATCATCAAATCCTATATAAACAGAAGCTTGGGATCACTTGAATCATCCTTCACCTAGGATCAACACAAGCTTTCTAGAGCTTGGACCTCAGTAGAGGTGGTGTTTCTTCTAGCACATGGGGCAGCCATGGTGCTAACTTGAAGCATGTTGAGGAGCAGCTATGGAGTTCTTCTTGGTGATTCTTCTTGGAGAAGATGAAGGGTGTGCTCACACTCTAGCTCATGGAGAGGAGGTCATCTCTTGTTCATGGCAAGAAGACTTGATTATTAACAGCTTGATGGTGAGGACTGCCCATCTACATGATGTATTTGAAGATCATCTTCTACAAGAAGATGTTAGGTTGAAGATTATCTTCTACAAGAAGATGTCTGGCTACTTCAAAGACATTGGATGGGACCATCTACATGATTTTGAAGATTATCTTCTACAGGAAGATATTAGGTTGAAGATTGTCTTCTACAAGAAGATGTCGGGCTACTTCAAAGACATTAGATGGTGATTAACATAAGATTCACATCTTATGTTAAGTATTTAGGTACATATTCTCTTTATGCACACAGGTACTACTTGAAGTTTATGGAGGCTGTGCCGTTCATATCAGAAGGAGTCCTATTCGGCATAGGTACAAGAGAATCAGTACTTATATGCTTTATGCATATTTTTATGAGGTGTTTGAGAAGGTGTGTTCACATGAGTTTGAGGATTTCCGGCAACAATCTTGTTAGCATTCTATGCTACTTTATAAGTATGTGATCTTTTCACACACGTATCTAACTTAGGGTCTTCCATAGCCTAAGTTTAGATGTAGGTTTGTTGACCATCAGTTTCACACTGATCCTTCCTCATTCAGTCACTCATATTCACTCTTCTATAACCTATTAGGTCACACATCTCATGTATATTCAGATTACTGCCCACACATCTGAATATGTTTGTTACATTGTACATTCACTCATTCATCTATTTCTCATCACATAGAATGGTTGAGAATTTTTCTTCCACATTGTACATTGAACATTGGTATATATGATACTATGAGTAAGCGATGGCTTACGTAACACCTTACACATGTCGTCTATTCTTTCTCTATCTTTATCTCATCATCTGTATGATTAAGTTGTGGTATGTTCATGTTTTGTCAATATGGAAGATTGCTGGAATTAATGTTGTACATGAATGGAACTATGGAACCATGGACCTGTGACATGAGCCTAAGGGCCTACCTCACTTCCAACATTTGGTATCAGAGCACTAAGGTTTTGGTTACAGAACTTTAGATCTTTGGCATCAATGCATTAAGGCTCATTCATAATCCCAGGTTCCTAGACTTCCAGATTTACAACATATGATTTGAAAGCATCTTCTAACATTTGACATTTGACATACACACTTAATCTAGATGAGTAGAGATTTGAGAATTAGACACTTCAGTTACATTCATCAGTGTGGATACGAAGTTGATGATCTGTTAGCAGCCGAATATTTTTGGAAGAGTATGCAAATACTTTACAAAAGTATTGTTTGAAGACACAGACTTGATGAAGAGAAGAGTACTTCAAATTCAAGGAAGAAAAATGGTTTAGAGAAGTTGAAGAAATCAGATCAACATCAAATCAGAGGTATCAGTTTCTACTATCAGATTATCATTTGCAGGTCATATCTTAGAAGAGCAGTTATGAAGAGATTTAAAGAAATTCAAGGATTGCTTTTATACGCTTTCATCATTTGAAAGTTAAAGGCTACATCGAAACAGGTATCTAGAGGTTTTTCTAGAGAGTTTTTGAGAAATCTCTTTCATGGCAAGAAAGTTCATCTAAGAAGACAAGCGCAGAGATGAGATGAGTTTTGTTTTCAGCCAATTTTCTGTTGTAAGTTGGTTGGATATCAAGGTACAAATGTATCTAGAGAAGTTAACTCTAGAAGGGCAATTCATCATTCAGACAACGATTGGTGAATATAGTCGTTTCAGACATTTGAAGCAGAATTTTTATTCAGAGATATGAGGAGATGATAAAACATGTTTCTATATTCAACTTCCATTTATATACCATGTTTATCTCTTACTCTTAGCATTAGAGGAAGAGAAAAGTTCAGTTGAAGAAGTCAAGAGTGTTTGCTACTTCAAGATGAAGAGAACAAAAGGTATGGAAGAGAAGTTTGAAGATGTTGACATCATCAGGTGGAAGAAAGATGCAGAAAAAGAAAGTCCATCATTTCCAAAAGAAAAGTAAGGCTTCCTTTTCTCATATATTTTCCATATACTTTTCCTATTTTATCCTCTACATCCAAAGACAAGTCTACGAGAACATCTTGTTTAAAGAAGAAGCAGTTTCTTGTTTTGTATTACACTTGGTCATGATTTAGTAGATTTGACAAAGAATTGCATTGAGAGAAACAAAGGCACTCATATGTGTATGAGTTATGTTGAAGCTTTTTAAGCGGGTAGCTTATATGTTCCCTCAAAGAATTCTTGGACTGTCAATACAGAGCTACTTGGTATATGACAACTTGCAGAGAAGTATATTTCTTCTTTAACTAACTCTCTTAAGGTAAAAGAGTTTTTTGTAGCAGATGTTGAAGACTTGGGTTGAGGTTTTATGTTTGGAAAAGGTTACCTCATATTCAGTATTTTCAGAAAAACTTCAGAAAATTCAGACTTGTTGATGTACCAGTCAGTTGAAGAATCTACTTTTTATGATTGTCTAGATTTTTGGATACATGTTTGTATTCCAAAAGGTGTTCCATCATATCCTATCACTTGATTGAAAAGTGGAGTTAGCCAAAAGAAAATCAAGCAGGTACTATCACATTTCACCCGGGTAAAATATGAAAGTTATGAAGTATCAACTTGCAGCTTTTGGAGTTCTCAAGGTGAGAAGTTTGTCCACTTATGTTTCAAGTAGGAATTGCAGATTCCTTGAAGGATTTGTTTGAAGAAAAGTTTTACAACTTTGTAAGAAGCATGGACACTTGGAGACATTCAGGTAAACAAATCAAACATTCAGTCTTGAAGGTTTGATAAGAGCAGATTCTACACAGGAGAGATCATTGATCTTGAATAGATCTTGTATGATCTTGAGTATTTATGATTCAGTTGTCTATCCTTTGTTTGTGAAGATTCTTAACATTGGAGAAGTAAGTCAAAGATTCAGATTCTATCAGATTTGTGTTGCAAAGAGATAGAAATACTTGTTATGTGCAGAAGGGTATGAATCCTAAAATGCATTCCATCATATCCTATCACTTGATTGAAAAGTGGAGTTAGCCAAAAGAAAATCAAGCAGGTACTATCACATTTCACCCGGGTAAAATATGAAAGTTATGAAGTATCAACTTGCAACTTTTGGAGTTCTCAAGGTGAGAAGTTTGTCCACTTATGTTTCAAGTAGGAATTGCAGATTCCTTGAAGGATTTGTTTGAAGAAAAGTTTTACAACTTTGTAAGAAGCATGGACACTTGGAGACATTCAGGTAAACAAATCAAACATTCAGTCTTGAAGGTTTGATAAGAGCAGATTCTACACAGGAGAGATCATTGATCTTGAATAGATCTTGTATGATCTTGAGTATTTATGATTCAGTTGTCTATCCTTTGTTTGTGAAGATTCTTAACATTGGAGAAGTAAGTCAAAGATTCAGATTCTATCAGATTTGTGTTGCAAAGAGATAGAAATACTTGTTATGTGCAGAAGGGTATGAATCCTAAAATGCTTTCAGCAAGGTTTTATCAGCTAACCTTATTCTACAATATGGGAAGCTGAAGACCTACAATGAAAGTTATTAGCAACTGCAGTGCTAATAAAAAAAGGGTTCAGAGATTTTGTTTCAGATACAGGTATTGATCACTGAACATCAGATTTATGAAGGAAGACGTTCCACATTTCATAAAGTTTGATATATTTGAAGAATTCTAGATACTAGCGTTAAGTCATCCAGGGGGTGATGAAACATGAAGACTTGTTTTCAGCCATATGTAAAAGAATGTAGAGTCATACCTACAGGTATTCCTATTTCAGGTATTCCTATATTTCCTTTCTCAAGTTCTCTTTATGTTCCAGCTTTGAAAGAAGAAGGAAGAAGGAGAATGTTTGGAGAAAGTTCCTGTTAGGATGTTCCTGCTCAGGAGAAGGTTCCAGAGTTCTATTGAAGAGAAACTTGATATTTCAGAAAGGTATATTTCAGAAGTGCGCACATATATGTTTATACCAATTTCTGAAGGAAAGAGGTATGAAGGATTTAAAGGATGAAGACACAATGACATCATAGATTTTTGACTCATATTTCAGTTGATTGCAATTGAATTGAGTTGATTTGACTTGAGTACAGTCAGAGATGAACCAACAGTGTTCATAATGCACTAAGTTGTGAGTTCACAGTCACAAGTTCCAGGATTCAGTTTCTGATTTTGTTTAGTGTATTTACATGACACAGCAGAAGTATGTTGAGAAACTTTTTTGGAAGGTAAATGCAAATATGTGGATCCTAGTGTATGTTTTCAAGTTTTTGAAGACAGGAGATAGCAAGTTCAGAGACAGTACATGCTACATTTGTTGAGCAGTGATTGCTAGATGTGTACACTATTGGATATCTAGTTTGCATATTTTCTCAAGTATTATGGTTCATATTCAGCAAGTTCAGGTTTTTTGAAGGAAAGTCAATTTCAGTTTTGAAGAAGACTTTTTCTGAAGTACGGGAGTACAAGCTTGAAGCTTGTGATAATTTGCAGTTTGTGACAGATTGCAGATCCAGTCTAGGTTGTACCAATATGACATTGCAGGGGGGATTGTTGGAAAACAATGTCTTCTTGGTCCATCTTAACTATATCATATGTTGCTACTCTTTTGGTAGTTGGTACAACACATCACGGGCGCATACTGCATGTGTATAATCTCTGTTTATTTGCTTGTACAAGAAATGATAACGGGCAGCGTGGTTAAGCCAATTCTCTCCCATCCTAGCTACCCGGGTTCAAACCCCCTAGACGGCAGCGCAGCGCGAACATATGATTCTTTTACTTAATCTGACATGCTTTTCAAAGTGACGAGCGGCAACGATTAAGACAGCGAACGCGTTTGAGTTTTACGAGATCTCTTACGATTTGCTTTATTGGAGAATACGATCGCATAGCTTTTGCGATTGTGTGCTTTATTATTTGCTTTTCAAGGATCATCAAATCCTATATAAACAGAAGCTTGGGATCACTTGAATCATCCTTCACCTAGGATCAACACAAGCTTTCTAGAGCTTGGACCTCAGTAGAGGTGGTGTTTCTTCTAGCACATGGGACAACCATGGTGCTAACTTGAAGCATGTTGAGGAGCAGCTATGGAGTTCTTCTTGGTGATTCTTCTTGGAGAAGATGAAGGGTGTGCTCACACTCTAGCTCATGGAGAGGAGGTCATCTCTTGTTCATGGCAAGAAGACTTGATTATTAGCAGCTTGATGGTGAGGATCACCCATCTACATGATGTATTTGAAGATCATCTTCTACAAGAAGATGTTAGGTTGAAGATTATCTTCTACAAGAAGATGTCTGGCTACTTCAAAGACATTGGATGGGACCATCTACATGATTTTGAAGATTATCTTCTACAGGAAGATATTAGGTTGAAGATTGTCTTCTACAAGAAGATGTCGGGCTACTTCAAAGACATTAGATGGTGATTAACATAAGATTCACATCTTATGTTAAGTATTCAGGTACATATTCTCTTTATGCACACAGGTACTACTTGAAGTTTATGGAGGCTGTGGCGTTCATATCAGAAGGAGTCCTATTCGGCATAGGTACAAGAGAATCAGTACTTATATGCTTTATGCATATTTTTATGAGGTGTTTGAGAAGGTGTGTTCACATGAGTTTGAGGATTTCCGGCAACAATCTTGTTAGCATTCTATGCTACTTTATAAGTATGTGATCTTTTCACACACGTATCTAACTTAGGGTCTTCCATAGCCTAAGTTTAGATGTAGGTTTGTTGACCATCAGTTTCACACTGATCCTTCCTCATTCAGTCACTCATATTCACTCTTCTATAACCTATTAGGTCACACATCTCATGTATATTCAGATTACTGCCCACACATCTGAATATGTTTGTTACATTGTACATTCACTCATTCATCTATTTCTCATCACATAGAATGGTTGAGAATTTTGCTCCCACATTGTACATTGAACATTGGTATATATGATACTATGAGTAAGCGATGGTTTACGTAACACCTTACACATGTCGTCTATTCTTTCTCTATCTTTATCTCATCATCTGTATGATTAAGTTGTGGTATGTTCATGTTTTGTCAATATGGAAGATTGCTGGAATTAATGTTGTACATGAATGGAACTATGGAACCATGGACCTGTGACATGAGCCTAAGGGCCTACCTCACTTCCAACATATTTGAGGGCCCAAACGGAGTCTAAAAATTATGAAAATTGATATGTCCCTAATTCTAATACTCCTCAAGCTCGAGGACTCCTTGGCTTGAACAAAATGGAGTCAATCCTACCAAAAACAAAATTTACAATGTTTGTGTAGTGATGAAAATCACTTGAGTTGGAAATAGTTCATGGAAAAAATGCTTAGGCCTTGTTACGGGATTATGCATGACTGCTCCTTTTTGCTGGTATGCTCTTCTTTTAGCTTGTATGCCAACAATCCCCCCTCCCTAGTGTATGTCACCCCTAACATACCTCTGTTCTGTAGGGTGGTCAATATAGTATTGGAGAACGTTGGTGGCCAATTCGTGTTCTCCTATCCGTAACCCTCTTGCCAGATCAGCTTGCAATGCATCCCAATTTATTGCACCTGGGACATCTGGTTGTGGTGTCGTGTAGTACTTGGAGTACATGGCTTGTTCACATGCAAAGAGATGAAGCATATGTGTGGGCTTAGGTGCGAACACCTCTGAGTGATATTCCCAGAATTCGGATCGAAACATGTCTTCGTATGTCTGTTTATAGCATGCAGGGAGGTACTTGATGCATGCATGCCAAGCGTAAGCCACACGAATGCTGGTGGTGGTGCTCATGTCATACACCAAAACGTAATTTCCATTGGTAAACCCCAGTAGACGTACTTGTGGTGCTTTTGCATTTCTAAAAGTTTTGATCACGACTTGCATCATATCCAAAATTTTAGGCATCATTTGGGCTGCAACATCTGGCATGGGCTTCAGTCGAGGCATCCAATGTCAAATTGTTTCCATCATGTAAGTTGTTGATGGTGGTCCCTATGGTGGTTCTATGTACGGATAGTTTAGCCATTCCTTGCATTGTGTGTTGTTCCACACTTTAATGTTGAATGCCTTCCATGATCTGTGTCATGGAACTAGTCCGTAGCATGGATTGTAAATGAGATGTAGAGGTGCGTGGTTCCATGTGCATAGAATTTCCAAGTATGTCTCTAGAAGTTTTTGCTGCCATGTCGGTTGATAGATCTTGCCTTTCTGCACCTCTGGAGGAAGGCCTTCAGGTTGGAACTGGGTAGCGAAGGAAGGAATCTTTCCTTTGACTCTCTGTATTTCCGCCTTATAATCGGCCATAATGACATAGTAAGGCCAGTACTGGAGCTCTGATGATATGGTGAGACGTCTGGATGACAAGTTCTTGAAGTAACTAGATTGTAATATTGTTTCTTCTATGACTCTCATGGCCTGATTTTGCACCACCGTGCGCTCTTCATGAGAACTCCATATTTCTTCCACTTGTCTTAGCCATGGGGGTCGTGGTGCTTTGAAAGTATCCTGACCTTCTTCTGTTTGTCGTCCCCCTGGGATGCGTTGTAGATCATAGTCCTCTTCAAATGTTTGTTCCACAGGAATGGAGACAGTCTCTTCATGTGTGGGAGCCTCAGGTGGGGATGGTGGTCTTTTGTATTGTAGTAGATGTGCCTGTAATTCTATGACTTGTTTTTGGAGATCTTGTAAGGCCTCTGAGTCAGTGATAAGTGAAGTGGTTGAGGCAATGGCTTGGGGGGCCGCTGTCGTGTTTGCTTCAGTTGATCCAGTTCCTCTGATAACTGGTCATGTGCCTCAAGTAGTGTAGCATAGTCTTCACTACCAATTTTCATAATTTTTAGACTTTGTTTGAGCCCTCAAATAAGCCCTGGAACCTAATTTTTAACTAGGCCGAACACTAGGTCTGGACAGGGCCAAAACTAGTCCAAAAACTATAAAAAGAGCTAGAGAGCTCATTTTTGAGGTTAGCTTGTTAGAGAATAGAGATTTTGTAAGAGAGTTCCTTTGCAAGAGAAGCTTTCCATTGTTGCTTTCTTTGTTCTTGCCTTGTGTGCGTGTGTGTGTATGTGTGTGCATGCTTGTGTGCTTTCACTCACACACTTGTGCCTTCACTTGCTCGTGGTCTTCATACCAGTCCTCATGTCTCCGTGGATTGACAAGTAAAGGAGGTGGTGCTTATGCTTGAGCTACACCAAATTTTGGCGCTGTTGCCGGGGAGAGAGCTTTGAGGATGAGCGTTGTGATGGTAAGATCGTAGATTTGCGACATTGGAAGGTAAAAAAAACTATCATTTCTGTTCATTTTCTGATTTTTCTTCTTCATCCTCATCATCATCATCATCACCATCTTCCTCCATCTTCATCTTCATCTTCATAGAAATTTCTTGTTTTTTAGTGCATTTTCACCATTTTCATACCATCTTTCATGCATTATTGTGCGAGAAGGAGTTAGGAAGTGCAAGGGAGAGTAAGCACCTGTGTTTTTTCATGCTTTTCTGCACATACGGAGCTCGTCATTGCTCGACGCTCAAAAATTTGAATTTCCCGCCAAAAAACACAATTCTGACTGAAAATTGCGATTTTCATAAAATTCAATTTTTTTACAAAAAAAGACGATTTTCTATTTCCCGCCTAAAAGCTTTCTGAAAAGAACATGATTCTAAGGTCATTCTCAGAATCGCGATTCTCTGGTTGTGCTCAAAATCGCGATTTTCAGGTAAAAACACGATTTTGGGAAAACACGATCCTCTATTGGCTCCAAAATTGTGATTTTCAAAAACACGATTTTTATCCAAAATCGCGATTTTCACGATTTTTAGAAAACATGATTTTCAATTGGCTCAAAATCGCGATTTTCATCCAAAATCTCGATTTTCAGAACACGATTTTCAATCAAAATCACGATTTTCTGGTCATTCTCAAAATTGCAATTTTCAGGCCAAAAACACGATTTTTTGTCAGAATCGTGTTTTTCACGATTCTCACTCAAAATTGTGATTTTTCACGATTTTCAATCAAAATCACATTTTTTGGGGATTGCTCAGAATCGCGATTTTCATAAGTGTCCAGAATTGCGATTTTCATGATTTCACAAAATCGTGATTTTTGTGGTTGCTCAACATCGCGATTTTCATGATCCCCCCAAAATCACGATTTTCACACAAAATCGTGATTTTTCCAAAAGGTCCTGTTTGCTTGTTTTGACCCCTAGGATCCTGATTTGAGATAACTTTTTCATCAAAAGTCCATTTTTTGAGCTCTATAGCTCGTTGATTTTCAGATAGAGTAATTTGAAGTTGACCCTCAGGTGGGACTAAGAACCCAAGGGGACTCCAAAGGATTTTGAACCATACCAAGGGGAAATTTTGGACTCTTAACCAAAGCTTATGAACCTGAGATCTGGTAGACACCTAGGCAAGGATAGACAAAGCATTAGATCTTCTAGGTCTAGTGTCAACCACACAGCTAAGTCTTGGGCACAACAACTAAGTGGTTATCCTTACGTACTAAGTTCTGACACAAGTGACTCAGAAATGTCTTTTAGCATGAGGAAACCTGCAGGTAACTCAGGCACTGCCTATTTACACACACCAGAAGGTCCCTATAAGACACCATTGGAGTATATCAGGACCAATCAATTAGGTGCACGCATCTATGAGGATGGCATGAGGCGATCAGTGGTCCAACTCAAAAATCCAGATCAACCCTTTGGAATTGAATACTAGTAGTTAAATTTGAAAAGGGTTCATACATTGATAAGGAAGGAACCACGTATGTGGTCACCAAATTACCGGACAGGACAGATGAGTTTGGAAACATTATTCTTGAGAGAGATAGGAGACCTAGAGCAAGGAAATGTAGGACAAGAACCCAAGACTCCTAGAGGTAAGTCTGTTCTGACGAGAGTGATCACTCCAGATTGGATCCCTCAAGACAACAGAAACATAGAACTATTCTTGAATAGAGAAATAGAGAAAGCCTTTTGGAGATTCAAGCCAGATGAACCTAGCCAATTGGGCATAGTCATTATCTACGAAATTCAAAGATCCTGAGATACCAGGCAAAGCTGTCTACCTGGATAACACATCAAAGAAAATGTTCTTGGTATCAGAGCATGATAGACACACATATACTTGGCAGGGTGAATTGATCTTTCCTCCACCACGGTCTAATATTTCCCATGGCCACCAAGGTGTAGGATCATCACAGGCTCATGAAGCACAATGAGAATGCACAAGAGAGAGACCTGAAGTAATCTTTGCAAACATTAGGGGTAGAGAACAATCAGGACATGAGGGTGAAAGACTTGAAAGAGAGAGACATCGAGCACATAGGAAACAAAGAGTTGAACATGATTTTCCATTGCCTAAACCCCGAGAGCACCAAAGAACCCTTAGACCCACAAGTGATCAAGGCAATGAAGAATTATTTTGATGGGACAGGAGATCCTTATGATCATGTGGCCGAGTTCAAACAAGCGTTGAGAGCTGAACAGGTTGAGGACATGTTCACCCAGTAGGAGGCATTTGGTTTGACTCTTAAGGGCACTGCATTAGCTTGGTTTCAACCACTCAATAGTCACAACTATCGCGATATAGGTCAACTGCTAGACAAATTCATTGTAGAATTTTCCAAAAGTGGTATTAGACATAACACATCATCCTTGATCCACAACTTCGAGCAAACACCCCAAGAAACAGTGCGACTAGCAGGAAGACGGTTCAGACAGTACCTAGAAAGATGCCCTGCTCCAGAGTGACCCACACCAGCCAAACAAGTGGCTTTGTTTTTAGATGGATTATTAAGCACCAAGTTAAGATCATATGTGTACTTGAAAGAGCCTAGAAGCATAGAAGAGTGTGTGCGGACCTGCATTGACATAGAAGACAACTTGGGTGAGGAGTTAGGACTATCCAAACTCTATAAGAACTCTGAGAGTTCTATGAGTCATACCTCCAGAGCCTCCTCTGAGCTGGATGAGATAGCAGAGCAAGTTGCCAAGAAGCTAGGAGTCCAAAATAGACAAACACCAAGAATTGCCTCATTGAATAGGTGTTATACTTGCGGAGGGGACCACATGGCTAATGTCTACCCAATGCAAAACCAGAACGCGAGAGAAAGGAATGCCCCATATTGCACTATTGAGAGAAAATACCCAAACCACATAGCTCAAGATTGTCCATACAATAGGCAGGCTATTAGACAAAATTATCACCAACCTTACCCACAGGGTAGGTACCAGAATCAATACCAACAGCCATATTATAGACCACAACAACAATATCAAGCACCTTATAGGCCACAACCAGTCCTAGGAAACCAACCACCAGCTCCTGCCAATGTGATTCCAGTTAAGTATGCAGTGGCAGAAGAGAACCTTAATAGAGCATTGGTGCCATTAACCCCATTGGTCTCAAAAAATGACTCTCATGCTCAGAATTTTAGACTAGTCCTATGAAGATAGCCCACAAGCTTATTACACAGAGTCACCTGAGCATAGTGAGACTTATCCATATCAATATGAGGCATCACCTATGGAACAAAATTGGGAGCCAAAATATTCCAATGTCATGTACACAAATCCTAACCCTAGGCCCCAACTGAGACAAATGAGACCACAAGCCCCTAGAGGATCATGTTTTAGATGTCAGGGCGACCATTTCATTCGTGAATGTCCCCACCCACCGTCTCCGGGACAAGGAAAAAACATCACAATACAAGCCTTTTGCCTTGAGTGCGGCAAAGACCATCTCCTGAGAGATTGTCCAAGGAACCCCTCTAGTGCACCCAAGGTTACACCCATTAATGTGGTAGGCTTAGTGATGGATTCAAGTGCAAATAGTAGTAATGTGGCCCCTGTACAGGTAGTTACTAGGGCACAAGCATTAAAACAGGATAAACCAGCTGAACAATTAGAGTCAAGTGAATCAGGAGAGCTTAGTAAGAGGAAAACAAGAACATGGAAGGATACTAGAGAGAAGGCCAATCGCAAGTGGAATAAAAAGTTATCGGAACTAGAAGAAAGCCTGAAAGAAGCGAAAACGAAAATAGAAGACATTGCATCTCAAAGTCTCTCGCATGCTGAAACTCCATCGACACCACCTCATCCCACCCCACCACCCATTGTAAATAGACCGCAACCAAGGTCTGTTCTTACAGATCCAACCCCAGAAGGCTTGGACATGATGTTCAAGGCCTACCAGGCTCGACTTCAAGAAGGGCCAACAACTGCAAACCTAGACAAGAGTTACCCTAAAGTTGACTTAGAGACTGAATGGATGAAAATGTGCATGAAAATGGTAGAACTAGCTCAAGCTATGCATTTCAATTAGACAAACATTGTCAAACCGGATTTGCATTTCCAGGGCTTATTAGAAAGATTAGAGCAGTTAGTAAACAAACCGTAGGGTTCTTTACCTCCACAGGTTCAACCAGTTGTTGAAAGAGAAATCTCACCATCAAGGGAAGCTTATGTTCCTAATTCCACGGATATTGGAACACCTCTTTCAATTCAAGAATACTCTCAAGAGTTCTTGTTGGAAATACAAGAGGAGAAATGGGCCAAGGAGAAGGGTAATTCCCCTCCTATTCATGAGATTGATGACCTTCATGATCAATTTCCCTAAGACATTCTATCTATTTACGGAGATGAAGCAGAACAACAAGAAGACGAAAGATTAGATTTTGAATCTAATACTTTAGAAGAGCTGCCACAATTCACTGGCCCCTGGGAATCTGAATCTCTTCAGATCAGAGCTCCCACAATATTGGTAAGAAATGAAGACTCACTGGTTCCAAGAAACATTGACGTCATGAAGAACACTAAGGTTCAGTGTCACCTCACTGTAGAAGAGCTGCTAAAAGCAAAACCCGAGCTATGTGATCATGTGAAGGATCAGGTGCCAGAACGTGAATCTAATATGCCAAAAGGAGGCTCTAAGCAGAAAGTACCAAAGATACTTCTCAATAAAATAGGAGACATGAGCGAAGGTGAAGAAGGTAATACTTATCTTTCGATCACCTACAAGGGCTACACAATCAAAGCAATCGTAGATTCTATTGGTGCAGCGCTTATTGCGGAATTCGCTTACACCATAGAAACTAAGCTAGAGTGATGTTAGAACACCTCTATAATCATCAGTAGCTTAGCAAACTTTCTGAAACTGAAAACTTTATAACTGTATTTAGTGAACACCGAAAATTCACTTCACAGAAAGCTTCATGTTTCCTTCAAGTTCAATTCTGAACTTATTTACTTCAGTCTTTACACTAGTGTGTTAGCTTACAGTTAAACAATCTCTGCGTCACTTAATTTTATCAAAACTGTGTTTTGAACTCACCAAAATTCCACCGGAACTTCACCAGACTGTCATTGGAATTTCACCGTAATTATACCGGAATCTTACTAGAATCAACCGCAATTTTGTTTGTAGTTACTTCAAATGAATATACATGAAGTAAGGAAGTGATACGTGAACTTCCTTCACTGAATGAACTTTATCTAAAGTTTAAGAAAAAACTTCACCAGTTCTGGATTACTCTTTCCGGTCAGACTTTGTACTGTGTGTACATATCCATTTCACCGAAATCTTTGATCAATTTATAATAGAGACTTATAGCTACAAGATAAGCTATATCTCATACAAAACTTTACACTGTACTTCGAGATCTAACTCATAGAAGTACCGGAAAACATTTACTGAAAAACTTTAACTGTTAACTAACTTTTCACCGTAACATGAAAATTCTCAGATTTCTTCACATACGAAGAATGCGCTAAAACTTCCACATGAACATGTGTTTTCTATAAGAGAAGATGTATACAAAAATGACTTGGCCTCACTTCGCTCATAGTCATGAGAACTCTCCTATACTGAGTAGTTTCTCCTTACCATCTATCTCAGATGAACACCCGACATTTCAGGTTCTGTTATTCATCTCTACATATGCGATCTATGGTGTCTTCTATGTCTTACTTCTATTCTCTATCTCATATGCGCGCTATATATACACACACTTGCACTCACTCTCTTATATACATTTTGATCCGAGTTTCAACAAACTCTAATTTTGGAAGTTTCTACGCTGTATATTACAATCGTGAATTTGTCCCTTCACTAAGGCTTTGATTTTTCTGAATGCTTTGTTTCTGCTTTCCTTCGTCTTTATGTCATTATGCCTAATTAGTGAGTGAATCTTTAACAACTCCCCCTCAATCACTAATTTGCATCTTCCGGTCTTCATATATCCTTCTTTTCTTTTATACCTGCCATTTCTTTGAATCTGCTTGTCTTTACTCCATCCAAGCTCTTTGTCAGAATATCTGCAATCTGATCTTTTGTAGGAGTGAATACCAATTCAATCTCCTTCTCCATTACCTTTTCCCTCAGGAAATGATATTGAATCTCTATGTGTTTAATTCTTGCATGAAATACTGGATTTGCTTCAAGATACAATGAGCTCATATTATCTCAATGTATGATAGGTATACCTTGATCAATACCCATGCTTTTGAACAAGGTTTGCATCCATATCACTTCTTTAGCTGCTTCCACAAGTCCTTTATATTTTGCTTCTATTGACAATAAAGCTACTGTGTGTTGCTTATAGGTATATCATGTATCCATGTGTTGACTTTCTGTCATCTTGACTTCCTGCCCAGTCTGAGTCACTGTATGCTCTCAGCTTTATATTTGATGTATAAGGATAATATAATCCTTCTTTTATAGTTCTTTTTATATATCTAAGAACTCTTTGTCCTGCAACCCAATGTTGATCCTTCGAACAATGCATGAATTGTGAGAGAACTCCCACTGCATAACTGAGATTCGGTCTCGTTAGTGCAGCATAAATTAAGCTTCCCACTAACGACTGATACTTCCTCATATCTTTAAACTCTACACCACTATATTTGCTGAGTTTATGATTTACTTCAAGCAGTGTTGAAGCTTCTATGCAATTCTCCATATTAAACTTCTTCAGTAAGTTTGGGAGATACCTTTCTTGCGAAACATATACCATGATCTGTATATGTAACTTCCATTCCAAGAAAGTATGAAAACTTTCCTAGGTCACTGATCTTGAATTCCTTTTCAAGCAGTCTCTTTACCTCTTTGATTCCTTCATCTGAGGTTCCTGTGATTATTATGTCATCTACATAAATACAAATGTAGATCATACCTTCATCCGTTTTCTTGATGAGTAGACTTGCATCTACCTTTGAACTTTGGTATCCAAGATCATTGAGATACTTCACAAGTCTGTAATTCCAAGCTCTTGGAGCTTGCTTCAATCCATAGAGAGCTCTTCTTAATCTGCAAACATGGTTTGGGTAACTGGAACTTACGAACCCTTTAGGTTGTTCCATGTAAACCTCATCTGATATATATCCATTCAGAAATGCATTCTTTATATCTAGCTGACTTAGCTTCCATCCTTTTGATGCTGCTATAGCAATCAATGTCCTTATGGTTGACATCTTCGCCACCGGACTAAACGTCTCATCATAATCTATGCCATATGTCTGAGCATAGCCTTTGACAACCAGTCTAGCTTTGTATCTGGCTATCTTTCCATCTGCTAGTTTCTTGACTTTGTAAACCCATTTATTTCCAATTACTTTCTTACCATTTGGTTTTGGAACAAGTTCCCAAGTCTTGTTCTCCTCTAGTGCATTATATTCTTCCTTCATTGCTTCTTCGCATTGTTTCTTACCTTTTGCTTCACCGTAATTCTGAGGTTCTTCATCTTCCTTTACTAAATAAGCATAGTTTTTCTGAGTCAAATAAGAAGTGTCATAGGAATACCTTGTTGGTTGTTTCCTTACTCTGTTTGACCTTCTTGGTTCAAACTCTTCATGTATATCGGAATACACATCTTCATCAAATCTCGAACCATCTTCATTTCTCATGCCTGATCCGATCCTGGACGTACTTGCCTGCATATGATCTTCATCTCCATTCACCTGCATATGTGATTTTCCTTTTTCATTTCTTCTTATCTCTTCTTCAAGTGTTTCAACACTATGCTCTTTATCTGTATACCAGCTTTTTCCTTCGTCAAATGTCACATCTCTGGAAACAGTAAACTGTTTGGTTAGAGGACTCCATAACCTGTAACCCATCTGCTTTTCATCATATCCAATGAACACATATTTTTTAGCTTTTGGTTCAAGCTTATGTCTCAACTGTGATGGCACATAAAGCATACACAACTGATCCAAACACTTTGCAATGATCAAGTGTTGGTTCCTTGCCCCACCAAGCTTCATAAGGGGTCATCCCATTTAAAGCTGTACATGGTAATGTGTTTACTAGGTATGTTGCTGTATTTACAGCCTCAACCCAAAGATAGTTTGGACAGTTCTTCTCCTTTAGCATTGCTCGTGCAAACTCAATTAGAGTTCGGTTTCTTCTTTCTGCTACTCCATTTTGTTGCGGTGTATACCTGCAAATAATTTCTCTTTTGATACCTGCACTCCACAGATAATCATTGAACTCTCTCGAAAAATATTCTCCTCCTCCATCAGACCTTAGTCTTTTGAGTTTTTGTCCTGTAAGTCTTTCAACATATGCATGAAAATGTCTGAAAGCTCCAAACACTTCTGATTTCTCTTTCAAAACATAAAGAGTTATCCATCTTGTTGCATCATCAATAAACAGAACATAATACCTAGATCCGCTGATAGATCCTTCTTTTGTTGGTCCCCATACATCTGTATGTATGAGTTCTAGCACATCATCGTGTTTGTAACCATTTTTCTGGAATGGTAACCTATGGGCTTTTCCCATCTGACAGGCTTCACATTTGTGAATCATATGTTGGTTCTTCATGTTTGGTAATCCTCTCACGGATTGTTTTTCTACCATAGCTTTGATTCCCTTTTCATTAAAATGTCCTAGCCTCTTATGCCAGAGGTCTAGTTCTGTAAATACCTCATCACCATGTGTAATCAAGGCTTGACCAACATTCCCTTGTACTTTCAGATTAAAAAGTCTACCTTCCTTTTTACCATGGACAATCTGTTTGTATCCATTCTCTGGATCTTTGACAAAAAATCTTTCATTTGTAAACCTGACTTGAAAACCTTTTTCTACTATCTGACCCACACTGATCAGATTCTTCGGGATTGTTGGAACATACAAAACATTTGTTAGTAGGTCAGCTCCATTCTTACACTTTACCTTTCCAATTGACCTTACATTATGTTTTGTGTTATCACCTGTCTGTACTGTATGATTTGGAATGCCTCCTTCTAATTCTGATAACTATATTTCTTGACAAATGATTTGAACAACCAGAGTCAATATAGAATACCTTGAGGTCTTCATTTTCTGACACACTTATCGAGTTCATCATCAATGTTGTATGATCTTCATTCTGCGTATCATTTGCATAGTTGTAGTAGGTAGTGTTGTGAGACTGATTCTGTCCCCAACTTCTTGCTTCACCTCTACCATATCCGCCTCTTTGGCTTTGTCTTCCTCTTTGATATCTTCCGCTTTTGCCTCTGCTGTTATTGTTTTGATTCTGGTTTGATCCTTGTGAATTATGCCAGCAATCATGAGCCAAGTGATTACTTAATCCACAGATCCAACAAGCTTTCTTGTTATTAGTCTGATTACCTCTTCCTTTACCTCTTTTCCTGACGTTACCTCTTCCTCTTGCATAATTTGCTTGAGCAGTCACTTCTTCTTGATCTTTTTCTTTACCTTTATTACCTTTCTTCTTATTCTTTGCGTACATAGCTGAACTATGTCCTTTTTCTCCATCTGTCTTCAGATCTTGCTCAAACGTTATCATTAGTCCAAGCAACTGATTTAAATCCGGTACAAAATGATTTAAAGACAGTTCAGTTGAGAGTACGAAAAGTTTCCACCTTTCATCTCCTCTCAAACCTGTAAGCACTTGCGCTATAAACCTGTGGTCTTCGATATATTCACCAATCGATCCAAGACTATCTGCCAAGTCCTTCATCTTAGTGACATAATCACTAATGCTTTGACTTTGCTTTTTCTTGAATGTTGTGAACTCCGACCATAAGCTAGCCTTTCTAGCTTTTGTAGTATTTTGGAAGTGATCTTCCAATGCTCTCCATATATCTTCTACTTTCTCCAGACCTCTAATATTGTTGGGAAAGATGGATGGATAATCCAGGAAAGTGAGTAGATGCTGCTAAACCTGCTTTGCACCAGCCCTTTTTGCTCCAGAGATGATTAGTGGACTCCCTTAGCTTCCAAATGACACCAAGAAATGATATATGTCCTTTGTAAATGATGCAACTATTGATTGAATCAAAACAGACAAATTTGTACTTCACAAATTCAAAAAAACTTTCTAATTTGGTCTTGACACTTGCTCAGAGTTTTGCTCAGTGTGACCAGCATAGTAACAATTGATCAAATTCCTTCTAGGGATATTCAATTAGCTTAGCAAGATACCATTCACAAGTGGAATGAAGTAAAATGGTGAACTATGCTAAGAGAAATTGATTTAGCAAAATAAGTAATACCCCCGACTTTTTAGGAGAGTTGCAGAGATAGAACAGTGAGCACTTCGACGCCGATTTCTCTGAAATGGCTGAATGAAATCACTTGAAACTTTGTCAGTAGTAGATGACTTTGAGCTGAATCCAGAAAGCTTTGAATTACTGAATTTGGTGGAGTAATCACTGAGATATGCCCTTGACAAGTTGACAGACTTTGTTGTAGACAAAACAGAGAACACACAGATGATAGATGTAAATGTATCTATTAATTCACATTGGTATACAATCCCATTTGCATGACAAGTAATGCCAAATGGTGTAGAGAGGTGTAGGCTATGGTATAGTCCTCACACACACTCAAACTCAGTAGAGTTGGCCTCGGGAAATGAGTCAAATGTACCCGCGACTTTTCATGTACATCTTTTATAAGGAGTGAGTAGGAATTTGAATTCAAATTCAAATTCTTGGTTCCCTATAATCAAGCTTCTAAAAGTATGGAGATATTCTCTCAATCATGTGATCTAAACTTCCACGAATCAATTAGGTAGGTGTTACATAAAGATTCCAAGTCATTTAGACTTTTACATGAGGTGAAATGGTAATAAACAAATAGCATGTGTTCCTATGATTCTTCATACATATGAAGTCTTCATGATAGCTTCCAAGCCAAATGTGTAGGCTTGGTTCTTACACCAACAGCTCCCCCTCAAGCCAAACATTTTGGCTTAAGTCTTCATCTTCAATCTTCAAGTACATCGTGCAATCCAATCATGGATTTGAATCTGCACATTTTGGTTCCATCCAAAGCTTTAGTAAGTAAATCTGCACATTGCATGTTGGTAGACACATAAGTCAACTAGATGTCCTTGCTTAACAACTTCTCCCTCACATAGTGGTAATGAACCTCTATGTGTTTAGTCCTGGCATGATAAATAGGATTAGTTGCAAGGTGTAGAGAACTTGTATTATCTCCAAAGATAATTGCAGGCCTAGTATATAAGCCCAATTCTGAATACAAAAGTTTAATCCACATTTCTTCTTGAGTAGCATTAGCTAGCCCTCTATATTCTGCCTCTGTAGAAGACAATGCTACATTTGGTTGCTTCTTTGCAGACCATGAGATAGGTTTGTCACCTACAAAAGCAATGTATCCTGATGTGCTCCTCCTATCATCCTTGCATCCTGCCCAATCTGCATCTGAATAGACTTTTATATCAATACCTGATGTATAAGGAAAATACAAACCATGGTTCTGTGTACCCTTGAGGTACTTCAAGATCCTCTTAGCAGCTTCTAGATGAGGTATCCTTGGTTTGTGCATGAATTGACTAAGTACACTAACTCCATATGCAATGTCAATTCTAGTTAAGGAAGCATAGTTCAAGCTACCAACCATACTCTGATAACCTGTAATGTCTTGGACTTCATCACCTTCATGGGCACTTAGCTTTAGGTTCACCTCCATTGGAGTGCTTGCTACTTTAGCATCCTGCAATTTGAATTTCTTCAACATGTCCTGTACATACTTCTTTTGAGTGATGTATATCCCTGAATTAGTATAAACCAATTCAAGACCTAGAAAGTACTTCAATAATCCAAGATCATTGATCTTGAATTCCTTCATCATCTGACTTTTGATATTTTTGATTCCAATGACATCATTACCTATAATGATGATGTCATCAACATAAACACAAAGATAGATTACCTCTGAATTACTTCTCTTTATGAACAGAGAAGTATCTGCCTTGCTCATAACAAATCCTTGGTCTTGGAGGTATGTTATCAGCCTGTAATTCCATGCCCTAGGTGCCTGCTTCAATCCATATAAACCCTTCTTTAATTTGCAAACATAAGTTACCTTGTTAGGGTCTTCATAGCCAGGAGGTTGTGACATATAAACTTCTTCTGAAATCCATCCATTCAAGAAAGCATTCTTGAAATCTAATTGGTACATGTTCCAATTCTTGGATGCAGCCACACTCACCAATACTCTGATTGTTGGCATCTTGGCCATAGGAGAAAATGTTTCTTCATAATCAATGCCTTGGGTTTGTGCAAAACCCTTGGCTACCAACCTAGCTTTGTACCTGTTGATTGTGCCATCATAATTTCTTTTTAATTTATAGATCCACCTGGACCCTATTACCTTCATAGAGTCCTTCTTGGGAACTAACTCCCATGTATCACTCTCCGTGAGTGCTTCAATCTCCTCATCCATAGCTTCTTTCCATTCTGATTTGGTGATTGCTTCTTCATATGAACCTGGTTCTTCATTTGACAAATCCTTTGCAAGATAAACTGAATGTTTAGTAACAAGAGATGTATCATACCCATATCTGATAGGCTTTTTGTTTTCCCTTTGAGACCTTCTGATTGATTGAGTTGAAGATTCTGGTATGTCCTCAAGCTTCTTCATCTTCATTTTGCCTTTGGACTTCCATGCCTTGAACTCTTCAAGGTTGATTGTATCTTCATCATCTGAACTTGAGTCTTCTTTCTGGATTGGTTCCTCCTTTGTGAGTTTTGGAAACTCCTCTTCCAAATCATAGTGTAGGTTGACCTTCCTGCATTCATTCTCATACCAAGAATCATTTTCGTCAAAGATTACATCTCTGCTTACCATAAATCCCTTGTTGATAGGGTTATAGAACTTGTAACCTTTTTGATTCAAGTCATATCCAATGAAAATACATTTTTCAGCCTTTGGATCTAACTTACCTCTAACCTGTGAAGGTATGTGTACATATGCTACACATCCAAAAATTTTGCAGTGATCCAATGATGGTCTCTTGCCATGCCAAGCTTCATAAGGTGTCATACCATCAAGTGACTTTGATGGTAACCTGTTTATGAGATAGGTGGCAGTAGAGACACTCTCTGCCCATAGATAATTAGGCAACTTTTTTTCATTAAGCATGGATCTAGCTGTTTCAACAATTAGCCTATTCCTTCTTTCTGCTACCCCATTCTGTTCAGGAGAGTACCTTGTGGTAATTTCCCTTTTGATGCCTCTGTCCTGCAAGAAGTTCTCAAATTCATTGGAGAAGTATTCACCTCCTCCATTTGACCTTAGCCTCTTCAAATTTCTTCCTGTTTGGTTTTCAACTAATGCAAGATATTTCTTAAAACAATTAAACACTTCATCCTTGTGCCTCATAAAGTATAACACAGTCCATCTGCTATAGTCATCAATGAAAGACACATAGTACCTTGAACCTGAGATTGAGGGATCTTTGCTAGGTCCCCAAACATCTGTGTGCACCAACTGTAGGTAGTCTTCATGCATATATCCTTTCCTTGAGTAGGGCAACCTGTGAGACTTACCAAACTGACAAGCACCACACTTGTAAATCATGTGTTGCTTGGATACATTGGGTATCCCAAGTACACATTGGTCCCTGCATATTTGCTTCAAGGTCCTTTCACCTATGTGACCTAATCTCTTGTGCCATATTTCAAGCTCTGAAAGTTTCTGATCTTTATAACTATATAAAGCAATATTCTTTGTATCCTCTAACTCAAAAGTGAATAGTCTACCTGATTTTTCTCCCTTGGCTATCCTTTTGAATCCATGTCTTGGGTCCTCCACAAATGCTCCATATTGATTAAACCTGACCTGCAGACCTTTCTCCACAATCTGACCAACACTCATTAAATTCTTTGTAATTGTTGGTACATAAAGTACCCTGCTCAACAAATTCTGATTACCATCACAAGTTTTCACATTTCCAATTTTGACTACAGAATGCTTTGTATCATCACCTGTCTGGACTTGGTGTTTACCTTTGGGTTCCTCAAGATCAGAGAGTAGTGCCACATTACCAGCCACATGATTTGAACACCTAAATCAATATAAAATAAATGATCATCATTTGTACCTGACTTTGAAGTCATGTTCATGATCAAGAGAGAGTCATCTTGCTCCTCTGTGTAATTGTTGTAGTCCTTTCTATTTCTGAATCCTCCTTGGTAATTGCCATTGTAATTGTTGTTGTAGTTGTTGTTGTAATTGTTGTTGTGGCCTTGGTGATGGTTGAACCTTCCTCTAGACTGAGAGTATCCACCTCTTTGGTAGCCTCTTCCTCTCTGATTTTTGTAATTCCTGTAACACTCATCTGTGGTGTGGTTTGACAAACCACAAATGTTACATGGTGATGAATTATAGGGTCTCCCCCTACCTTGCTTATCTCCTCTGCCCCTGCCTCTTGAAGATCTACCTCTCCTGCATAGTTGGCTTGGGAGGTAGAACCTTCATCATCTACCTTCTTATTCTTGCCTTTATCCTTAACCTTCTTATCAGTATATAGGGTAGAAGAATTGTTACCTTTGGAAGTATCTCCATTCTTTGTGAGCTTTGCTTCATGTGTAAATAGTTGACCCATGAGAGTTGTGAGATCTGGAGTTTGCATGTCCATGTAGAGATCCATTGCAGTGGTGAAACTTTCCCACTTATCATCAGCCTTGATTCCATTGATTACCTGCCTCACTATTTGCTCTTCTTCAATCTCCTCTCCTATACTTGTTAACTGATCTACAACATCCTTGATCTTAGTCACAAATTCTGAAACAGCTTGCTTTGGTTGCTTCCTTAGTGTTGTGAACTCAATCCACAACTGATTTTTCCTTCTTGTATTAGAAGAAAAGTATGATGACAAGGTTTCCCAAGTCTCTTGGGAAGTCTTACAATTTCTGATATGAGGTAAAAGAAAATCAGATATAGAGTTGAGTAGATAAGACCTTGCCAAAACATCTTTTGCACACCAAGTATTGAGCTTCTCTTGTTCCTCCTTGGTTGGTAAACCTCTTGCTTTGAATGAGGGCAATTCCTCATCTCCTGAGATGTATCCAAATAGACTCCTTCCTTGAAGGTAGGTCTTCATCCTTAGAGACCAAGCTTGATAGTTGTTCCTGTCCAATTTGTCAATGAATGAAGGAAAACCATCTCCCATTTTACCCGATTTGCTCTGATACCACTGTTGGGAAAGATGGATGGATAATCCAGGAAAGTGAGTAGATGCTGCTAAACCTGCTTTGCACCAGCCCTTTTTGCTCCAGAGATGATTAGTGGACTCCCTTAGCTTCCAAATGACACCAAGAAATGATATATGTCCTTTGTAAATGATGCAAGTATTGATTGAATCAAAACAGACAAATTTGTACTTCACAAATTCAAAAAAACTTTCTAATTTGGTCTTGACACCTGCTCAGAGTTTTGCTCAGTGTGACTAGCACAGTAACAATTGATCAAATTCCTTCTAGGGATATTCAAATAGCTTAGCAAGCTACCATTCACAAGTGGAATGAAGTAAAATGGTGAACTATGCTAAGAGAAATTGATTTAGCAAAATAAGTAATACCCCTGACTTTTTAGGAGAGTTGCAGAGATAGAACAGTGAGCACTTCGACGCCGATTTCTCTGAAATTGCTGAATGAAATCGCTTGAAACTTTGTCAGCATGTAGATGACTTTGAGCTGAATCCAAAAAGCTTTGAATTACTGAATTTGGTGGAGTAATCACTGAGATATGCCCTTGACAAGTTGACAGACTTTGTTGTAGACAAACAGAGAACACACAAATGATAGATGTAAATGTATCTATTAATTCACATTGGTATACAATCCCATTTGCATGACAAGTAATGCCAAATGGTGTAGAGAGGTGTAGGCTATGGTATAGTCCTCACACACACTCAAACTCAGTAGAGTTGGCCTCGGGAAATGAGTCAAATGTACCCGCGACTTTTCATGTACATCTTTTATAAGGAGTGAGTAGGAATTTGAATTCAAATTCAAATTCTTGGTTCCCTATAATCAAGCTTCTAAAAGTATGGAGATATTCTCTCAATCATGTGATCTAATTTTCCACGAATCAATTAGGTAGGTGTTACATAAAGATTCCAAGTCATTTAGACTTTTACATGAGGTGAAATGGTAATAAACAAATAGCATGTGTTCCTATGATTCTTCATACATATGAAGTCTTCATGATAGCTTCCACGCCAAATGTGTAGGCTTGCTTCTTACACAAAAAAATATGTGGTAATAGATGATCTGTAATGGTATTGTAAATATAAGCTCTTGCCGTTGCATCTTTCTTCTGCCACAGCTTCAAGGCTTCTAATTCTTCTTTCTTCGGTTGACTGTCGTCTTCAAAAGTCGGCTTCTTTTCTTCTCCGGTCACATATTTCATTAAATCTTTACTCATAAGTAAAGCTTCCATGCGCATTACCCATGCTGGATAATTATCTCTGCCCAATTTATCAATTGAGACATGATCTGCCATGATCTTTTGTTTCTGTTACTTCCGGTGAGTGTAATGTTAAAAGATTTTACCTTTTGTAAACCTTTACCCTTGAGAATTACTTCGGGACGTTTCTTGATGCCGTTTGCTGTTGATCCCCTCAGCTTTCAACTTCCTTTATGAGAATTCTTCCAATTCTCTTTCCATTTCTTCTTCTGAGAAACCTTTCCTGCTCTGATACCACTGATGGATCTTATTTGCTCTGATACCACTGTTGGTGCAGCGCTTATTGTGGAATTCGCTTACACCACAGAAACTAAGCTAGAGTGATGTTAGAACACCTCTATAATCATCAATAGCTTAGCAAAATTTCTGAAACTGAAAAATTTATAACTGTGTTTAGTGAACACCAAAAATTCACTTCATAGAAAGCTTCACATTTCCTTCAAGTTCAATTCTGAACTTATTTACTTCAGCCTTTACACTAGTGTATTAGCTTATAGTTAAACAATCTCTGCGTCACTTAATTTTATCAAAACTGTGTTTTGAACTCACCAAAATTCCACCGGAACTTCACTAGACTGTCACTGGAATTTCACCGTAATTATACCGGAATCTTACTAGAATCAATCGCAATTTTGTTTGTAGTTACTTCGAATGAATATACATGAAGTAAGGAAGTGATACGTGACCTTCCTTCACTGAATGAACTTTATCTAAAGTTTAAGAAAAAACTTCACCAGTTCTAGATTACTCTTTCCGGTCAAACTTTGTACTGTGTGTACATATCCATTTCACCGAAATCTTTGATCAGTTTATAATAGAGACTTATAGCTACAAGATAAGCTATATCTCATACAAAACTTTACATTGTACTTCGAGATCTAACTCATAGAAGTATCGAAAAACATTTACTGAAAAACTTTAACTATTAACTAACTTTTCACCGTAACATGAAAATTCTCAGATTTCTTCACATACGAAGAATGTGCTCAGACTTCCACATGAACATGTGTTTTCTATAAGAGAAGATGTATACAAAACTGACTTGGCCTCACTTCGCTCATAGTCATGAGAACTCTCCTATACTGAGTAGTTTCTCCTTACCATCTCTCTCAGATGAACACCCGACATTTCAGGTTCTGTTATTCATCTCTACATACGCGATCTATGGCGTCTTCTATGTCTTACTTCTATTCTCTATCTCATCTGCGTGCTATATATACACACACACTTGCACTCACTCTCTTATATACATTTTGATACGAGTTTCAACAAACTCTAATTCTGGAAGTTTCTACGTTGTATATTACAGTTGTGAATTTGTCCCTTCACTAAGGCTTTGATTTTTCTAAATGCTTTGTTTCTGCTTTCCTTCGTCTTTATGTCATTAGGCCTAATTAGTGAGTGAAATCTTAACAGATTCAAGTGCTGGTGTTGCTATTGCGACCACCTCCTTGTGGAAGCGATGGGGACCAACTAGAATGAAGCTTCAAATGGCAGATGGTCATTTTGAAAGACCTCTAGGATTGCTCGAAGGGATAACTCTAACCACATGTGGTGTAGAGTTTGAGCACACCTTTGCTATATGTGACTTTGAGGAAAATAATGTCTACGAGATGATCCTAGGAAGACCCTTCCTATGACAACTGCAAATAGTACAGGATTGGGGAACCAACTCCTTGTACTTACAACACTTAGGGGCTACAACCAAGGTCAACTTGAAGGATTACACCTTCACAGATGTACCACCCCTACAATGGAATCGCATCCACAAAGTAAAAGAAGATTCTATCTCTGTGCATTCTGGAAGTTCACCTGATCCATCGTGGTTGCATGAAGATACTCACTTGTGGATGTGCAAGGTTGCAGAGGAAGAGGAAAGACGCCTGAAAGCGAGAGAAAAAGGAACTTCTCTAGGAGATAAACCAATCAAAGACCCAGCCTATACACCGATGATCTTTCTAGATGAGGAATTTGAGCCTCATGGTTGGGCGGAAATCTTAGCCACCATGGACATTGCTGTCAATGAAGAACAGTGGACACCTCATTGTGATGAGGAGGGTTATGATATTTCCGTTTTCATGTGTCAGCCCTTGCTGGAAGAATGTGACCCTAGTGACTTCATAGAAGAAGAAGAGAACGATGACGGTATAGAGTCCATTGTGATGGATAGTTGCTTTAACTTAGAAAAGCACTACCTAGAAGATGTAGGAGTGTTTAGCCAAAAAGAAGAAGAACCTCTCAAAAGCATTAAAACGGTAAATTCAAAGGATGGAAGTGAGAGCAGTCAAAAGAAAAAGAAAAGAAAAGCAATAAAACAAGAAGAGGAGGAATCATTGTTCGAAGTACCAGAAAACTTCAAGAAATATGAAGTTGAAGATAAAATTTTTTTGGTACAAATGCGTAAAAGAGAGGCCATCACAGGAGAAGTGTATGACAATAAAGAAAAGACCAAAAAATTTGTTGTAACCATAGAAGGAAACGAAGAGTGATGTACGTACATAGGAAGACCTTAGTACAGAAGAGGAAATAGAGCTTGTAGCTTTATTAAGGGAATATAGGGACGTGTTTGCATGGCACGTTAGAGACTTGAATGGGGTAGATCCAAGAATATGCTCTCATACGATCCCCATGACTGCTGATGCCAAGCCCACCAAACAAAAGCCCTACACATATAATGACAATTATGCAGCTAAAAAGAAGAAATTGACATGCTGATTGAAGTTGGATTTATCTATGAGATTGAGCATACTGAGTGGGTGTCCCCCATTGTAGTGGTGCCCAAGAAGGATGGAAAATTGCAAGTGTGTATTAACCTTAAAAGAGTTAATGCCGCTACAATCAGAGATAATTATCTGCTTCCAATCACAGAGCATTGGAGCGTGTTGCAGGCAAGGAAGTTTATAGCTTCCAGGATGGATTTTCAGGTTACAACCAAGTAACCATTGCCCCAGAAGATCAACACAAAATGGCATTTGCCATAGAATGGGGAATCTTTGCATTTCGTGTGATGCCATTTGGGCTCACCAATGCACCTGTGACATTCCACAGGCTCGTGTGTCATGTCTTCAAGGAGTTCTTGCGAAAGAGCTTAGAAGTATATGTGGATGATTTATGTGCTCATTCCCAAGTAAGAAGACACCACATCCCTGAGCTTAGACAAATCTTCAACAAGTGCAGAGAATATCGAGTTTGTCTAAACCCTGAAAAGTGCATGTTCATGGTTCGACAAGGTAAAATCTTAGGTCACATTGTTTCTAAGAATGGAATATCAACAGATGAAAATAAGGTAAGAGCCATAGCCTAGTTACCGAGGCCAAGGAATGTTAAAGAGGTACAAGCCTTTATGGGCCATTGTGGATATTATCGCAAATTTATCCACATGTATGTGATTATAGCTAAACCTCTTTATGGCTTATTGACAAATTTTGAGTGGAATTGACGAATGTGAAAATTCCTTCAATGAGCTAAAAAGACGATTGTGCACAACACCAATACTGACCACCCCAGATTAGAGTAAACCATACCATGTCCATGTAGATGCATCCAATCATGCAATAGGATGTGTGCTAGCACAACCCATAGGTGAAGGAAATCTAGACTTGCCTATAGCATATGCTAGCAGACAGCTCACTACAGCTGAGAAAAATTATACAACAACAGAGAGAGAAGGTTTAGGAATGGTATATGCCATCAAGAAGTTTAGGCAATATCTATTGGCCAATAAGTTCAAGTTTTTCATTGATCATCAAGCTTTGTTATATTTGGTCAATAAACCTTGCAATAAGGACGCTTAGTAAGATGGTTCCTCTTACTAATGGAATATGCCTTTGAAGTTGTTGTTAGGAAAGGTAGAACTCACCTCAGGGCAGATCACCTTTCTCGCATTACTTCAGGCGAGTCACCACAAGGAGTGTTCGATGCTTATCTGTTCAATTTGGAAGTTGTTCCTAAATGGGCAAATAAGTTGGTACCAATCCTAATGTTCGGACCCGCAAAATTTAAGAATGTGAAAACCTCCCAAGAAGAAGTTGGAAAATCACAAAACTATCAAATATTGGCAGGAAGCATGTACAAACAAGATACAGAGGGTGTATTAGCTTGTTGTGTTGAGGAAGATGAACATAGTAGTTGGTTGCAACAAGCTCATGAAGGATTGCTAGGAAATCACTATGCGAACAACGCACATTGCAGAATCTGAAACGTTTAGGAGTGTATTGGCCTAGCATGGATAAATAAATCCATGAGTGGATTAAGAATTATCCAGTATGCCAGGAGAAACCCCCAGTGGAGCATGCTACCCTTTATCACATGTCATTAATTCCAGATTGGAGTGCTCCATTGGTAGAATTTATGCGATCAAGAACATTACCCAAAGAGGCTAGTCTAGCAAGAAGACGAAGCATGGAGCAAGAGGCTCAGGACTATGCCTTAGTTGGAGACAACTTATATCGAAGAGGCAAGGATGGTTATCTAAGGTTGTGCGTTCACGAATCAGACTATTTGAAAGTCTTAGAAACTCCACATAGTGGTGTTGCAGGTGGACACTTTGGTCTTGACCGAGTAATTAACACCATTCTATTCTCAGGACTTTGGTGGCCCACTCTTCATATGGATGCACATACCCATGTGAAGAAATGTGATACATGCCAACGTGCACAATATCCAATAAGAAAAGATGAGATGCCTTTGAGGCCAATGATGGGAGGACGTGCATTCTCAAAGTGGGGCATAGACGTTGTAGGTCCTATTAACCCTCTAGCTAGAAACTCCCATGTAGAGTACATTATTCTAGCCATAGATTACCTTACAAAGTGAGTGGAAGTAAAAGCCACAACAAAGAATGATGCTCAGACAACATCTAAGTTCTTATTTGAGAATGTGTTCACGAGATATGGATTACCGATAGAGTTAGTGAGCGATAGAGGCACACACTTCTTGAACGAAGTCATTGAAAATCTTCTCCAAGAATTATTGGTGATACATAAGAAGTCTGCCCCCTATCATCCACAAGCTAACGTACAAGTTGAGAGCACAAACAAGATCCTATGTAATGTCTTGACCAAACTGGTAAATAATAAATGCTCTGATTGGGGCAAACAAATTCATCATGCTGTTTGGGCTTACCGAGTTGCCTACAAAATGGTACTCAATGCCACCCCCTTTCAGATGGTCTTTGGACAGAATGCTGTGCTACCATTAGATTTCCTAATCCCTGCCTTAAAAGTAGCATAAGAGTATAAGTGGAATGAACACAAATTGTCATCCAAGATCTTTGATTTAGAATGCTTAGGTGAGACGAGGCTACGAGCGGTTGCAGGCATTTATGCTGCAAAGAAACGATAAAAGGCTTATTTTGATGCACACATCAAGGATAAAGGATTGAAGAAGGGAGACCTCGTGTTGGTTTATACACTAAAACAACATGCTCGTAAGTTGGAAAAAAGAGGATATGGGCCCATGATCATTAATAGAATTTCCACGAGTGGTGCAGTTCAATTGGCCACGCTAGAAGGTGACATCCTGCCAAGCTATATAAGTGGATGTCGAGTCAAACTATATCAAGAACCTCTTACAGAGGATATGTTAATGAGACTCAACACTGCTAAGAAGAAAAAAGAAGAAGAGTTAAGAGTTAGAGAAGAGGCACAGGCAGAGGCCAGAGAGCGCATTAGGAAAAATAAGTTATAGCAACTAGGCCTAGATGTCAACCCGAAAGCCCCAAAATATCACATGGATATGTCCCAAAAATTGGGCATAACTACTTCTCGAATATTTGACCGACCTCCCTTTGTGACCATAGAGATAGGACAAGGAAAGAATGCAAGGACTGTGAACGCACTGATTGACTCAGGTGCAGCAACTAGTGCAGTCAGAATTTCCTACTGCCAAGACCTGGAGTTGAACATCAATCCCATAGAAGCCTATCTCATAGGGTTGGGAGGTGTGGAAACCCCTTGTTTGGGTGAGATGGAGCTTCCCATCTACCTTCAGAATGTCCCAATGATAGTCAAAATGTTAGTGTGTCAAGATGAGGACCTTACGAAACCACTTGTCTTGGGTCAAGATTGGATCTATGACCATGCAGTCAACTTGAACCTAAGAAGTCAACTTCTTCAAGTTTGGGTACATGACCAATGCATTATCAGAATTAGAGAACTGCAGGCTCACCAACCCAGGTGTCACAACTTCTCTTAGTTCTTCTAAGACTAATCTTAGCAAAAAAGATGTTGTATGTGTCAAGAGCTTTATGTTCTAGGAGAACTCAATCATGGAAGAATAGGCTCAAAGAAGCGGACTCCTCCTTTGGTGCAAGGACTAATGCCGCCACCACAACTCAACCAACAAGGCAAGCAAAACAGAACAGAAGAACTGCTATATCAAATAGACAATGGGATTTCCAGAGGAAACTAGTGTTGGGCATGAAGTAGATCTGGGTACGAAAAGGAGAGCAACCACCGGTCTCAACCCCACAATTCCCATCCAAGCACTCCCACCAGGCCAGAGAAGCTAGGACAAACTCAACCACAAGATATCCGACAAGTTTGGGTGCCTAAGAAATTAGCTACAACTCAACAAGGGCAATTGCAAATATGGGTACCCAAGAAGCTCTTACATACACAACAACCTATGCTCTCCCACATGAGAAAAGTTGCAACAAAGAAGCCAAGGTGGGGCAAGGGTCAGAACCAAACACCAAGACTAAAACTAGACCAACTCACCTCTTCAACAAGAGTTAGAAGACCAGCCACAATGGTATGGGTATGGAAGCCAAAAGCACTAGTAGCCCTCGCAAAACCAAAGAACCAACCACGTGGGATACAAAATTTAAGAAACCATCGAGAGATGAAGAAGCCCAAGGTGATCTCGACGTGACCGAACATGGTTCTCAAATGGATCCCTATAAGGAGGAGTGATCAGTTGTCATCTCAAGATCCAATGGATACCTCCAAGAAAGATGGTAACAACATCCGCAAGTAACATCGAAAGCCTCAACAAGCAACAACCATGTGCTCCTTGCACAACCCTGTTTTTTGCACCATTCAGGTCTTGCATTTCCAAAGTATGCATTAATATCGGGCCACATTACATGGTCGTGCATAGACACATTTGAGAGTCCCATGCACAAGAGCACATTGACCTATGTCAACTATTTTTTCTGATAATAACATCTGTCTTCTTGCTTGTGACATTGTTAAAAGAGAGAGAGAGAGAGAAAAAAAAAGGGAAAAAAAAGAGAGAGAAAGAACTTGTTCCCAAGTTTGGCTCATGGAACATGAATGAATCATGCTTAGTTGAAGGTGGAACCGTTGATTCCTGGGCATTTATCAGTTTGGATAAAGGTGTGTCTCGGCTAGCAGATGATATTATTGCTGCCTTATCTGGTAGATGTCAAGCACTTGGCATGAACTTGGCATTACCAACTATTGTTTCCCCTTACCATGGTAGGAGGGAAGATCTTGAAGGTCCACAACTTGAGTGATGCTTAACTATTGTATGTACGAGAGCATCCAAGGAGATATCTGCAAGGGTTAGTTTGGTACCCTAAAAATCCTTATCTGTATACTGGGTGAGAAGACTCCTGCTTATGGTGAGCTAAAGAGAATATGTGAAACTAAGCTTGGTGTAGTTACCCAATGTTGTTTGTCAAGGAATATCAAGAAATTCAATTCTCAGTATTTGGAAAATGTTGCTTTGAAAAGAGGAGATAGGGCCATGCACTCAAAGAAATTTTTTCAGTGGACCATCAACACGGACATTCATCGGCAATGTTCCATCACAAATGATGGGTGTACAACACGAAGAAATAAACATCGATCGACCCTTCACCATGGTAAGTATCTTTACTTTGGCAACACCATAACAATGATAGATTAGGAAACCTCTTCGTCGGCATACCCTTGAGCACTTAGCTCAAGACCCCCAATTTTTGCACCATACTTCTTCCAATGCATTTTCCAACTAAGCATGCATAGGGCTACATTACAAGGCCATGCACAAGGCACATATTTTACTCAACCCATGCATGAACACACTTACCCATCATTCATTATGGGTTACGCGTACTTGGCATGAATCCTATGAACATCACCTTTGGAAGATCTAGAGGCCATCAATGGAGACTCACAATGGCACATTCATGCTGGAATCCAAGGATGAAGCACATATCACGGGACTACAACTTGCATAGGCTCAAAGATACAAATGAAGAACTCGCCAATTTATCTTGCCACATTTGGAAGATAGACGGCTCTCGTTTCTACAGAATGGACCACCTCTCAAAGCACTACCTGGAACAACCATTACAACAAGGGTTTGTCAGGGACGACAGACTCGAGAGGGGGGGGGAAGTGTTGGAACTCAAGGTCAAGCACAAAGCATGGAAGCTCATCAAAGAAGTGGACATACAAGAAGAAGGAGCAGCTAGGGAGCTCTAAGAAGTACATGCCAAATTTTCAGAAGAATCCCCTACAAAAATAGTGATTTTCATCACTAAAGACTATTGTAAATACCATTTTCTATTTTTCTAGCTCCAGCTTGTTCAAGCTGAGAAGTCCTTGAGCTTGAGGAGTATTAGAAGTATCATCCTAACAATTTTCATAATTTTTAGACTTTGTTTGAGTCGTCAAATAAGCCCTAGAACCTAATTTTTAACTAGGCCGAACACTAGGTCTGAACAGGGCCACAACTAGTCCAAAAACTATAAAAAGAGCTAGAGAGCTCATTTTTGAGGTTAGCTTGTTAGAGAATAGAGCTTTTGTAAGAGAGTTCCTTTGCAATAGAAGCTTTCCATTGTTCCTTTCTTTGATCTTGCCTTGTCTGCGTGTATATGTGTGTGCATGCTTGTGTGCCTTCACTTGCTCGTGGTCTTCATACCAGTCCTCACGTCTCCACGGATTGACAAGTAAAGGAGGTGGTGCCTACACTTGAGCTACATCCACCAAAGACCTGCAAATAGTATTGCCTTGATCACCCTATCTAGTCCAAAGTGTCCTCCTGCTCCACCTTGGTGAGCAGTTTCCAAGATCTTAAGATATTCACTCTCATGGACACACAGTCTTAGGAAACCATCTTTACCACATTGTATAAATTATCTCCAATAAGTGAGTAGTCTAGTGCTTCTTGTTCTTAGCTCCTTTGTCTCGGCAATGTCATATCTTTGGGAAAGGTTCTCGTCCTCAAGAAGGCTACTAGTGGCTCGCTCCAATCTGGCACTAAAGACACTTGATAAGTGCTGCAGATTGGGCATTCCTTGCACATCCTATGGACATCTGCTTCCATAGTTGGCCAGTGCACTCTGAGTCTCTTTAGTGTCTATAAAGTTCTTTGCCTCGAGTAGTGTTGCTCTTATGCACCCACATGTGCTAATTGCAACCACTTCACGTACTCCTCCTCTTCCACACAACAAGCTAATATTCCTTGATCTGTATGTTTGTACATACTCCCTGCCATGATATGGTACTTCTGGGCTTTTACTACCTCCCTATCTTGAGTGTTTACTACTGGATGTTTAGGCCCATATGTCAGTACTGGCATGAAGGTCTTGACCCACTGTGGTACAACTTCCAAATTAAACAAGTAAGCATTAGGAAGGTCATATGATACTCCTTGTGGGGCCTCTCTAGATATGAGCCTCGAGAGATGATCTGCTCTCAAGTGAGCCTTCCCTTTTCTCACCACTACCTCAAAGTCATATTCCATTAGCAAGAGGAACCATCTTACTAATCTATCTGTATTGCATGGCTTGTTTACCAAGTACAGTAGAGCTTGATGATCAGTAAAAAATTTAAACTTATTTGCAAGCAAATAGTGTCTAAACTTTTTAACCGCATATACCATGCCTAATCCTTCTCTCTTACTAGTGGTATAATTTTGTTAAGCTGCATTTAACTGCCTACTAGCATAGGCAATTGGAAGATCCATACTACCTTCGCCCATAGGTTGTGCAAGTGCACACCCAATAGCATAATTGGATGCATCCACATGGACATGGAATGGCTTGTTCCAATCTGGTGTATTCAAGATTGGTGCTAAACATAATCGCCGTTTAAGCTCATTGAAAGACCTCTCACATTCATTAGTCCACTCAAAATTGGTCAATTGAAAGACCTCTCACATTCATTAGTCCACTCAAAATTGGTCAAAAGTCCGTACAGAGGCTTTGCAATGATGGCATACATGTGTATAAAATGTCGGTAATAGCCACAATGCCCCATGAAAGCTTGCACTTCCTTGACATTCTTTGGCCTAGGTAGTTCTACGATAGCTCTCACTTTCTCTTCGTTAGTGGATATGCCGTTATTTGACACTGTGTCCTAGAATCTTGCCTTGCCTGACCATGAAAACACACTTTTTTGGGTTCAGGTAGACTTGAGATTCTCTACATTTGTCAAAGATTTGCCTGAGTTCAGGTATATGTGTCTGTCTAATGTTGGAATGAGCACAGAGATCATCAACATATACTTCCAAATTCTTCCTCAAGAACTCTTTAAACACATGACACATCAGTCTCTGGAAGGTTGCGGGCGCATTGGTTAGACGAAATGGCATTACCCGAAAAGCAAATATGCCCAACTCTGTGGCAAAAGCTATCTTATGCTGATCTTCTGGTGCAATGGTTACTTGATTGTAACCAGAGAACCCATCCAGGAAGCTGTACACTTCCTTGCCTGCTACCCTTTCTAATAGATGCTCAGTGATAGGAAGCGGATAACTATCTCTGATAGTGTCTGCATTAACCTTCTTCAAGTTAATGCATACACGTAATTTGCCATTCTTTTTGGGCACCGCTACAATGGGGGATACCCATTCAGTGTGCTCGATTTCATAGATAAATCCAACTTCAACCAAGCGATCTATCTCTTCTTTGATCTTGGTAGCATAGTTGTCATTATATGTGTATGGCTTCTATTTAGAGGGTCTGACATCTGAGGTCATGGGGATCGTATGTGAGCATATGTCAGGGTCTACACTTTTCAAGTCCTTGTAACTCCATGCAAACACATCTCTATATTCTCGTAGTAAGGCTATCAACTCCTGCTCCTCATCTTCACTTAGGTCGTGTCCTATGTATGTGCATCACTCTTCACCTTCCTGTATGGTCACTATGATTTTCTTTGTAGTTTCTTTGTTATCATAGGCCTCTCCTATGACGGCTTCATGTTTAGGCATTCTTACCATGACTCTCCTATCTTCTATTTCATATTTCTTGAAATTTTCAGGGACCTCAAACAAAGATTCTTCTTCCTTTGGTGTGACTTCTCTCTTCTTCCTCTTCTTGCCTTCGTTCTTAGTGGTCACTTGTGTGGTTAATCTAACCTCATTCATAATTTCTTCGTGTCTCTGAGGGTGAATTTCTACTTCATAGAAATATTCCTCATCTAATGCAAAAATAGGGTCCATTATAATTGACTCTAGATCGGAGTCACTTGCGTCCTTGAATGCATGAGTGCTAGGTTCACATTCTTCAATAATCGGATCACACATGATTGGCTCTATTGTGAAGACTGAAATGCCATAGCCATCCTCATCACAATGGGGTGTGCATTGTTCTTCATTGATGGCTACATCCAGGGTTGCTAAAATCTCTGCCCAAACATGAGGTTCAAATTCTTCACCAGGAAATACTACGGGTGCATAGGCTAGGTCTTGAATTGATCTATGAGTTTCCTTCGCACCTACCTCTCTTGCTTTTTCTCTTTTCTCTAGTTCTATGGCTACTTTGCACATCCATAAGTGGGTGTCTTCATCCATCCATGAGGATCCTGATCCTACGGAATGCACTGATCCTGTATCATCCTTAGCTCTATGGATGGGATTCCATTGAATAGGGGGAAGGTCTCTATGAGAGTGATCCTTGCGATTGACTTTGGTTGTAACACCTAAGTGTTGCAAATACAAAGAATTGGTTCCCCAATCTTGTACCACTTGCAACTGTCGCATAAATGGCCTTCCCAAAATCATCTGATAGGCCTGATTCTTGCTAAAGTCACATATAGAAAAAGTATGTTCAAACTCTACACCACATGTAGTGAGAGTTATCCTTTCTAGCAGTCCTAAGGGTCTTTCTATGTGACCATTGGCCATCTGCAATTTCATTCTCGTTGGCCTCAGTGCTGGCTTGCCCCAACGTTTCCATAGGGAAGTGGTAGCAATTGCAACTCCTGCACCTGAGTCCAAAATTGCCTTGGTTCTGTACCCCTGATGGGTAACAGGAAGATAGGTGTTTCCTTCTTCTCCTTCGCTCATGTCTCTTATCTTGTCCAAGGGTATTTCTGGCACTGTTCTATGAGATCCTACCTGGGCATGAGGTTTTTCTACTTCTGGCATTCGTTTGTCTACATGTTTCCACAATTCAGGCTTAACCTTGATTAGCTCTTCTAAAGTGAGATTGCACTACACTTTAGTATTCTTCACTACCTCCCTGTTCCTAGGTATGATTGAGTCTTTGTTTCTTATCATGACTGCGGGTTCTCTCATACAAGTAGACTTAGCTTCCCATGGGCCTGTGAAATGGGGCAGTTCCTATAAGGAATTAGAATCGAAGTCTAATCTCTCATGAGATTGGGCACTCTCCTGGTCTCCATAAATGGAAGGAATGTCTAGTGGGAATTGATCGTGCGTGTCATCCACAAGTTCAATTGGAGAAGGATCTTCACTTTCTTTAGCCCATTTCTCTTCTTGAATCTCTCGCAGGAATTTTGGTGAATTCGATTCATAGAAGAAGAGGTGTCTAGTTCATTGGAGTTAGGCACATAAGCTTCCTGGGGTGGAATGCTTATTCTATCACTTGCACTCTCCTCAGACTGGGAGGAGACTCCTTTTCCATACTTTGCAATTAACCTCTCCAAAATCTATCTAATAGACCATCAAAATGCAATGGTGTTCTAGTGGAGCTAGAGAAATTGAAGAGGCAACTGGCCTCAAACATGGCTTGAGCCAATTCCACCATCTTGGTGCAAAGTTTTGTTCGTTTGAGCTCTAGGTCCGTTCTAGGGTAACACTTTTCATGATCTGTTACATTTGGCCCTTCCTGGATTCTGGCCTGATATGCCCTAAGCATCATGTCTATGTCCTCAGGAGTGGGATTGGCTAGGACTAATCCTACTCTAGGTGGTGGGTGGGTTATGTGTGGTGGATTAGAAGGTTGGGGAATGGAAGGTGATGGAGATGGTAGTGGGGGTGATGTGTGAGAGTGCGTTTGAGATGTGATTTCAATTATCTTGGCTTTTGTTTCTCTTAGGCTTTCCTCAAGTTCATCCATCTTCTTCGCCCATTGTCTTTTCATATGTTCATGACTTTCTCTCCAAGCTCTTGTCCTCTTCTTATTTTGGCTCTCAACCTTGCTAACCTCCGCATTCTTTTCCTAGCCTAATTCTTGGTTTTGCTTAAGTTCTTGAGCTCTAGTGATGACTTGCACTAGGGCCTTGGAAGTCACACTTCCCTTGGAGTCTACCACTAACCCAATAATGTTGATGGGAGCGATTTGTGGCATGTTGGTGGGGTTCTTGGGACACTCTCGTAACAAGTGCTCCTTCCCACAATCTGGACAAAAGCCTTGAATTGTCACAGATTGGGGTTGCATCGGTGCAGGTATAGGGCAATCACGAATGAGGTGATCTCCCTGACATCGATAGCATGGCCCTCTAGGAAATGGAGGTCTTATCTGCCTAGGCTGAGGTCTAGAGTTGGGATTTGTGTACATGACATTCACATATTCTGGCTCCCAACTAGATTCACTCAATTCTTCATAATAGTATGACTCATTATGCTCAGGTGACTGCATGTAGTAAGCCTATGGGCTATCAATATGGGTAGAGTCAAAACTATGATCACTTGGGTCACTTTCTGAAAGCAATGGTGTTACTGGCACTAAGGCTCTATTTAGATTTTCTTTTGTCGCTGCATACTTCACTGGGATCACATTGGCTGGAGGAGGGGGTTGTTGTGCTAGAACTGGTTGTGGTCTTTGCTTCCCTCGATAGGGTGGTTGATAGGGTTGCTGGGGCCTACCATACTGCTGTTGTGGGTACTCATTCTGGTATTTTCCTTGCTGTGGATAAGTCTGAGGGTAATTTTGTCTCACACCTTATTTGTTATATGGGCAGTCTTGCGCAGTGCGGTTGGTGTATCGCCTTTCTATGGTGCAGTATTGGCTGTTAGAGTTCACTTGGGGTTGAACCATGACAAGGCACACATTAGCCATATGGTACAGTTGTAGCATCGTTTTCTTGGGGCAAATCTAGGAATCTGCTTGCTAGAAACACCTAATTTCTGAGCTACCTTTTCTGCTAGATCCTCAATTGCTGTGGATTGTGAGGAAGCGAGGCTAGTAGAGCTATCTGAATCTTTATAGATCTTTGAGAGCTCTAATTCCTCCCCTTGATTATCTTCAATGTCTATGCACATGCATACACACTCTTCTATGGATCTAGGGTCCTTTAAGTACACATATGATCTCAGTTTGGTACTTAACAATCCGACTAGAAATAAGGCCACTTGTTTGACTGGAGTGGGTAACTCTCGAACATGGCATCTCTCTAGGTATTGCCTAAACCTTCTTCTTGCAAGCCTTACTGTCTCTTGATGTGTTTGCTTGAAGCTGTATATCAAGGAAGATGTGTTATGCCTCATGCCACTCTTAGAAAACTCGACGATGAACGCTTCAAGAAGTTGGATGATATTTCTGAACTGACCTTGGTGATGTCGGAACCATTTTTAATGGTTCCAATGGGCTGATCTGGGTTTTTAATTTGGACAATAGGTCTTCTCAGACCATCCTCATAGATGTGAGCACCTAAACGGTTGGTCTGCATATATTCCAGTTGAGTCTTGTAGGGACCTTCTGGTTTTTCTAAGTATACCACTCTTGAGCTACCTACACGTCTTTCCAAGTTATAAGACATCTCCGAGTCACTAGTTTCTGAGTCTAGCGCGTAGGGGTGGCCACTCAACTACTGGGCCCAAGACCTAGCGGTATGGTTGACACTAGCCTCGGATGATCTAATACTTTGATGGTCTCTCCCTAGGTGTGTGCCCGATCTAAGGTTCATATGCCCTTCCAATTAACCCAATGATCCTTGTACAACCACGTTGCTAATTCTTTGATGCCAATCACTTGTTCTTTTTAACCTCTCAATACTTTTTTTCTTGTCTTTAGTTAAGCGTCGTTAGGAGCACTTAAGTGTGTCATACTTGATGTTCTTCGCCCACTTAGTTTAAGTTCTTTTCCCTTAAGTTGTCCCTTGAATGCAATTTAGCCTATTCTTAAGCTAAGAATGGACTGAGGAGGTTGAGAGATGTTCCAACCTCAAGTCGCTTCACCTTGCTATACTTGTCAGCCCTGGAAGTGTGTTCCCAAGCATGCATACAATGGCACTTGCTTTGATTTCTCCAAAAGCTCTCGATGATCCTGTAAAAATTCCAAGTTTAGCTCAAATTTTTACTTTCAATTGACAGATAAGTTATTTTAGACACTTTTAATGATCCTTTCTCCCCCTTTTGTATTGCCAAAAATTTTTCTCTAGAGCTCCCTTGGTGTACCCACCCCACAGAGGGTCAACTTCAAAATACCCTGTCTGAAAATCAACGAGCTTTTCGACAAGTTCTAGAGCTCAGAAAACGGATTTCATATGAAAAAGTTATGATAGTTCAAGGTTTAGGGGGTTAAAACAGACAATCAGGACCTTTCAAGATTCTAGGGCATTTTCTTAGGCCACAATAATTGTATGGGTAATTGAATGTGCAAATATGCCCAAAATTTAGTCCAAATTTTCAAAAAATTACCCCTCTATTTTTCGTCAAAAATGCATGTCTATCATGATAGACGATGTCTGTCGCGATAGACACTGGCTGTCGCGTGGGGTTGTCTGTCACGATAGATGGGTGTCTATCGCGATAGACGATTTCTATCATGGTTCCTGTTTGTTATGATAGATGGTGTCTGTCATGATAGATGGCATCTATCGTTCGTCGTGGTTTGGTCTATCACGATAGACGGTGTCTGTCACGATAGACGGTCTCTATCGTGGGGTCCTATCTATCACGATAGATGGGTTTCTATTGTGATAGACCATGACTATCGTTTGTCGTGGGTCTATCTGTCGCAATAGACGGTGTCTATCGCGATAGATGCAATTTGTCATGGGGCTCTGTCTGTCGTGATAGATGGGTGTCTATCACGATAGACGATGTCTATCGTCTGTCATGTTTTGGTCTGTCGCGATAGACGAGGTCTGTCACGATAGACGAGGTCTGTCACGATAGACATAATTTGTCGTAGGGTCTGTCTGTCGCGATAGACAAGGTCTATCATGGGGTGCTGTCTGTCGCGATAGACGCTGTCTGTCACGATAGACAATGTCTGTTGTGATAGATTGAAAAAATGCAATTTTTTTTGAAGCTTTTAGTGATTTGGAGTGCTCTAATGGTGTAGGTTATTGTGCCAAGCATGCAAACAAAAAATACTGAGTTTCTCTGTCTATCGCGACAGACAGAGATCGTCATCCCGAGACATGTGCAGAGTTCTATCGTACTTGCACAACCTGCTAGAGATGGTGGTACAACTAAAACCTAGAGCAAAAGCTCAAAAACACACAAAAAAAATTGCACACAAGCTCTCTCTTGCTCTCTCTCACAAGTGAAATGAGGGAAATGAGGTGGGGAGGGGAATATGACCAAAAAACTGAAATTTTGTGAAGATGGAGATGGAGGGGGCAGATGGTGAGGATGATGATGGTGATGCAAAAAGAAGAAAAAATGAAGAAAAATAAGGAAAAGAAAGGATATTATCTATAATTCCAATGTCTCAACTCTACGTCTTACCATCACACGCTCGTCCTCGAAGCTCTCTCCCCGGAAACGATGCCAAATTTGGTGTCACTCTAGCACAATGGCAAGTACCAACGTGAGGAGATCCACCTCATAAATGTCAATCCGTGGAGATGTGAGGACTAGTATGAAGACTGATCAAGTGATGGCACAAGTGCGTGAGTGAGAAGCACACAAACATGCACACACACACACACATGCACCCAAGGCAAGAATGAGGAGAGGAACAATGGAGTTCTTTGCATTCATCAAAAAGTCTCTTAAATAAGCTCAAATCACTAACAATCTAACCCAAAAATGAGCTCTCTAGATCTTTTTATAGTTTTTTAACTAGCTTTGGCCTTGTCCAGACCTAATGTCCGGCCTAGTTAAAAATTAGGTTCTAGAGCCTATTTGAGGGCTCAAACGGAGTCTAAAAATTATGAAAATTGGTATGTAGCTAATTCTAATACTCCTCAAGCTCGAGGACTCCTTGGCTTGAACAAAATGGAGTCTATTCTACCAAAAATAGAATTTACAATGTTTGTGTAGTGATGAAAATCACTTGAGTTGGAAATAGTTCATGGAAAAAATGATTAGGCCTTGTTATTGGATTATGCATGACTGCTCCTTTTTGCTGGTATGATCTTCTTTTAGCTTGCATGCCAACATTGAGCTTCAAGATTGTGGCTACACTAAGCCCAGATATTAAGGCTACATCACTACATCATCTCCCTTGTATCATACCTTCAGAATTATATACATTTGATTCATTTAGTGCAAGTCATTCTCTGTGTACTGTTTTCTGTTGCAAAGTCTTAATCTCAAGGAGTTTGACTAGTCATTTTCTCTTCCTATACTCATCTATTTGATGTGATTCAAATTGGAATAGGTAGCTTCTGACATATTAATTTTTATATCATTTGGTTCATTAGATTGTGAGATAAATTCTCTGCAAGCAACCTATGTTTTGCTCACTCTCATCTTCGTGAAAAGTCAAGATTACACCCCCAACTTCTTAATATCATTTCTCATCATATATGCATCCTAAACTAGTGAAATAACTATATCCAACCATCTCCTCACAATGGTATTGGAGCAATCATCAACTCAACATGGGAGATGGATTCCCATCATCCATTGAGAAATTGGATCGAGGTAATTACTTTAATTGGTCAATTAGAATGGATGCATATCTTCAAGGTAGAAATCTCTATGGCTACATATCTAGAGATGAGCTGATGCCAATACTCAGAAGCAAAGGTCAACCTACTCAAGAAGAATAAGAATGGTTAACAACATGATGCTCAAACGATGCTTTAGCCAGGTCATATGTTCTCAAATCAGTTTCTAATTTCTTACTTCCACACATTAGAGGAATTGTAAGACATCACAAGAGACATGCAATGCTCTTGAACCATTCTTCTCTTCAAGCACTAGAGCTAGGAAGAATCAACTCTGGATGGTATTCACCACACTCAAGAAGACACCCAAGCAAAGTGTGACTGATTTTGTCACCAAAATGAAGGACCTCGCTGACCAACTTGGAAGCATTGGAGAAGTCATTGAAGAGGAGCAAATTGTGAGACAAGTGATCAATGGAATAAAGGAACATGATAAATGGGAAGCCTTCACCACATCAATGGACCTATACATGGATATGCAAGTACTTGACTTCAAAACTTTCATGGGGAAACCATTCACTCATGAAGCCAAGATTTTGAAGAATAATGATAACTCAAAACGTAACCAATCCTCTACCCTATACACTCATAAAAAGAAGAGCAAGGATAACAAAGGCAAAGGCAAAAGATATGATGATGAAGCTAGTACCTCCCAAGCTAACTTTGCAGGAAGAGGTAGAGGTACAAGAGGAAGAGGTAGAGGAGGTAGACAAGGCAGGGGGAGATTCCAAGGCTCTTCTCCACGTGCCATATATGGCTTGACTAACCATACAACTCAAAATTGTTTTAGGAATCCCAAAAATCACAGAGGAAGAGGCTTCAACAGAGGAAGCTATGGAAGAGGAAGATCAAATAGTTTCAATGGCTACAACAACAACTACAACAATACCAATAACCAAGGAGGATATAGAGGAAGAAGAGATTAAAAAAATTACACTGAAGAGAAGACACAAGAGGACTCACTTCTATTAATGAACATGACCATGAAGCAAGGTAAAAAAGATGAGCATGTATTCTTTACAGATTCTAGTTGTTCCAATCTTGTAGCAAGGAGTGTGGCTCTACTATTAGACGTGGAAAATATGAATCTACTTAGTAAGGTATTGTATGTACCTACCATAACCAAAAACTTGATAAGTGTTGGGAAAATTGTAGAGAAAGAATTGCAGGTAAGGTTCACAAGGAATGGAGCATTTGTGGAAGACCCTCAAAAAGGATTCAAGAGAATTGCAAATGGAGAAAAGTCACGTAGACTCTTTACATTTGAATTGCAAGATTCTAGAAATATAGCTCTATTCAATTATAGAGGACAAACCCTATCAGAATTAAAGATGTGGCACAAAAGATTAGCAAGGATCAAAGTGTACTTGGCCTACCTAATATATCCAAGCAACATATGATATATAGATGCAGTGCTTGTCAATTTGATAAGTCACATAGACAAACCTTTATGAAGAAAAGTTACATCCATGGTGACTGTTGGCATTGTACGGGAAGAAGCAAGTACGGGCATGCATGCAGATCTAGCACTAAGGCAACCCATTAATTTTTTCCAATCCTTACATCATTTTAAAAGTGATTCTCATCACTAAAAACCATTGTAAATACTGTTTCCCTTTTTGTAGCTCCATTTTGTACAAGCCGAGGAGTCCTCGAGCTTGGGGAGCCTTAGAAGTAGTTGCCTGCCAATTTTCATATTTTTTAGATCTCGTTTGAGCTTTCGAATAAGCCCTGGAACCTAATTTTTAACTAGGCCGAACACTAGGTCTGTACAGGGCCAAAGCTAGTCAAAAACTATAAATAGAGTGTGTTGACCTAAGTATCAACTTAGGGACTTGCGGAGAAAGAGACTATACCTCAATCCCCTCACAAGTGCATATAGTGGGGATACACACCTTTAATTATCAATCCAAAGAGTATACAAACCTAGCCGAGTGTATGAAGACATGCAATCATGTAATGGTCAATGCAAATGAACTACTCAAAGAAGGTAAATAAGGCATAGACTTATCCAAACAAGCTCCAACTGTTGGTCAAGGCGAAACGATACTTGGTGCAGCAGCCGTCAGTATTTTGGACTTTTCTCCCAGCTCCGAACTTCAAATATAGCAAATAGCATATGCGTTTCGAAGCTCTCGAGAAGACGCATCCAATGGCAGTGGTTTCACTCAATTCCGACGCTCCTACTTCAAGTTATGAGCGAAATACTGAGTCGCAGGAATACTTTCCTACACTTCAGCACTTCCTACACTTCGCACACACCTTTCCTACAGCAAGGAAACACTTTCATGGATAGATAACACTCACAAGCACTCTTTACAAGCAATACACATGCATACAAGCTCACGAAGAAGAAGATAAGGAGGGAAGAAGACACAAATTCGAATTTCTGTGCTCTCTCTTCTCACAATGGCAAAAAGTTCTTTACAAAGAGTCACATTTGACTTATATACTAGTGCCCTAAGTTTGGTCCTTTCACACAAGAGATCGGCACTTTATTTACTAAAAGACTAAATCTCTACTATTTTACATGGGTAAGCTTCTAATCTTCTGTGGGGATGCATCTAGAGGACTCCTCTAGTGCCTTTACAACGGAAAATATATTACAAGAATGATTATGATACAAAAATATGATGCCCAAATCGGAAAAATTTTGGGGCCCGTCTTTTTCTCTGCTTTGTGCGCTCTTTAGCTCTGCAACACTCTCCCCCTCTTCATCTCTGTCGTCCCTTGACAGACTTTGCTTCGCGCACGCGTCCAGTGGTCCGTGTTGCCTGATTCTTGATCTTGCATTACATTTTAGAGGCGCTCTGCTTTTCTTCGCACGCTCCCCTTGGTCAGTATTGTCTGCAGTTAAACAGACATGCAGATTCGATGGCCTTCTTGATTCAAGCTCTACTACTCGAGAGCCTGTTGCACTTGTCTTGCTTGTTGACTTGGGTTGCCACGCACGCCACCAGTGACTAGGAATGTGCTGTTCTTATTCACCCTCTTAAACTTTTCAGCCTCTACCCCTTTGTAACTTTTGGTCCTCTGATTTGTCCTGGTTGCACACATCTGACCCTGTTGTATTGCTTTGAGGCTGTTTACTTCTTTCCACCGTGCATGACTTGGCTGATTTCTCTTTTCGCCTGATGCGTGCCCCTGCGGGGCTCTGTGCAGAGATGGGTAATGCGCCCCTGCGGGGCTTCCTGCAGAGATGTATCTTCAAATCTTGCTTTTTAGTGAAGCTGCTTCTTTCGTTGTCTTCTTCTTTTCTTCTTCTTACTCGATTCTCCCTCAACACTGCCCCCCTCCTGGACTCTGTCGTCCCCGACAGGCTTTGATAAGCGACGAGCATATGTTCGATATACTGTTTGCTCTTTATCATTCAGCAGATTAGCTTCATGTATCATCAGTTGTTTCCATTGTTCTGCCTTCACGCCATCATGTGGTGGCTGTCTGTGATCTGCGAAGAAGCTTAATTCATATGCTACTAATCTAGCATTGAGATTAGATGACATCTTCAAAAATATCTCTGAATCTATTTCAAAGAATCCTGTAAAAAACGCTTCTTCAAATGTCTGCATATATGGACTTGGCAAGAACATAAGCCTGGAGTAATAAGCCATTATAGTTGGTCTGCTTGGCATCACTGATAGATCAAAAATAAGTATGTCTGTGCCCTGATTAATTCCAATAAAATTCAAAAAGGTGTATGCCGCGTGTTTGAAAACTTTCAGCACAGTGAGTAGCATACTAAGTATTTTATTTGTCATTTTGACAGCTAAATCTGGTACTGTCGCATAATTTTGTAGCCAAAATTCTATGGTTTTTACCATATAATCTTCCGTTGGCAAGTAATTGTGTGGCGGGCTCAGAAGTAGCGGATAATTCAGCCACTGATTATTTAGTGTACCGTTCCTTTGCATGTCCAAAAATGCTCTAGCTTCTCTTCTACGAGGTACAGGACAAAATGCCGGGTTTACCTGCAGGGAATATGGAGCGGCTTGCCAGTGTATCCTTAATGTCGGATGTTTCTCCAAAAACTTTCTTCTCCAAACTGGCTGTGCGGCTTCAAATTCTGCTTGAGTAAAATTGAATGTATCATTCTCGAAGTTGAGCTGCTCATCAGGGCTCGTTTTTGTGATCTTCTTGATATATTGACGTGTTTTCTCTTTCAGTAATCCGTATGGAATATTGAAAGGCTTCATAAGCGTCTCTAAGTCTTTTCCTTTGATCTTTGCTTCTTTCATGACTTTGATGACTTCATTTTCAAAATTTTCCGTCAATCGGGACACCACTAGTGCCCGTTCCTTCTGACTTATTTCTGTAGTATATGGCATAGGATGATCATCATGTAGATCCGCCACCTGCTCACGTATGGGAGAATGATAGATCGGTTGAGATAGAGGGCTTACCTCTACCTCGTCAGTAGGATGTTTCTTTTCTGGCACTACTGATGTCCCGATCGGTTCTTTGTCTTGCCTGTGAATCTTCAACTGTTCTATGCATTCATCTTTTTCTTTTATTGTTTGCACGGCTTCTCCAAGTGCTTCTTTGGTTGCCAGTAGTTCCTTACCTATGTCAGCTACATGATCCATATTTTCACTGTAGCTTTGGACCAGTTTTGCCTGTGCTGTATTCAGCTGCTTTTTGAGCTCACCTATTTCCTGAGTGTGCTTCTGTTCTGATTCTTCTCGTACTTCTTTCGCTTGTCGCAGCAACTCGGCATACTTTGCTATCTGCTCTCTCAATTCCTGTTCTTTAGTGTCTGAGGGTCCTTGTTGTATCAGTGGTTGATCATATAATAAAGAGTTCATTAATTCTTTATTTCTGTTGCGTAGGCTGTCATTCTCTTCCATATATAACTTGAGTTGTTGTTCTAATAATGTGCTCCGCATCTTCATTTTCTCTTTTTCAGCCTCGCTTGCTTCGTGTAATCTTTGCAACTCCGTTAGTTGTGTATGCAGTTGTTGATTCTGAGCAATGGATGCTGCATGTTGTGTCTGGATTGCCAGCACTTCCGTATTCTTGTTTACTAATTCTTTTTGCGCTGCAATCAATTGTGCCGCTAGCTGTTCACTTATGAGTTGAAACTGATTCTTTTCCCTTTTTGCTTGATCATATTCGGCATCTATATCCATCATCTGCTGCTGAGTGTCCATGGCTGTTTGAATCATCTGTTTTACCACAGGTTTCAATTGCGTAACATCTACATTAAGCCATGTTTTCAGTATTGTCGGTTCTTCGCCGGTATTGACGTCTTTGCCTTGAGCAATGTGTAATGTGGTGTCATGGGGCTGCCTGATCTGAAGCTGGATTCTTGGCTCAGCCCCCATATCTTCTTTATTTCCCTGAGGTGTGTCATCAGGCACCTCGATCACAGTTTGTTCTTGTTGTCGGAGCTCCTTCGTTTCCTTACTCACTGGAGTTTGTTCTTCCTCTTTAATAGGTGCTTTGACATGTGTAACCCTAGTGGTCGTATCTTCCTTGATGCTTATTTTTGTAGTGTCATTCAATTGAATGACGTGCTCCGGTTCCATAGATTCTTCGACTCTTTTTTCTTCTTCTTCCTGATTTTGTGGCGTGACTTCCACTTGATTGACCTCGTTCCATTCACCCTCGTGTGATTCAGTCCGAATGTCAGTATCCAATGTATCTTTTTCGGGACTGGAATCCGTATTTGTGCTGGAATCATCAATGCCCAGCTCTTTGTATCTTCCCGCTTGTTTCGGTGTTTGCTCTGGATTCCGTTGTGTCTGCTCTTGACTAGCTTGTCTATAATGATGTCCTTGAATGTTTAAATTGACTTGCCCTTGCATATACTGATGTGTTTGCTCGAGGGCAGCAGACAGATCTCTCTTAGTAATTGGCATTTGTGTTGTCGTGATCTTCGGTAAGAGGTGCGTTCTCTTTGATTGCGGTGTTGCTTGAGCTTCCTCTTCTCGTAGGCGCTTCGTACCCCTCATGGGTTTCTGTGTGCTGGTTCCAGCCTCTTCAACCATGGCTACAGCTTTCTTCTTCTTCGGGACCGTCGCTGACTTGACATACCTCGGTAGTCCTTCCGAAGTTGGCATCTCTCTCAAACAGTTCTTCATTTCTAAAGCTTCATGAATCAGCAATGTAAGAGCTGAACTGCCATTTAAAAACTTCTTTTGCCCCCACTTCTTTTGTGCTTCAAACAGTCTTTCTTGGACATACCCCGTTAGATTGACTTTGTTTCCAATTTGCCTCATGGCATGTGATAGTAATTGGACTACAATTTTCTGTGGAGCGGTATACCTGTGCATACTGGGAAAACAAAAATGTTGATGTACCAGTCGTACAGCATCCTCTATGTCAATTCTGTTAATTTCCAGGAATGATCGCTTCTTGGGATCATGGCATTCTTCTTTCACATTAGTAATGCCTGTTTGATTCCATCCAAAAGCTCTGTTAATCAACTCGTGTGTAAATTGGATGGTCTTCCATGTCCCGACTTTGTCCAATACACGTGCTTCTGGGACTGAGATCTTTGTTGCAGCAGGCTGCATGGTGTTCATTACCTGTGCACACCTCTGAAAATCTGGTACATATATAGGCAGTTTAAGAAATGCCTCTATTCCCGCTTGCGTCCATACGTCCTCAATATGAGGTAGTCCTTGTATTATTGTCTTGAAATCCTGGGACATGATTGGAAAACAATGATCTGTGTCCATGATTTTGATGGTAGCCATGAAAATTAGCTCCGCCACTGGTTGATCATCCCTAAACCAATGACCTCTTGCCTTTGTCACTGATTCCAACGAAAGAAGTTGCACCTCTTCTTGCTGTGTAGATTCGGAATCGGTGGAAGCCATCTGCACTCAATATAGAGTATGAATTAGTATCCATATGTTCTCAGAAATCCTCCTCTATATGTTGGTTATAAGTTCGATGTCGCTCCGAGTGCATGGTGTCATCCCTTTCCCGTGTGTGTGAGAAGGGTAATACCTGGATCTTTTACTTTTTTATGTATTTTTATATATATATATATTTTTTTGCTGAAAAGGAAACAGAAATGTTAGTCCATAGCCGAAGCGGTTAGTAATTTTTTTTGATTATTTCTTAATGTGTGTACAAGTGCTCTCCTATTTCCCTATTAGGAAAATGTGCATGACTATCTTGAAATAGAAGAAGGATGTGCCGAATGCTTGGCCTTGTAATGTGGCCCTATCATGCATACTTTGGATCTCGACAATGCAAAATGTGTGCAATTGGAAGTAGTTGGCGTATGCATGCTGTACAGTTTGTCTTTCGGCATCCAGATTTGCTTCGTTGTGCTGGGCTTCGTTGTATGTTGCCCACTTCTACTGAATGTGGCTCTTTTCTTCTTTTCGTAGGTCTGCTTTATTTGATGTATGACTCTCGGTACGTCTCGGGCTGCCTTTACAGACTCTTTCTTTCTCCAGTAACTCTTTATTCGTGGTTGTTTAGCCAGTGGGTTGCATTGGTTCTTCTTGTTTCGGGGATCCTCCCTCCAGTTGATTTGCCTTGGGATGCAAGACTTCGGAACCCAAATTTGCGATCAATCTTGTTGAGCAGCTACGACTGTCTTGGGGATCCATAGTGTAGTAATTTGTCGATGATTTCGCTGTTCAGACGGAATTGGTTTTTGCTTTGCTCGTTTGTTTTGATGTCCGTTGTGCTTTTGTCTTCGTAGATATTCCTTCACTTGATCTTTCTTTATCCACACTTGGTTAGAATATGGAATAGGGTATATTTTTATGGTGACAGGTTTTGAATTACTCTGAGGCATAGTCTCTTTGATGCAGGGTGTTTCAGTGAGATTGATTTCAGTTTGAGTGATATTCTCAAGACTTGCTAGACTGGAACAAGGTGTGCAAGCAGAATTCAATGTGTCCGCACATATAGTACTCGATGAAGGTGTATCTATAGTGCTAGAGATCATGCATTCAGGACTTTGTTCATTAGATTGAACTATTTGCTCCGTGCTCACCGATTTTAGTGGTCGCTCATCTAGCAAACTGAATACTTCACGATGTCCTATCCTGGCTGAGATATATCCTAACGCCAATTGAATGGTCACCTCGTATTCGTAAATCCAGTCTTGACCTAACACTACTTCCTCAAGCAAATCTTGGTCATGACACACTAACAGTTTTTGTTCCATGGTGTTGTTACCAAGATGCAACGGTAAGGTGATCTCTCCTATGCACTGAGTAATTGTTCCTCCTATTCCAATCAACTGGGCCATTGATGGGCGTATTGTCTCTTTGAGTTTTTGGGTCAAAGAAAACTTAATGCAGCTTACAGTGGCACCTGTGTCAATAAGAGCATTTACCAAGTGATACTCCGTTTTTCCGGCTCCCAAATTTAGATAGGGTTGTGTTCTTTGCAATCCTAGGTTTTGAGTGGCTCTAAAATTAGCCATCGGAATGAGTTCTTCTCCTTGACGGTATCTTTCATCTCGCTCTCTCATCCACTCTTTTCGTTTCTTTATCCTTTCCAATGCTTCTTGTCTCGCCTCTTCCCGTATTCTTTCCTCTTCTAAACATCTGTTTTTACCTTTGATTAATCGTGACATAATTTCGTCAGTTAATGGTTCTAGGTATTTCTTTACTCTACACCCGCTGATGTAGTTTGGTAACACATCTCCATCTAGAGTTGCTAAGCTGATGGCTCCACCTGTAGATATACGATTGATGATTAATGGACCATATCCTCTCTTTTGCAACTCCTTAGCATGTTGTTTCAAAGTGTATACCAGAACTAAATCTCCTTCCTTCAATTGTTTGTCCTTGATATGCGCGTCAAAATAGGCCTTTTGTCGTCTTTTCGCAGCGTAAATACCCGCTACTGCTTGTAACCTAGTTTCATGAAGCTTTTCTATTTGGTCCAATTGGGCTGATAATTCATGTCCCGTCCACTCGTAAGTAGTTGCTACTCTAAGAGTGGGAATCAAGAAATCAATTGGCAAAATAGCGTTTTGTCCATACACTAAGTTAAAAGGAGTAGTGCCTATTGCAGTTTTATAGGCTACTCGGAATGCCCATAAAGCATGGTGTAACTGCTTATCCCAATCTGATCTACCGTTGTTAACGATTTTGGTGAGAACAGTACACAAGATTTTATTTGAACTTTCCGCTTGTCCATTTGCTTGTGGGTGATAAGGGGCAGATTTCTTATGAATTACTAAGAATTCATTCAACAAGGCTTCTATCACTTCATTGACAAAGTGCGTACCTCTATCACTCACAATCTCTATAGGTAGTCCAAATCTAGTGAAGACATTCTCGAAGAGAAACTTGGCTGTAGTTCTTGCGTCATTTTTCTTTGTTGCTTTTGCTTCAACCCATTTGGTCAGGTAATCTGTGGCTATAATTATGTATTCGGCATGTGAACCTTTTGCTGGTGGGCTGATAGGTCCTATGAAGTCTATTCCCCACTTCGTGAAAGCTCTAGCACTCATCATGGGTCTAAGTGGCATCTCATCTCTTCTAATAGGATATTTTGTTCGTTGACAAGTATCACACCGTTGCACATATGTTATGGCGTCTTGATGTAGAGTTGGCCACCACATTCCAGCAAAGAGGATCATTTTTGCTGTTTTGTCTACAGAGAAGTGTCCTCCTGCAGCTCCTGTATGGGCCATCTCTAAGACAGAGAGATATTCATTTTCATGAATGCACATTCTTAATTGGTTATCTTTCCCGCGTTTAAAGAGTTGTTTTCCTATGATGGCATAATCCTTACTCTGTTCTTCAAGAGCATGCTTCCTTGCTAAAGTAGCTCCGTCAGGGTACTGTCGAGTTTTCAAGAACTTTACTAGAGGCATGCTCCACCTTGGTGCTATTGTGGAATAGCATAATGTAGAGTTCTCATCTGGGGTTTGTTCTTGACAGGTTTGACAGGTTGACACATAGTTATGTGCATCTCGTTGCATGGTTGGCTAATATATGCCAAATCTCTTGAGTGTTTGCCACGTTCCATTTGCCTTCAAATGAGTGTTCCATTGGTTTATGTGTGCTTTCTGAAGCCACATTTCTTGTTCCTCTTCTTCTACGCATCTCATTAGTAATCCGCTTGAATCCTGGTGGTACAAACTTCCCGCAATGATGTGAAGGTTTTTAGTTTTCCAGAGATCTTGCGTTTGGTTTGGCATGATCCCATCTTTAGGTCCATGTGTAAGTATCGGGATCAATTTTTCAGCCCACTGAGGACATACTTCCAGGTTAAAAAGATAAGTATCTGGCAGGTCGTCAGGTACTCCTGTGGGTGGTTCTCCATGGGTCATACGAGATAAGTGGTCTGCTCTTATGTGGGTGTTTCCTTTCTTGACTATTACCTCAAAATCAAATTCGATTAGCAATAAAAACCATCGTACTAGTCGTCCTGTATTACAAGGCTTGTTGACTAGGTACAATAGGGCTTGATGATCAATGAAGAATTTGAATCTGTTTGCCAGTAAGTAATGTCTGAATTTCTTGACTACGTATACCATCCCTAGGCCTTCTCTCTCCGTAGTAGTATAATTGCGTTCTGCTTGATTTAACTGTGTACTGGCATAGGCTATCGGGTGGTCTAATTTTCCAGTGTCAGCTGGTTGAGCTAAGATGCAACCAATGGCAAACTTGGAAGCATCAACATGGATGTGAAACGGTTTATTCCAGTTGGGGACTCGAAGGATGGGTGCTGAACTCAATCGATCCTTTAACTCATTAAAAGCTTTTTCACATTCTTCGGTCCAATTAAATAGAGTCAATAATGCATAAAGAGGTCTAGCAATTATGGCGTACATATGTATGAATCTTCGATAGTAACCACAATGTCCCATAAATGCTTGAACTTCTTTAGCAGTTTTAGGTCTTGGTAAATCCAAAATTACTTTAATTTTGTCTTCATCCGTTGAAATTCCATTCTTAGAGACAATATGTCCTAAGATTTTCCCTTGTCGCACCATGAAGACACATTTTTCAGGATTGAGGCATACTCGATATTGTCGACATTTAGCAAAAATCTTCTCAAGTTCAGGGATGTGCTCTGATCGTATAACTGAATATGTACAAAGATCGTCCACGTATACCTCCATGCTTTTTCTCAGAAATTCCTTGAACACATGACACATCAATCTTTGGAAAGTAGCTGGGGCATTCGTTAAACCAAAAGGCATGACTCTAAAGGCGTATACTCCCCATTCAGTTGCAAATGCTGTCTTATGTTGGTCCTCAGGAGCAATGGCTACCTGATTATACCCTGAAAAGCCATCCAGAAAACTATAAACTTCCTTCCTTGCTACCCTTTCCAGGAGATGATCAGTGATTGGTAAGGGATAGCTATCCCTTATGGTTGCGGCGTTCACTTTTTTCAAATTGATGCACACTCTTAACTTTCCATTCTTCTTTGGTACAACCACCAAGGGTGACACCCATTCCGTGTGCTCAATTTCGTAGATGAATCCAGCATCTAACAACTTATCTATTTCCTCTTTTATCTTGGCTGAATACACATCATTATAGGTATATGGTCTCTGTTTTGAAGGTTTGGCTTCGGATGTCATGGGGATTCTATGCGCACATATAGATGGATCTACTCCTTTTAAGTCCTTATAAGTCCAAGCGAAGACATCCCGGTATTGTCTTATGAGTCGAATTAACTCTTGTTCTTCTTCTAATGAGACATCCTATCCTATGAAGGTACATCGTTCCTCTCCTCCTTCCATAGTTACAACTATTTTCTTGGTTTGTTCCTTATTATCATATGCTATTCCAGGTTGTGCTTCTCTTTTAGGCATTTGAATAGCAATTTTCCTCTTTTCCACTTCATATTTTTTAAAGTGGGCTGGTACCTCAAATTGGTCTTGGGGTTTGTTCTCTTCATCTTCTAATTCCCTTTCAACTTCTAATTCCTCTTTTTGTGTGGGTTCCTTATATTTTTCATGGGCAGTGATATCTATGTTGGTGGTACTAATCCCTAGATCCATGGGTTCCGGTTCCATTTCAATGCTCTCGTAGTCTTCCTTCCAGTCTTTCTCGATCACTTCTCCTTCTTCTGCCTCCTAAAGGACTACCATATACAAACTAACATCATAACCTTCCTCATCGATACATTCGTTCATAGTCACTACTTCTTCGTTTACACAGACATCGAGGGTGGCTAAGATTTCCATCCAACCGTGAGGTTCGAATTCTTCATCCGGAAATACTTGTGGCATATAGGCTGGGTCTTGTACAGATCTCACTATTCCTTGTTTCTGCTGCCATCCCTTTCTTCTCTCCTCTTCCTTCTTTGCAGCTTGACATATCCATAGATGAGTGTCCTCATTCATCCGGGATTGATCACTAGAACCTGCACTGTGAACCGATTGATCGTCTTCCTCTTTATGGATTTGATTCCATTGCAGAGGTGGCACATCTTGATACGTGTACGTATGTAGGTTTATTCCAGTGGTGGTTCCTGCGTGTTGTAGATATACTACATCTTTTCCCCAATCTTGTACGACCTTTAGCTGTCTCATGAAAGGCCTTCCCAGGATCATTTCATAATTGCTTGGCCTTTCGAAGTGACATATTGCTAAAGTATGTTCAAATTCCACTCCACACGTGGTGAAGACTACTCGTTCCAACAATCCTAAGGGTCTTTCCGTATGTCCATCCGCCATTTGTATTTTCATACGTGTTGGTCTTAATGCTGGTTGTCCCCATTTCTCCCAAATTTCTTTGGTAGCAATGCCGACACCAGCTCCTGAATCTAGTATGGCTTTGGTAGTGTAACCCCTATAGGTGATTGGAAGACAGGTATTTCCTTCATCTCCTTCACTAAAGTCTCCGACCTTATCCACTGGAATTCTCACTGTTTTCACTTCGTCAGCTACCTCTTTCTTTTCCTCCCTGACTTCCCATTGATTGATCAGTTTCTCCTTTAAGTGTGGTTTTACCTTTAACAGTTCCTCGAATGTTAGGGTACATGGGATTTTCACCTCCCTAAGACGTTGTATGATCTCCGATGTTTGAACTGATGGGTTCGTTTCTCGTCTCGTTATTGATGGAATGCGATACAATTCTGAGTTGTGCTCGTACTCCCTGGTGTAGTTGGGTAGTTCCTTTACATCTTCCTTGTCACTTGCATCCATCGGAAAAATCTCTTCTGAATTTAGTTCAGGTATTGAACCCTCTATTTCGTTTTCTGCTTCTAATTCTTCAAAGGGCGGTTCCATTCCTTCTACCTTTTTCCACTTGTCCTCTTGAACTCGTGCCCACAAATCCTTAGTCCAATCTCCTTCTACTTCAGGGACTATGGATCCTTCCTTTCTCTCAATACCAAGTTCATCGTTCTGAGGTCTCTTTACTTCAGGCTTTTCCTGAGTGTTTAGGCACTCTTGGAATTCTCCTTCGGAAATTCGGTTATTTGGTAAAGGTGTTGCAGGTTTTTCTAAGGTTTGTTGGGCAACTTCTATCAGTTTTTTGCAGATTTCCAATCTTTCTTTCTCTAAGTCGCCTCTCGGATATTCTCTCTCATGTTGCTCTATGGTAGGTCCTGCTTTTATTCGTGCCTTATATGCTTGAATCCACATGGCTAATTCTTCAGGTATAGGATCTGCTAGGACTGATCCTACCTCCTCCCTTTTATTCTCATTTTTATTTTCTTCTTCCACTTGGGGTTCCTTCGTTGGTTTCTGTTTACTCTTTTCGTTTTCCTTTTTTTGTAATAACTTTTTTTCTTTTATCCTATCTCTCCGGTTCTTCCATCTCTGGGATCTTTTACTGATGATACTTTTCTCTGGTTCTTCAGAGTCTTCTACTCTGTGTGGGACGGGTATATTCCCCTCTTTGTCACCTTGATTACTCTCGTCCGTGTTATCAGGGTTCTCTCTAGCCTTGGCTCTTGTTATGGCCTTCAAAGGTACGGTGTACTCTTTATCGCTCCCTGATGATTCAATCACTTCTATCACATTAATCCGCACATTAGATGTGACTTTGTTGGGGTTCTTAGGACAATCTCTGAAAAGATGTTCCTTACCGCAATCGCTACAGTAGCCTTCCCAAATTCGTTGTGGTGGTGGTGGGTTTGGTAATGTACATTCTCTAATATAGTGGTCACCTCCACATCTGTAGCATGGTCCTCTGGGTACAGGCTGTCTATTCATTGGTCGAGGTGGCATGGTTGCTCTAGGAGCTGTGTACATTAAGGACACATAGTCCTGCTCATAATTATATGAACTCTCTGGTGTCTCCATGCCATAAGCATATGGTTCATGCAGTTGTCCATATTCCCTTATTGAGCTTTCATAACTAGGGTATGCTCCTTGACTAGGGTCATAAAATGAGTCATATGGTTCACTACTAGTCAAAGGTGTGGCTGGCACTATAGCCCTTTCTAGGTTTTCCTCTGGTTGTGCAATCTTGACTGGAACAACGTTCTGAGGGTGGGGCGGTTGTTGTCCTAGTACTGGTTGTGGTTGCGTATATCCCTGATATGCGTATGGTCGTGGTGCTGGTGCCTGCGGTTGATAAGAAGGATACCTAAAAGCTTCACCTCCTTGATCTCTTTGGGGATATCCATATGGTCTCACATAAGGCTGAGTGGGTTTGGTTTGCCTATTGTAAGGGCAATTCTCAGTGCTATGGTTTGTATATCTCTGCTCTATACTGCAATATTGTAGAGGTCCGGGGACAGAGGGTCTATGAGGAGCATAGGCAGGTGGTGGGGCTACTCCCCTAGTACACAAATGAGAAGGATGATCTCCTCCGCACTGCATACATCTTCTAAGCATAGGCATCCTCATGGGATTAGTGGGATAATTCCTCTGTCCTTGAACATTCAGTTTTTTTGCTACTAAATCTGCTATTTCCTCCACATTGTTTTTGGAGTTTGATGTGCTACTGGCCGATTCTTCACTTTTCAAACTACATGGAGGTATTTTCAAGTCTTCTGCAAGGTTATCTTCTAGGTCTATACATTCCTTCATACATTCTTGCAAGGTTTGAACTCTCTTTACGTACACTAATGACCTCAAAGTTCCGTTCAACAGTCCTTCCAAGAATAATGATACCATTTTATTTTGCGTTGGTCTCTCTTCCACTGGGCATCTATCCACATACTGCTTGAATCTCCTTGCTGCCAATCTCACTGACTCGGTAGGGACTTGTTTGAAGCTGTGGATTAATGATGAAGAATTATTTTTAATTCCTGATTTGGTAAATTCTTCAATCATTTCTTGATATACCTGCTCCATGCTCTGAAAGGTATTCGGGTCCAATGGCTGAAACCAGGCCAAAGCTGTGTCTGACAAGGTAAGGCCAAAAGACTCATACTGAATCAGAAAGTCATCTACCTGCTCGGCTCTAACTACTTGTTTAAACTCTGCTATGTGATTGTAAGGTTCACTAGAGCCATCATAATGATTTCTCATGCACTTGGCAACTTGGATCGGCCTTAGCCGTCTTCCTGCTTCAGGTTGTCTAGGCATTACTGGGAAAATGGGTCTTCCTATTGGTATGCCTGGTCCTCTCACTACCTGTGGTCTGACTGGAGCATGAACTCCATGTCTTGGGTCAATAGCTGGTTGTGGCCGGTAGTTAGGGTTAATGGCAGGCATTGCAAATTGCACATGTGGTCTGACTGGGATCTGGGCTTGTTGTGTTTGTTGTGTTTGTCCCGACTGTTGATATGAATCATTCTGAGATGTTCCAAGTGGATTTCTTGAAGTGGTGGCTTGGTCCCTAGGGGGGAACACTGGGATATTTTGATATTTCAACTCAGCTCTCTCTAATTCTGTTAATGGCCAATACTTTCTCTGATTTTTATCCAAATATGTGATGATGGTGGGGAACTCAGGATCTTGTAACTCATAGATGGTAACTGGATTAGGAGCAGCTTCCCATATAGAGGAATGGGCTCTGAGCAAATGCTCCATCCCATTGATCAAATACACATCTATTAGAGTGTCATCCTGGGGAATCAGGTCTCCTCTCCAAATTTTTGTAGTCGTAGATCTCCCTCTAGGAGTGGTTACTTGCTCTTCGTTTCCACCGCCATTTAAGCTTGAAGCATTATTTTCTTCACCATGCTCGTTAATGTTTTCCGGGTGTTCTGTGACCACATATTGAATATCTTGTTTGTCCATGTACATTCCTCCTACGTACTTGACTGCTGGTCTAGGCACTATGTAGGCTTCTGATGCTTTCTGTAACATGGCCACAGATCTGTTTAAGCCATCCAAATAGATAGGGATCTCATTGTGGTTGGTGTTCACATACTCCAAGGAAGTTCTGTATTCTCCCTCAATGATTGACATCATGCCAATCATGGGTACAGTGTTTTGCATATCCTCTAAAGCCATGGGGATTTTTCCTTCTGACTCACTGGAGGTCTCAGAATAGTGTGAACGGTTACTTGGCTCGGCTACACTCCCTACAGAAGAAATTACACTTCTTCGGCTTCCTAGGGTTCTTCCGGATCTTAGGTTCATCCACTTAAGAGCTCTGATTAGACTTTGATACCCTTTGGTTTTAAGCACTCTTCACAATAGGTCAAAAATGTCTAGAAGACTTGGGTTGGAAAGAATTGAGTAACAAAGAATTTTGTCTGAACACGATACTTGTCTCCCAAACTCACGATACACGATCTCCAGAATAGACGATACCTGATGTATGTTCAGACGATACACGATCTCTGACAAGTATCGCGATACCGGCTAGACGATACCGATACTTGACAAATATCGCGACACCTACGAAACGATACCGATCGCTTAATGAAACGATACCGATACCTGAAAATAAACGATACACGATATCTGGTCTCAGGCGATACACGATACTCAAAGGGAAACGATACTTGGAAATAGACGATACCCGATATGTGGGAAGTATCGCGATCTTTGCTCTAGACGATCTCTGGGCCAAACGATACTTGGCTGAAAACGATCAACGATACTTGGAATCCCACGATACACGATCTATGTTCTGAAACGATCGACGATATACGATATCTGGCAAATATTGCATACACGATATTTGAACCAAACGATACTTGGCTGAAAACGATCGACGATACTTCAGCACCACGATACTTGAGCACAACGATACTTGATCTTCTCGCCAACGATCGCTGGCAAAACGATACACGATACTTGTCAGGTATCGCGATCTTTGACCAAACGATACTTCTCAAGTATCCTGATCGGCACGAAACGATACACGATACATGATACTCGATCAACGATCGCTGGAAAAACGATCTCTGACCAAATATCGCGATCGGTATGAAACGATACACGATCGATGGGAAATATCGCGATACTCAACCACAGGAGCAAAACGATACTTGATAAGTATCGCGATACTCGACCGCGGGAGTAAAACGATACTTGACCCTTAGACAAATTTTAACAAATGTTTTTGAAGTTTTGATTTTACCCCCCTTGATCACCTAGCTCCTCTCTCTTATCCTCCCTCACTGTATCAAGCAAAACACTCTTCTACCCCCTGTAGCTCTCAGACGATACTCAGCGCAGATCGTTTTTCTTTCCTAATTTGATTTGCTTGAGAAATTTTGATTAAAATGGTGGGCTAGCTCACCTTGGTAGCACCTAGAGTCTCTTTGTCAAATTCCCTTACTCTGTGCACTCCCAAATTGCTTGTTTCCTCGCCCACGATCTCTGCCACAGCTCACGTGATACTCGACAGTTGCTCCCACGATACTTGTTCACACAAGTGATTTTTCAAATGATTTTTTTTGGCTTTTATACTTGGAGTTTTCTAGCTTACAAAAAGGAAACTTTTCTCAACAAAACTAAAATCTACTCTAATGACTTGGTCCACTCTCTAATCACTCCTACTCTACTCCTTCTACTCACTTCCCTAAACTAACAACTCACTACACACACTCCAAGAATGAGAAGTAGCAAGTGCGGCTGAAAATGACTTACCAAAGAAGAGAAGATTTCCACTCCTCCACTTACTTCAATGCAAAAAGCTACTTACCATCACACGAATGCCTCGGTTTGATTCGTCACTCCCAGGCAACGGCGCCAAAAAGTGTGTTGACCTAAGTATCAACTTAGGGACTTGCGGAGAAAGAGACTATACCTCAATCCCCTCACAAGTGCATATAGTGGGGATACACACCTTTAATTATCAATCCAAAGAGTATACAAACCTAGCCAAGTGTATGAAGACATGCAATCATGTAATGGTCAATGCAAATGAACTACTCAAAGAAGGTAAATGAGGCATAGACTTATCCAAACAAGCTCCAACTGTTGGTCAAGGCAAAACGATACTTGGTGCAGCAGCCGTCAGTATTTTGGACTTTTCTCCCAGCTCCAAACTCCAAATATAGCAAATAGCATATGCGTTTCGAAGCTCTCGAGAAGACGCATCCAATGGCAGTGGTTTCACTCAATTCCGACGCTCCTACTTCAAGTTATGAGCGAAATACTGAGTCGCGGGAATACTTTCCTACACTTCAGCACTTCCTACACTTCGCACACACCTTTCCTACAGCAAGGAAACACTTTCATGGATAGATAACACTCACAAGCACTCTTTACAAGCAATACACATGCATACAAGCTCACGAAGAAGAAGATAAGGAGGGAAGAAGACACAAATTCGAATTTCTGTGCTCTCTCTTCTCACAATGGCAAAAAGTTCTTTACAAAGAGTCACATTTGACTTATATACTAGTGCCCTAAGTTTGGTCCTTTCACACAAGAGATCGGCACTTTATTTACTAAAAGACTAAATCTCTACTATTTTACATGGGTAAGCTTCTAATCTTCTGTGGGGATGCATCTAGAGGACTCCTCTAGTGCCTTTACAACGGAAAATATATAATCGGAAAAAATTTGGGGCCCGTCTTTTTCTCTCCTTTGTGCGCTCTTTAGCTCTGCAACACTCTCCCCCTCTTCATCTCTGTCGTCCCTTGACAGACTTTGCTTCGCGCACGCGTCCAGTGGTCCGTGTTGCCTGATTCTTGATCTTGCATTACGTTTTAGAGGCGCTCTGCTTTTCTTCGCACGCTCCCCTTGGTCAGTATTGTCTGCAGTTAAACAGACATGCAGATTCGATGGCCTTCTTGATTCAAGCTCTACTACTCGAGAGCCTGTTGCACTTGTCTTGCTTGTTGACTTGGGTTGCCACGCACGCCATCAGTGACTAGGAATGTGCTGTTCTTAGTCACCCTCTTAAACTTTTCAGCCTCTACCCCTTTGTAACTTTTGGTCCTCTGATTTGTCCTGGTTGCACACATCTGACCCTGTTGTATTGCTTTGAGGCTGTTTACTTCTTTCCACCGTGCATGACTTGGCTGATTTCTCTTTTCGCCTGATGCGTGCCCCTGCGGGGCTCTGTGCAGAGATGGGTAATGCGCCCCTGCGGGGCTTCCTGCAGAGATGTATCTTCAAATCTTGCTTTTTAGTGAAGCTGCTTCTTTCGTTGTCTTCTTCTTTTCTTCTTCTTACTCGATTCTCCCTCAACATAGAGCTAGAGAGCTCATTTTTGGGGCTAGCTTCTTGTAGTTTTGAGCTTGTCTGAGAACTTGGTTGCAATAGAAGTGATTCCATTGTCTTACTCTCTTTGTTCTTGCCGTGTGTGCGCGTGTGTGTGTATGTGTGTGCATGTTAGTGTGCTTCTCACTCACACATTTGTGCCTTCACTTGCTCGAGGTCTTCACATCATCCTCATGTCTTCCCGGATTGACATTAAAGGAGGTGCTACTCCTCACTGAGCTACACCAAATTTTGGCGCCGTTGCCGGGGGATTCAAGCTTTGAGGACGAGCGTGTGATGGTAAGACATAGAGAGGATGCGTTGGAATGGTAAGTAGTAGGTAAATTTAGTGTTTTCTTCTCCATCTCCATCTCCATCTCCATCTCCATCTCCATCTCCATCTCCATCTCTATCTCCATCTCCATCTCCATCTCCATCTCCATCTCCATCTCCATCTCCATCTCCATCTCCATCTCCATCTCCATCTCCATCTCCATCTCCATCTCCATCTCCATCTCCATCTCCATCTCCATCTCCATCTCCATCTCCATCTCCATCTCCATCTCCACCACCTTCTCCACTACATATTCCCTCTTCCTTGTCATTCTCCTCATTTGCTTTGTGCGAGTTTGAGAGAGAGCGAGTGTGTGTTCTTGTTTTTGTGTGCTTTTGCATGTTTCTTGCAGGTTTCAACTTCATCCTCATCTCCAGCAAGCTCAGCAGGTACGGATTTTCTCTGCACAGGCCCCGAGGCGTCAAGCTTGAGCTATCGTGACACACCGAAAAGTTGAGCCAATCACTATTTTGAGTGCATCACGACACTGCGTAGGCCGAGAGCTCCTAGGATCACTAGACAGAACAGAAAAGTTCACCATATCCCGACCTATCACGACACCTCGAAGTATCACGACACTCCCAAGTACCGCGACACCTCGACCTATCGCGACCCTCCCAAGTATCGCGACACCTCGACCTATCGCGACACCTCGAAGTATCGTGACACCTCGACCTATCACGACATTCTGACCTATCGCGACACCTCGAAGTATCGCGACACTCCCAAGTATCGTGACACCTCGACCTATCGCGACACTCCCAAGTATCGCGACACCTCGACCTATCGCGACACCTCGAAGTATCGCGACACTCCCAAGTATCGCGACACCTCGACCTATCGCGACACTCCCAAGTATCGCGACACCTTGACCTATCGCGACACTCCCAAGTATCACGACACCTCGACCTATCGTGACACTCCCACCTATCGCAACAGTTCCACCTATCCCGACACTCCCACCTATCGCGACACTTCCACCTATCGTGACACCTCGACCCGACCTATCACGATACCTGGGCTTAACACATGAAATTTTAGAGTAAATTAATTGAGTGAATTGAGGTATATTTGGGCTTAATTTTGGACACATGGGGATAACATTAGAGCCTTAGGAGTGGGCAAAAGACCTAGAAACCAGGGAGGAATTTCCTGAGCCTTGAGAGCCTGTTTTGACCCCTAAGTGCCTGAATGGTCATAACTTCACCATACGAACTCCGATTGATGAGATTTTGGTCTCGTTGGAAAGCTTGTTGAGAATCCTACGTGGACCTCGACTGGTTTTTGTAAGAATCATACGTGGAGTTTTAGAACATGTATTTTTAAGTTGGCCATTCGGTAGAATTAGGTGGTCATAAGATCTTGGGGGTACAGTGAGTTACCCCAAGGGGGGCCTGTAATTGTTGATGTGTGTCTTTCAATCCATTGTGGTAAAGGAGCTATATTAACTTGTGAAATTTTGCAGGAACATTGTGTGCAAGCAAGGCAATTCAAAGCAAGCTAGCAAGGGTGAGTACCAAGCTTGGGAGAAGGTTTCCTGGGATTGTGTAACAGTCTGGTCAACAAGTGAATTAAGGTTGGAAGTTCTCTCCACCCTCCTTTGTCAATTCCTAGCTTAGGCTAAGTACGACTTAGGTGTGGTAATTAATTAGGGCAACACTAGGCACACATCAACTAATCAACCAAGTGCAAGCATTAAGTAGGTCTTAAGTGCGAAAACCCTAAGGGACAAAAGTAAACTTGAATCGATCACTTATCAAGTGTGAAATTTACTTAAGTATCCTTGACGACGTGATATCAGACAAGATCATAAACATAATAATCAACTAAAAAGAACAAAGTGATTGGTGCCAATTAACCTGCAACGAGAGTGTACTTGGGACCAAGGGGGTAGAGAAACTAGGCATATGAACCTTAGGTCAGGCAGACACTTAGGCCGAGACAGACAAAGCCTCAGATCTTCTGAAGCTAGTGTCAATCACATTGCTAGGTCTTGGGCCCAACAGTTGAGTGATTACCCATACACTCCCCGATCAGAAACAAGTGATTCTGAGATGTCCTATAACATGGAGAGACCAGTAGGTAGTTCAAGAGTGGCATACCTAGAAAAGCCAGAAGGACCTTACAAGACTCAATTGGAATACATCAGGACTAATTGTCTAGGTACTCGCATCTACGAAGACGGCTTGAGAAGATCAGTGGTCCAGATTAAGAACCATGATCAACCTCATGGACTAGAACACCTGGTAGTCAAATTCGAGAATGGAGCATACCTAGATAAAGAAGGGACTATTTATGTAGTCACCACTCTCCCAGATAGAACAGAAGAGTTTGGGAATATGATCGCAGAAACCGACATGGGTGATATAGAGCAAGGGAATTTAGAGAGAGAGCCTAGGACTCCCCGTGGTAAATCAGTCTTAACCAGGATCATGACTCCAGAGTGGATTTCCCCAGGATAATAAAAGCATAGACTTGCTTTTAAATAGAGAAACCGATGAGGCTTTTTGGAGATATAAGCCTGCTCAGCCTCATGAAGTAGGTGCTCCCACAATCTATGAGTTCAAAGACCCTGATATCCCAAGCAAAGTAACCTATCTAGACAATATATCAGAGAGGATCTTCGTGGTCACTGAGCATGGCAGACACGCCTACACATGGAAGGGTGAATTTGTTTTTCCCCAACCTCGGTCCAATGTATCCTACAGCCACCAAGGAGCTGGGACCTCCCAAGCTCATGGAGCTCAAAGAGATAGAAGTAGAGACAGACTTGAGGTAAGCTTTGCCAACTCCCTGGGAACAGAAAGGAGGTGAACATGGATAGATAGAGAAGAAACCGAGAGACCTGGAGCCCCAAGGAACCAGAGAAATGCCAATGAATTCCCTTTGCCAAGGCCTAGAGAACACACTAGGACCCTAAGGCCAACTCAACTGGTAAAGTCCATGAAGAATTACTTCGATGGCACTGGAGACCCATACGACCATGTGGCAGAATTTAGGCAAGTCTTGAGAGCTGAACAAGTTGAGGACCTATTCACGCAATACAATGCTTTTGGTCTAACCCTCAGGAACACTGCCCTTACATGGTTTCAACCCCTGAATGAGAGGCAGTTTAGGAGCATAGACCAACTTTTAGAGGCTTTCATCACTGAGTTCTCAAAGAGTGGCATACGGCATAATACCTCCTTCCTGATTCATAGTTTTAAGCAAACACCCCAAGAGACAGCCAGACTTGCAGGAAGACGGTTTAGGCAATACCTAGAGAGGTGCCCAATGCCTGAGCTACCCACACCAGCCAAGCAAGTGGCTTTGTTTTTAGATGGATTGTTGAGCACCAAGCTCAGGTCATATGTGTATTTGAAGGACCCCAGAACTATAGAAGAATGCGTGCGCATGTGCATAGACATTGTAGGCAAGGAGATAGAACTATCAAAAATCTATAAGGATTCGGATAGCGCTAGTAGCCTCACATTTGGTCAATCCACATCCATTGAGGAACTTGCAGAGAAGGTAGCTCAAAAATTAGGTGTCTCTAGCAAACAAATTCCAAGATTTGCCCCAGTCAAGAGGTGCTATACGTGTGGAGGTGACCATATGGCAAGTGTTTGTCCTATTATGGCCCAACCCCAAGTGAATCCTAGTAGCTAGTACTGCACCATAGAGCGAAGGTACACCAACCACACTGCACAAGACTGCCCTTATAACAAACAAACTGTCAGGCAAAATTACCCTCAGCCATATCCACAACAGGGTAGATTCTAGAATCAGTACCCACCACAACAATACGGCAGACCACAACAATCTTATCAGCCACCTTATCAAGGGAAACAGAGACCTCAACCAGTCCTAGCGCAACAACCCCCTGCTCCAACCAATGTGATCCCAGTGAAATATGCATCTGCTGAAGAAAATCTAAATAGAGGAATAGTCCCTGTCACACCGTTGCTATCAAACAGTGATCCAAGTGACCATAGTTTTGACTCCACACATATTGATAGCCCACAGGCTTACTACATGCAGTCACCCGAGCATAACAAGTCATACTATTATGAAGACCCAAGTGAAAATAGTGGGGAGCCTGAGTATGCTAATGTCATGTACACAAACCCCAACTCTAGACCTCAACCTAGGCAGGTACGGCCCCCATTTCCTAGAGGACCATGCTTCAGATGTCAGGGAGATCACCTTATACGCAATTGCCCACTGCTTGCCCCTCCACAACCCCAACCAATGACAATTCAGGGCTTCTGTCAGGATTGCGGAAAAGAGCATCTCTTACGAGATTGTTCGAAGAATCCCAATAACCTGCCAAAAATCACTCCTATCAACGTCATTGGACTAGTAGTAGACTCTATAGGAAGTGTAACTTCCACTGCCCCAGTGCATGTGGTCACTAGAGCTCAAGCCTTGCAGCAAACTCAAGGAGTAGGCTTGGGGAAGAATTCTGAGGTTAGTGAGACAGAGAGTATAGCTAAGAAAAGGACAAGAGCTTGGAGAGATAGCCGAGAAAGAATGAAAAGACAATGGTCACAGAAAATGAGCGAACTTGAAGAAATCTTGAGAGAAACCAAAGCGAAGATAAGTGAACTCGCATCTCAAAATCACTCTCACACTACCCCACCACCACCCTTTCCATCTCCCTCCAATCCACCACCTTCCATTCCCCAACATTCTAATCCACCACACGTAACCCACCCACCACCCAGAGTAGGATCAGTCCTAGCGGATCCCACTCCTGAGGATCTAGACATGATGCTCAAAGCATATCAGGCCAGAATCCAGGAAGGGCCAAACATGACAGAGCATGACAAATGTTACCCTAGAGCCGATCTAAAAATAGAGAGAACAAAGCTTTGTGCTAAGATGGTCGAATTGGCGCAAGCCATGTTTGAAGCCAGTCGTTTGTTGAATGGCTCTAGCTCCACTAGAACACCATTGCATTTTGACGGTCTATTAGATAGATTGGAAAGGCTACTTGCAAAGTCTAGGAAAGGAGCCTCCTCCCAGCTTGAGGGGAGTGCAAGAGATAGAATAAGCTTTCCTCCCTAGGAAGCTTATGTGCCTAACTCCACTGAACCAGACACCTCTTCTTCTATGAATAGGTATTCACCAGAGTTCCTGAGAGAGATTCAAGAAGAGAAATGGGCAAAGGAAAGTGAAGTCCCTCCTCCCATTGAACTTGTGGATGACGCACATGATCAATTCCCACAGGACATCCCTTCTATCTATGAAGAACAGGAAAGTGCCCACCCTCATGAGAGGTTAGACTTTGAGTCTAATTCCTTGCAAGAGTTACCACATTTCACAGGCCCATGGGAAACTAAGTCAACATGCATGAGAACGCCCACGGTCATGATAAGAAATGAAGATTCGATCATACCTAGGAATACTGAGGTAGTAAAAAACACTAAAGTGCAGTGCAATCTCACTTTAGAAGAGCTACTCAAAGTTAAGCCAGAAGTGTGGAAACACGTAGCCAAAGAAGTGCCAAACTTAACCAAATCTCGTTCCCAGGTAGGATCCCACAGAACAGTACCAGAAATACCCTTGGATAAGATAGGAGACATGAGTGAAGGAGAGGAAGGAAATACCTATCTACCAGTTACCCATCAGGGATACACAACCAAGGCAATTTTGGACTCCGGTGCAGGAGTTGCAATTGCTACCACTTCCTTATGGAAGCGTTGGGGCAAGCCAGCACTCAGGCCAACGAGAATGAAATTGCAGATGGCCGATGGTCATGTTGAAAGGCCCTTAGGATTGCTAGAAGGAATAACTCTCACTACATGTGGTGTTGAGTTTGAGCATACTTTTGCTATATGCGACTTTAGCAAAAACCAAGCCTACGAGATGATTTTGGGAAGGCCATTTATGCGGCAATTGCAAGTGGTATAGGATTGGGGAACCAATTCCTTGTATTTGCAACATCTAGGTGTTACAACCAAAGTCAATCTCAAGGATTACTCTCATAGAGACGTACCGCCTATTCAATGGAATCCCATCCATAGAGCCAAAGATGAGACTGAGTCTGTGCATTCCATATGATCTGGATCCTCATGGATGCATGAAGACACTCACTTATGGATGTGTAAGGTAGCAGTAGAAGAAGAGAAGAGAGAGAAAGCTAGAGAGGTAGGTGCAAAAGAAACCCATAGATCAATTCAAGACCCAGCCTATGCACCTGTAGTTTTTCCTGACGAAGAATTTGAGCCTCACGGTTGGGCTGAAATTTTAGCAACAATGGATGTAGCCATCAATGAGGAACAATGGACACCCCACTGTGATGAGGATGGCTATGACATTTCAGTCTTTTCAATAGAACCGATCACGGGAGATGCTGTTTTAGAAGAATGCGAACCTAGCTCTGATGCATTTGAGGATGCAAGTGACTCCGACTTAGAGTCAATCCTTATGGACCCACCATTTGCATAAGAGGAATACTTCAATGAGGTAGAGGTTTACCCTCAGAGACATGAAGAGCTCACTAATGATGTGAGATTGACCACCCAAGTGACCACTAAAACTGAAGGCAAGAAGAGGAAGAAGAAGGAAGTCACTCCGGAGGAAGAAGAATCCTTGTTTGAGGTCCCTGAAAACTTTAAAAAATATGAGATAGACGATAGGAGAGTCGTGATAAGAATGCCTAAATGCAAAGCACAATCAGGAGAGGCCTATGATAGCAAGGAAACCACCAAGAAAATAGTTGTAGCCATAGAAGAGGGAGAAGAAAGATGCACCTACATAGGACATGACTTGTCGGAAGAAGAAGAGCAAGAGTTGATAGAGTTGCTAAGGGAATATAGAGACGTTTTTGCCTGGAGTTACAAGGACCTGAAGGGTGTAGACCCTGACATATGCTCACACACCATTCCCATGACCGCATATGCCAAACCATCCAAGCAGAAGCCATACACTTATAACGATAACTACGCTGCTAAGATCAAAGAAGAGATAGATTGCTTGGTTGAAGCTGGATTTATCTATGAAATCGAGCATACTGAATGGGTATCCCCCATTGTAGTGGTGCCCAAAAAGAATGGAAAATTGTGTGTATGCATTAACTTGAAGAAGGTTAACGCAACCAGTATCAGGGATAGTTATCCGCTTCCTATCACTGAGCATCTGTTAGAAAGGATAGCAGGCAAGGAAGTGTACAGCTTCTTAGATGGGTTCTCTGGCTACAATCAAGTAGCCATTGCACCAGAAGATCAGCATAAGATAGCTTTTGCCACAGAATGGGGCATATTTGCTTTTTGGGTAATGCCATTTGGTCTTACCAACGCGCCAGTCACTTTTCAGAGGCTGACGTGCCACGTGTTTAAAGAGTTCTTGAGGAAAAATTTGGAAGTCTATGTTGATGATCTTTAAGCTCATTCCAACATTAGACAGACCCATATACCTGAACTCAGACAAATCTTTGACAAATGTAGAGAATATCAAGTCTGCCTGAACCCAGAAAAGTGTGTTTTCATGGTCAGGCAAGGCAAGATCCTAGGACACATAGTGTCAAAGAATGGCATATCAACGGATGAGGAGAAAGTGAGAGCCATTGCAGAACTACCTAGGCCAAGGAATGTCAAGGAGGTACAGGCCTTCATGGGGCATTGTGGTTACTACCGTCGGTTCATTCACATGTATGCCGTCATTGCAAAGCCTCTGTATGCCCTTCTAACTAACTTTGAGTGGACTGATGAGTGTGAGAACTCTTTCACGGAGCTCAAACAAAGATTGTGTTCAACACCAATCTTGACCACACCAGATTGGAATAAGCCATTCCATGTCCATGTAGATGCATCCAATTATGCAATTGGATGCGTGCTAGCACAACCTACGGGTGAAGGTAATATGGATCTTCCAATTGCCTATGCCAGTAGACAACTGAATGCAGCTGAACGAAATTATACCACCACTGAACGGGAGGGGTTAGGCATGGTATACGCAGTTAAAAAGTTTAGACACTATTTGCTTGCAAATAAGTTTAAATTTTTTACTGATCATCAAGCTTTGCTGTACTTGGTAAACAAGCCATGCAATACAGGTAGGTTGGTAAGATGGTTCCTCTTGCTAATGGAATACGACTTTGAAGTTGTGGTGAGGAAAGGAAAGACCCATCTGAGAGCAGATCATCTCTCTAGGCTCACATCAGGAGAGGCCCCACAAGGAGCGTCAGATGACTTACTTGATGCTTACTTGTTTAATTTGGAAGTTGTACCTCAGTGGGCTAAGCCATTAGTGCCAGTATTAACATACGGGCCTAATCACTCAGTAATAAACACACTAGAGAGGGAGATAGTAAAAGCTCAAAAGTATCATATCTTGGCAGGAAGTATGTACAAGCATATCGATTGGGGAGTATTGGCTTGTTGCGTAGAGGAGGACGAGTACGCTAAATGGTTGCAATTAGCACATGTAAGTGCATTAGAGCAACACTACTCAAAACAACGAACCCTACAGACTCTAAGGAGACTGGGAGTGCATTGGCCAACTGTGGAAGTTGATGTCCATAAAATGTGCAAAGAGTGCCCAATCTGTCGCACTAAACCACCAGTGGAACACGCCACTCTTTATCGAGTGTCTCTAGTGCCAGATTGGAGTGAACCACTGGTAGCCTTCTTGAGGATGAAAACATTCCCTCAAGATATGAGATGGGCCAGACAAAGAAGTTTGGAACAAGAAGCCCTAGAGTATGCACTCGTTGGTGATAATTTATACAAACGTGGTAAAGATGGTGACCTAAGACTGTGTGTCCATGAGAGCGAATATCTGGAGATATTAGAGACTGCTCACCAAGGTGTAGCAGGAGGACACTTTGGTCCAGACCGGGTGATCAAGGCAATACTGTTTGCAGGATTTTGGTGGCCCACCCTTCACATGGATGCTCATACCTACGTGAAGAGGTGTGAGGTTTGTCAATGGACTCAGTATCCTATACGCAAGGATGAGATGCCATTGAAACCTATGATGGGTGGACGTGCATTCTCTAAGTGGGGAATAGACTTTGTTGGACCTATTAATCCCCCAGCTAAGGGTTCACATGCTGAGTATATCATCGTGGCCACAGACTATCTAACCAAGTGGGTAGAAGTGAAGGCCACTACAAAAAATGATGCTCAAACAATAGCAAAGTTATTATTTGAAAATGTGTTCACGAGGTACGGATTGCCAATAGAGTTGGTGAGTGATAGAGGCACACACTTCTTGAATGAAGTCATAGAAAACCTTCTCCAAGAATTCTTGGTGATACATAAGAAGTCTGCTCCCTATCATCCACAAGCTAATGGTCAGGCCGAGAGCACAAATAAGATCTTATGCAATGTGCTGACTAAATTGGTGAATAACAAACGCTCTGATTGGGACAAACAGCTACACCACGCTGTTTGGGCATACCGAGTTGCCTATAAAACAGTACTCCAAGCCACACCCTTGTAGATGGTGTTCGGTCAGAATGCGGTGCTACCCTTGGAATTTTTGATACCTACATTGAAAGTAGCACAAGAGCCTGGCTGGACAGGCCATGAACTCTCCTCTCGAATCTTTGATCTTGAACGTCTAGGTGAGACACGATTAAGAGCTGCAGTAGGAATCTATGCAGCCAAGAAGAGGCAAAAGGCATATTTTGATACACATGTGAAGGATAAAGGCTTGAAAGCAGGAGACCTAGTCCTAGTCTACACATTGAAGCAACATGCACGAAAATTAGAGAAAAGGGGCTATGGACCCATGATTATCAATAGGATCTCCACAAGCGGAGTAGTACAACTAGCCACTCTGGAAGGTGACATACTACCAAGTTACATAAGCGGATGTAGAGTCAAGTTATATCAAGAACCACTAACTGAAGAAATGCTCAATCGACTCATTACTGCAAAGAAACGTAAGGATGAGGAAAAGAGAATTCGAGAAGAAGCACAGGCTGAAGCTTTAGAACGCATTCGACGAATGAAATGGAGAAGCCAAGGTAGAGATCAACCCATGACTGACACTCATGAAGCTCTAGGTTATCACATGGCCATGTGCGAGGCTTCAAGTGAACTGGCCCATAAAATAGTTGATCGACGACCTTTTGTGACCCTAGAAGTAGGACAAGGAGAGAGTGCAAGGACCGTGAGAGCTTTAATTGATTCAGGAGCGGCCACTAGTGCAGTTCGGCTTTCTTATTGCCACCAATTGCAATTAGAGGTAAAACCCCTAGAAGCATATCTGATAGGATTAGGAGGTGTTGAAACTCCTTGCATGGGAGAGGTGGAACTTCCTCTCTACATTCAAGAGGTCCTCATGCCAGCAAAAGTACTAGTATGTGAAGACGAGGATCTTACCAAACCTCTTGTCTTGGGACAAGACTGGATCTATGATCACGCAGTCAACCTCAACCTAAGAAGTGGACTTCTTCAAGATTGGGTAGATCAAAGCCGTCTTACGATTGAATTAGAAAATCAATCACTCAAACCATTAGAACAGGCACCAACTCCTGGTCCCTCCAGGAACCCACATGAAGATAATGTTATTCTTGTCCAAAGTTCTATGGTGCAGGGATTGTCACTCTTGCCAAAGGTACAGAAGTCAAGGAGGAACTCCCATTTGTTCCAGAGAGGAATCTAAAGGGGAAGGCTCAGCAACACCCAACACTGAGGAGACCGATGAACAAGAAGCATGAGCACCAACTTCGGCAGTATGAAGTGCCTCGTGGCATGAAACATATATGGATACGCAAGGGGGAAAAAATCACGGCCCCAAAGATAGGGTCTCAAAAAAGCATCAAGCAAGCCACACTGTCAAGGACTAAAACGAAGGAGATCCCTAGTCAACACTCTAGGCATACCATGTCTATTTGGGTCCCTAAGCGGTCAATGAAGGCTAGCCCCAATGCTAGACAGATATGGGTGCCCAAGGCCTGCTTACGAGCCCAAATAGCTGCAACTCTAGTCACTAGCATAATTCAACACTCGCAAGTCCTCTTGGCAAACAACTCAGGAACTCTACTTACATCCCACACTAACACGCACTCGATCAAACCTAGGAATGTCTGGAAATGGGTACCCAAAAGGTCCCAAATCTCGCACAATCTAGTCCATGAACCTTTAACCATCATCAGCTCAAGGAGCCACGAATCCTCAAACAAAGTCTGGAGAATTAAACCCTGTATCAAACCCCCAGACCCAATTTTGTAAATCCATCCATTCTAAAGTAGATGCATTCTGATTACATTGCATATCCAAAGTATGCATCTAGAATGACACTAACCATTAACCACCACTCACATCTATCACAAACACTTCACCTCTAACCACTAACCATCTCTATTGTCATGTTAGTATTATGGAGGGAACACTATTACATCCTGTTTCCTATGCAACACTAATGTGCCTCTCTTCTGCTAGCAGATAAGCATCAACTGTTGCAAGGAGTCACATGGCAACAACAGCAGGAACAGGCTCCCAGGCAGGCACTAGCACTCAAAGTAATTGGGATACCATGCCTGTGGAAGCTCCACTGACAGCAAGGCCTGAAGAGCTGTTGAATGTGAGAAGATTTCCTATCTCGGATCCTCCAAATGGCCTAACAGAAAGAGTGAAGGGGCATTCTCATTGGTTCAACGAGATGCCAGGAGATTTGGGAGATGCGGACCACATATGGGAGTCCAAGTTGGAATTCCGAGATGGACATTTCAATTCTTCTCGAGAGAATTTGAAACATTACAGAATGAAGCCCCTCTTCAGGTGTTGGGGATTCGTGGACAGGAAGGAGTTTGAGGGTTTGTAGGAGAAAAAGGAGATGATAAAAATGAAATAACGGTGAGAACTTCTGTAAGAGAGTACTCCTGGAAACCTTGAATATTGATTATCTTGCCACAGTTACAATGACTGAATATAGTCCAATCAATGACTAAATACAACTTCAGAGAATATCAATTACTGAATATAGCCCAATCAATGACTAAATACAACTTCAGAGAATATCAATTAGTCAAGACCAATTATCACAAGTCCTCTGTCAGCGGCCTCTCCTGCACCAATCCTTTGCTTGCTTTACGCTTCCCTTGTGCACACCTTGCACTAAGCTTCCACCAAGCTAAGGAGTTGGTATCTCGGCGCGCACACACAATAGACCTTGGGACTCTTGGAATCCAACCCGCCTTCTCTGCACACCTTCCTCTTGACACCTATTGCACTCTTCAGCCTCGTCGCACACTGGTGGCTCTTCCTTTCCTTTCTTGCTTCCTCTGAAGCTCTCTCTTGCTCCTAGCTCTCAATGTGTGTTCAAGAATAGCCTTTGTCCTCCTCTTGAACCCGCCGGTCCCGTGACTTCTAACTGCCATGGACTCTTGGGCTTCCTTTGATGTCCCAAGATTCTCTTTTTAGTTGGCGGCCAACGAATTGCCCTTTGTCCTGTAGTGACTTTAGTGTAAAACCAAAAATTTTAATGGGGGTCATACTTTTACTTGTGCGTACACTTTTCCGCTTCACATGCCTTCACATTCCCTTTTAATTCTTCCTTTGTGTACTAAAGGGGGTTCACCTAAACCTTCCTAAATACTTTAAAACACATTCTGATCCTTAGAAAAATTAGAGAAAATACGCAACCCGCTTCTCCAATTTACCCTTTTCGGGACAATTAATTGTCACTTAGGCGCTTTGACTTTGCACCTGTTGGCTTGACCTTGACCTCGTTGACTTTGACCGGTTGGCTTTGACCATCATGACTTTTATGGGCTCAACAGATGCCCACCACCTAAAGGACTCTTCGACCCGGAGAGACAACATACTGGATACAAGAACTGCTTAAGAACCAAAATGAACATGTATAATAGAGAGAAATTAAAGCCGAAAAAAGAGAGAAAGGGTACTTTTATTGATTACTAAAGAAAGGAAGAACAATATTCGATGATTATTGAATTCTGATAGGCATAAGCAGAAGGATGATACAATTATTGGGAAGCTAGAACTAAGGCTGAAGCCATATAATTTATTGAAAAGTGGCCAGCACATTATTAAAACTGGGACTGAGATTATTGCGGAGGTGGCTGAGGTGAAGACGGGAGGGGAACGGAAGCTTGCTCAATAAGGTGTTGGATAGAACTCAGGCAATTGCGAAGATGGTCCCGTTCGCGCTTGATACGCCGACACGCTGCATTATCACATAAACCTAACTGTAAACGAGTTTGAAGATCCTCTAAAGTTTGGAGCGCAGAATCCACAATGTCGCGATACCTATCTCGCTCCTCCTTGAGCAAGCGGGCGGATTCAGTGAGAGATTGCCACTGTGAGGTGGCCATGCAATTTATGTTGTCTATAGTCGAGATATATTGTTGATGAATGCTGGCTGCAGCTGAGATGGAATCCATGGACAACTTGGAAGCGTCAACACTTCCCTGAGCAATGTTACTGGCTTCGCGAAGTAATAGGCAAAATGAGGGTTCAGCCTGGGTATCAGATGGAGGAACAGGTTCTACAGGCGGAGTTTGAGAATTGGTTGGAATGGTAGAAGGACCGGATGTGGAATGAATATTGGAATGATGGGGTTGGGTGGTTGGTGCATTACTTGGAGTTGGAAATTGGGAAACAGGTGGACGTGGGGGAGTACAGGTAGGGTTGTGGGGGTTCAGCTAGGTTTGAATGAGTGGGCGGAATGAAGAGGAGCCATGTGGGGGAACAGGAGTATGAGGATGAATGGGGGCCCTGGCAGGAGATGTGGTAATGATAGGGGAAGGAGATGGTGGATTAGGTGGAGGGATATCCGGTGGTGCAGAGGATTGGGTTGAAGCGGATGTGGAGGCAGCGGAGAGTGAAGGGGAGGGGGGAGGCCGGGATATGGAAGGGATAATGGGATCGTTTGGCGGGTTGCTAACAGGGAATTGAGGGGATGGGGAAATAGTGGAAGGGTTAGCCAATTGTGCAGGGATTTGATAGACCCAAGCTAGGAGGGGAGTAGAATATATGTTAAAGGTACGAGAGCGGCGAGGGATAGCCTCACGGAGTCTACGGGAGCGCACGCTCAAGGAACTATAGAGGAGGGCGGCGTAAGGGTAGGGGCGGCTAGTGAGGAAGCAGTACAATGGATCTGCAACACGAATGTCTGAAAGGGGAAGCGCAGCGGTGGGGCTTCTAAGTAAAGAGAAGAAGATAAATGAAGTCAGAATTGCTTGCATGCGGATGGAAAAACGGGCTTGGTTCTCAAATCGCTCTTTACAAAAAGCAATTGTGTCCGCGGGTGACACTCCTGAATATAAGAGGGGAGGACTTATGAAGTCGATGAGGGATGATCCTATACAGGTGGCAATGTCCGGGATGGTAAGAGTGCCTGTACGAAATTGGGGGAACAGCCGAAGAGCCTCGTAGACGTCATTAAGGTTGGAAGGGTCCTGCAACAGAACGTCCGCCAAGCCTAAAAGACCTGCATACCGAAGATTTTCGACCGAGAAAAGATTATTGAGGTCAATTGGAGGTGGAGATAAATGAATTTTTATTTGGATAGGTAGATCAGGTGGGAGGAAAAGGCTCATATAATCGCCTGTAGGGATCGAATTATGGGAAGCAGAAGGAGAGGGAGAAGGTGAAGGGGGGCGAGGTAGCGAAGGGGGAGAATAAGGGTCGGTGGATTCTGAGGGAATGGAGTAAGTAGGAATATTAACAAGGGGAGGATGAATAGCGGAAGGCGATGCAGATGCTGTAGGAGAGTTGGTGATGGCGGATGGTGGATTCAGTGGGGTAAGAGAGGCGGGCACTGACGGGACCGGGTAGACCTGGGTGGGAAGGTATTGGGTATGCGACGGATGAGTAGACTCTGAAGGAGGGTGCGGGGGAGGATCAGCCATAGATGAACACGATGAAGTGGACACGTTGAATTGGAGGTCCTGAACGGGGAAGAAGTCCGAAAAATCTGATGGGCTGGATAGCTGGAATGATAGATGAAGGAGGTGAAATTTGGGAAGGGATTGTGGATAGGTGTGGGGGAAGATCCGCGAGGAATCGTAGTTGGGCCGTAGTTTGAGTCGTGGAGGTGGATGAGGGGGCGGGGAGGGAAAAAGGGGGGAAGGGGTAGTCGGAGAGAGAAGTGGAGGGCTGGGGGCTTGCGGTTAGTGATGGAGGGCGGGGGTAGACGGAAGGAGAGGTAGTCGGGGAAGAGATGGAGGGCGGCGAGGGCGTGGCAAAGTGATGGAGGAATGGGGTGGGGGGGTATGCGAAGGAACAGCAGGGGATGTTTGCGGGTTAGGAATGGAGTAGGGGAGAGGGTATGCAGAGGAAGAGTGTGTGGTGGATTTGCGAGGAATTAGTAGGGGCGGCGGTGGAGCGGAGGAAGTAGGAGGGGCAGGGAAGGAGAGCTGCGGCTGCTGTCGGCGGAGGAGGAAGGCAGCGGGGCCAGCGGGGCGGCGTGCTGCGGTCGGCACGAGGAGGGGGGCGCGTAGGGAGGAGGCGGAGGCGGATGGCTATGGCGGAGGCGGAGGAGAAAGGCAGTGGGCGGGCTGTCGGTGGAGGCGGATGGCTATGGCGGAGGCGGATGGCTATGGCGGAGGCGGATGGCTATGGCGGAGGCGGAGGTTGCCTGCGGGCGGGGTAGAGCGGTGCGTTGGAGCGGAGGCCTCGGCGGATGGCTATGGCGGAGGCGGAGGTTGCCTGCGGCCGGGGGAGAGCGGTGGGTTGGAGCGGAGGCCTCGGATGGGGTGCCTGCGGGCGGGGGAGAGTGGGGGGTTGGAGAGCGGGGTTTGGGGGGGGCGCGGATGGGGGGCCTGTGGGCGGATGGGGTGCCTGCGGGTGGGGGAGAGCGGGGGGTTGGGGGGGCGTGGGAGGGCTGCGGTAGAATTGATAAGGGGGGGCCGCGGGAGCAACGGGGAGCCGCGGGAGCAACGTCAAGGGCGGAGGTGGAGGTCGCAAGAGGGCGGAGGCGGAACGCTCTTGCGGGTGGCGGACTGGTGGGGCAGAATCGGCGGTGGAGGCGGGCGGAATCGGCGGCGGAGGCGGGCAGAATCGGAGGTAAGTGCGGGCTACGGCTGGAGGCGTCGGAGACCGGCGGAGCGGAGGTAGGCGGAGGCGGCCTGCGGAGGGTGGCGGACTGGTGGGGCGGCCTGCGCAGGGTGGCAGACTGGTGGGGCGGAATCGGCGGCGGAGGCAGGCCGGCGGAGCAGTGGAGAGGCGAGGAGGTACCGGCGGAAGTGTGCAGGGGGAGGCGGGCAGCGGACTGCGTCGTCTACAGTGGCGGGTTGGCGTCGGCTACAGCGGCGGGGTGGCAGTCGGGTGGGCGGACGATCTGCGGAAGGGGTATGCGGCGGAGGGGGCGGAAGACGCCGGCGGCTGCGGAGGAGGCGGCTGTCGGAGGCTGAGGAGGAGGGGGGATGCACCAGTGGAGACCAGCGGATGGCGGACGGCGGACGGCTGGCGGCGGACGGTTGAGGCGACTGTCGGAGGCGGCGTCGGGCGGCGACGGCGGAGAGGCAGCGGGAAAAGGGCAACGGCGGGCGGAGTGGGAGGCGGGTCGGCGGAGGAGGGAGGCAGCGAGCAGCGGGAAAAGGGCAGCGGGGGAGGCGGGGGAGGAGAGGAGGGCGCCTGCGGGTGGGAAGGAAGTGGGTAGGCGGGCAGCGGGAAAAGGGTAGCTGCGGGCGGCGGGGCGGAAGTCGGAAGGAAGGGGGCGGGGCGAAGGGGGCGGGGCGAAGGGGGTCGCGCGGAGGGATGGATAGAGGGTGGAGATGGGCAGATGGGTGGCGCTTCGGGGTGGGCTTGGGGAGGGTGGAGGGGGGGCGGAGAGGGAGGACCGTGGGGAAGGTGGGGAGGATGGAGGAGGGCGGAGATGGTTGGGCTTGGGGAGGGTGGAGGGGGGGCGGAGAGGGAGGACCGTGGGGAAGGATGGAGGGGGGCGGAGAGGGATGGGGGGGGGTGGCGGAGTGGGAGGATCGTGGGGGAGAATGGAGGGGGGGGATCGCCGAGAGGAAAAGAGGGTTGTGGAGACGGGTTGGTTGTGGGCGGTTGAAGGAGGCCGAGGGTGATCGCTTTCGTGGTGGAGGAGGGGGTGGGATGAGGAGGGTGGAGGGTGGGGGGCGGCGAGGGTGGAGGAGGGTGGAGGAGGGAGGGTGGGATGAGGAGGCTGAGGGTAGTGGGCGGTCGAGGGTGGAGGAGGGTGGAGGGGGGTGGCCGCCTTCGGGATGGAGGAGGGTGGTGGGATGAGGAGGATGGAGGGTGGGGAGCGGCGAGGGTGGAGGAGGGGGGATGCGGGTGAGAGGTCTCCAGAAGAGACCCGTATTCTTCCAAAATTCAATAGTGAATAGATTGAATTGACGTCGAACTTCGATCTTCCTGAGACAGCTGATGATAACCGTACTGATGCTGAGGGGATCAAGAATGAAGGAGAAAGCACATTATATAGCAAGTAGGGATGAAAGAGTACCTCACAGGAATGGATGGTTCAACCCAAAAGAGAGCTCAAAAGAGAGGAGATGCAAGGTCTAATCTCATCCATTCAAGAGTTAAACAAAAGAAGAGAACATGATTGAAAGTTTTTTCGCTGAATTGAGATCCATCCAAAAAATGGCGCCCAAATTTTATTTACTATGATTTAAATTCATTTAGTGGGTGAAAATAAAATAAAAATAAAAAATCCAAAAAATGCGTGAGCATTTTGATTATTATTGAACCTATTAAAGCATTTCAAAAACACTGAGGAACAAAATAGGAGAAAAGCAATGTTTATGATTTTTGGTGGTAACCCTTGAGTCTGGAGATGTTTACCAAGGGTAGGGTGTCGCCATCCAGTGTTTCCAATTGCACAGCACCCCACTGCAGCATTTTCGTAATGCGAAAAGGGCCTTCCCAGTGAGGGAACCATTTCCCTTTAGTTTGATTAGACAATTGTGGTCGGTGTAATAGAGCTAAATCACCGGGCTTCAAGTTGTTCTGCCATAAATTTCGGTCATGAGCCTCCTTTCTTTTTATCTGAGTCTCTATCAATTGTTTGGTCGCAAGTAGACGAATCTCCTCCACTTTATGTAGTGCTCCTAGCCTCTGAGAGATATCACACTCCTTCTTTCCATGCATAAATGCTATCTTAGGTGATCCATGTAAAAATTCAAAGGGCTCGATAGGTAAAATGCCATAGACTAATTGGAATGGGGAATATCCCGTGGCCTCTTTGTAGGCTAACCTGTATGCCCAAAGTGTACCTAGGTACGCAATGCCCCATGAAGTGGGTTGCAACATACACTCCTTTCTTAACATTGCAATTAAAACCTTATTCGTGGACTCGGCCTGTCCATTTGCTCGTGGATAGTAAGCACAAGAGGTCCTATGAAGAATTCTATACCTGTTGAAGATTTCTTGCAGGACTTTATGGACAAAATGGGTACCTTGATCAGTACAAATTTCAAGTGGACAACCAAACCTGCAAATGATGTGACTATAAATGAAATCAACAACAGTTTGGGCAGTGCAATCGGAGGAGGCAATAGCTTCAGCCCACTTTGTGGCATAATCAGTAGCTATCAGGAGATATTTTTCTCTTTTTGGAAACGCTGGAGGGTAGATTGGCCCTACAAAATCTAACCCCCACTTCTCAAATGGTTGCCAGGAGGTGGAAATAACCAAGGGGTTATGCCTCTGCTTTGTTGGCTTAGGTCCACACCTCTGGCAAATGTCACATGCTTTTCCCCATTCATCTGCATCCCTAAATAGTGTAGGCCACCATAGACCCGCATCCAGTATTCTCTGACGCATAATATGTCCTGGGAGGTGCCCACCACCTGTACCTTCATGTGCAGAGTGAAGGACTTCCCTCACTTCTTCTTCTTCCAAACATTTCCTGAACCGGTCATCTTTGCCCTGTCTGTACAATTTATCTTCGATGAAGGTATATGGTCTACTCTTGATTAGCAGGCTCTTCTTTTGTACAGCACTAGCCTTTTCTGGATACAATCCAGTTTTAATGAAATTTTTAATGTCGTAATACCAGCTTTGAGCTTTTACAGCAAACAGATGAGCATCGGGAAAATCATCATTGATTCCACTAGATTGATTCATCATATTTATTCTGGACAAGTGATCCGCCATCACATTCTCTCTTCCTGGTTTATGGATTACTGAGAAATCAAATTCTTGGAATAACAGTAACCACCTCCATATTCTACCAGTAGCTTGTGGTTTGTTGAGTAAGTATTTTAGTGGTTGGTGATCTGATATAATAATAAATTTTACCCCCAGTAAGTAATGACGGAATTTTTGGACGGCAAAGACCATTGCTAGTGCTTCCCTTTCAGTAGTACTGTAATTCCTTTCAGCCTTGGTCAAGATTCTACTGGCATATTGAATTGGCCTGTCCATTTTAAATTCTTCACTTGGTTGGGTCAAAACTGCCCCCACTGCATATGCACTGGCATCGACATGTATATGAAAGATTTTTGACCACTCCGATGTGACCAGGATAGGAGCACACACCAACCTTGACCGTAATGTCTGATATGCTTTTTCCTCCTCTTCTTCCCATTTAAAAGGTACTTCCTTACCTGTAAGTCTAGTCAGAGGTCTAGCTATTTCTGCATACATTTTTATGAACCTTCTATGATAACCGGTATGCCCCAAGAAACTCTGGATCTCTTTAGGAGATTTAGGTTTAGGTAACTTTAATATGGAAAGAATTTTGTCAGGATCTGGGGCCATACCTTTAGCCGACACCACATGTCTTAAAAGGGTTCCTTCTGTCACAAGGAAATGACATTTGTTTGGATTGAGCTTTAACTTAGTCTCCCTGCATCTTTTGAAAACATTCTGCAGCTGCCTCAAGTGGTGGTCCAAACAATCTAGAGGAGTTTCTTTGTGAGATCCTGAAAACGAAGAGAAGTCATCCATGAAGATTCTAAGTGATTCCAGCAATAGGGGGCCAAAAATGAGATTGACCATTCTGTTAAAGGTGACTGGGGCATTTATGAGCGCAAATGGCATTTTTACATACACATATGTTCCCCAAGGATAAAAGCAGTCTTTTCCCGATCCTCTGGATGTATTGATATTTGATTATAGCCACTGAATCCATCCATAAAACTATATAAGGCATGCCCAGCCACTTCTTCAATGACCTGTTCTGCAAAAGGCATAGGGAACCCATCTGGAATGGTCACCTTGTTGAGAGCTCTAAAGTCAACACAAATTCTGATTTTATTAGTATTCTTCTTCGGAACTATAACCATAGGTGAGAGCCACTCTGAGTGTTCTACAGGAATGATGATTCCTGCATCCTCCATCTTTTGGATTTCCACATAGACGGCTTCGGCATACTTTGGATTAAGTCTATAGCTCCTTCCTCTGATGGGTCTGGCTCCATCAACCAGAGGGATTCTGTGCTCTCCATAAGATGCAGGCACTCCTTCTAAGTCTTTATAATGCCAGGCAAAAACATCTGCATACTGGGTCAAGAATGATTTTACCTTTTCCAGGAGCTCTGGGTGGCTCCACAACCAAGTGGCCACCAGAACTGGTTGAGTATTGTTTTGAGTGTCTAAGTGTATTTCTTGGACCGGATTTCTTGTTACCATATTATCTCCTTGTGCATCTGCTTCCTTGTCTTCTTCTACTAGCTTTTCGTGCATTGCTTCATAAGCAGGTGTATTTTGGACTACGATGTGTTCCTCCTTGTCCTGCATCCATCCTGCAGGGATTTCTTGAATTGGGAAAGAACATTCAACCTCAGAATTTTTTACCTTGTTTTTAGCTTTAGAAACTTCGTTATCCGTTGTTGACACATCCTCCTCCAATTTGTATTTGAGGAGAATCTTCCTGCCCCTTCTGTGGTCAGTGATGGGCTCTCCTAATCCATCAAGCTGGACCTTTTCCTTGTCTTCATCATAATCTTCAGTCGTGCCAGGATTATCAAGAAAAATTCCAAAACAAGAAGAAGAGTTGCCTGCTTGGAGCCAACTTAGAATATCCTCTTCTTCCTCAAAATCTATTTGGGGTTGATCCTCCGCTTCTGTTTCCATGCAAATGCTCACTGTTTGCATCATAATAGTGTTTCCTTGATTATCTGGGCCTTCTTCTAAATGAATTTGTGTCAGCTCCTGCCCTTTCTTTTGAACCCACATAGTGTCCTTACCCCAATCATGAATGACACTGGCATGCCTCAGCCAAGGTCTTCCAATTAAGAGAGGAAATCCTCCTTCAACCTGGGGCAATCTTAAAACCACAAAATCCAGAATGAATAGATTACCTTGTACTTCAAGTGGAACTTTTGGGATTACCCCCAAGGGCCTTACTTTGCTCTGATCTGCCAAAGTAACCGTGAAATTTGCAGGTCTTGAAGGGTGGAGTCCAATCCTTTTCATGGTATGTTCAGGCATCAAGTTAATGACAGAACCACCATCTACAATAACACCTTGAAATTCATGACCCTTGATTGATATTGTAAGCCGAGGACTTTTATAATCTGTAAGGGGTGCTTCCCCCTTAATTATCCCTTTATGTAAGATAGCAGTCTTGGCCACTAAGCTTGTAGTAGAAGCCTCATCAATTATCTGCAATAATTCTGACCTGAATTTCCCATCCATCTTTATTAAATAAAAAATACTAACCTCCTTCTTCATTGACTTGAGTAGTTTTGAAGCCTCTGATTCTTTAAGAGAGTGAGCTTCATTTGCTTTGCCAAACTCTTCTTGAGCCCTGTTGAAGGCATGCCCAATGGCATCACTGGTGCCTATGAGACATTCATTGTGGTTTGTGTCTGCACTTGTAGTATTTTTGTCTTCAATTGCAACTCTGTCTTTGTTCAATTCCTTAATTATCAATTCTTGATTTTCTACCACTTTTGCCGTTCCCTTGCTTCTTGTCTGTACTGCAAAAGATTCGAGTTCTTCTAATTGTACCACTCTAGTGGATGGTGAGGGTTCATTCACCTCAGGGAGTGTTTCCTCCTTGAATACAGAGATCATTTGGAGATGGGGTCCGGAAGTAGAGGCTTGATTCGTAGGACAACAGTTTGTATAGTGATCCCTGGCCTCTGGACAGTTCCTGTAAGGAGGTGCATTATCTGGGAGGGTGCACCTAGATTGGTAGTGCCCACATTCTCCACATCTGAAGCAAATAATTGGCCTTCTAGGCCCATTTGCAAAGTTAGTTCTCGGTCTAGGATTATAGTTATTACCTTGGTTTGCTGCTGCTGCCATTACATTTGCTGGTGGCAAGAGTCCTCCTTGTGTCCAGTATGTCGTTGTCGGTATTCCCCTTACTTGGCATTCATGGGCCTCATGCCCAATCTTCCTGCATAATTGACAAGTCACATTTAGCAAAGGACATTCACTTACTATGTGCCCTTGCTTGCTGCACATGGAGCACCAGAGTCCGTTCTTAATGCCGCCTCCTTTTAGTTCTTGCAACTCCTGCCTCAGCTGAGCTAGTTCTTCTGCTTGGGCTTCCTCTTCCTTTTGGAGCTTGAGGGCTTCAATCTCTTTTCTCAGCTGAGCTACAGTAGTCTCCTCCTCTGTGTAGGGCTTATTCCTTTTCAAGCCCTCCAGTTCCCTTCTTAACTGGCTCACTGGGTCCTCCAGTTCTGTACCATATGATGGTTGGGAAGAAGTTGCACCATACTGGTGCCTTATCTGTTCCAAGCGTGTGGCCGTATTGATGAACTCCTCAACAGAGGCAGTAGGTAGCACTAACTCTTTTATTTTGCACTGGGTGACCACAGGTAGAGGTTTGGCTAACCACTTCTTGACAAAGAAGTCGTGTGGTGGATCCGGTAGTTTAGCCATTAGTGCTTTGGCCCTGGTCACGAACTCTGGGAACTTTTCTCCTGGACCCAACTTCAAGTTTTCCAATTCTTCTATAATGATCTCAGCCGTGTTGCCATGCTGAAATTGATTTTTAAAAGCCTCTTTCATCAAATCCCAAGAGGTAAAGTGATTTTCAGCAAACTGGCTAAACCACTTGTCTGCCAGACCTTCCAATGTGGCGGGGAAGAGTATCAAGAAAGCATCTTCCCTACCCATTAGCCCTCTAGTCTTACATAATGCAAGAAATCTGCGAATGTGCTCATCTGGGTCCTCATGGGCTAAACCTCTGAAGGAGGGAAATTTTATGTTTAATCTGGAGAGCAAGATTTCTAGGTCCACCTGTCCTGCCATGCTTCCTACCGATGAAGTCGATGAAAGTGGACTCGATGATCTTCTGTTCGTCTTTCTTCTTGTCTGCTTGCACTTGATCCTCAAGGTTTGTGACCGGGTCGCGGTCATGAGCTATTCATAGTCCACTTAAAATGAGACACTTGATAAAAGTATGTACCTTTTGGCCCACTGGAGTAGTGTTGTCGACACTGTAATATTGCTCTCCAATAGCAATATATAGTCTCCTATGCTCAAATCTCCTTGAAGGTCCCACCGTGCGTGCCAAATTTGTTGGGGATTCGTGGACAGGAAGGAGTTTGAGGGTTTGTAGGAGAAAAAGGAGATGATAAAAATGAAATAACGGTGAGAACTTCTGTAAGAGAGTACTCCTGGAAACCTTGAATATTGATTATCTTGCCACAGTTACAATGACTGAATATAGTCCAATCAATGACTAAATACAACTTTAGAGAATATCAATTACTGAATATAGCCCAATCAATGACTAAATACGACTTCAGAGAATATCAATTACTGAAGAACAATTATCACAAGTCCTCTGTTAGCGGCCTCTCCTGCACCAATCCTTTGCTTGCTTCACGCTTCCCTTGTGCACACCTTGCACTAAGCTTCCACCAAGCTAAGGAGTTGGTATCTCGGCGCGCACACACAATAGACCTTGGGACTCTTGGAATCCAACCCGCCTTCTCTGCACACCTTCCTCTTGACACCTCTTGCACTCTTCAGTCTCGTCGCACACTGGTGGCTCTTCCTTTCCTTTCTTGCTTCCTCTGAAGCTCTCTCTTGCTCCTAGCTCTCAATGTGTGTTCAAGAATAGCCTTTGTCCTCCTCTTGAACCCGCCGGTCCCATGACTTCTAACTGCCATGGACTCTTGGGCTTCCTTTGATGTCCCAAGATTCTCTTTTTAGTTGGCGGCCAACGAATTGCCCTTTGTCCTGTAGTGACTTTAGTGTAAAACCAAAAATTTTAATGGGGGTCATACTTTTACTTGTGCGTACACTTTTCCGCTTCACATGCCTTCACATTCCCTTTTAATTCTTCCTTTGTGTACTAAAGGGGGTTCACCTAAACCTTCCTAAATACTTTAAAACACATTCTGATCCTTAGAAAAATTAGAGAAAATACGCAACCCGCTTCTCCAATTTACCCTTTGCGAGACAATTAATTGTCACTTAGGCGCTTTGACTTTGCACCTGTTGGCTTGACCTTGACCTCGTTGACTTTGACCGGTTGGCTTTGACCATCATGACTTTTATGGGCTCAACATCAGGATATTTGGCTAAAAGTGGGATTGCAAGATTATTTCAGTGCAGCTTTGCCTAGACCTGATTTTCTTAGGTGCTACTACTTGATTGCCACACTGAAGGCAACAGGAGATAAAGATCATTGGTGCCCTCTTTATCAAACCAGGAGGAAATGAAGAAGTTTGAGTTGAATATTACTTTAATCAGGGAAGCCCTTCAGATGTATGGCACCCATGTACCTTCCGATCGAGACCCTTTGATACCGGAGTCTATGAAGAACAATAAAATCAAGAAGTTGAAGGAAATGTGTGCTCTCACCCCCAACATCGCCATACCATTACGGATGTGCCTTCAACACTTCGCATTTCCGGCGCAAGACCGGTTCACCCAGCCTCATAAGAAGATATGGTATGGATTATACCTAGCACAGACTGGGAGCTTACCAATTAAAATGCCCGTGTGGATCCTGGACCAGTTATATGAAGCAGGCAACCGAGGAGTGCGGAAGCCTACTTTGAATGGCTGCTGTGCCATTACAAGAATTATCTACAGATGCCTTGCCTATGATGTACCGATCGCAAGGGCCCTTAAGTACTCACAACTGGAATTCTTCAAGGGGCGGAAGTCAGGGGTGCAACCCGCAAAAAGAATGCGTGGTTCGCTTTCACAGGTTCTAATACCTCGTGAGGCCACCACAGAAGCTTCCCTCATAGAGGAGGAACAAGTAGCCCCTTTCACTATCCATCTCCAAGGACCACGATTAGGGGGTATGATACAGCCCACTCCATCAGCCCCTCCACTACCCACAGATGCTGAGTTTGCATCCATGGCTACTTTGGCAGAGGATCCAAATTTTGACTTTGAGGCTTCCTGCAAACAACCCACTTATCTGAGAGTGAGTTTTTCTCGAGACCGACGGCCCTGAATCTTCATCCCAGAGAGCACGACCACATGGTGAAGCACGAAGAGTACATTGGGAGGATGAGGCACAACGCACGCAGGCGGGAGGCACACATGAACAAGTGGAGATGCAGAGGAATGAATCGAAGGAGAGTGAAGAGGATGCCCCTGCTTACACCGCACAACTTAAACGGCTCTACAAAACAATCAAACAGATACAAAAGAGGCATAAGCTATCAGAGGAGGCAAATAGAGCGATGATGAATCAGAGGAGGAATCATTGAACCTTTTGGCGGAGACATATGGGATTATAGAAGCTATGAGGATCATGTTACATCGCAACCCTCCTCAATACGATCAACGAAGGATTGATACACGACCACGAAGGGGGAAGATGATTCAAATGAAAGTCTCTACCGCCCTCCCTACCACCACTCAAGAAGATGTCCACATGGACAGCCCAACCAACAATGAGGAACCAGATGTAAATACACAGGTACCATCTCCACCATCACCTCCCATCCAGCCCTCCGAAACCCTCACCACCAGTATTCCTGAACAATCAGTATTAACCCTTAGTGAAACTATACCACACACTACCATTTCCCCATCCGCCCCTTTACCTCCTTCCACTAGTTCCAGCCAATTTTCTGAACCCCATATAGGTCACCCTACCACCAATCAAACTATAATAGGTCACCCTTCATATCTCCCAGCCCTCGGACAGCCACTTGCCACTAGCCAAACCTTAACACACCCAATTTCAGTCACCGATACATTTCCTCTTTCCCAACCTCAGACCATTGAGCCCCTCTTCACCCCCTCAGAACCAACACAAGCCACCCTACCTCCATTGTTGGCAAACGTTGTAAATATGATGCGACAAATTGATGATTATAAGAGAAATTCCCTTTCCCAGCACACCTCACCCACATTCACACCCACCACTAACACACCGCCCACCATTCCCGTATTCACGATTCACACAACACACACAATCACGTCCGATCCCATGGACATTTCACCATCCACAGGAGCACCCACCACCACAATTGTTCCCACATCCTCACATTTCACTTCACTTATAGGCACATCATCCACTTTTCCCTTCCCCATTTCCCAACCCTTTGCATTTTCCACCTCTACCACTGCATCCACATCATTTAGTCATGCACTAGACACCATGTTCGAAGCGGCCACTCAACTTAAGCAAGAGTATATATGTTGAGCCCATAAATGTCATGTTGGTCAAAGTCAACTGCAGTCAAAGTCAACAGGTCAAAGTCAACAAGGTCAAGGTCAAAGTCAACAGGTGCAAAGTCAAAGTGCGTAAGTGCAGGTGTCAAAGTGCACAGGTAGTGCACAATGAATGGTCCACAAAGGGTAAATTGGAGAAAACAAGTTGCAGGTTGCAGAGGTACTTTCTCTAATTTCCCTAAGGTTCAAAGTGTGTTTTAAAGTGTTTTGGAAGGTTCAGGTGAACCCCCCTTATGTGCAAAAGTGAAGAATTAAAAGGAAATGTGAAGGCATGTGAAGCGGCAAAGTGTACGCACAGGTGAAAGTATGGCCCCCCATTAAAATTTTTGGTTTTAGACTAAAGTCACTACAGGACAAAACAGTGAGTAGTTGGCTGCCACTTGTGAGAGCCATCTTGGGACATCAAAGTGAGCACCAAGATTCACTTGCAGTTAGGAGCGTACGTGATCGACACACTCAAATCAAGGTAAGAGCCATTCTTGGACCAGGGTTGGAGTAAGCAAGAGAGCATAGGCTAAGTGGAGCAAGAGAGGGAAGTGCAAGAGACACCAGAGTACGTCGCACAGAAGTGGAAGTGCAAGGTGCATAGAGAGTGACCAAGGATTGTGGTGCAGAGAAGTGCTAAGCTATAGTTCCCCCAAATATCTCAAGGTCCTTTGGCAGTGTACGCTTGCCGACAGCAGGTATTCACTCCTCCCCCTTTGTGGAAGCTTGGTGCAAGGTGTGCACAAGGAGAAGCTTGAAGCAGGTGGAGGTTTGTTGCAGAGGAGGTCGGCAGCAATAGGACATTGGGATATTGGATATTTTGTAATTGGGCACTCTGCGGATTGTGCACAGAGGTATTGGTGTATCTTGTATTTCAAACATTGTAATTTTCTTACTGTAATCAATCGAAGGCAGAGACTTCCAAGGTGTATTTTCTCTTTTGGTCCTTCCATTTTCTCCTACAAACCCTCAAACTCCTTCTTGTCAAAGAATCCCCCAACAAATTTGGCACGCACGGTGGGACATTTTTTTTTTTTTTTTTTTTTTTTTACTCTTTCTTTTTATTTTTATTGTTTATTTTATTTTATTTTTATTTCCTTATTTATTCCTTTCTTTTCTTTCTTTCTTTTTTCTGTATTTGCTTTTTTGTATAGCATTTTCTTTCTTTGTTTCTTTTATTTTTCTTATTCCACCTCTCGGTTTTTCATGTTCTTATAGTCGTTTTTAGGATAATTGATCGTGCCGAATCCATTTTTTGGGTTCTCGGTCTCAGTTTAGGTTTTTTTTTCCTCAGTTCTCATGTACATATCGATTAGCCTTCTTACAACCTTGTCTCCTGTGATTGCATGGCTTCAGCACTTGTGACAGAGTTTTCGTCTGCACATATGGCATCTTCCGCTCCTCAGCAGGATTCATCCATGGCTACTGAGGCATACTCAGAGTTTGCCCCTTCGGCTTTGGCTCTCGGTACTCTCCATCCTGAGGTAGGCCCCCTTCTCCCTAGGACCTCGTCCCTCTCTGCCCCCCTCGCCCCCAACCCGCCCGTCCCTGTCACGATCCTTTCTCATGCCCCTAGGGCAACCCTCCCCCCCATTGTCCACCCAGTCCCTCGCGCACCAGTCCCACGCCCTGTCACACCTTCCACCCCTATCCCTCTACCTGGTAGCCAGCCCTTCGCGGGTTCACTTCCGTGTGTATCCCTCTCAGGCTCCTCGTTATATAGCCCCGGCTCTCTTCCCCCTGGTCACCACCTTCCCGTTACAGCACCCCACATAGCAGTGCCGACACAATCCGATGGGTCTAGTGGACACCCCGCTCGCAGCTCAGGTAGTCATTCCACCTCCCCCGTTCCCCGTCCCCCGTCGTCGTCCATAGTTGACCATAGAGACCCATCTTCGACCACATCCCTCCGCCTGCATTTAGCTTTGCCTCCCATTCCGCTCATAGATCTCCTTCCCGAGGGTTGCCTCCGTCAGGCTGGTCTGTGGCGCCTGGCCTCCCTACTCTTATCCGAGGCAGAGGGGTCCGACATTCGCACGACGCTGCTTGATTTCCCTCATTTTCCTTCCGGCTCACTCACCCCTGCAGTCGTAGCTGCGGGTATAGGTTCGAGCCTCACTTCGTTTCATGCTCCCCAGACCCTCTACTCGGGGTTATCTCGAGCCGATACCATCGCTTTCTGTTTGTCTTTATATGGCGTGGATGCCATCCCCACTCACTACCAGCTCGCCGTTCTCCACTCGTTCATTTTCTTCTTTTTATTTCGTAGTCCCTCCTCGGAACTTCCCTTGCATGATATCCATATAGCCGACCCGCTTTTCTGTTTTTTACATGGCCGACCATTTCCCTATGGGACACTCATGTTCCAGTCATTTCTCCTTCGTTCTCGACGTTTCCATGATGCCCTCCATCGCGGAACTCGTTCCTTTTCTGTTTATTCCGCCCCCGTCTTAGCTTGGCTCTTCCATTTGCCTGGTACACGCACCATAGCATCTAGCCATTGTATTGACCTCCCTCATCTTACACATTCCATTGCCCATTCTCCCCACGCCCATCCTCAGCCATCCGTCGCCCTACATTCGGATCCTTGCTCTCTTCCGCCGCCACCTCCTTCCAGGACAGCCTCCCCTCCTCCTCCCGCTCGGAGAGTCCGTACCCGGCTGATGGATTCCTTTCCCACCCCCGTCCCTGCCTCACCCATCCCGTCACCCCCCCCGGCAGTTGCCTCCCAGCCCCCTCCATCTCCTGCCATCTCTGTTGAGTCTGCCTCCACCTCCCATCCGCATCACTCGCCTCCAGCATCTCCCATTTTTCCACAGCCTATTCCGGCACCACCACCCCCACCTCCCCCATCGCAGCCTTCCATCCCTGCCAGCCTCGACGATGATCCACCTTTCTTGGGGTTACTTCGAGATGCGAGCGTCGTAGCGAGCGATGGGGCCGATGCTGCCCGTCTCTCTCTTGACTCTGTATCCGCGACGGCTGCGCTTCACCAGCAGTATGCTCAGACGATTGATCGTATTCGCGCGGCTGCAGCGGCTCAGTGGCAGACGTCGCGCGAGGCATTGCGGGCCATGCAGCAGGACCGCGACCGCTTCAGAGATGAGGCTGATGCGGCGACTCGAGCTCTTATGGAGATCAGCCAGCGTGCGGCCTTAGGCATTTGCGATAGCCCGGCGTGTCGCTTGGTCCGACGCGAGCGCGATCATCTCCGCCGCTACCGGAGCCGGATTGCTGCTTGGACTGAGGAGGCAGCCATCATCCCTCCCGCCTCACCCGACTTACCTCTTCCTCGAGACGACGTTCCCCCTGGGGAGAGGCCGCCTTCTCCGCCGGCGCCTTAGTTAGATGTTCCGTCTCTCTCGGCTACTTCTAGGAGTTCTACACGCTTCGGTTTCCCTAGTTTCATTTGCTTTATTCTCGCCTCTTTTTGTTGTGAGGCTTAGTGTCGGATGCATATACTTATCTTTTGGATCTGTTGCCCATCATTGGTTCCGGGGCACTTCATGTACTTATCATGGACAGTTGTTTCCAGTTGTTTCCTTGTTCCTTTCTGCTTTTAGATGTGTGTTCAGTATTCATGGTGTGTTCCTTTTATATGCGCTTCTGGTTCCGTATTCATGATGTGTTCCTTGTGCACTCTCGGGTCTATTATTGTTCGTTTTATTACTATGACTGTGTATGGGTTGGTCTCTTTCATTTCCCCAAACCTCCACTCCCCATCACTTCCCACAACCCCCCCCTTCCACACCTTTCACCTCCCAAATTTGGTGGATTTGGTTGCTGCTCAAATGTCCTCTTCCACTTCTACCGTACTCTTTTCATGGTGTCTGTATGCTCTCCGGGACGGAGAGCACATTAGGTGGTGGGCAACTGTTGAGCCCATAAATGTCATGTTGGTCAAAGTCAATTGCAGTCAAAGTCAACAGGTCAAAGTCAACAAGGTCAAGGTCAAAGTCAACAGGTGCAAAGTCAAAGTGCGTAAGTGCAGGTGTCAAAGTGCACAGGTAGTGCACAATGAATGGTCCACAAAGGGTAAATTGGAGAAAACAAGTTGCAGGTTGCAGAGGTACTTTCTCTAATTTCCCTAAGGTTCAAAGTGTGTTTTAAAGTGTTTTGGAAGGTTCAGGTGAACCCCCCTTATGTGCAAAAGTGAAGAATTAAAAGGAAATGTGAAGGCATGTGAAGCGGCAAAGTGTACGCACAGGTGAAAGTATGGCCCCCCATTAAAATTTTTGGTTTTAGACTAAAGTCACTACAGGACAAAACAGTGAGTAGTTGGCTGCCACTTGTGAGAGCCATCTTGGGACATCAAAGTGAGCACCAAGATTCACTTGCAGTTAGGAGCGTACGTGATCGACACACTCAAATCAAGGTAAGAGCCATTCTTGGACCAGGGTTGGAGTAAGCAAGAGAGCATAGGCTAAGTGGAGCAAGAGAGGGAAGTGCAAGAGACACCAGAGTACGTCGCACAGAAGTGGAAGTGCAAGGTGCATAGAGAGTGACCAAGGATTGTGGTGCAGAGAAGTGCTAAGCTATAGTTCCCCCAAATATCTCAAGGTCCTTTGGCAGTGTACGCTTGCCGACAGCAGGTATTCACTCCTCCCCCTTTGTGGAAGCTTGGTGCAAGGTGTGCACAAGGAGAAGCTTGAAGCAGGTGGAGGTTTGTTGCAGAGGAGGTCGGCAGCAATAGGACATTGGGATATTGGATATTTTGTAATTGGGCACTCTGCGGATTGTGCATAGAGGTATTGGTGTATCTTGTATTTCAAACATTGTAATTTTCTTACTGTAATCAATCGAAGGCAGAGACTTCCAAGGTGTATTTTCTCTTTTGGTCCTTCCATTTTCTCCTACAAACCCTCAAACTCCTTCTTGTCAAAGAATCCCCCAACAATATATTACTGGAAGAAAATAACACAGAGCTGTGCAATCTCTCGGCTCAACTCCAGGCACGTGTCAATGCCTTGGAGCTAAGTAATACAACACTACAACATGAGGTGACCACCCTCCAACAATCTCAGGTGGAGCTCAAAGCCAAACATACAGAGGCGACTAGGGCAGGGGAAGAACAACTCAGAGATCAGCTAGCCCGTAATGCTAGACTACAACGAAATATGGCTCCACTCCGACGCCACCTAGTGGCTGCACAAGAAGAAAATAGGAGATTACAACAAAAAAATCAAGACAACCTCGAAGCCGCCATAGAAAGTACTCCAGGGGCACCCATTGACCCTGCTAGCTTCCGGGCCGTCCCTTCAGAAAGCATACAACAAATCTTGGAAACCTATGCCAACCTCTTAGAAGCACATGATCAGCTGGTTGACCAAGTAAAAGAGCTACAGAGATCCCAAGTGCCTACACCACAACCACCAGAAGCTAAAAAGATGGTCAATGCTGCCACTTCACCAGAGCCTAAATCAACAATGACCAAGGAGGTACTTGAGCTACGACAACAAGTGGCAGAATTAAAGCTCAAGCTGTTACAATATGAAAGACCCCCCTCTCCACCTGATCAACCAATAGAAGAAGAAGTAGTAATCATTCCAATGGAGGAAACATTTGAAGACAACTATGAGCCTCAACCCCTTCCAGGCGGCAGAATCATGGAGGAGGGACAAGACACATATGAGGAGCCCCCATCGGCATGGATGAAACAGGTAGAAGAAATGGGGACAACTCATGAGGAACGTATCTCAACTCAGATGCTAGCAATGAGGACCATTGAAGAAACCATACTTCAATCAGAGTATTTCAGACACCTTGCCTCTAGAAGACTGATAATAGTTTAGAATTACAATATGAACCCTATTATTGGTCGACTACAATGCAGAGATCCAAAGAGTCACCAACAGGTGCCCTACTTTTGCCACACAGTTCGAACCAGAGGATATTCTAGAGGCAGCCAAAAAAGGGGCCATATTCCAACCCACATGGAGGCAAAAATTACTTGAGACCTATCCGGAAATGCTAAGAACATGGGATCACGCTCCCATGCATTTGAGATATAACCCTTGCTTTGGGCTAGTGCAGAGAAGAAGATCATGGAAAGCATTTGCTATAAAGGTTCAAAACAACGCAAATTGCAAACAGTAGCTGAATTACCCCTCTATCGCACCCCCAACAGGCACACCCACAGTATCATACATGATGGCTACCATCCGACATTGGATGCCATGCCTCCACCCCATGCCAAATGTCGCCGCGCAGATGATGCTCAAAATCTTGGACATGATGCAAGTGGTGTTAAAGACTTTTCGAAATGTACATAATATTCAGCCGCCAATTCCAGGCTTCATCAACGGTAACTATGACTTACTTTATGATATGAGAACGACCCCGAGTATCCGCGTGGCTTATGCGTGGCATGCACGAATAAGATATCTCCCTGCTTGCTACAAGCAAATGTTTGATGACATGTTCACCACGGGGTTCTGGGAAGCACACTCAGAAGTGTTCGCGCCACGCCCCACTCATCTACTACAACTATTCGCCTGCGAACAAACAATGAATTCAGAGCTCTATACCATGCCACAACTTGACATACGTGGCATAGTTAATTGGGAGGCCCTGCAGAGAGACCTGGTCAGGGGACTGCGGATTAAAGAACAAGAATTGGCAACCGACATACTACAACAATACATTGATCAAACCAGGGAGTAGAGGTTTGTTAGAGGTGACATACGCTAGGGGGGGAGAGTGTTGGCATTGTAAGGGAAGAAGCAAGTACGGGCATGCATGCAGATCTAGCACTAAGGCAACCCATTAATTTTTTCCAATCCTCACATCAGTTTAAAAGTGATTCTCATCACTAAAAACCATTGTAAATACTGTTTCCTTTTTTGTAGCTCCATTTTGTACAAGCCGAGGAGTCCTCGAGCTTGGGGAGCCTTAGAAGTAGTTGCCTACCAATTTTCATATTTTTTAGATCTCGTTTGAGCCCTCGAATAAGCCCTGGAACCTAATTTTTAACTAGGCTGGACACTAGGTCTGGACAGGGCCAAAGCTAGTAAAAAACTATAAATAGAGCTAGAGAGCTCATTTTTGGGGCTAGCTTCTTGTAGTTTTGAGCTTGTCTGAGAACTTGGTTGCAATAGAAGTGATTCCATTGTCGTACTCTCATTGTTCTTGCCGTGTGTGAGCGTGTGTGTGTATGTGTGTGCATGTTAGTTTGCTTCTCACTCACACATTTGTGCCTTCACTTGCTCGAGGTCTTCCCACCATCCTCATGTCTTCCCGGATTGACATTAAAGGAGGTGCTACTCATCACTGAGCTACAGTGACCTATTGGAGCTAGACCACACAGATGTTTGGGGACCTAGCAAAGAACCATCAATTTTAGGATCTAGCAACTATGTATCTTTTATTGATGATTGTAGCAGATGAACCATTTTACATTTTATGAAGCACAGGGATGAAAATTTTCTCAAGAAATATCTTGCTCTTGTTGAAAATCAAACAAGGAAAACATTAAAGAAGCTAAGGTTAGATGGAGGGGGAGAATACTTCTCCCATGAATTTGATGTCTGTCTCCAAGATAGAGGCATCAGGAGAGAGACACAACGAGGTACACTCCAGCATAGAATGGAGTGGTAGAGAGAAGAAATAGGACCATAGTTGAAGCTCCAACGTCCATGCTTAATGAGAAGAAACTACAAAATTATCTATGGGCAGAGGCTGTATCTACGGCCACCTATCTCATTAATAGACTTGCATCAAAGGCATTGGATGGGATGACACCCTATGAAGCTTGGAATGGGAGAAGACCTAGCCTTGATCATTGCAGGATATTTGGATGCATAGCCTATGCACATGTTCCATTCAAGTCGGAGGTAAATTGGACCCTAAGGTAGAGAAATGTATATTTATTGGATATGATCTAAATAAAAAAGGGTATAGGTTGTATAATCCAAGCACTAAAGGCTTAATTGCTAGCAGAGATGTTATCTTTGATGAGAACAACTCTTGGTTTGAAGATGATTGCAAGAAAGTCAAGCTACCTTATGACCTAGAGGAGGACTTTCCATCATTACAAAAGGTAAATGATCAACTATATGAAGATACAAGTAATTTTGATGATGACAGAAGACACCAAAGAGGAATATTAAGCCATGGAATAATAAAGGCAAAGAGAAGATGCAAGAGTTGAGAGATATTGCAAAATCGTCTCAACAAACAATAAGGAGATCAACTAGGGGAAAGAAGAAGCTAGAAACGTATGGATTTGACACCTCTCTGGTCACTAAGCATTCGATCTATATTGCTCGAGATATCAACTCAAAGAAGCCATCAACATTTAAGGAAGGCAACAAGAAATCAGAGCGGATAGAAGCAATGGAGGAAGAGATAGAAACCCTCCAAGAGAATTAGACATGGGACCTAGTTCCCAAGAAGTCATCCATAAAGATCATTAGATTTAGGTGGATCTATAAGGTAAAAAAGAATTCACATGGTTCAATAAACAGGTATAAAGCAAGGCTTGTGGCAAAAGGTTTTGCTCAAACCCGAGGCATAGATTATGAAGAGACTTTCTCTCTTGTGGCAAAGATGCCAACAATCAGAGCTTTGATGAGTATAACTGCTTCAAGGAATTGGAGCATCTATCAGATGGATGTCAAAAATACATTCTTGAATGGTTGGCTTTCAAAGGAAGTATATATGATACAACCTCTTGGATTTGTAGATGAATCACATCCTGAGGATGTATGCAAACTCAAAAAAGCTCTCTATGGACTAAAACAAGCTCCTAGAGCTTGTAACTATAGACTTGTTACATTCTTGCAAGACAAAGGATTCAAACTAAGCAAGGTTGATTCTTCACTTTTTCATTAAGAAAAGTAAATATGAAGTCATATACTTGTGTGTTTATGTAGATGACATCATCCTTATAGGTGATGATACTGATGAAATCAGGAAGATTAAAACCCAAATGAAAGAAGAATTCAAGATAAGTGATCTTGGATTGCTCACTTATTTTCTTGGATTTGAAGTGGTGTACAGAGGTCAAGGAATGTTCCTTACAGAAAGGAAGTACATTAAGGACATGCTTACAAAGTTCAAAATGCAAGACACTAAGGCTGTAGGTGCTCCCATGGAAGTCAATCACAAGTTAAGTGCTCATGAAGAAGAACTAATTGAAGACATTACAAGCTACCAAAGTCTAGTTGGAAGCTTGAACTATGCTACCTTAGCTAGGGTGGATATTTGCTATGGAGTAAGTGTGCTTAGCCAGTTCATGCACAAAGAAGCAACCTGTTGTAGCTCTTTCCTCATCTGAAGTTGAATATAAAGGGTTGGAAAATGCAACACAAGAAGCAATGTGGATCAAGCCCCTATACATAGATTTATGATTGGATTTTGGCTGGTGATAACATGATCTCACTTCATTTAGGTGTTAATCCTATCTTTCATGCTAGGACTAAGCATATAGAAGTCCATTATCACTTTGTTAAGGAAAAGAGTGCCAGCAAGGAGATAGAATTGTCCTATGTATTTACACATATGCAATGTGCAGACATGATGACCAAATCATTACATGGAAGCAAGCTTAATAGGTTTAAATCCATGATTGGATTACACAAAATACCTGAGATTGAAGACTCAAGCATCTTAGGCTTGAGGGTGAGCTATTGGTACATTTGGCAAGCCTTGATGCTTGACCAAATATCAAAGGTTTATTCCATATGCTCATAGACCATATGCGAACACCTCTTGTAAAAGGATTGAATTTTTACTCTTGAGATAAAAGTACACTAGATTGATTGAAGGAATCTTGTAGCATTATGAGTTGTATGCCACAACTACCTAAGTGGTTTGAATCAAATCAATCACGAACAAAAAGATAGGAACACTTTTAGGTGGCAGATTCAAAATTCAAATTCACTTCATGACTATAAAACTACATGACTTTTAGTCGCGAATGTGGAGCAGAGAAGGAGTTACTGATCTTCAAGATTGTGTCTACACTAAGCCCACATATGTATGAGTAAGACTACATCATCTCCCTTGTATCATACCTTGAGAATTATATACATTTGATTCATTTAGTGCAAGTCATTCTCTCTGTGCTTTTGTCTCTTGCAAAGTCTTCATCTTAGTGATTTTGATCACTCTAGTTCTCTTTGTATACTCATCCATTTGATGTGATTCAAATTGGAATCAAATATCAATTTTCATATCATTTGGGTCATTATATTTTGTGATAACGTCTCTACAAGCAACCTATGTTTGCTCACTCTCATCTTCCTAAAAAGTTAGGATTACACCACCCAATTTCTTAATATCATTTCTCATCATATAATCATCCTAAATTAGTGAAATAACTTTTAATAGAGAGCTCAAGTCTTCCTTTAGCTATGTCTAAATGCTCTCAAGTCAATTTTAATAAGTGAGTGAGCACTGAGTAATTTTTTGAGGGGAACCTAGTCCATAAATAGCAAGTTTTTTGGAACCATTCAACTTTGAAAGTTATGTGTTTTGATATAAGTATTTGAGGTTGATGCTCAAAGGTACATAGTGGGTCCAAATGCATATTTGGGAAGCTAAAGGTGTCTACTAAAGTACTCTGAAGCTACATTGTCAGGTGTAGAGCAAGATTTTTTCAACAACACCTCATCTTTGGAGTGTATCCAACCATCTACTCACAATTATTATATTTAACTAAATATCTATAATATTGGTTAGTTGTGCATGTAGTAGTAACATCATAATCAAGTATTTTCTTTGGAATCAAAATTTCAGCATCCTCTTCTAACAAGGAGCATCTAAAATAGGAGTGAGTGGTAGAGTTCCTTTAAACGATTTCAATAAACTGATATGAAAAGAATTATGTATATTCCAATGAGAAGGTATGTCTAATCTAAAAGCATTCTCATTATTTTTTTGAATAATACGGAAAGGTCCATAATAATGTGGGGCAAGCTTAACCTTAGGATGTTGTGAAATAGTTTTTAAATGTATTTTTATTATTCATAACCATACAAAGTCATTTTCATTAAACTGTTTAGCTGCTTGTTTCTCATTAACATTATGCATGTAACGTTCTTGAATCTTTTTAATGTGCTCACGAACCTCATGAAGTGTATAAATATGATCTTGTGCAAAAGAATTGTTGGAGAAACACTCACTAATTGGACATATATTTGAAGGTCAAATCTTAAGAAGAAAACACCATGCCTATGTGAAGGGACAAATTCACAAGTGTATCATATTTGTAAAGTTAGTTCACTTTAGTTCTAGAAGTTTTTTAAAATCACGAGAATACGAAAATCTATATAAGTTAGTTTGTATCAACTAACGCGGAGAGAGAGTGAGAGAGAAGAAGTAGAAGAAGGAGTTCATTTTATACGACTGAGTATAGTCGGGCTTCTCTGAGTGAGAAAGCATCTGTAAAACTTTTGAGTTTTCATAGCTATGATAAAGAACTGAGTAAAGTTCTGTGTATGAGTCTCTCTCCATCATCTCCATGCTTGCCTACTGTGTGATGAATTCAAAAGTTCAAGTTTTCTGAGCAATTCGATGCCTGGCATCGAATCTTGGCTGATAAGTCATTATTTCCATTCTCTGTGTGTTAACTGTTGTTGAATCTTTTAAAAACATGAAGTTTGTGGAGCAACTCGATGCCTGGCATTGAGTTCCAGCATAAAATGGATGCCCGACATCGACTTCTAGCATATAAGTCATCTTCTTCATGTGTGTGTAAAATAGAGTGTTTCTGGTGCAGAAAAATAGCCAAAAAAAGCCCAAAGTCGATGCCCGGCATTGACTTGGACTGAAATTCCATGCCAGGCATCGAATTTTTTATTTTTGGACACCAGGATTACTAAAACAAGAAAAAATTCCAGTTTTGGAAGGTCATATAGGGTCATCTTGTGAAGGCCATAACTTGAGTTATAGAGATCCGTTTGATGCATAGGATAGCTTGTTGAAAAGCTCTACTCTTCTAGTTTCAGCTTATAAAGTTTCATGGAGAAATAATACTTGAACTAGGAGAAATTAGCAAAATACTGAAGGTATGTTATTTCGGTGACTAGGAATTTCTGTAGAAGCAAAGTTCTCACTTTAGGCTATCATTTCTCAAAGTTTGGAGTGGCAATGAGTTAATGGTGACCATAGAGGTGTTCTAGTGTCACATTAATTCATTTCTTGTGGTGTTTCATACATCAACAAGTGGTATCAGAGCAGAAAGATTCTTGAGAGTAGAAGACGACAAAGGTACGAGAAGTTTTGTAAAGTTTTCCATTAAAGTTTGAAAGGTGAAGCATTTGAAGACACAAGGCATCAAAAGGTTACTTCAAAAGTATCCTCATACACAAAGAACTTCAAAAGGTATTATCCTTTATCCTTTAAGCTCACAGGTTGTAGCAGAAGAAAAGAACTATGGCAGATCATATTTCCATTGACAAACTGGACAGAGATAATTACCCCGCATGGGTAATGAGAATGGAAGCCTTACTTATGAGTAAGGATCTCATGATATATGTTACAGGTGAAGAAGAGAAGCCAGTATTCGAAGATGAAAGCCGACCAAAGAAAGAAGAACTAGATGCTTTAAAGCATTGGCAGAAGAAGGATGCAAGTGCAAAAGCATACATCTACAATACAATCTCTGATCATTTGCTACCACACATCAGAGGATTGGAATCATCTGAAGATATATGGAATGCATTGGAGTATCATTTCCAAAGTACTACTAAAGCACGGAAAGCAAGTCTATGGTCAGAGTTTACAACATTCAAGAAGAAGCCAAGTCAAACCATTAGTGATTATGTCACTAAGATGAAGGATCTTGCAGATAGTCTTGGATCCATAGATGAAGATGTTGAAGATCACAGATTGATTGCTCAGCTACTTGCAGGTCTAAGAGGGGATGAAAGGTGGAAACCTTTTGTCTTATCAACAGAACTTTCATTAAATCATTATGTTCCAGATTTGAACCAATTGCTTGGTTTGATGCTCACATATGAGCAAGACTTGAAGGGAGATGGAGATAAAGGACAAAGTTCTGCAATGTACATGAAGAATAAGAAGAAAGGAGATAAAGGTAAAGCAAAGGATGAAGAGGAGTCTAGTTCTCAAGCTTATTATGCAAGAGGTAAAGGCACTGGCAGAGGAAGAGCAAGAGGTTTTGGAAGAGGAAGAGGTAATCAAAATAACAACAAGAAGGCTTGCTGGACCTGTGGATTCAGTAATCATTTGGCTCATGACTGTTGGCACAACCAACAAGGATCAAACCAGAATCAAAACAACAATAGCAGAGGTCGAGGTGGAAGATATCAAAGTAATTTCCAAAGAGGTAGACAAAGTCAAAGAGGAGGCTATGGTAGAGGTGGAGGAAGAAGTTGGGGACAGAATCAATCCTACAACACCACCTACTACAACTATGCAAATGACACACAGAATGAAAGTCATACATCATTGATGATGAACTCAATCAACACATCAGATAAAGAAGATCTAAAGGTATTTTACATTGACTCTGGATGTTCTAATCATTTGTCAGGAAACATAGAATTGATGTCAGAATTGGAAAAAGGCATTTCTAGTCACACAGTTCAAACTGGTGATAATACAAGACATAGTGTACATTCAATTGGAAAAGTGAAATGCAAGAGTGGAGCAGATTTGCTAACCAATGTTTTGTATGTTCCAACAATACCTAAAAATTTGATTAGTGTGGGACAGATAGTTGAAAAAGGTTTTCAAGTCAGGTTTACAAATGAAGGAGTATTTGTGGAAGATCCAGAGAATGGATATAATCAGGTTGTCTCTGGTAAGAAAGAAGGTAGACTCTTTACTTTAAGAGTGCAAGGTTGGTATCTAAAAATAACGAAAATTGGTACGTGCATTCTACCTAAGCTCCTCAAGCTCGAGGACTCCTCGGCTCGCACAAAATGGAGCTATGGATTACAAAATGAGGTTTTCTATGTTACATATGTTACAATTAGTGATAAAAATCACTGTTGAATGTTTTGAAAAGTGATAAAAAACATATTTGTTTGAGAAATTGATCCGACTGGCTCCCTGCTTTGTCGTTACATGCTTCCATGTCGTTTGTGCCTCTGGCTGCTTCCAACATTGTTGATGTATGAAACACCACAAGAAATGAATTAATGTGACACTAGAACACCTCTATGGTCACCATTAACTCATTGCCACTCCAAACTTTGAGAAATGATAGCCTAAAGTGAGAACTTTGCTTCTACAGAAATTCCTAGTCACCGAAATGACATACCTTCCGTATTTTGCTAATTTCTCCTAGCTCAAGTATTATTTCTCCATGAAACTTTATAAGCTGAAACTAGAAGAGTAGAGCTTTCCAACAAGCTATCATATGCATCAAACGGTTCTCTAGAACTCAAGTTATGTCCTTCACAAGATGACCCTGTATGACCTTCCAAAACTGGAATTTTTTCTTGTTTTAGTAATCCTGGTGTCCAAAAATAAAAAATTCGATGCCTGGCATCGAATTTCAGTCCAAGTCGATGCCGGGCATCGACTTTGGGCTTTTTTTGGCTATTTTTCTGCACTAGAAACACTCTATTTTACACACACATGAAGAAGATGACTTATATGCTAGAAGTCGATGTCGGGCATCCATTTTATGCTGGAACTTGATGCCAGGCATCGAGTTGCTCCACAAACTTCATGTTTTTAAAAGATTCAACAACAGTTAACACACAGAGAATGGAAATAATGACTTATCAGCCAAGATTCGATGCCAGGCATCGAATTGCTCAGAAAACTTGAACTTTTGAATTCATCACACAATAGGCAAGCATGGAGATGATGGAGAGAGACTCATACACAGAACTTTACTCAGTTCTTTCTCATAGCTATGAAAACTCAGAAGTTTTACAGATGCTTTCTCACTCAGAGAAGCCCGACTATACTCAGTCATATAAAATGAACTCCTTCTTCTACTTCTTCTCGCTCACTCTCTCTCCGCGTCAGTTGATACAAACTAACTTATATAGATTTTCGTATTCTCGTGATTTTAAAAAACTTCTAGAGCTAAAGTGAACTAACTTTACAAATATGATACACTTGTGAATTTGTCCCTTCACATAGGCATGGTGTTTTCTTCTTAAGATTTGACCTTCAAATATATGTCCAATTAGTGAGTGTTTCTCCAACAGCTCCCCCTCAATCACTAATTGACATTCCCTATTTCTCCATATCATCTTCTTTTCTTTTACTCCTGCCATGCTTTTGAATCTGCTAGTCTTCACACCATCCAAGCTCTTTGTCATTATGTCTGCTAACTGATCTTTAGTAGAAATGTACTCCACTTCAATCTCCTTCTCCATTACCTTTTCTCTGAGAAAATGGTACTGTATCTCTATGTGCTTTGTCCTTGCATGAAATACTGGATTTTCTGCAAGATAAAGTGAACTCATATTATCTCCATGTATTGTAGGTGTACCTTGATCAATGCCTAAGCTCTTGAACAATGTCTGCATCCATATGACTTCCTTAGCTGCTTCCACAAGTCCTTTGTACTCTGCTTCAGTTGATGATAAAGCTACTGTATGTTGTTTCTTTGAACACCAGCTTACAAGCTTATCACCAATATATATCATATAACCATGAGTTGATCTTCTGTCATCTTGATTACCTGCCCAATCTGAATCACTATAGGCTCTCAACTTCAAATCTGATGTAAAAGGATAATATAATCCTTCTTTTATAGTTCCTTTGATATATCTGAGAACTCTTTGACCTGCAATCCAATGTGGGACCTTTGGACAATGCATGAATTGTGACAAAACTCCCACTGCATAACTAAGATCAGGTCTTGTTAGTGTAGCATAAATCAAACTACCCACAAGAGATTGATACTTCCTCATATCTTTGTATTCTGCACCATCATATTTATTGAGCTTGTGATTAACTTCAAGTGGAGTTGAAGCTTCTCTGCAATTTTCCATATCAAACTTCTTCAACAAGTTCAGAAGATACCTTTCTTGTGACACATATATGCCATGATCAGTATAAGTAACTTCCATTCCAAGAAAGTATGACAACTTTCCTAGATCACTGATCTTGAATTCTTTTTCAAGCAATCTCTTTACCTCCTTGATTCCTTCATCTGAAGTACCTGTGATTATAATGTCATCTACATAAATACAAATGTAGATTGTACCTTCCTCTGTTCTTCTGATAAGTAGACTTGGGTCTGCTTTTGAACTTTGATATCCAAGATCATTGAGATACTTCACCAGTCTATAGTTCCAAGCTCTTGGAGCTTGCTTCAATCCATACAATGCTCTTCTCAACCTGCAAACAAAATTTGGATACCTGGAATCTATAAACCCTTGAGGTTGTTCCATGTATACCTCATCTGATATGTATCCATTCAAGAATGCATTCTTTATATCCAATTGACTTAGAGTCCATCCTTTTGAAGCTGCAATAGCAATGATTGTCCTTATAGTTGACATCTTAGCTACAGGACTGAATGTCTCATCATAATCTATGCCATAGGTCTGGGCATAGCCTTTCACCACCAATCTAGCTTTGTATCTGGCTATACTTCCATCTGCAAGCTTCTTCACTTTATAAACCCATTTATTTCCAATTACTTTCTTACCATTTGGTTTAGGAACAAGTTCCCATGTCTTGTTCTCCTCCAGTGCATTGAACTCTTCCTTCATTGCTTCTTCCCATTGCTTCTTACCTTTAGCTTCATCATAGATCTGAGGTTCTTCATCATCTTTGACCATATATGCATAGTTCTTCTGAGTTATGTAAGAAGTGTCATAAGAATACCTTTCTGGTTGTCTTCTAGTCCTGTTTGACCTTCTTGGTTCACATTCTTCATATGTGTCTGGATACACCTCTTCATCAAATATAGGAGCTTCTTCATTTCTTCTTGTTAATCCACTTGTGGATGTACTTGCTTGCATATAGTCTTCATCTCTATTTACCTGCACAATTGATTTTCCTTTCTCACATCTTCTTACCTCTTCTTCAAATTCTTCAGCTGTATGACTTTGATCTGCATACCAACTTTTCTGTTCATCAAATGTAACATCTCTAGAAACAAGAAATTGTTTGGTTAAAGGATTCCACAACCTGTAACCCATCTGCTTTTCATCATAACCAATGAACACATATTTTTCTGCCTTTGGTTCAAGTTTATGCCTAAGCTGTGATGGCACATAAGCATATGCAATTGATCCAAACACTCTACAATGATCTAGTGTTGGTTTCTTACCCCACCAAGCTTCATATGGAGTCATTCCATTCAGAGTTGCACATGGTAATCTATTCACAAGATATGTAGCTGTATTTACAGCCTCAGCCCAAAGATAATTTGGACAGTTCTTCTCCTTTAGCATAGCTCTAGCAAACTCAACCAAAGTCCTGTTCCTTCTTTCTGCTACACCATTTTGTTGTGGTGTATACCTGCAAGTTATTTCTCTCTTAATACCTGCATTCCAAAGATAATCATTGAACTCTTGGGAGAAATATTCTCCCCCTCCATCAGACCTCAGTCACTTAAGCTTTTGACCTGTGACTCTCTCTGCATATGCATGAAAATGCTTGAAAGCTCCAAACACTTCTGATCTTTCCTTCAAAACATATAATGTTATCCATCTTGTAGCATCATCAATGAAAAGAACATAGTACCTTGAGCCACTGATAGATCCTTCTTTTGTTGGTCCCCATACATCTGTATGAATGAGCTCAAGTACTCCATCATGTTTGAATCCTTTCTTCTGAAATGGTAATCTGTGTGCTTTACCCAGTTGACATGCTTCACATTTATAAACCATATGTTGACTTTGCACATTTGGTAATCCTAGTACAGACTGATTAGCAACCATAGCTTTAATTCCCCTTTCATTAAAGTGACCTAATCTCTTATGCCAGAGATCAAGTTCTATAATCACTCCTTCACCATGTGTGAGCAAAGCTTGACCAATGTTTACCCTTCCAAATAGCATCTAGGACCTATTTTTTAACTATGCCGGTCAGTAGATGTGAAACCGGTCAAAACTAGTCTAGAAACTATAAAAAGAGCTAGAGAGCTCATTTTTGAGGTTGGTCAGTGTGAGCTTAGAGCTATTTTGAGCTTGTAATAGTGTTCTTGAGTAATAGAGCTAATTTCCCACCTTCCATTGTGTCTTGCTTGTCTCTTCATTGTGTGTGTGTATGTGTGTGTGCATCTTGATGCTTCTCACCTTCACTCTCACATCATCTCACATTCACGATCTTCATATCACTCCTACCTCTTCCGCGGATTGACATTAAGGAGGTGAAGCTTCTTAACGTGGTTCTCACCATTGTACTAGAGCAACACCAAATTTGGCGCCGTTGCCGGGGATCGAGTCTAGGACGAATGTGTGACGGTAAGAGTATAGCAAGAAGTGGCGTTGGAAGGTAAAAATTTCAGTTTTTGTTGTTGTTTTACTTAGTTTTTAGTGTTTTTCACCTCCCCCACACTCCATCTTCATCATCGCATCATCATCTTCATCTCCAAAAAAATCAGAAAATTCACCATATCCACCCATTCTCCTCATTTCCCCTCATTTGTGCATGCGAGAGAGTGAGAGAGAACTTTTGTGCTTGTGTGTACTTCTGTTTTCTTGAGTTTTCTTGCAGGTACAGAGCTCCAGTGCTTCAGGAAGGCTGCAAAAAGGTAAAATTTTCAGTTTCTGTCAGAAATTGCCGACTGTGTCAGACCATCGCGATGGTCTGCAAACTTCAGAATTTGGAGAAGGCGACCACACCAGCGTGTAGGCGACCCCTGTGTGAGTAGGAATCACTCATAGTTGCATCTCAAAAAATCACTGTTTGGTGGACCATCGCGACGGTCTCTGACCATCGCGACGGTCTCTGACCATCGCGATTGTGTCACACCATCGCGATTGGCTCACGCCATCGCGACGGCTTGGCCGGACCATTGCGACGGTCTCTGACCATCGCGATTGTGTCACGCCATCGCGATTGGCTCACGCCATCACGCCGACGGTGCCACGTGGCAATTCAGACCATCGCGACGGTGCACTCTAGACCATCGCGACGACACCCTCACGCCATCGCGTTCAGACCATCGCGTTCAGACCATCGCGTTCAGACCATCGCGTTCAGACCATCACGTCCAGACCATCGCGTTCAGACCATCGCGTTCAGACCATCGCGTCCAGACCATCGCGATTGGCTCACGCCATCGCGTTCAGACCATCACGACGGTTCACTTTGGACCATCGCGATTGTCCACGTTGACCGTTGACTGATGCCATCGCCATTGTGCAAATTCACGCCATCGCGACGGTGCACTCTAGACCATCGCGACGACACCCTCACGCCATTGCGTTCAGACCATCGCGTTCAGACCATCGCGTTCAGACCATCGCGTCCAGACCATCGCGTTCAGACCATCGCGTCCAGACCATCGCGTTCAGACCATCGCGTTCAGACCATCGCGTCCAGACCATCACGATTGGCTCACGCCATCGCGTTCAGACCATCGCGACGGTTCACTTTGGACCATCGCGATTGTCCACGTTGACCGTTGACTGACGCCATCGCGATTGTGCAAATTCACGCCATCGCGACGGTCCCAATTCACGCCATCGCGATTGTGCAAGTTCACGCCATCGCGACGGTGCACTTTCACGCCATCGCGACGGTGCACCCTCACGCCATCGCGATTGTGCACCCTCACGCCATCGCGACGGTCCCAGACCATCGCGATTGTCTCAGACCATCGCGATTGTGCACCCCCATCGCAAATTTTAGGGTTTCATTTTTTGGCCAATTTTGGGGCTATTTTTGGGAAATTTTTGGGTGATTAGACTCATAGGAGACCCCTTAGCTCATATTTGGAGAAAAACCTGTTTGTCAGTTTTTACCCCCCAGGGCCTGAACAGTCATAACTTTTTCATCCGGTCCGTTTTTTGAGCTCAATAGCTCATTAGAAAGCTCTTGACGAGTACTACGTGACCTCAAATATTTTTTTCTTAAAGGATACATCTATTTTTAGATAAGCCATTTTGAGGTTTACCTAGTTTGGGACTAGAAAGCCAGGGGGCAAGCATTAAAAAGTTGGGCAAAAGGGAATGGACTAAAAAGGTGTATATACTCAAGTGCTTGATCATCCAACTGTGAATTGGTCTAATATTGGATTTTTCCAGGTCTAGCAAGGGCAATCAAGGGCAACCAAGGCAAGGCAGTGAAGAGCATAAAGCTTGGGAAGCGCGGCTTCTTGGGCATCAGAGCAACCAGAAAAGCTGACTCGAGGTTGGAAGATTACTCAACCCCCTCAGTCAATTCTTAGCTTAGGATAAACGTTAGTGTTGTGGATTAACGACGATAGGAACGCCTCAAGTTCAAGATACTTAATTCTTTCAAGTTTAAGACTACAAGTAAAGGTGTGTGTGACGAAAACCTAAAGGAAAGAACCTAAGTCTGACGGAACGAGAACTCAAAATTATAACGGAAAGTCGAATTCCTGACGCATACATTAAGACAAGAATCTAAAGGAGTCGAAAAGAATCAAGAAAGTAATAACAAAGAATCATTGACGATCTGAGCGTGTACTGAGTGTGCAAGGAAGAAAATTAATGAACCTTAGATCGGGCAAACATATAGGTAAGTCAGATCGACAAAGCCTTAGATCATCAGAGGCAAGTGTAAGAACTACTGCTCGATCGTGGGCTCAGCAATTGAATAGTAATTACCCCTACGAGAGCTCAGATACTAGCGAATCAGAAATGGCATTTAGCACAGACAGACCAGAAGGAGGGTCAAATGTAGCCTACTTAGAAAAACCAGAAGGACCCTATAGGACTCAACTAGAGTTTCTCCGAACCAGCCGATTAGGTGCTCGCATCTATGAGGATGGTTTGCGAAGGCAAGTGGTGCAAATGCACAACCCCGATCAACCCATTGGATTGGAACATCCAGTGGTGAAATTCGAGAGAGATGCGTACATAGACAAGGAAGGAACAATGTACATCTTAAGTACGCAACCAAACAATACCAATGAGTTTGGCGTGATTCAACCCGAGACGGAAGCAAAATCTCAAGGAAAAGAACCATTAGAAGAGCCTAGAACACCTAGAGGGAAATCTGTACTGACACGAGTACTAATCCCAGAATGGATCCCTCAGGACAACAGAAGCATAGAGTTGTTTGTAAATAAAGAAACTGATGAAGCCTTTTGGAGATACAAGACAGAACTACTTAGTGAGGTAGGAATCATCACTATATACAAGTTCAAGGACCCGGATACACCTGGAAAGGTTGTATACCTGGATGAGACTTCAGAAAGAGTCTTTGTGGTACCTGACCGCGCTAAAAACACATACACATGGAGAGGCGAATTGGTATTCCCTCCATCTAGAACGAACATGAATACAAGTCAACAAGGGGCAGGAACATCCTCAGCCCATGGAAATCAAAGAGAAGGAAATAAAGATAGACCGGAAGTAAGCTTCACTCACCCCATAGGGAGAGATAGAACAACCACGGACACTAATAGAGCGGATAGACAAAGAGATCATGGAATACTAAGTGGTAGAGATGATTTTCCTCTACCTAGACCACACGAACACGCAAGAACATTGAGACCCACTCAATTAGTGAAATCCATGAAAAACTACTTTGATGGGACAGGAGATCCCTATGACCACGTCGCAGAATTCAAGCAAGTACTAAGAGCCGAACAAGTCGAAGACATGTTCACGCAATACAACGCATTTGGACTAACGTTAAAGAATACCGCTTTAACTTGGTTCCAACCTTTGCAACATAGGCAATTTAGAGACATCCATCACTTTTTAGAGTCATTCATCACCGAATTCTCTAAAAGTGGGATTAGACATGACACGTCTTCGTTGATTCATAGCTTTAAACAGACCCCTCAGGAAACAGTAAGACTGGCAGGACGTAGGTTTAGACAATATGTTGAACGATGTCCAATGCAAGAGCTACCCTCACAAGCTAAGCAAGTGTCATTGTTTTTAGATGGCTTGTTGAGCTCTAAACTACGCTCCTATGTGTACCTAAAAGAACCCAGAACGCTAGAGCAATGTGTAAGAATTTGTATAGACATTGAGGACAACTTAGGAGACGAGTTGGAACTCTCAAAGGTCTATAAGGACTCAGACTGTTCATCTCTAGCATCCACAAAATTGTCTAACTCGATAGAAGACCTTGCAGAAAAAGTGGCCCAGAAACTAGGAGTTTCTAGTAAACCTAGGGTGCTAACAAACAAGCGTTGTTACACCTGTGGTGGTGACCATATGGCAAATATGTGTCCCAATGCACCACAACCTCAAGCCAACCCTAGTAGCCAATATTGTACAATTGAGAGAAGATACACGAATCATACGGCTCAGGACTGCCCATACAACAAACAAACCGTGAGACAGAACTACCCGCAAGCATACCAGCAGCCAGGTAGGTATCAAGGCCAATTCAATGCTCAGCCTTATTACTATAGGCCTCCTCAGAACTACCCATACCAGGCTCAACAGAGACCTCAACCTGTCTTAGCTCAGCAGCCACCCCCACCAGCGAATGTCATCTCAGTCAAATACGCTGCTGCAGAAGAGAACCTAAGTAGGGCCTTAGTGCCTTCTTCACCTTTGATCACAGAGAGTGATCCACACTCAAACAGCTTTGACTCCACGCATGTAGATAGTCCACCCGCATATTACACAGAGTCACCAGAACACGTAGAAACATATCATTACGATAGTCCACCAATGGAGCCTAGTTGGGAGCCAGACTATGCTCATGTGATGTACACAAACCCAAATCCACGGCCCCAATTGAGACAACAAAGACCACAGGGCCCTAGAGGACCATGCTTTAGGTGCCAAGGAGATCACTTCATAAAGGATTGTCCACATCCCCCAATAGCAGGACAATCACAGTACTATAACATTCAAGGCTTTTGTGCTGATTGTGGCAAAGAGCACATAATCAAAGATTGTCCTAAAAATCCAGTTAACGCTTCGAATGTGACACCGATCAATGTGATAGGTATAGTAAACAACGCAGATGGATCCAACCCTACATACGTGCCTATCCAAGCTATAACAAGAGCCCAGGCGCTCTTACAGAACCAACAGCTTAATCAAGACAAAGTAGTCGGAAGTAGCAAAGTTGCAGAATCTAGTAGTAAAAAGACAAAATCTTGGAAAGATTCTAGAGAAAGGATAAAGAGAAAATGGAGTAAAAAGATAAGTGAGTTGGAAGGTAGTTTGAAGGAATCTAGAGCCAAAATCCAAGAATTGACTTCACAAGACTTGAATCAAGAGAATCCAGCTCAGAAATCAGGATCAGTTTTAGCGGAACCCATACCAGAGAATCTAGGCATGGTGTTTCGTGCATATCAAGCTAGATTAAAAGAGGGACCTCAGGTAGCTGAAATGAGCAAAAACTACCCTCGTGCGGATCTAGAAATTGAGAGAACTAAACTTTGCATGAAGATGGTAGAACTAGCACAAGCTTTGTTCGAAGCCTCTAGATATCTTAATTGGAATAACATGGCAAAACCGGAATTACACTTTCAAGGACTAATGGAGAGGCTAGAATATTTGATAGAGAGCAAAGAGAAAAAGGATCAGCCTAGGAACCCTATTGTCCCAGAGACACAGGAAAGGAATGCACCATCCCTGTCTCAAGTACCCAATACAGAAAGTCAAGATAACCTATCTTCCATACATAGGTACTCACATGAATTTTTGAGAGAAATACAAGAAGAGAAGTGGAGAAAGGAACAAGGAACCCATCCTCCTATTCAAGAAATAGACGACTTGCAGGAACAATTTCCCCAAGACATTCCCTCTATTTACGATGATGTAGAGGAAGAACAACTGAGTGAACACACAAGATTTGAATCTAATTCTTTACAAGAATTACCTCAGTTCACAGGACCTTGGGAAGCAAAGTCTATTAGTATGAGAGCACCCACGATAATAGTGAGGAATGAAGAATCAGTAATCCCTAGAAACACGGAAGTGATCAAGAACACTAAAGTACAGTGTAATCTCACTCTAGAGGAGTTGTTAAAGGTAAAACCAGAATTGTGGAAACATGTAGCAAATCAAGTCCTCGAGCTTTCTACTACTCCCTCACAAATAGGATCACAAAATAAGGTACCAGAAATACCCATAGAAAAGATTGGAGATGTAAGCGAAGGAGAGGAAGGTAACACTTATCTTCCGATAACCCATCAGGGCTACACCACGAAAGCCATCTTAGATTCAGGAGCCGGAGTAGCCATTGCTACCACCGCTTTATGGAAACGTTGGGGTAAGCCAGCATTAAGACCCACCAGGATGAAGCTACAAATGGCCGATGGACACATAGAAAAACCATTAGGCTTACTAGAAGGCATATCTCTCACCACTTGTGGTGTGGAATTTGAGCATACCTTTGCCATTTGTGACTTTGCAAAAAATCATGCTTATGAGATGATATTGGGACGACCATTCATGTGTCAGTTGCAAATTGTACAAGATTGGGGAACTAATTCTTTGTACTTGCAACATTTAGGAGTGACTACCAAAGTCAATCTTAAAGACTATTCACACAGAGATGTACCCCCAATACAATGGAATACCATCCATAAGACACCAGTAGAGACGGAATCCGTGCACTCATTAGAATCAAATCCTTCTTGGTTGCATGAGGATACCCATTTATGGATGTGTAAAGTAGCAAAACAAGAGGAAGAAAGGTTAGAAGCCAGGACCTTAGGTGCAGAACAACATCTAAGAACCCTTCAGGATTCAGCCTACGCACCTGTAGTATTCCCTGACGAAGAGTTTGAACCCCATGGTTGGGCAGAAATCCTAGCAACCATGGACGTAGCCATCAATGAAGAACAATGGACACCCCACTGTGACGAGGATGGCTATGATATCTCAATTTTCACGATAGAGCCAATCATGTGCGATGCAATTTTAGAAGAGTGTGAACCTAACACTGATGCATTTGAGGATGCAAGCGATTTTGATTTAGAATCAATTATCATGGACCCACCCTTTGCATCAGAGGAAGAATATTTTTTCGAAGTAGAGACTCACACTCAGAGACACGAGGAAATTACGAATGAGGTAAGGTTAGCCACTCAAGTGACTAACAAGAGTGAAGGCAAGAAAAGAAAGAAGAAAGACACCATGACAGAAAAAGAAGAGTCTTTGTTTGAAGTACCCGAGAACTTCAAGAAATATGAAATCGAAGATAGAAGAATCATGGTACGAATGCCTAATAGAAAGGCGAATGACGGACAAGTATATGATAACCGAGAAAAAACCAAGAAAATAATAGTTGCTATCGAAGGAGAAGAAGAAAAGTGTACATACATAGGGCATGATTTGACAACTGAAGAAGAAGAAGAATTAGTTGCCCTATTGCGCGAATATAGAGATGTGTTCGCTTGGAGTTATAAAGATTTGAAAGGAGTAGACCCAGATATATGTTCTCATAGAATCCCTATGACTCCAGATGCAAAACCGACAAAACAAAAACCTTACACATACAATGATAACTACGCTGCGAAGATTAAAGAGGAGATAGATCGCCTGATAGAAGCAGGATTCATTTACGAAATTGAGCATACCGAATGGGTATCCCACATTGTGGTTGTGCCCAAGAAGAATGGAAAATTGCGTGTGTGTATTAACCTTAAAAAAGTTAATGCCGCAACGATTAGAGATAGTTATCCTCTTCCTATCACGGAACATCTATTGGAAAGAGTTGCGGGCAAGGAAGTTTACAGCTTTCTTGATGGATTCTCAGGCTATAACCAAGTAGCCATCGCTTCAGAAGATCAACACAAGACGGCATTTGCCACTGAATGGGGCATATTTGCATTTCGTGTGATGCCATTTGGCTTAACGAATGCACCCGCCACTTTCCAGCGACTCATGTGTCATGTTTTCAAGGAATTCTTACGCAAGAGTTTGGAAGTTTATGTCGATGACTTATGTGCACATTCAAATGTAAGACAGACACATATCCCAGAGTTAAGACAAATATTTGACAAATGTCGAGAATATCAGGTTTGTTTGAACCCAGAAAAGTGCGTTTTCATGGTCAGACAAGGCAAAATTCTAGGACACATTGTGTCAAAAAATGGAATCTCTACGGATGAAGAAAAGGTGAAGGTAATTGCAGATTTACCTAGACCAACTAATGTGAAAGAGGTACAAGCATTTATGGGCCATTGCGGTTATTATAGGAGATTCATACACATGTATGCAATCATAGCAAAGCCTTTGTACTCTCTTTTAACCAATTTTGAATGGACAGATGAATGTGAAAATTCATTCAATGAACTTAAACGACGCTTGTGCTCAGCACCTATATTGACAACCCCAGATTGGAGTAAGCCATTCCATGTACATGTGGATGCATCCAATTATGCCATAGGATGCGTGTTAGCACAACCCACGAATGAAGGTAACATAGATCTCCCCATAGCTTACGCTAGCAGACAATTGAACGCAGCAGAAAGAAATTACACCACGACGGAACGAGAAGGATTAGGGATGATCTACGCAGTAAAGAAGTTTAGGCACTACTTGTTGGCCAACAAGTTCAAGTTCTTTACAGATCATCAAGCCCTATTATACTTAGTCAACAAGCCATGTAACACCGGACGACTGATACGTTGGTTTCTATTACTCATGGAGTATGATTTTGAAGTCGTAGTCAGGAAAGGAAAGACACATCTTAGAGCTGACCACCTTTCGAGATTAACCTCAGGAGAAGCTCCCCAAGGAGTAGTGGATGAGTTACCAGATGCATATTTGTTTAACCTTGAGATAGCACCAGAATGGGCTAAGCCTTTAGTCCTTATTCTGACATACGGACCCAAGAATCCTAGGATAAAGATCAAAGAAGGAGAGATTACCAAGTCTCAGAGATACCAAATAATGGCAGGAAGCATATATAAACAGGATAATCAAAAGATTCTTGCTTGTTGTGTAGATGAATCAGAACATGCGAATTGGTTGCAATTAGCACACGTAGGTGCACTAAAGCAACATCATTCAAAACATCGAACATTACAGACTCTGCATAGATTGGGAGTATATTGGCCTACGATGGAAGCAGATGTCTACAGGTTGTGTAAGGAATGCAACGTTTGTTGTGAAAGACCACTAGTAGAACATGCTACACTATATCACGTGTCTCTCACACCAGACTGGAGTGAACAATTAGTGACATATTTGAGGACGAAGACATTCCCTCAAGGAATGACCTTAGCTCGACAACGTAGTCTAGAGCAGGAAGCTCAAGATTTTTCACTTATTGGCGATAACCTATACAAACGAGGACGAGATGGATATCTAAGACAATGCGTTCATGAAAGCGATTATCTGAGCATACTAGAGACTGCACACCAAGGTGCTGCAGGAGGTCATTTTGGACCCGATAGGATAATCAAAGCCATCCTCTTTGCAGGATTATGGTGGCCCACTCTTCACATGGATGCTCATACCTATGTAAAGAGCTGTGACGTGTGCCAAAGAACTCAATTTCCTACTCGCAGAGATGAAATGCCATTGAAACCCATGATGGGCAGACGTGCATTTTCTAAGTGGGGTATAGACTTTGTAGGACCCATTAACCCCCCTGCAACAGGTACACATGCTGAATACATTATTGTTGCCACAGATTATCTTACGAAATGGGTAGAGGCAAAAGCCACGAAAAAGAATGATGCACACACAACTGCAAAATTCTTATTTGAAAATGTCTTTACAAGATATGGACTGCCTATAGAGTTAGTGAGCGATCGCGGAACTCACTTTCTAAACCAAGTCATTGAATATTTGTTACAGGATTTTATGGTGATTCACAAAAAATCCGCACCATATCATCCTCAGGTCAATGGTCAGGCTGAAAGCACTAATAAGATCCTTTGTAACGTACTGACGAAACTCGTGAACAACAAACGTTCAGATTGGGACAAACAGTTACACCACGCTGTTTGGGCATATCGAGTGGCCTACAAGACCGTACTCAATGCGACTCCCTTTCAAATGGTTTTTGGTCAGAATGCTGTGCTTCCTTTGGACTTCTTGATACCGACCCTTAAGGTTGCACAAGAACATCAGTGGACAGGCCATGAATTATCAGCGAGAATAATGGACTTGGAACGATTAGGAGAAACCAGGCTCAAGGCAGCAGCAGGAATATATGCAGCCAAGAAGCGACAGAAAGCATATTTTGATGCACATGTGAAAGATAAAGGCCTAAAAGAAGGAGATTTATTTCTAGTATATACGCTAAAGCAATACGCACGTAAGTTAGAAAAGCGAGGTTATGGACCTATGATCATTAACAGACTCTCAACAAGTGGAGCAGTACAATTAGCCACTTTAGAAGGAGATATAATGCCTAATTATACTAGTGGCTGTAGAGTCAAGCTATATCAAGAACCTCTTACTGAGGATATGCTTAGACGACTCACGTTGGCAAAGAAGTGTAAGGAGGAAGAAAATAGAATACGAGCGGAAGCTCAGGCAGAAGCAATAGAACGCACTAAACGCATGAAGTTAAGAAGACAAGGACTAGGGAGAGAACATTATAACCATCTGGAAACTACACCCAGACATCCCATGGCCATGTGTCAAGTAAAGTCAACCACTCATCCTAGTATAGTGGACAGGAGACCGTTCATTACAGTCAGGCTAGAGCACGGCAACCCTTGCCAAGAGCTCAGGGCTTTAATTGACTCAGGTGCTGTGACTAGTGCGATTAGATGGTCCCACTATAAGGATTCAGGAATAGAAATGCGGCCAATTGAGGCATACCTCATAGGCTTAGGAGGAATGGAAACCCCTTGCATGGGTGAGGTGGACCTTCCTATCCTCATTAAGGATATGACCATGACAGCGAAGCTACTAGTGTGCCATGATGACGACCTGATAGAACCCCTAATCCTTGGCCAAGATTGGCTATACGATCACTCAGTGGACCTAAATCTTAGACAAGGCTCCTTACAGATTGGAACCTTAGCGCAGAAGCGTGTGATACCGCTTGACTTCCCTAATTGCATTCCGATTGCGGTTTGTAACCCTAGACCCTATGAAACGCATGCGAAGGAAGACCGGAAGATCTTGGGTCAGACCAGTCACGTTACGTCTAATCCAACCCACTCGGGCTTGGGTAGGGACAATTGTCAGTCAGAAGGACGACAGGAGATCTTCCCTGGGGCTTCCTGCAAACTAGAAGGGGCAGCTACCCAACCGCTAGGGCAGATGAACACAATCAGCGGTCAGGTGGGTTGCATCAGCCGCCAAATGAGCACGACACCCTGCGGTGCTCATCCTTCCAAACTTGCTGCGGACTGGCCTAGATTAAAGATAAAGAACGAATCACTTCCTAATGGGCAGGTCACGCAAGTGTTGGATCTCCCTTCTTTTCCAAAGCAGAGCGTCCATTGGACCTCTCAAACCCAACCACGAACGAGTCAACCACAACGGAGGAACCCAGACCGACGACATCACCAGACAAGGCAAAGAAAGCAAAAGTATCAACATCACAGAACAAGTGGCATGAAACAAATATGGGTGCCAAAAGGACAGCAACCACAGGCTATTGGCAACACAGCAGACGAGAGCAGGACAAAGTTTCAACAGAAGCAGAGTCAACATCCAAAGTCCCCTCGATCTTCTTTCCCAAGTACCAATACTCGGCAGATTTGGATCGCCAAGAAATATCTTATACATAGACCCACACCCATGCAGATTTGGGTACCCAAACCATGTATTATAGCCCAACCCTCTAGCCATGTAATATATACCCCTCAGAAACCTTTTCATCCTTCAATACCACCAAACCCGATACCACTTTTTGTACCTCAGCAGAAACATACCACCCACTCAAAGAATCTTAGGAAATGGATACCGAAACGTATCCGGACGTCTTCTTGTACCCCATTATCTAACAATTTTCCCACCCCGTTTAAACTCCACCCTTGTACTAATTCACCCTCAACCAAACCTTATATAAATTCATACACCCAAACCCCACATCATGCATAATAACGGCTCATCAAGAAATGTATGCATAATCTGACCATGTAGGTGTCTAGAGACCTGCATTAGTTTTGCAAATAATCATTGCATTAATCACTTCACGACACTTGGCTACACGGGTTACACATCGGTTATGGAAAGGGATTGCGGTCTCACCTTAATGGGATCATAATTAATTTCCATACTAATGTGTTAATCTTTTGTAGCAGATCTTTTCCATTAGCTCATCAGTCATCATGCAAACCGAAGCAGGACCATCGAAAGCAGGCCCCAGCGCGGCTGCGGTGCCCCTCAATGTTTTATGAGCAGAATCCCACCCGACCGCTCCACCGCCAGAGTTCCAAGGATTTCCGGGACCCATGCCAATCGATAACCCACCTATGGGATACACAGAGAAGATACACCGTAACTCTCATTGGTTTCAAGGCCTAGCTGGACCATTAGCTGATGCTGACTTCATTTTTGAAGCAAATATGACATTTGATGACCGCACATGGGGCAAGTATCAATTCTTCTCAAGAGAGTTCGAAGGCCTACAGAACACCCAGGACTTAACTCATGTTTGGGCCAGAGCCGGCTTCACGGAGTATTTCAGTGATCCTCTGCCCAAACCTGACTTTTACAGGTGTTATTATTTAATCACCACTTTGCTGGCCTCAGAGAATAAGGACATCCCAGGAACCTTTATTTTGCCTTCTTTAGTGGATGATCCACCTTACAAAAGATTTTATCTTTCGAAGGATTTAATCAGGGCTGCCATCAAAATACATGGAACACACACTCCAACGGAGAAAGAACGGCTAGTCCCAGAGCAGATGAAGCGTGGTGACGTAACTAAGTGGGAGGACATTTCAGCTATAACCCTTGAGCTTTCTAAGCCATTACGGATATGCATGCAGCATTTTGCTTTCCCAGCTCAGGATCGTTTTACCATGCCCCACAAGAGAATCTGGTTCGGACTATATTTAGCATGTACTGGACCGCAGACAGTTGATCTAGTCAGCTGGATAATTGATCAGCTCTATTTGGCACAGCATAGATGGGAGCGAAAGAAGGTAATCAATGGGTGCTGTGCCCTCACCAGGATCATATATATGTGCTTGGCATATGACTTACCCATAGAGCGTGCCATGACTAGTGAGGAACTGAAAGCATTTAAAGGCACCACTAGGAAGGCTAGAAAGTCTAGCAAAGGCAGAGCCGGAAAGCGGATGAGAGGTACTATCCCGTGCCTGCAAGTCCCATAATCACCCTCGCCACAACCATCTCCAGAGCAGTCACCAACAGCAACCACTCCCATAGTACAACCTATACGCATAAGGTTATCTAGACCAGTGGTAACGGAGGGCACCACCAGTACTGTCGCACCCCAAGCAGCCACAACCACAGAACCTATCACCACAGCAGCTGAACTTCCCACCACTATCGGTGCGGAAGCTTTCTCTTTTCCAATACCGCATTTAGAACCAGGACAAGCATAGCCACTGGACCAAACCTTTGATTTTGAGATGCCCGATGCATTCTCCAATCAGTTCCAGTATTCAGAAGGGCACTTGTTTTCTCAAGAATTTGAAAGGCCTAGCTACCCTACCACACCCAGGGATCAGCCACAAGGACAGATCGTGTCTAGCTCTGATGACGAAAGAACAGCAACCGACGACGATGAAGGAGACGACGAAGCTAGCCAGGGAACACAGGAATCCCAAGAGCATGAACAGACAGATGGCCAAGGCCAACAAACAGACACACATGGCGATACTAGCACCCATGAAGACGAAACTTACGAAGCAGCAGCTTACACACTGGCTATCAAGAAGTTGTATAGAACCATGGAAAAAGTTTGGGCACGCAAGCAGCTGACAGAGGAAGAGAGCCAAAAAATAATAGAACAAGAACTTGTCACAGGCGGATTCGAAGACGCATATATCAAGGGATTCAAAGAATTAGTCCAATCAGTAGGCTCCAATGAGGCACTCAGGTACTTGCAACGAAAGCCACTGCCACAGTTTGACCCCCGCAGAGTACGACTACTTTCAAAGCCCGGCGAATACATTCGTGTACCAACCGGAGCACAATCTTCAGAACAAGCCAGGGAGGCACGCCTCGTCCCCGAAAGTTCGGTGGCAGTTGAAACCATCTTTGTAGATTCCCCGCCCCGCGCTCCAGCTGTACAAATCTCAGTAGTCACTGAAGTACCGACCTCACCACCCGTCCATCCAGCCTCCCCTCTTCACCCTCCTTCCCCCAGACCAACACCTCCATTCGCCGGTGGTGTTACAGAAACCGTCTTTACGACCACTCACCCCACAATTCCCGCGCCCATTAGCCCTAATCTACCCCTTCCCACACCCACCTTTCTATCCAACCCATTCCTTCATCAATCTTTTCCCTCTTTCCCCACAACTCCAAGACCCCTCTTCCCATTCCCCCCGCCGTTAACCTTCTCCCCCATCTCACCTCCCCGACCCACTGTAACCCCTCTTTCCCCTTTCCACCAAGCTGCTCCAGCCAGCCCCCCTGTAAATTACCCCTCAACATTTGTAAATCCCGTATTTACACCAACACGAGCACCCACGATCACACCCATATTCACGGTCACCGCACTAGACATGTCCACTGACATGGACATCTCACCACCTGCTGCACCATCACTACCTTCACTCACGGCACAAACATTTTTAGGCACATCACAATTCTCAACAATCACTACATCATCCACCTTCCCATCCCCATTCCCCATTCTCGTTGCATCTACACCAACTGCATCTTCATTTAGCACCCCGTTAATACTATCACCCATTGTAGATAATGCATTCCGACAGATGTTCATGTGTATGACGCAAGTAAGAGATGAGTTCACATCTCTTGGTGATAATTACCAGCAGCTGCAGAGGACAACCAATGACTTACAGTCGCAGCTTAATTTATTGTCCATTGAGAATGCCTCTCTGAACACCCGCTACCAGGAATTACGCGAGGCATATCACAAATTGGAGCTAGAAAGCGAAGAAAAGACCAAGGAAGCCACTGCTGACTTGGATAATTTATTAAGAGCCCAGACAGTCCGAAATGCAACGCTAACACGAAACATGGGCTTACTAAGAAGACACCTAGCCGCAGCAAAAGAGGAGAACCAGAGACTCCAAGAGCAGAATAGAGAGAATTTGGAAGCGGCATTGGACCATCCAGAACAACCCTTAAGTCCTAGCAGATTCAAGGCAATCCCATCTGAAGCAATGAAGATGTTGCTAGATGACCATGTTCGACTGCTCGAGGACTATGATTGGATGAACGAAGAGCATCAGAAGTTAAAGGAAGATCACAAGCTACTACAGCTCAGAGAACCGGCAACACAACAAGTACAAGTAGCAGCAAAATTACCAGCACCTGTGGACCCTGAAATTTTTGACGAACTCAACGCATTACGGGCCCAGGTAATCACTCTCCAGTCAAGAATTGACGTATATGAAGCGCCACCAAGGCCAGATTCACCACCTGAGCTTCCGGCTGAAGAAGAAACGGTCACCATTCCGATGGAGGAAACATTTGAAGAGGCGTACGAGCCACAGCCCATCCCAGGCGGACAAGTCACGGCTGAAGGCCAGATGACGTACGAACTTCCGACCCCCGCATGGATGAAGACTGTGGAGGAAATGGGCAGAACCCACTCAGCCAGAGTCGAGGCCCAGCTACATGCTATGGCCATGATCGAAGAAAGAATTTTGCAATCTCCCTACTTTGCTCAATTGGCCCCACACAGGTACATATCGGGGCATGAGCTTCAATACAAACCTTACTTCATGCTAATGGCCGAGTACCAGCTGGCCATAGAGAAGCGAACTGGCAAGAAGCCATCACATGCAACTCAATTCGAGCCTGAAGACTTGCCACTGGATGCGCAACAAGGCACTATTTACCAACCAGATTGGCGCACACGTCTTTTACAGGAGTACCCTGAAATGATGAGCACATGGGTTAAGACACCTTTACATTTAAAATACAACCCATGTTGGGGACCCGTGCCACATCGCCGCTCCTGGACTGCATTCGCTATCAAAGTACAAAACAATAAGCAGTGCCAGGACTGGTTGAACTACCCATATTTCAGGCCACCTACAGGACCACCGACAATTGGCTACATGATGGCAACGATTCGTCACTGGCTACCTCGCTTGAGATATATGGATGATATAGCAGCGCATATGACTGTCAAGATATTTGACATGATGCAAATGATATTTAAAGTCTTCCGGAGAGTCAAAGCACCACATGTTAATACCCCGGGCTTTGAGCATGGCAACTTGGATCTCGCATATGACATGAGTACGACGCCATCGCTCCGGGTGTGTTATGCCTGGCATTGCAGAGTCAAGTACTTACCGGCGTGCTACAAGCAAACATTCGAAGAAATGTTCACCATCGGTTTCTGGGAATACCACTCTGAAGTGTTCATCAGCAGGCCGACCCACTTATTGCAATTATTTGCCTGTGAACAGTTGGTGTATTCCACGCATTACAGACTCCCACCATCAGATGAACCACCACCAGTTAATTGGGAGAAGCTCGAGGCAGACCTAGCCCGAGGCATTCGAGTATCTGAGCACACCCTCGCTCACGACCTCCTACAAAACTACATCCGACAGACCGCACAACAAGGTTCTGTCGAGGACGACAGAAGCGAGAGGGAGGGGGGTGTTGGAAGCAGCCAGAGGCACAGACGACATGGAAGCATGTAACGACAAAGCAGGGAGCCAGTCGGATCAATTTCTCAAACAAATATGTTTTTTATCACTTTTCAAAACATTCAACAGTGATTTTTATCACTAATTGTAACATATGTAACATAGAAAACCTCATTTTGTAATCTATAGCTCCATTTTGTGCGAGCCGAGGAGTCCTCGAGCTTGAGGAGCTTAGGTAGAATGCACGTACCAATTTTTGTTATTTTTAGATACCGTTTACCCTTCCAAATAGCATCTAGGACCTATTTTTTAACTATGCCGGTCACTAGATGTGAAACCGGTCAAAACTAGTCTAGAAACTATAAAAAGAGCTAGAGAGCTCATTTTTGAGGTTGGTCAGTGTGAGCTTAGAGCTATTTTGAGCTTGTAATAGTGTTCTTGAGTAATAGAGCTAATTTCCCACCTTCCATTGTGTCTTGCTTGTCTCTTCATTGTGTGTGTGTATGTGTGTGTGCATCTTGATGCTTCTCACCTTCACTCTCACATCATCTCACATTCAAGATCTTCATATCACTCCTACCTCTTCCGCGGATTGACATTAAGGAGGTGAAGCTTCTTAACGTGGTTCTCACCATTGTACTAGAGCAACAAACAAGAATCAGCCATAGGAATATTGGTTTGAGTGAGAGTCATGGGAGTGGGAAGCTTTTTACCATAAATAATTTTATATGGTGCACATCCTGTAGTGCAATGTGTTGTGTCATTATATGAAAACGATAGTAAAGGAATTTTCTCATCCCAATCACTTGGATCACCTAAAGAATAACAATGTAATAAATCCAAAATAGTACTATTCATAGTTTCAGTTTGCCCACTACTTTCAGGATGAAATGCAAAGCTAAAATCTATTTTGGAACCCAAATTTTTAAATACTGCAACCCAAAAGTGATTGCAAAAACAAACATCTCGATGTGAATGAATAACTTTTGGAAAACCATGATGTGGAAAAATACATTTCATAAATAACTTAGCAGTTTGAAGTGCAAAAAGAGTCTTTTTACAAGGAATGAAATATGCTTGTTTACTAAGCCTATGAACAATTGTCCAAATCATATCATTATGAGATGAAGTTGTAGGAAGACCAATAATAAAATCCATAGAAATTTGTACCCATGGTCCATTGGGTATGGGAAGTGGTATTAATAACCCAAATGATTTACCATGATGTCATTTGACATGTTGACACAAAATGGAATGGGAAACATATTGTGCAATATCCTTTTCCATATTCAGCCAAAAGAAAAATTCTTTACATGTAGAAATAATGATTTGTATGCCCCTATGACCCATATAGGGTGGTTCATGCATCTCTTTCATAAAAAATTCCTTAAAAACTTGTGTGATGCATAATTGTTGTTGGAAATACAAGAATACATTATGAAAAGTGTAGTGATCCTCACTAAATGTTTTAGAATTATTGAAAGCATTCCATGTTTGAAAAATACAAATTAGATGCATAAGTAGGAATCACATCAAAAAATGAATGAATATGAACAACAAAAATATTATTTATTGAAACAATATTTTTTTGTGGGGATGGGAAATGACTAAGGGCATCAACTACAACATTAGCATTGTCAGGTTGATATTGAATCATAAGCTGAAAATTTTGTATGAGTGAAGCCCATTTAATGTGTCTATCAGGAATCAATGGTTGATTTAATAAATGTTTAATAGCATGTTGGTCTATTTTGATTAGAACTTCAGAACCAATAAGATAATGTTTCCAAATTTTAAAGCATGCACAATAGCCAAAAGTTCCTTATCATATGTACTATAATTATTTTCAAGGGGTTTAAGTTTTCTACTTTCAAATGCAATAGGATTTCCATTTTGCATTAATAGATCACCTATACCTAAACCACTAGCATCTGTAACTACATGGAAAGGTTGTGCAAAATCTGGTAATTGCAAAATAGGTGCATGAGAAAGTGCATGTTTGATTTTTCCAAAAGATTGTTGTTGTGCTAATCCCCATGCAAATTTTAACTTCTTCTTCAATAATAATGTGAGTGGAAGTGCTAAATAAGAAAAACCTTTTACAAACTTTCTATAAAAACTAGCTAACCCAAGAAAAGAGCTATGTACCTAAGTCACGAGGTCTTAGGGACTTGTGTCAAAGAGACTAAATCTCATTTGCCACACAAGTACGTATAGTGGTGGATTGACACACGCCTAATTATCAATCCGAAGAACTGACCTAACCAAGTGTATGAGGACATGTGCACATGTGATGGGAAATGAAGTGGTTCAGCTCAAATGCAAGAGATATGAACATACTACCTCTCCAACTCACTTATTCTTTGAAAGTGTCTGTCGTGATACCACTTATAGTGGTAAACACAAATTTGAATGTTTCTCCCAGCTCCAAACTCTGAATATGGCCAATAGCAGTCTGTTTCAAAGCGCTCTCGATGAGACACATCTACTGGTGGTATTTTCACTCGAATCTAACAACTGCTCTTCGAGTTATGGCCAAAACAGTGAATGGCGGGAAGCACCTTCACTCACTCCACAACTTGTGCTTGCTCACACACTGTTTACAGGATGCGGGAAGAAGCAAGTATGGACACACATGAAGATCTAGCACTGAGGCAACCCTCATTTTTTTTCAAAACCCCCACATCATTCTAAAGTGATTCTCATCACTACGAACCCTTGTAAATATCATTTCACCTTTTTGTAGCTCCATTTTGTACAAGCCGAGGAGTCCTCGAGCTTGGGGAGCCTTAGATGTAGTTGCCTGTCAATTTTCATAATTTTTAGATCTCGTTTGGGCCCTCAAATAAGCCCCGGAACCTAATTTTTAACTAGGCCGGACACTAGGTCTGAACAGGGCCAAAGCTAGTCAAGAATTATAAATAGAGCTAGAGAGCTCATTTTGAGGGTTAGCTTCTTGTAGTTTGAGCTTGGATGAGAACTTTCTTGCAATAGAAGTGATTCCATTGTCTTACTCTCTTTGTTCTTACTGTGTGTGCGCGTGTGTGTGTATGTGTGTGCATGCTTGTGTGCTTCTCACTCACGCACTTGTGCTTCCACTTGCTCGTGGTCTTCATACCATCCTCATGTCTTCCCGGATTGACATTAAAGGAGGTGCTAGTCATCACTGAGCTACACCAAATTTTGGCGCCGTTGCCGGGGATCGAGCTTTGAGGACGAGCGTGTGATGGTAAGACGTAGAGAGGACGCGTTGGAATGGTAAGTAGTAGGTAAATTTCTGAATTTTTCTCCATCTCCATCTCCATCTCCATCTCCACCTTCATCTCCTTCTCCACTATACATTCCCTCTTCCTTTCCATTCTCTTCATTTCTTGTGTGCGAGTTTGTGAGAGAGCGAGTGTGCCTTGTTGCTTTGTGTGTTTGTTTTGCATGTTTCTTGCAGGTACCAGCTCCATCATCATCTCCAGCAAGCTCAGCAGGTACGGAATTTGTCTGCACAGTCCCCGAGGCGTCAAGCTCGAGCTATCGCGACACTTCGGAAACTTCACCCTATCGTTAATCTGAGTGCACCACGACACTGCGCAGGCCTAGGGCTCCTAGAATCACTAGACAGAACAGAAAAATTCGCCATATCCCGAGCTATCGCGACACCTCACGAGCTATCGCGACACCTCGGTGTATCGCGACACCTCACGAGCTATCGCGACACTTGGAGGTATCGCGACACTTCGACCCGACCTATCGCGATACGTGGCCTTAACGCACGAAATTTTAGAGTGAATTTTTGGAGTAAATTGAGGTACAATTGAGCTTAGTTTTGGTCACATTGGAGTAACATTAGAGCCTTAGAAGTGGGACAAGACCTAGGAACCTGTGAGGAAATCCCTGAGCCCTGAGAGCCTGTTTTGACCCCTATCTGCCTGAATGGTCACAACTTGACCATACGAACTCCGATTGATGAGATTTTGGTCTCGTTGGAAAGCTCGTTGAGAATCCTACGTGGACCTCGACTGGTTTTTGTAAGAATCATACGCGGAGTTTCAGAACATGCATTTTTAAGTTGACCTTTAGGTGGAACTAAGTGGTTCCCAGATTCAGGGGGTACAGTGAGTTACTCCAGGGGGACTAAAAATATTGATGTGTGTCTTCCAATTACTTGTGGTAATAAAGCTATACTAACTGGTGAGTTTTTGCAGGAACTTGGTGTGCGCTCAAGGCAATCCAAAGCAAGCTAGCAAGGGTGAGTACCGAGCTTGGGAGAAGGCTTCCTGGGCTTGGGTAGCAGTCTGGTCAACCAGCTAATTGAGGTTGGAAGATCTCTCAACCCTCCTTTGTCAATTCCTAGCCTAGGCTAAGTACGACTTAGGTGTGGTAATTAATTAGGGCACGTTAGGCACGAATTAAGTCCAAGAGAATTAATCAACCAAGTGCAAGAAAATAAATAGGTCTTAAGTGCGAAAACACTAAGGGACAAAAAGGTAAACGGGAATCGATCACTCATCAAGTGCGGAAAATTCATTAAAGTACTTCTGACGACGCAATTTCAGACAAGACCATAAACATACTATTCAACTAAAAAGAACAAAGTGATTGGTGCAAAATCAGCCTGCAACGAGAGTGTGCTTGGGTTCCAGGGGGTGAATAAATCAGACTTATGAACCTTAGATCAGGCAGACACTTAGGCCGAGACAGACAAAGCCTCAGATCTTCTAAAGCTAGTGTCAATCACACTGCCAGGTCTTGGGCCCAGCAGTTGAGTGATTACCCATACACTGTCAGATCAGAAACAAGTGATTCTGAGATGTCCTATCACATGGAGAGATCAGTAGGTAGTTCAGGGTTGGCTTACCTAGAGAAGCCAGAAGGGCCTTATAAGACGCAATTGGAATATATCAGGATGAATCGTCTAGGTGCTCGCATCTACGAAGACGGACTGAGAAGATCGGTGGTCCAGATCAAGAACCCCGATCAAACCCATGGATTAGACCACCCGGTAGTCAAGTTTGAGAATGGAGCATACCTAGATAAAGAGGGGACTATGTATGTAGTCACCACTCTTCCTGATAGAACTGATGAGTTTGGAAATGTGATTGCGGAGACCGACATGGGTGACATAGAGCAAGGGAACTTAGAGAGAGAGCCAAGAACCCCCCGTGGTAAGTCTGTCTTGACCAGAATCATGACTCCTGAGTGGATTCCACAAGATAACAAAAGCATAGATCTGCTTTTAAATCGGGAAACCGATGAGGCTTTTTGGAGATATAGAACTTCTCAACCTCAGGAGGGGAATACCCTCACGATCTACGAGTTTAAAGACCCTGATAGTCCAGGCCAAGTAACCTACCTAGACACCGCATCAGAGAGAATCTTCGTGGTCACTGAGCAGGGCAGACATGCCTACACTTGGAAGGGTGAATTTGTTTTTCCCCGACCAAGGTTTAATGTGTCCTTTGGTCATCAAGGAGCTGGGACCTCCCAAGCTCATGGCGCTCAAAGAGATAGAGGTAGAGACAAACCTGAGGTAAGTTTTGTCAACTCCCTGGGAAGAGAAAGAACGGGAACAGAAAGGAATAGAGTAGAACCTGAGAGACATAGAACCCCATGGAATCACCGGGACATTGATGAGTTTCCTTTGCCAAGGCCGAGAGAACACACTAGGACCCTACGACCAACCCAACTTGTGAAGTCCATGAAGAATTATTTCGATGGCACGGGAGACCCTTATGACCATGTGGCAGAATTTCGACAAGTGTTGAAAGCTGAACAAGTGGAGGACCTATTCACACAATATAATGCTTTTGGTCTGACCCTTAGGAACACTGCCCTTACGTGGTTCCAACCACTGAATGAGAGGCATTTCAGAAACATAGACCAACTCTTGGAGGCATTTATTGTGGAGTTTTCTAAGAGTGGAATCAGGCATAACACCTCCTCACTAATTCATAGCTTCAAACAAACACCTCAAGAGACGGTCAGACTAGCTGGAAGAAGATTTAGACAGTACCTGGAGAGATGCCCTATGCCGAAGTTACCCACACCAGCCAAACAGGTGGCCTTGTTCCTAGACGGGTTGTTGAGCACTAAGCTCAGGTCATATGTGTACCTGAAGGACCCTAGAACGATAGAGGAGTGCGTGCGCATATGCATAGACATTGAGGACAATCTAGGTGAGGAGCTAGGACTATCAAAAATCTATAAGGATTCTGATAGCGCTAGCACACAGACATCTGGTCAATCCGCATCCATCGAGGAACTTGCAGAGAAGGTAGCCCAAAAACTAGGCGTCTCTAGCAAGCAAATTCCAAGATTTGCCCCAGTTAAGCGGTGTTACAATTGTGGCGGTGAACATATGGCAAGTGTATGCCCCATTATGGCCCAACCACAGGCGAACCTTAGTGGCCAGTACTGCACCATAGAGCGCAGGTACACCAATCACACGGCACAAGACTGCCCATATAACAAACAAACTGTTAGGCAAAATTATCCTCAGCCATATCCACAACAGGGTAGATACCAGAATCAGTATCCATCACCACAATACAACAGACCGCAACAAACTTATCAGCCACCTTATCAAGGGCAGCAGAGACCTCAACCAGTCCTAGTGCAGCAACCCCCTACTCCAACCAATGTGATCCCAGTGAAGTATGCATCTACTGAAGAAAATCCGAACAGAGCCATAGTCCCAGTCACCCCATTGCTATCAGATAGTGACCCCAGTGACCATAGTTTTGACTCTGCACATATTGATAGCCCACAGGCTTACTACATGCAGTCACCCGAGCATAACGAGTCATACTACTATGAGGACCCAAGTGAAAATAGTGGGGAACCGGAGTATTCTAATGTCATGTACACAAACCCCAACTCTAGACCTCAACCTAGGCAGGTACGACCCCCATTTCCTAGAGGGCCATGTTTCAGATGTCAGGGAGATCACCTGGTACGTGATTGTCCACTACCTATCCCTACACTACCTCAGCCAGTAACATTCAGGGCTTTTGTCAAGACTGCGGGAAAGAACATCTCCTACGAGATTGCCCAAAGAACCCTAATAACATGCCTAAAATCACTCCTATCAATGTTGTGGGGTTAGTTGTAGACTCCATAGGAAGCGTGACTTCCACTGCACCTGTGCAGGTGATCACAAGAGCCCAGGCACTTCAACAACACCAAGGTGTTGGTCCCGAAAAGAGCCCCGAGGTGAGTGAAACAGAGAGCATACCCAAAAAGAGGACTAGCACCTGGAAGGATAGTCGTGAAAGAATGAAGAGACAATGGGCAAAAAAGATAAACGAACTTGAGGAAAGCGTGAGAGAAACCAAGGCAAAAATCACAGAAATTACATCTCAACCACACTCCCACACACTTCCACCACTACCATCCCCATCACCCTCCATTTCTCCACCCTCTAACACACCCCTCGTAACCCACCCACCACCCCGAGTAGGATCAGTATTAGCTGACCCCACTCCTGAAGGCTTGGACATGATGTTTAAAGCCTACCAGGCTCGACTTCAAGAAGGGCCAACAGCTGCAAACCTAGACAAGAGTTACCCTAGAGCCGACTTAGAGATTGAACGGATGAAAATGTGCATGAAAATGGTAGAACAAGCTCAAGCTATACTTGAGACTAGCCAAAAGTTCAATCAGACGAACGCTGTCAAGCCGGATTTGCATTTCCAAGGCTTACTAGAAAGATTAGAGCAGTTGGTAAACAAATCACAAGTTTCTTTACCTCCACAGGCTCAACCAGTTGTTGAAAGAGGAAGCTCACCACAAATGGTAGCTTATGTTCCTAATTCTACGGATGCTGGAATACCCCCTTCAATACAACAGTACTCTCCAGAGTTCTTGCGCGAAATACAAGAAGAGAAATGGGCCAAAGAGAAGGGTGATTCCCCTCCTATTCCTGAGATTGATGATCTTCGTGATCAATTTCCCCAAGACATTCCCTCTATCTATGGGGATCAAGCAGAGCAACAAGAGGATGAGAGATTAGATTTTGAATCTAATTCTTTACAAGAGTTGCCTCATTTCACAGGCCCATGGGAATCTGAATCTCTCCAGGTCAGAGCGCCCACGATATTGGTAAGAAATGAAGACTCAGTGATTCCCAGGAACACTGATGTGGTGAAGAACACTAAGGTTCAATGTCACCTCTCTGTAGAGGAACTCCTCAAGGCAAAACCGGAGCTCTGGAATCATGTGAAAGATCAGGTTCCAGAACTTGAATCCAATACACCAAAAGTAGGCTCTAAGCAGAAAGTTCCCGAGATACCTCTTGACAAGATAGGAGACATGAGCGAAGGTGAAGAAGGTAACACTTATCTTCCGATCACCTATCAAGGTTACACAACCAAAGCAATTGTGGATTCGGGTGCCGGTGTTGCTATCGCGACCATCTCCCTGTGGAAGCGATGGGGCAAACCCACCTTAAGACCAACGAGAATGAAACTTCAAATGGCAGATGGTCATTTTGAAAGACCTCTCGGATTGCTTGAAGGGATAACTCTAACCACTTGTGGTGTAGAGTTTGAACATACATTTGCCATATGTGACTTTGAGAAGAATAATGTTTACGAGATGATCCTAGGAAGACCCTTCCTACGACAATTACAAATAGTACAAGATTGGGGAACCAACTCCTTGTACTTACAGCACTTAGGGGTCACCACCAAGGTCAATCTGAAGGATCACACCTTCAGAGATGTACCACCCCTACAGTGGAATCCTATCCACAAAGTGAAAGAAGACTCTATCTCTGTGCATTCTGGAAGTTCACCTGAACCATCCTGGTTGCATGAAGATACTCACTTGTGGATGTGCAAGGTCGCGGAGGAAGAGGAAAAGTGCCAAAAAGCGAGAGAAGAAGGAGCTCCCCCAGGAGATAGACCAATAAAAGACCCAGCCTATACTCCGATGATATTTCCTGATGAGGAATTTGAGCCTCATGGTTGGGCAGAAATCTTAGCTACCATGGACATTGCAGTCAATGAGGAACAATGGACACCCCATTGCGATGAGGAGGGTTACGATATTTCAGTGTTCATGTGTCAGCCCTTGTTCGAAGAGTGTGATCCTAGTGAGTTCATAGGAGAAGAAGAGAATGACGATGATCTAGAATCCATTGTGATGGATACATACTTTGACTCAGAGGAACATTACTTAGAAGACCTAGGGGTGTTAACCCAAAAGGAAGAAGAACCCCTTGCGAGTATTAAAACGATAAGTGCAAAGAAAGGAAGTGAAGGAGGTCAAAAGAAAAAGAAAAGGAAAGTAGTGAGACAAGAAGAGGAAGAATCATTGTTTGAAGTACCAGAAAATTTCAAGAAATATGAAGTGGAAGACCGAAAAATTTTGGTACGAATGCCTAAGAGAGAGGCCATGATAGGAGAAGCATATGACAATAAAGAGAAGACTAAAAAAATTGTAGTGACCATTGAAGGGAACGAAGAGCGATGTACGTACATAGGAGACGACCTAAGTGCAGATGAAGAAGTAGAGCTTGTAGCTCTATTAAGGGAATATAGGGATGTGTTCGCATGGCATTATAGAGACTTGAAAGGAGTAGATCCAGAGATTTGCTCTCACACGATTCCGATGACTGCTGATGCTAAGCCCACCAAACAAAAACCCTACACATATAATGACAACTATGCGGCCAAAATAAAAGAGGAAATTGACAGGCTGATTGAAGCCGGATTCATATATGAGATTGAGCACACTGAATGGGTGTCCCCTATTGTAGTGGTGCCCAAGAAGAATGGGAAATTGCGAGTGTGCATTAACCTTAAAAAAGTTAATGCCGCTACGATTAGAGATAGTTATCCACTTCCCATCACCGAACATCTTTTGGAGCGTGTTGCAGGCAAGGAAGTTTACAGCTTCCTTGATGGATTTTCAGGTTACAACCAAGTAACCATTGCCCCCGAAGATCAACACAAAACGGCCTTTGCCACAGAATGGGGAATCTTTGCATTCCGTGTGATGCCATTTGGGCTCACCAATGCACCTGCAACATTCCAAAGACTCATGTGTCATGTCTTCAAAGAGTTCTTGCGAAAGAGCTTAGAAGTATATGTGGATGATTTGTGCGCTCATTCCCAAGAGAGAAGTTACCACATCCCTGAACTCAGGCAAATCTTCAACAAGTGTAGAGATTATCGAGTGTGTCTGAATCCAGAAAAGTGTGTGTTTATGGTACGCCAAGGTAAGATCTTAGGTCACATTGTTTCGAAGAATGGAATATCAACAGACGAAGACAAGGTAAGAGCAATAGCAGAGTTGGCCAGACCAAGAAATGTGAAAGAGGTACAAGCCTTTATGGGCCATTGTGGATATTACCGTAGATTTATCCACATGTATGCCATCATAGCTAAACCTCTTTATGGGCTGTTGACGAATTTTGAATGGAACGAGGAATGCGAGACTTCCTTCAATGAGCTGAAGAGACGTTTGTGCACAGCACCAATATTGACTACTCCGGATTGGAGCAAACCCTTTCATGTCCATGTAGATGCCTCCAATCATGCAATAGGATGTGTGCTAGCACAACCCACAGGTGAAGGAAATCTAGATTTGCCGATAGCATATGCTAGTAGGCAATTAAATGCAGCTGAACGAAATTACACCACAACGGAGAGAGAAGGCTTGGGCATGATATATGCTATGAAGAAGTTTAGACACTATCTATTGGCCAATAAGTTCAAGTTTTTCACTGATCATCAAGCGCTACTATATTTGGTCAATAAACCTTGCAATACAGGTCGCTTAGTAAGATGGTTTCTCTTATTAATGGAATACGACTTTGAAGTTGTTGTCAGGAAAGGTAGAACCCATCTTAGGGCAGACCATCTTTCTCGCATCACTTCAGGAGAGCCACCGCAAGGAGTGTCTGACGAATTGCCCGATGCTTATCTGTTCAATTTAGAAGTTGTTCCTAAATGGGCAAACAAGCTGGTACTAATCCTAACCTTCGGGCCTGCAAATAAGAATGTGAAAACCAGCAAAGAGGAAGTTGTAAAATCATTAAAGTATCAAATCTTGGCTGGAAGTATGTACAAGCAAGATACAGAAGGAGTGTTAGCCTGTTGTGTCGAGGAGGATGAACATGCTAGTTGGCTGCAACAAGCCCATGAAGGACTGCTAGGGAATCACTACTCTAAACAGCGAACATTGCAGAATCTAAAGCGCTTAGGAGTGTATTGGCCGAGCATGGACAAAGAAATACAAGAGTGGATCCACAATTGTCCAGTATGCCAGAAGAGACCCCCAGTGGAGCATGCCACTCTTTATCATGTGTCATCAATCCCCGATTGGAGTGCTCCATTGGTCGAGTTCATGAGATCGGGAACATTACCCAATCAGGCTAGTCTTGCAAGAAAACGGAGCATGGAGCAAGAGGCTCAAGACTATGCCTTAGTAGGGGATAACCTATATAGAAGAGGCAAGGATGGTTACCTAAGACTGTGCGTACATGAATCAGACTACCTGAAAGTCTTAAAAACGGCACACAGCGGTGCTGCAGGTGGACACTTTGGGCCTGACAGAGTAATTAAGACCATTCTATTCTCAGGACTGTGGTGGCCCACTCTTCATATGGATGCACATACTTATGTGAAGAGTTGCGACACATGCCAACGTGCCCAATATCCGATAAGAAAAGATGAAATGCCATTAAGACCAATGATGGGCGGACGTGCATTTTCAAAGTGGGGTATAGACTTTGTAGGTCCCATTAACCCCCCAGCTAGAAACTCCCATGCAGAATACATTATTGTAGCCACAGATTACCTTACAAAGTGGGTGGAAGTAAAGGCCACGACAAAGAATGATGCTCAAACGACGGCTAAGTTCTTATTCGAAAATGTGTTCACTAGATATGGGTTACCAATAGAGTTGGTTAGTGATAGAGGTACGCACTTCTTGAATGAGGTCATTGAAAATCTCCTTCAAGAATTCATGGTGGTACATAAGAAGTCTGCACCCTATCACCCACAAGCGAACGGACAAGCCGAGAGCACGAATAAGATCCTGTGTAATGTATTGACGAAACTGGTCAATAATAAACGCTCTGATTGGGACAAACAACTTCACCATGCTGTTTGGGCATACCGAGTTGCCTACAAAACGGTACTCAATGCCACCCCATTTCAGATGGTCTTCGGACAGAATGCAGTGTTACCACTAGATTTCCTAATCCCAGCGTTAAGAATAGCACAAGAGCATGAGTGGAATGGACATGAGTTGTCCTCTAGGATCTTGGATCTAGAGCGTTTAGGTGAAACAAGGCTACGAGCAGCAGCAGGTATCTACGCTGCAAAGAAACGGCAAAAGGCATACTTTGATGCCCATGTGAAGGATAAGGACTTGAGAGCAGGAGATCTAGTGTTAGTCTACACATTGAAACAACACGCAAGGAAGCTAGAAAAGAGAGGCTACGGACCTATGATCATTAATAGGATCTCCACGAGCGGAGCTGTACAACTAGCCACTTTGGAGGGGGACGTCCTCCCAAACTATATTAGCGGGTGCAGAGTCAAGCTGTATCAAGAACCCCTCATGGAGGAGATGCTAAGCCGACTCAATACTGCTAAACAACGTAAAGAGGAGGAGAAACGAATTCGAGAAGAAGCACAGGCAGAGGCCTTAGAGCGTATCCGACGAATGAAGCTGAGGAGACAAGGAAGGGACCAGACTATGACTGACACTCAAGAGTCTCCAGGCTATCACATGGCCATGTGTGAGGCTTCAGGTGAACGTATCCATAAGATAGTGGACCGACGACCTTTTGTGACCCTAGAAATAGGACAAAGAGACAGCACAACAAGTGTGAGGGCTTTAATTGATTCAGGAGCAGCCACAAGTGCAGTTCGGCTTTCTTATTGCCAGCAGCTGCAATTGGAGGTAAAACCCATAGAAGCCTATCTGATAGGATTAGGAGGTGTTGAAACCTCCTGCATGGGAGAGGTGGATCTTCCCCTCTACATACAAGAGGTCCTCATGCCAGTAAAAGTGCTAGTGTGTGAAGACGAGGATCTGACCGAACCGCTTATCTTGGGCCAAGACTGGATCTATGATCACGCAGTCAACCTGAACCTAAGAAGTGGACTTCTTCAGGCTTGGGTAGGCCAGAGTCGTCTCACGATTGAATTAGAAAATCAAGCACTCAAACTAATAGAACAGGCAACAACTCCTGGTCCCTCCAGGAATCCACACGAAGATAACCACGTTGTGCTTGTCCAAACTTCTATGGTGCAGAGGAATGTCAATCTTACTGAAGGTTCAGGAGCCAAGAAGGAGTTCCTAATTGATCCAAAGAAGATTCTAAACGAACGGACCGAACATCACTCTATACGAAGGAGACCGCTAATCAAGAGGAAGGAGCGCCAACCCGCGCAACATGGAGCATCTCGTGGCGTGAAGCAGATCTGGATACGCAAGGATGGGAGACCCACAGCTCCAATCGCAGATTCTCAAGGAGACAAGAAACGAGCCTCACAATCAAGGAACAAAGCTAAGAAGCCCCCTAGGATAACCCCTAGGCACACCATCTCTATTTGGGTTCCTAAGCGGTCAATGAAGGCCATCCCTAATGCTAGACAGATATGGGTGCCCAAGGCTAGCTTACAAGCCCAAATTACTTCAACTACAGGTTCAAGGATGAAGCAGCTCTCACAAGCACTCCTGGCCAACAACTCAGGAAGTGACAAGATACCTACACCTCTCACTGTCCACACTCCCATCAACCCCAGGAATGTCTGGAAATGGGTACCCACAAGGTCCCAACCACATCACACACTCAGACCAAAATCTTCACCTGTCCTTAGCTCTAAGAGCTACGACTCCTGTATCAAAGTGTGGAGAATTAAACGGTGTACTAAACCCCCTAACCCTATTCTGTAAATCCGTCCACACTAACATAGAAGCATTCCGAGCCCATTGCATAACCAAAGTATGCATCTAGGATGACACTGACCTTTAATCACCACTCACACATATCATAAACACCTCACCACTAATCACTGACCTCCGGGATTGTCGTGTTAGTATTGTGAAGGGAACACCATTACATCCTGTTTCCTATGCAACACTAATGTGCCTTTCGTCTTCTAGCAGATAAGCAACCTACTCTCATGGCAACAGCGGCAGGCACAAGCTCTCAGGCAGGATCTGGTGCTCCTATCAATTGGGATGCCATGCCAGTGGAAGCTCCACCAACGGCTAGGCCTGAAGAATTCTTGAATGTGCGAAGGATTCCTATTCCAGATCCACCCAGTGGGCTAACCGAAAGAGTAAAAGGGCACTCCCATTGGTTCAATGAAATGCCAGGGGATTTGGGGGACGCAGATCACATCTGGGAGTCCAAGATGGAGTGTGGAGGGGTTTGGTGGACCTTCCAATTCTTTTCAAGAGAATTTGAGACCTTACAGAATGCAGATCCACTTCAGGATATCTGGCAAAAGGCAGGACTACAAGCTTACTTCAGTGCAGCTCTACCTAAACCTGACTTCCTCAGGTGCTACTACTTGATTGCTACGTTGAAACCTACCGGGGATAAAGATCATTCAGGCACATTCTGGGTGCCCTCCTTATCCAATCTGGAGGAGATGAGGAAGTTTGAATTAAATGTAACATTAATCAGGGAAGCCCTTCAAATGTATGGAACTCATGTGCCTTCAGATCGTGACCCCTTGATACCAGAATCAATGAAAAGCAATAGAGTCAAAAAGCTTAAAGACATGTGCGCCCTCACCCCCAACATCGCCATACCCCTGCGGATGTGCCTCCAACACTTCGCATTTCCAGCTCAGGACCGCTTCACTCAGCCTCACAAGAAGATATGGTACGGATTGTATTTAGCAGAGACCGGAAGCTTGCCCATTAAGATGCCGGTATGGATCTTAGATCAGGCGTATGAGGCAGGCAAGCGGGGGGTGAGGAAGCCCACTCTACATGGTTGCTGTGCGTTGACTAGAATCATCTACAGATGTCTGGCGTATGATGTGCCAGTTGCTCGAGCCCTAAAGTATGCACATCTGGAGTTGTTTAAAGGGCGAAAGTCAGGGAGTCAGCCTGCAAAAAGAATGCGTGGATCCCTTTCACAAGTCCTGATCCCTCCAGCAACCACTACCGAAGTCTCCACTAGAGAGGAAGCCCCGGTGGCACCAATCACAATCCATCTCCAGGAGTCTCAACCAAGAGAGGTGGTACAGCCCACTCCCTCTGCCCCTCCGCTACCTACCGAGGCAGAATTTGCAGCGATGGCCACTTTCACCGAAGACCCAAATTTTGATTTTGAAACATTTCTGCAGACGGCTCATCTATCAGACAGTGAAGATTGCCCTGACAATGTCGATCCGGGGACATCAACCCAAAGAGAACATGCACGAGCCGAGACAAGCAGCGTACAGGAGCTAGGAGTGACGCAACCTCCTCAAAGACTAAACACACAAGCTCAGGAGCAGGCACCAAGGAATAACCCAGAAGAGAGTGAAGACGAAGCCCCTGCATATACGGCACAGCTCAAACGATTATACCAGACAATCAAGCAGGTACAAAGACGCCATAAAATGTCAGAAGAAGCAAATAGGGCCCTAGTAAACCAGATGTTACAGTCAGAGCATATCGACCCCCAGTTTGTAGAATCACTAAATCTGTTGGCGGACACTTGTGGCATCAGTGAAGCAATGAGGACCATGGTCTATCAAGAGAACCCTGCTTATGATCAAAGAAGAATTGATACACGGCCGCGACAAGGAAAGATGATTCAGATGGAAGTATCTACCGCGTTAGCTACGTCCACATCAGAAGATGTGCACATGATTAGCCCTAGGCACAATGATGAACTGGAGGAAATTACGCATGCCCCACCTCCCCCATCATCTCCTATCCCACCCTCAGAGCCTCTCTCCACGTGTCTTTCTACACAACCATTCTCCTCCTATAGTGAGACCCTTGTACACACCCCCATTTCCACTCTCCTTCCTTCACCCTCATCCATCTCTGTCACTCAAGTTTTTGAACCTCTATTAGGTCACCCTTCCTTCCCCCATGCCGTTGGACAACCATCTGTCACTAGTCAGACTCTTCCCATCTCTTTGCCCTCCATCCCTCCATTTCCTCCCCCCCAAACTCTACCTACCCCGTCCCTTGTAACTGCCTCAAGCACCACACTAACCACCCAACCCTCCTTCTGGACCTACCTTGTAAACATTCTTCAACAGGTTGAGGAACATAAGAATAAGTCCCATCCCCAAATTCACTCCCCCACATTCACGGCCACCACTGTCACACCACCCACCGTCCCGGTGTTCACATTTCACGAATCACACTCACTCATGTCCGATCCCATGGACATCTCACCATCCGCTGGATCACCCACCACCACTGTTCTCACAACACTATCACAGATTATTACACTCACATCACCACTTCCACACACGGTAGGCACAACATCCACTTTTCCCATTCCCATCTCCCAACCCCCTGCATCTTCCACCTCATTTAGTCTTGCACTCGACACGATGCTCGAAGCTGCCACTCAACTTAAGCACGAATATACATTATTGGAAGAAAATAACAAAGGGCTTTGCACCCTCACAGCAACACTCCAAGAGCGTGTCAATGCTTTGGAGTTCATTCATACGGAGTCACAAGGCAAGATATCCGCCCTCGAACAGGCAAATGCGCAACTCAAAGCGGAGCATATGGAAGAGAGCAAAGCCATGGAGGAACAGCTGCGCGATCAAATGGGCCGCAATGCACGGCTTCAACGAAACATGGCTTTGCTACGACGACATCTGGCAGCAGCGCAAGAAGAGAATAGACGGCTTCAACAACAAAACCAAGAGAACCTCGAGGCTGCCATGGAAAACACCTCGGGAGCACCCATAGACCCAGTCAAATTTCAAGCGGTCCCATCAGAAAGCATACAACAAATATTGGAAACGTATGCCAATCTGTTAGAAGCACATGATCAGCTTGCGGACCAGCTAAAGGACTTACAGAGACCCCAAGAGTCTACACCACACCGACAGGAACATAAAGAAATGACAGACGCTGCTACTTCAACCGAACCTGAACATTCAACGCCCAACGACGTGCTGGAGTTACGGCAGCAGATCGCAGAATTAAAACTGAAGTTGATGCAATACGAACGACCCCCTTCCCCACCAGAGCAACCGTCAGAAGAAGAAGCAGTTACCATCCCAGTGGAGGAAGCATTCGACGACGCCTACGAGCCTCAACCACTCCCAGGAGGACGCGTAATAGAAGAAGGTCAAGATACCTATGAGGAACCCCCATCGACATGGATGAAACAAGTAGAGGAGATGGGGCAAACTCATCAGGAGCGGATATCCACTCAGATGTTGGCAATGAAGGCCATTGAGGACACCATCCTTCACTCAGAATACTTCAGGCACATCGCCCCTAGACGCCTTATCACTAGTTCAGAACTGCAATACAAGCCCTATTTTGTATTGTTGGCCGACTACAATGCAGAAATCAAAAGGGTCACCAACAAGTGCCCAACATTTGCCACACAGTTCGAACCAGAAGACATACCAGAAGCGGCGCGAAAAGGAGCCATATTCCAACCAACGTGGAGGCAAAAGTTACTCGAAACCTACCCAGAAATGCTTCGAACATGGGATCATGCCCCCATGCATTTGAAGTACAATCCGTGTTTTGGGCCAGTGCAAAGACGCAGATCATGGAAAGCTTTTGCCATCAAGGTTCAGAATAACGCAAACTGTAAAGAATGGCTCAATTACCCCGCTATCGCCCCCCCAACCGGTACTCCTACAGTGTCATACATGATTGCAACCATCAGACATTGGATACCACGCCTCCACCCTATGCCAGATGTCGCTGCCCAGATGATGCTCAAGATCCTCGACATGATGCAGGTCGTACTCAAAACTTTTCGCAATGTATGCCGTATTCAACCTCCTATTCCCGGGTTTATCAATGGTAACTACGACCTGCTATATGATATGAGCACAACCCCGAGCATACGAGTGGCTTACGCATGGCATGCATGCATAAGATATCTCCCTGCCTGCTACAAGCAAACATTTGACGACATGTTCACCACGGGGTTTTGGGAAGCACATTCAGAGGTATTTGCGCCACGGCCTACGCATCTACTCCATCTCTTTGCATGCGAGCAAACGATGCACTCCGAGCTTTACACGATGCCACAACCTGACATGCCTGGTATAGTGGATTGGGAGGCCTTGCAACGAGATCTCATCAGAGGTTTAAAAATCAAAGAACAAGAATTGGCAACCGACCTCCTGCAAAAATACATTGATCAAACGGCGGAAAAGAGGTCTGTCAGAGGCGACAGACCCTAGGGGGGGGAGAGTGTTTACAGGATGCGGGAAGAAGCAAGTATGGACACACATGAAGATCTAGCACTGAGGCAACCCTCATTTTTTTTCAAAACCCCCACATCATTCTAAAGTGATTCTCATCACTACGAACCCTTGTAAATATCATTTCACCTTTTTGTAGCTCCATTTTGTACAAGCCGAGGAGTCCTCGAGCTTGGGGAGCCTTAGATGTAGTTGCCTGTCAATTTTCATAATTTTTAGATCTCGTTTGGGCCCTCAAATAAGCCCCGGAACCTAATTTTTAACTAGGCCGGACACTAGGTCTGAACAGGGCCAAAGCTAGTCAAGAATTATAAATAGAGCTAGAGAGCTCATTTTGAGGGTTAGCTTCTTGTAGTTTGAGCTTGGATGAGAACTTTCTTGCAATAGAAGTGATTCCATTGTCTTACTCTCTTTGTTCTTACTGTGTGTGCGCGTGTGTGTGTATGTGTGTGCATGCTTGTGTGCTTCTCACTCACGCACTTGTGCTTCCACTTGCTCGTGGTCTTCATACCATCCTCATGTCTTCCCGGATTGACATTAAAGGAGGTGCTACTCATCACTGAGCTACACACACACACACACTACAGTAGTTCAAACGTGAGAGGGAGGGGTAGACAACAGTCCTACACACACATTCCAAGCTTCACACACACACAAAAGATCATAGAGAAGATGAAAATCTGCAGGAAAGAAGCAAATTCAAAATTTTGGAGCTCTCCTTTTTCACAATGGCAAAAAGTCTTTACAAAGAATCACCAAGTGACTTATATACATGTGCCCTAAAAATGGTCCTTTCACACAAGTGACCGGCACTTTATTGGCTAATCTCTAATTTCCTACTATTTTATAAGAAATATATTACAAAGATTTGGGATTATGCACCTAGAGGACTCCTCTAGTGCATTTACATAGCTCTCAGGGAATTTTCTAAGATTTTGAAGAAGAAAAAATATGCCCAGTATTTGAAAATTTTGGGGCTCCTCTTTTGTGCCTCTTTGCTCTGCAACACTCTCCCCCTCTTTGTCTCTGTCGTCCCTTGACAGGCTTTTGCTTCTCGTTTGCAGCTTGTCTAAGGCTCTTGAATACACACACTTAGTGGTTAAAGAAGCAATAAGGACTGTAAGGGAATTTATTACTTTATCCGAGATTAGTCCTTTGCTTCTATAATCCCCTTGGTATTCCGTACATTCATAAATCTGGGTTGCTGCATTAAATCGGGCTGTCACGCACACCATCAGTGGCTAAGAATGTGATATTCTTAGTCACCCGCTTCAACTTCTCAGCCTCTGCCTCTTTCTAGCTTTTGGTCTTCTGATATGTCTTTGTCTTCACACCTCTGACCGTGTTGTATTGCTTGGAGCCTATTTACTTTCTTCCACCACACGCCTTAATTTGCTGACCTCTAATCTCTTTTAAGTCAGCATTACGTTTTAAAGGTCCTGTTTTTTAATCTTCTTTGTCATCCTCTAGGATCTGTTCCATTTCTTTCCACTGCATGCATCTAGTGGACGAGGAGGTAGCTAGGACCTTCAGACAATTGGTTATCTTATCCGATGAAGAGTCCTTCGTATGCTGACTCTCTTTCCGGCTTGTTTCACTTCACCGCCTGCTCTTGGTGGATGAGGAAGCTGTGTGCAACCTCCCATGAAATGTCCTGGTTGTTATCTTTCTTTAATTCCACTCCTCAGGACCTAGTTTTTTAGTGTTGTTGCCTGATGCGTGCCCCTGCGGGGCTTTGGGCAGAGAGTTGTTCTTTTCTTCATAGACTTTGTTCTTTACTAAGCAGTTTTACTCTTTGACCTTCTTCTTCTTCTTCTCTTTTTGCTTGATTCCCCTTCCACACGTCCCTCCTCCTGAACTATGTCGTCCCTGACAAGCTTTTTGTGGTGACATGAGTATGTCTGAATGACTTGCTGCTCTCGTTGATTAAGCAGATTGGCATGACATACCATGAACTCTTTCCATTGGTTGGACTTGACGCCGTCATCTGGTGCCTGTCTATGATCCGCAAAGAAACTTAACTCATAGGCCACCAGTCTGGCATTAAGATTCGAAGACATTTTTATAAAAATTTCTGAGTCTATTTCAAAAAATCTAGTGAAAAATGCTTTTTTGAATGTTTGCATGTAAGTAGTTGGCAAAAACATTAGTTGTGAGTATATGGCCATGAGCGTTAATCTGCTAGGTATAGTTGATAGATCAAAAATCAGGGCGTTGGATCCTTGATTAATGCCGATGAAGTTCAAAAAAGTATATTGGGCATGCTGGAACACTTTGATGACTGTAAGTAACATGCTCAAAATTTTATTAGTCATCTTGATAGCTAAATTTGGTACGGTTGCATAGCGATCAATCCAAAATTCCATGGTTTTAACCATGTATTCTTCGGTCGGTAGATAATCACATGGTGGACTTGGCAGTAATGGATAGTTTAGCCACTGGTTATTTATGCTTCCCTAGCACTATCCTTCCCAAAATTGCGTCCAAGAGCGTCTTCTGGGTACAGGGAAAAAAGATGGATTTACTTGGAGTGTGTATGGTGATGCTTCCCATTGTACCCGTAGCGTAGGGTTCTTCTCCAAAGATTTCCTCCTCCATATAGGATCAGCTTTGTCAAATTCGTCTTGTGTGTAGTTGAATGTATACATGGTAAACTGGAGGTTGCTATCTGGCTCTTTATTCGTTGTGTTCTTTATATACTATCGTGTTTGCTCTTTAAGTAACCCATATGGTACATTGAGTGGTCTCATTACCTGTTCTAGATTTTTGCTTTCAATCTTCGCTTCCTTCATGACCTGGACTACTTGATCTTCAAAATCTGCAGTAAGTTGGGACACCAGTAGTGCTCGCTTGTGCCGGCTTAGTTCTGCAATATCTTGATGATTTCTTTCAATGTGGATCTCTGTTTCCTCCCTTATCGGTGAATGATGTAAGGGGGGAGAAAGAGGACGTACCTCAGTCTCCTCAGTAGCCGTTGTGGAGTGTGGAACTACTGGTGTCCCCTCTATTACCTTTTGTGCTAACTGATCTTGCAATTGCTTTATTAATTCATCTTTCTCTTTAATCTCTGTGGTGGCTTTCAAAATCGTTTCTTTGTTTTTGAGGAGCTCCTCTCCTATGGCAGCAATTTGATTAACATCTTCGTTGCATTGTACTATATACCGATTTTCTACTGCCTTCCACTTGTTTCTCAGTTCCGCGGTGTCATCCATATACCTTTTCTCACATTCTGTCTTCGTGGCACTCCCTTGAAATGTGACATCCATTGGAGATGGTTTTGCCATTACTCTTATTGGGGTAAAGGGCTCTTATTCTTCAATTGTATTTTCCGCTTTTTTTTCCTTGGGGTTCTTGAATAGGACCTCTCCCGCAAGTAGAGTCTCTTGGATTTAAATATTAGAAGCTTCATTCAATTTGATAACATGTACCTGTTCTTGGGAGGCCTCCTTCCTTGTCGTGTCTTTACTGGAGTTTCTGGGCACTTGTTCTGCCTTCATTCTTTCCATGTTTTCATCCTCATTCATTTGATTTAACTCCTCCCATTGTCCATCATCCTTGGAATCACTTTGAATGTCTACATTCAACATGGAGGTGTTTGGTTCTTCTTGTGCATCTGATGATGAGCTTGAGTTTATTAAACCCAATTCCCTATATCTATGGACTTTCGTCAGCCTCTTCCTTTGTTCTGATTCTTGATGTGCTTGTTCGTAGTGGTGCCCTTGCAGTGAGAGGTTCATTTGTCCTTCGGTATATTGATGGGTAGTTTCCATTGATCTTGTCAATTCTTCTTCCGTAATGGGAGGGTTTTCCTCAAGTCTCATTCTTGGAAGTATGTGCACCCTCTTGGTAGCTGGCACTTCTGCTTTTGCTTGCATCATTTCCCTTAGCCTCTTTGTACCTCTCATTCTTTGCTGAGAACTTGTTTTTGCTTCATCTGCGATTTTTACTCCTTTCTTTTTTCTAGGGACTGTTGCAATCTTTGCATATTTGACCATGGCTTCAGATGACGACATCTCTTTTAAATGCTCTCTAATGCCCAAGACATGATATATCAATATAGTGAAGGCAACACTTCCATTTAAACACTTCTTGTGATTCCACTGCTTTTTTGCCTCGACTAGTCATTCTTGAATATATGGGGTCATATTGACCATATTTCCAATTTGTTTTATAGCATGCGACAACATTTGCACAATGTTTTTTTGCGGAGCAGTGTATATGTGCATGTTGGGAAAGCAAAAGTGTTGATGGATGAGTCTCACTTCCTCTTCAATATCAATGCAATTAATGTCATTGAATGTTCGGGTCTTTGCTCCTCGACTTTCCTCCTTCAATATCGTGTTTCCATCCTTCTCCCATCCAAAAGCTTCCTTAATTGGTCATGTGTAAATTGGATAATGAACCATTCGCCGACTGCATCCAGGACTCTTGCTTCAGGCACCAATGGATCATGCAAGGTAGTTTGTAAGGTGTTCATGACTTGCGTACATCATTGAAAATCAGATTTGTATATCGACAATTCAAAATACTTGTGAATGCTTGCCTTCTTCATAATGTCCATGGTTGATGGGAGTTCATGCTTTACCTTGAAATCTTTGGACATCATAGGGAAGATCCGTATCCATAATTGATGGTCACGAGGAGCAAGTAATCCCTTGCTGGTTGATCTTCTCTAAATCAATGACCTTTTGCTTTAGTCACACTTTGCAGAGGGAATTCCAACACCTCCTCTTGAATGGTAGCTTCAGAGTCCTCAGAAGCCATCTATACTCATAATGAAAAGAGCATTAGCTTTTCTATAGAAGACATGTCTTTAGTGATGTGTGTTGTCGTCACATTTTGTTCGTTGCGTCACTCCGTTCCCCTTGCTTGCATAAGTAAGTTCTCTTACCACATATTTTTTCATTTTCACTCCTGAAAGAAAACAAGAATTAGTGTAGCTGAAGCTTTTATTTATTTACATAGTAGGTCCATTCCTATGGGAGTAGAATCTAAGACCTATTCCCAAGTGGAGAATGTGCACCACTTCTTTTGTTACACACATCATGTGCCGAATGCATGGCCTCGTAATGTGGCCCTATCATGCATACTTTAGGTGCATTTGATGCATCATGTGTGCAATTGGAATCTTTTTGGTCTTGGTGTTCCGGTTCTTGCTGCCACTTGGGTCGCCATATCCGTTTTGTTTTTGAAGTTTGAAGCTTCGTCTTCGCGTCGTTTTGTTGTGCTCCATGTGTTTCCTCTTTCTTCTTTGTTGTCTGAGTTGTTGGGGTCCTTCTTTTCTAGTATCTGTGATGAGTCTCGCATGGTTATGTTGTGTCGATATAATGTTCCTTTGTGCTTGTCTATCTCTTGAGTGGCCACTTGTCTGACCTTCTTTGGAATCCATATTTGTTGTCGTGTACTTTGGGCTTCTTCCAATGACTTCGGAAGCCATATTCTCAGAAGTCGCTTTGGTCCTGACTATGATGAATAGATTCCTCTGATCTCCTTGGTCTTCCTAGGATGACTGACCGGTATTGGCATTGCCTTCTCTGATTCTCTCACTCGATCCTTGCGTACCCATTGCATCTTAGCACCACCTGTTTGCGATAATCGCGAAGTAGACTTCGCCACTGAGGCTCTCCTTCTGTTGTGGGTGGCTTTAGTAGCGTTGTCTTCCTCATTTATCTTTGCTTGTTTGTTCTCGTGGGGTGCATCCAATTCCACCACTAATGTATTGTCAAAGGCAATTTCTTCTTTCTCGAGAGACGCCGTGGTTACATGTTCTATTGGTAAGTATGCTACTTCTTTCGCTAGGGTTCCTTTGTCACTCTTGATGGTTTCATGCATGGGAGAGTGTCTTTCTTCTCACAGGTCGAAGATCTCTTTGTGCCCTATTTTGGCTGAGATATATCCTTGAGCTAGGTGAATTCTTACTTCATTCTCAATGATCCAATATTGACCTAGGATCAGGTTCTCTATCAAATCCTTGTCTTTACATACTAAGACTCGTTGTTCCATAGTGGAATTTCCTAGGTGGAGGGATATTGTAGCTTCTCCAATGCATTCTATAACTTGACCTCCTACACCTATCATGTGTGCTTTAGTGGGTGATATGTTCGTTTGAAGCTTCTTGATGATTGTTCTCTGTATGCAACTCAATGCTGCTCCCGAGTCTATCAAGGCATCCATTAGCTGGTACTCTGTTGTTCCAATCCCTAGGTTTAAGTACGGCTGGGATATGCTGATATTGTTTATGTTGGTCTGGCGAACCTGATAGTTGGCCATGGGAATAGGCTCTTCCCCTTGTAGATACCGTTCATCCCTTTGTCTTATCCACTCTTTTCGTTTCTTGATACGCTCTACGGCTTCTTGTCTTGCTAACATTTGGTCCGTCAATGGCTCCATATAACGTTTTACTCGACATCCACTTATGTAATTAGGAAGAACATCTCCATCTAGAGTAGCTAGATTAACTGCTCCACTGGTGGAAATCCTATTGATTATTAGTGGTCCATATCCACGCTTTTGGAGCTTCTTGGCATGTTGCTTCAAGGTGTAGACTAGGACTAAATCTCCTTTTGTTAGTCCTTTGTCTTTGATGTGCGCATCATAATATGCCTTTTGTCTTCTCCTGGCCACATAAATTCTTGCAACAGCTTGTATTCTAGTCTCATGTAGCTTCTCAATTTGGTGTAGTTTCTTGGATAATTCATGCCCCGTCCTACTGTTGGGCCACTCTTAAAGTTGGCACTAAGAAATCGATTCGCAAGATTGCATTCTGTCCATACACTAGATTGAATGGTGTAGTTCCAATGGATGTGTTGTAAGCGACACGGAAGGACCAAATTGCATGATGCAATTGTTTGTCCCAATCTGACCTTCCACTATTTGCTATCTTTGTCAATACAGTGCATAACACCTTATTGGAACTTTCAGCTTGTCCGTTGGCTTGGGGGTGATAAGGGGCTGATTTTTTATGGATCACTAAGAACTCGTTCATTAAGGACTCAATCACTTCATTAATGAAATGCATTCCTCGGTCACTTACAATCTCGATCGGTAATCCAAAGCGAGTGAAGATGTGCTCAAAAAGAAATTTAGCTGTGGTCTGAGCATCATTTTTCCTAGTAGCCTTTGCCTCTACCCATTTAGTCAAGTAATCCATAGTTGCTATTATGTATTCGACATGTGACCCTTTGGCTGGTGGGTTAATGGGTCCTATAAAATCAATGCCCCATTTGGAAAATGCCCTAGCACAAACCATGCGCCTCAATGGCATGTCTTCTCGTCTAATCGGATATTTCGCCCTTTGGCATGTTTCGCAACTTTGTACATAGGTGTCTGCATCCATATGTAGTGTTGGCCAGCATAAGCCTGCAAAGAGGATCATTTTTATAGTCCTTTCAGCTAAGAAATGTCCTCTTGCGGCACCCGTGTGTTCCATCTCTAATATGGGTAAGTATTCTCCTTCATGTACACATAGTCGTAACTGATTATCTTTCCCTCTCTTGAATAATTGTCTTCCCATAATTACATAGTCCTTACTCATTTCCTCTAGGGACCGTTTCCTTGCTAAACTGATTCCTTCCTCATGTTCTCGTGTCTTTAGGAATTTCACTAATGTCTTACTCTAGTTGGGTGCTATTGTAGATAAAGGTAAAGATGTGTGATCGTCTTGTATGGTTTCCTGACATTCCACGCAATTACTGACATACTCATGGACATCTTTAGGCATATCAGGCCAGTACACTCCTAGCCGTTTCAACTCTCTTAGAGTTCCATGAGTTCCTTTGTGCATTCTCCATTTGTTAATGTGAGCTTGTTCAATCAACTTGTTTTGCTCGTCTTCCTCTACACATCTTGACAGTACTCCTTTGGACTCCTTGTGATACACACTACCTGCTATTATGTGTAAGTTACGTGATTGGAGGATTTCCTTTTTACTCTCCTTATTAATTGAATGTTGTGGGCCATCAGTGAGGATTGGAATTAGTCTTTCTGCCCACTTCAGACATACTTCCAAATTGAATAGATAAGTGTCTGGCAAATCGTCTGGTACTCTGCTTGGTGGTTCTCCATGCCTTAACCTAGAGAGATGATCTTCTCGTACATGCATGTTACCCTTCTTTACAATCACTTCAAAGTTGAATTCCATTAATAATAGAAACCATCTCACAAGTCTTCCCGTGTTGCAAGGCTTATTGACTAAGTACAATAAGGCTTGATGATCTATGAAGAATTTGAACTATTGGCTAAGAGATAGTGTCTGAATTTCTTTACTGCGTACACCATTCATAATCCTTCTCGCTTCGTAGTCGTATAGTTTCTCTCGGCTTGATTCAGTTGTCTCCTTGGATAGGCAATTGGATGGTCCAATTTTCCTTCATCTGCTGGTTGAGCTAGGATGCATCCTATTGCGTAATTTGAAGCGTCCACATGAATATGAAAAGGCTTTCTCCAATTTGGTGTTTTCAAAATAGGAGCCGTACTAAGTTGCTTTTTCAACTCATTAAATGCCTTCTCTCATTCGTCAGTCCAAGTGAATTGAGTCAACAATCCATACAAGGGTTTGGAAATTATGGCGTATGTAGCTCAAGCGTAGGCACCACCTCCTTTACTTGTCAATCTGTGGAGACATGAGGACCAGTATGAAGACCACGAGCAAGTGAAGGCACAAGTGCGAGTGAAAGCACACAAACATGCACACACGTACACACACGCGCACAAAGTGAGATCAAAGAGAGGAACAATGGAAAGCTTAGATTGCAAAAGAGTTCTCTTACAAAAGCTCTATTCTCTAACAAGCTAACCTCAAAAATGAGCTCTCTAGCTCTTTTTATAGTTTTTTGACTAGTTTTGGCCCTGTCCAGACCTTGTGTCCGACCTAGTTAAAAATTAAGTTCCAGGGTTTATTTGAGGGCTCAAATGAAGTCTAAAAATTATGAAAATTGGTAGGATGATACTTCTAATACTTCTCAAACTCAAGGACTCCTCAACTTGAACAAAATGGAGTTAACAAAATAGAAAATGGTTTTTAGTGATGAAAATCACTATTTTTATAGGGATTTCTTCTAAAAATTTGACATACACTTCTTGGAACTCCCTACTTGCTCCTTCTTCTTGTGTGCCCACCTCTTTGATGTGCTCCTGTGCTTTGTCCTTGACCTTCAGCTTCAACACTCCCCCCCCCTCGAGTCTGTCATCCCTGACAGAGCCATGTTGTAATGGTTGTTCCATGTAGTGCTTTGTGAGGTAGTGTCTGTTCGGTAGGAACAAGAGCCATCTACCTTCCAAATGTGGCCGGGTTGGTTATCCGGTTCTTCATTTGTCACTAAAAGCCTTTGGAAGTTGTTGTCCCTTGGTATGTGCTCCTTCCTTGGATTCCAACATGATTGTGTCGTTGTGAGTCGCCATTGATGGCTTGTAGATCGTCTTAAGATGATGTTCATAGTAATCACGCCAAGTACTAATAATCCATAATGAATGATGGATAAGTTTGTTCGTGCATGGGTTGAGGAAAATATGTGCCTTGTGCATCGCCTTGTAATGTATCCCTATACATGCTTACTTGGAAAATGCATTGGAAGAAGTATGGTGCAAAAATTGGGGTCTTGAGCTAAGTGCTCAAGGGTATGCTGACGAAGAGGTTTCCTAATCTATCATGGTTATGGTGTTGCCAAGGTAAAAGATACTTACAATGGTGAAGCATCGATCGATGTTTATCTCGTCCTGTTTCGCTCCCAGCATTTGTGATGGACATTGTTGATGAATGTCCGTGTTGAGGATCCACTGATGAAATTCTTTGAGTGCCTGGTCCTGTCTGCTCTCTTCAAAGCAACATTTGCCAAATATTGAGAATAAGCCCTCTTGCTCAGTTGTGGTATAGTTTCGTTCAGCTGCGGTGAGCTGTCTACTAGCATATGCTATGGGCAAGTCTAAGTTTCCTTTACCTGTGGGTTGTGCTAGCACACATCCTTTGGCATGATTGGATGCATCCACATGGACATGGAATGGTTTATTCCAATTAGGAGTGGTCAGTATTGGTGCTGTGCACAAACGTTTCTTCAGTTCATTGAAAGAATTCTCGCATTTGTCGTTCCACTCAAAATTAGACAACAAGGCATAAAGAGGTCTAGCTATGATCGCGTACATGTGGATAAACCTATGGTAATATCCACAATGGCCCATAAAGGCTTGTACCTCTTTAACATTTTTGGCCTTGGAAGCTCCGTTATGGCTCGTACCTTATCTTAATCTGTTGAGATTCCATTCTTAGAAACAATATGACCTAAGATTTTACCTTGATGCACCATGAACACACACTTTTCTGGGTTCAGACACACTCAATATTCTCTACACTTGTTGAAGATTTGTCTGAGCTCAGGGATGTGAAATCTTCTTTCTTGGGAATGAGCACATAAATCATCCACATACACTTCTAAGCTCTTTCGCAAGAACTCTTTGAAGACATGACACATGAGCCTTTGGAATGTTGCAGGTGCATTAGTGAGCCCAAATGGCATCACACGAAATGCAAAGATTCCCCACTCTGTGGCAAAAGCTGTTTTGTGTTGGTGTTCTGGGGCAATGGCTACTTGATTGTAACCTGAAAATCCATCAAGGAAGCTATAAACTTCCTTGCCTGCAACACGCTCCAATAGGTGTTCCGTGATTGGAAGTGGATAACTATCTCTCATCATAGGAGCATTAACTTTTTTAAGGTTAATACACACTCACAACTTCTCGTTCTTCTTGGGCACCACTACAATGGGGGACACCCATTCAGTATACTCAATCTCATAGATGAATCCAACTTCAATCAGCCTATCAATTTCTTCTTTTATTTTGGCTGCATATGTATCATTATATGTGTAGGGCTTCTGTTTGGTGGGCTTGGCATCAACAGTCATGGGGATAGTATGAGAGAAAATTCTTGGATCTACCCCTTTCAAGTCTCTATAGTGCCATGCAAACACATCCCTATATTCCCTTAATAGAGCTACGAGCTCCATTTCTTCTCTTGCACGTAGGTCATCTCCTATATATGTGCATCTCTCTTCGTTCTCTTCAATGGTCACTACAATTTTCTTAGTCTTTTGTTTATTATCATATGATTCTCCTATGATGGCCTCTCTCTTAGGCATTCGTACCAAAATTTTGCGGTCGTCAACTTCATATTTCTTGTAAGTTTTCTGGTACTTCAAACAATAATTCCTCCTCTTCTTGTTTCACTGCTTTTCTCTTCTTTTTCTTTTGACTGCTCTCACTTCCATCCTTTGAATTTACCATTTTAATACTTGTGAGAGGTTCTTCTTCTTTGTGGGTGAACACTCCTATATCTTCTAGATAGTGCTGCTCTGAGTTAAAGCAATTATCCATCACAATGGACTCTAGATCGTCATCATTCTCTTCTTCTTCTATGACATCACTAGGGTCACATTCTTCTAGCAAGGGCTGACGCATGAACATTGAAATATCATAACCCTCCTCATCACAATGAGGTGTCCATTGTTCTTCATTGACAGCAATATCCATGGTGGCTAAGATTTCTAGCCAGCCATGAGGCTCAAATTCCTCATTTGGAAAGATCATCGGTGTGTAGGCTGGGTCTTTAATTGGTCTATCTCCTGGGGAAGTACCTTCTTCTCTTGCCTTTAAGCGTTTTTCCTCTTCCTCAGCGACCTTGCACATCCACAAATGAGTATCTTCATGCAACCAGGATGGATCAGGTGAACTTCCAGAATGCACAGAGATTGAATCTTCTTTCGCTTTGTGGATAGGATTCCACTGTAGGGGTGGTACATCTCTAAAGGTGTAATCCTTCAAATTGACCTTGGTGGTGACCCCTAAGTGCTGTAAGTACAAGGAGTTGGTTCCCCAATCCTGTACTATTTGCAATTGTCGTAGGAAGGGTCTTCCTAGGATCATCTCATAGACATTATTTTTCTCAAAGTCACATATAGAAAATGTATGTTCAAACTCTACACCACAAGTGGTTAGAGTTATCCCTTCGAGCAGTCCTAGCGGTCTTTCAAAATGACCGTCGGCCATTTGAAGCTTCATTCTAGTTGGTCTTAATGTGGGTTTGCCCCATTGCTTCTGTGTAACCTTGGTAGGTGATTGGAAGATAAGTATTACCTTCTTCACCCTCACACATGTCCCCTATTTTGTATAGAGGTATCTCTGGTACTTTTTGCTTAGAGCCTACTTTTTGCATTTTGGAATCAAGTTCTGGAACTTGATCCTTGACATGATCCCATAGTTCAGGTTTTGCTTTTAATAGCTCTTCTACTGTGAGATGACATTGAACCTTAGTGTTCTTCACGACATCAGTGTTCCTTGGGACCACTGAGTCTTCATGTCTGACCAGTATTGTGGGAGCTCTGATCTCAAGAGATTCAGATTCCCATGGGCGTGGAAATTGAGGCAGTTCTTCTAAGGTATTAGATTCAAAATCTATCCTTTCATCTTCTTGTTGCTCGACTTGATCTCCGTAAATGGATGGAATGTCTTGGGGAAATTGATCATGAAGATCATCAATCTCGGGAATAGGAGGGGAATTACCCTTCTCCTTGGCTCATTTCTCTTCTTGTATTTCCCGCAAGAACTCTTGAGAGTACTGTTGAATTGAAGGAGGTATTCCAGCATCCGTGGAATTAGGAACATAAGCTCCCATTGGTGGTGAGCTTCCTCTCTCAGTAATTGGTTGAGCCTGTGGAGGTAAAGAAACTTGTGGTTTGTTCACCAACTGCTCTAATCTTTCTAGTAAGCCTTGGAAATGCAAATCTGGTTTGACAGAGTTTGTCTGATTGAACTTTTGACTAGGCTCAAGTATAACTTGAGCTTGTTCTACCATTTTCATGCACATTTTCATCCGTTCAATCTCTAAATCTGCTCTAGGGTAACTCTTGTCTAGGTTTGCAGCTGTTGGCCCTTCTTGAAGACGAGCCTGGTAGGCCTTGAAAATCATGTCCGAACCTTCTAGGGTTGGATCTGCAAGAACAGACCCTGGTTGCGGTCTATTTACAATGGGTGGTGGGGTGGGATGAGGTGGAGTAGATGGAGTTTGGGCATGCGAGGGGCTTTGAGATGCAATGTCATCTATTTTTGTTTTTGCTTCTTTCAGGCTTTCTTCTAGTTCTGATAACTTTTTATTCCACTTGCGATTGGCCTTCTCTCTAGTATCCTTCCATGTTCTTGTTTTCCTCTTACTAGGTTCTCCCGATTCACTCGACTCTGATTGCTTTGCTGGTTTATCCTGTTTTAAGGCTTGTGCTCTAGTGACAGCTTGTATAGGAGCCACATTATTGTTACTTGAACTTGAATCCGCCACTAAGCCTACCACATTAATGGGTGTAATCTTGGGTGCACTGGAGGGGTTTCTTGGACAATCTCTGGGGAGATGGTCTTTGCCACATTCAGGACAAAAAGCTTGTATTGTGATAGCCTGACCTTGACTCGGAGATGGTGGATGGGGACAATCACGAATGAAATGGTCACCTTGACACTTGAAACAAGATCCTCTAGGGGCTTGTGGTCTCATTTGTCTCAATTGGGGCATAGGGTTAGGATTTGTGTACATGACATTGGAGTATTCTGGCTCCCAATTTTGCTCCATAGGTGGTGCCTCATATTGATACGAGTAAATCTCACTATGCTCAGGCGACTCAGTGTAATAAGCATGTGGACTACCTTCATGGGAGTAGTCTGAGCTATGAGCATGAGAGTCATTATCTTGTATCAATGGGGTTAGTGGCACCAATGCTCTATTTGGATTTTCCTCTCCCATAGCATACTTGACTGGAATTATGTTGGCAGGAGCTGGTGGTTGGTTTCCCAAGACTGGTTGTGGCCTATATTGTGCCTGATATTGCTGTTGTGGTCGATAATACGGCTGTTGGTATTGGTTCTCATACCTACCTTGTTGGTAAGGTTGCTGATAAGTTTGTCTAACCGCCTGCCTATTGTAGGGACAATCTTGAGCCGTGTGGTTCATGTATTTTTCTCTCAATAGTGCAATATGGAGCATTAGGATTCCTTTGGGTTTGAGCCAACATTGGGCAAACATTAGCCATGTGGTCTCCTCCGCAAGTATAACATCGATTCAATGAGGTGACTCTTTCTGTTTATCTATTTTGGACTCCTAGCTTCTTGGCCACTTGCTCAACTATCTCATCTAGCTTAGTGGAGGTCTTGGAGGTATGACTAGTAGAATTTTCTGAGTCTTTATAGAGTTTCGATAGTCTAACTCCTCACCCAAGTTGTCTTCTATGTCAATGCAGGTCCGCACACACTCTTCTATGCTTCTAGGCTCTTTCAAGTACACATATGATCGTAACTTGGTGCTTAGTAAGCCATCTAAAAACGAAGCCACTTGTTTGGCTGGTGTAGGTAACTCTAGAGCAAGGCATCTTTCTAGGTACTGTCTGAACCTTCTACCTGCTAGTCGCACTATTTCTTGGGGTGTCTGCTTGAAACTGTCGATCAAAGATGATGTGTTATGCCTGATACCACTCTTGGAAATTTCTACAATGAATTCGTCTAGTAGCTGACCTATATCGCGATAGTTGCGACTACTCAGTGGTTGAAACCAAGCCAAGGTAGTGCCCTTAAGAGTCAAACCAAATGCCTCGTACTGGGTGAACAAATCCTCAACCTGTTCAGCTCCTAACACTTGTTTGAACTCAACCACATGATCATAAGGATCTCCTGACCTGTCAAAATAACTCTTCATTGCCTTGATCACTTGAGTGGGTCTAAGGGTTCTTGTGTGCTCTCATGGTCTAGGCAATGGAAAATCATGTTCATCTCTTTGTTGCCTATGTGCTTGATGTCTCTCTCTTTGAGGTCTTTCATTTTCAAATCCTGATCTATTTCAGCCCACAGTGTGTGCAAAACTTACCTTAGGTCTCTCTCTAGTTCTTCCTCTCTGGGCTTCATGAGCTTGGGATGATCCTACACCTTGGAGGCCATGGGAAACATTGGATCTTGGTGGAGGAAAAATCAATTCACTCTTCCACGTATATGCATGTCTATCATGTTCTATTACCAAGAATATTTTCTCTGATGTGTTGTCCAGGTAGACAACTTTGCCTGGTGTCTCTGGATCCTTGAACTCATAGATGATGACTATGCCCAATTGGCTAGGTTGATCTGGCTTGACTCTCCAAAAGGCTTCCTCTATTTCTCTATTCAAGAATAGTTTTATGCTTTTGTTGTCTTGAGGGATCGAGTCTGGAGTGATCACTCTGGTCAAAACTCACTTACCTCTAGGAGTCTGGGGTCCTTGTCCTACATTTCCTTGTTCTAGGTCTCCTATCTCATTCTTAGGAATGACATTTCCAAACTCATCAGTCCTATCTGGTAGGTTAGTGACCACATACATGGTTCCTTCCTTATCAATGTATGAACCCTCTTCGAACTTGACCTCCGGGTGTTCAAGTCCAAAGGGTTGATCTAGATTTTTGAGTTGGACCACTAATTGCCTCAGGCCATCCTCATAGATGCGAGCACCTAATCGGTTGGTCCGAACATATTCCAATTGTGTCTTATAGGGACCTTCTGGTGTTTGTAGATGGGGAGTTCCTGAGCCACCTGCAGGTTTCCCCATGCTAAAAGACATTTCTGAGTCACTTGTGTCAGAGTTTAGTACGTAAGGACAACCACTTAGTTGTTGTGCCCAAGACTTAGCTGTATGGTTGACACTAGACTGAGAAGATCTAATGCTTTGTCTATCCTTGCCTAGGTGTCTACCTGATCTCAGGTTCATAAGCTTTGGTTAAGAGTCCAAAATTTCCCCTTGGTATGGTTCAAAATCCTTTTGAGTCCCCTTGGTTCCCTAGTCCCACTTGAGGGTCAACTTCAAATTAGTCTATCTGAAAATCAACGCATTATTCATATAAACAAGCTTTCCAACGAGCTATAGAGCTCAAAAAATGGACTTTGGATGAAAACGTTATGTCAAATCAGGCTCTTGGGGGTCAAAACAGGGAAACAGGCACTTATGAAAAATTCACGATTTTGTGTGAAAATCGCGATTTTGTGAAATCATGAGAATCGCGATGCTGTGAACCCAAGAGAATGGCAATGCTGTGAATCTCAAGAGAATCGCGATGCTATGAATCTCAAGAGAATCGCGATGCTGTGAATCTCAAGAGAATCGGGATGCTGTGAATCTCAAGAGAATCGCGATGCTGTGAATCTCAAGAGAATCGTGATGCTGTGAATTTCAAGAGAATCGCGATGCTGTGAATCTCAAGAGAATCGCGATGCTGTGAATCTCAAGAGAATTGCGATGCTGTGAATCTCAAGAGAATCGCGATGTTGTGAATCTCAAGAGAATCGTGATGCTGTGAATCTCAAGAGAATCGCGATGCTGTGAATCTCAAGAGAATCGTGTTTTGAAAGTCGTGATTTTGTCCCTTGGATAAAAATCGTGTTTTTGAGAATCGCGATTGCCACCAGAGAATCGTGTTTTTGAGAATCACGATTTTGAGCCCACAGAAAATCGTGTTTTCTCAGAGTCGTTTTTTTGACATGAAAATTGCGGCTTTGTATGAAAATCGTGTTTTTTGAAAATCGCGATTGCCAAGAGAGAATCGTGTTTGATGACAATCGTGTTTTTGGCTGAAAATCGTGATTTGTGAGAATCGTGATTTTGAGCAGATCCAGAGAATCGTGTTTTTTTGAAAAACTTAGAGAATCGTGACTCTGAGCACAACCACAGAATCGCGATTCTGAGAATGACCATAGAATCGTGTTTCTTTCAGAAAGCTTTTAGGCGGGAAATAGAAAATCATGATTTAAAAAAAAAATTGAATTTTTCACAGAATCACGATTTTCATCATAGAATCGTGTTTTTTGGCAAGAAATTCAAATTTCTGAGTGCCGAGCAATGGCGAGCTCATTATGTGCAGAAAATCATGAAAAAACACAAGCGCTTGCTCTCTCTTGCACTTCCTAGCTCCTCCTCGCACAATAATGCATGAAAGATGGTATGAAAATGGTGAAAATGCACTAAAAAACAAGAAATTTCTATGAAGAAGAAGATGGAAGAAGATGGAGATGGTGATGATGATGAAGATGAAGAAGAAAAATCAGAAAATTAACAAAAATAACGGCGCCAAAATTTGGTGTAGCTCAAGCGTAGGCACCACCTCCTTTACTTGTTAATCCGCAGAGACGTGAGGACCAGTATGAAGACCACGAGCAAGTGAAGGAAAGGTGCATGAGTGAAAGCACACAAACATGCACACACATACACACACGCGCACAAAGTGAGATCAAAGAGTTGAACAATGGAAAGCTTAGATTGCAAAAGAGTTCTCTTACAAACGCTCTATTCTCTAACAAGCTAACCTCAAAGATGAGCTCTCTAGCTCTTTTTATAGTTTTTTGACTAATTTTGGCCCTGTCCAGACCTAGTGTCCGACCTAGTTAAAAATTAGGTTCCAGGGCTTATTTGAGGGCTCAAATGAAGTCTAAACATTATGAAAATTGGTAGGATGATACTTCTAATACTTCTCAAACTTGAGGACTCCTCGACTTGAACAAAATGGAGTTAGAAAAATAGAAAATGATATTTACAATGGGTTTTAGTGATGAAAATCACTATTTTTATAGGGATTTCTTCTGAAAATTTGACATACACTTCTTAGAGCTCCCTACTTGCTCCTTCTTCTTGTGTGTCCACCTCTTTGATGTGCTCTTGTGCTTTGTCCTTGACCTTCAGCTTCAACAACGTACATGTGGATAAATCGGTGATAGTATCCACAATGACCCATAAATTCTTGCACTTCTTTTGCATTCTTTGGTCTAGGAAGTTCTAGAATTACCTTGATCTTGTCCTCATCTGTAGATATTCCATTCCTTGACACGATGTGTCTTAAAATCTTCCCTTGTCTTATCGTGAAAACGCACTTCTCAGGATTTAGGAAGACTCTATATTGTCAGCATTTATCAAATATTTTTCTCAATTCAGGAATGTGTTCTTGCCTTCAATTTGAATATGTGAATAGGTCGTCTACATATACTTCCATACTTTTCTTCAAGAATTCTTTGAAAACGTGACACATCAACCTTTGGAAAGTAGCAGATGCATTAGTGAGTCCAAATGACATCACTCGTAAAACATAGACCCCCCATTCAGTCCCGAATGCGGTCTTATGTTGATCCTCAGTAGCAATAGCTACTTGGTTAGTATCCAGAGAAGCCATCTAAGAAAATATAGACTTCTTTTCCTGCAACTCTTTCCAAAAGGTGATCGGTGATGGGTAATGGATAACTATCACGAATCGTGGTTGCATTGACTTTTTTCAGATTAATGCATACTCTTGGTTTTCCATTCTTTTTAGGCACAACAACTAATGGCGACACCTATTCGGTATGTTCTATCTCATAAATGCATCCAACCGCTAATAGCTTGTCTATTTCTTCTTTAATTTTTGCAGCATAGACCTCGTTATACGTGTAAGGGTGTTGTTTTGATGGTTTTGCCTCTGATGTCATTGGTATTCTATGAGAGCAGATGGAGGGTTCCACACCCTTGAGATCCTTGTAGGTCCAAGCAAATACATGTCGATATTCTCGAATCAACCGTATCAATTCTTCTTCCTCCTCTGTTGACACATCTTTTCCTATGTAGGTACATCTTTCTTCTCCATCTTCTACAATCACTATGATCTTTTTCATTTGTTCCTTGTTGTCATACACCTCTCCCTCTCTTGCCTCTCTCTTAGGCATCTGAATAGCTATTTTTCTCTCTTCTACTTCATATCTTTTGAAATGCTCCAGTACCTCAAAAAGATCAGGGGTTGGTTCAATCTTATTCACGCTTTCCTCTTGATGGGGTACCATAGGGGCTGCTTCTATTGCCAACACTTTTGTTGTTCCACACTCGTCTTCTGCTTGAATGGCTTTTAGATAGAGTTACTCTGAATCAAACTCCGGTTCCATTTGTATGCTCTCATATTCTTCTTTCCATTATTTTTCCAATATTTCTCCCGCTTTAACCTCCTGTAGGACTATGTACAAATTTACGTTGTAGCCTTCTTCGTCCACACATTTATTCATAGTCAAAACTTCTTCATTCACGCATACATCTAGGGTTGCTAGGATTTCCATCCAACCGTGCGGTTCGAATACTTCATCTGGGAAAAGTTGAGGCATGTACATCAAATCGTCTACGGGTCGATAACTTGGATGTCCTATGGGCCATAACTGCATCTTGTTATCCTCTTTCTTGGCTTCTTTACACATCCATAATTGAGCATCCTCATGCATCCAAGATTGATCGCTTGACCCAGCACTATGGATAGACAAATCATCTTCCTCCTTCTGTATGCGGTTCCATTGTAATGGAGGTATATCTTGGTATGCAAAGGTATGCAAATTTATCTTGGTAGTGTTTCCTTGATGTTGAAGGTATAATGAGTCTTGTTCCCAATCTTGTACTACCCTAAGCTGTCTCATGAAGGGTCGTCCTAATATCATCTCATAGTTATTTGCTTTTTCGAATTGACAGATGGCTAAAGTATGCTCAAATTCAACTCCACAGGTGGCTAGTTTGATCTTTTCCAATATTCCCAATGGTTTCTCAACATGACCATGTGCTAACTGAAGCTTCATAAGAGTGGGTAATAAGGCAGGCTTTCCCCATTTCTCCCAAATCTCTTTGGTAGCAATACCTACTCCTGCTCTTGTATCTAATATGGCTTTGGTCATATAGCCATTGTATGTGACAGGTAGCCATGTGTTATCCTCATCTCCTTTGTTGAATTCTCCAACATTATCCACAGGGATTTGTACATTAGATGGGTTTTCATTTCCCTTGCTTTTCTTTTCGTTCTTCTCTTGATTTAACTCCAATTGTCCTGCTAATTGTTTCCATAATTGTGGTTTAACACAAAGTAATTCTTCGACAATTAACTGACATTGTACTTTGGTCTTTTTGAGTTCTGTTAGGTTGTGTGAGTTCTTGTCTGAGATTCCTTTTCCCTTTCCTCATACTGTGGGCGCACGAAAGATCATGGACTCCTTCTCATAATCCCCCACGTAATTTGGTAGGGTCGAAATACTCTGGGCTTCCTCCCTATTTTTGTCTAATCTAGATACTTCTTCATATATTTCTTCCATGTTAGGCATTGGTTGGTAATCATCCACATCTAACTCCTCAAAAGGAGGTTTTGCTACCCCAATCCTCTTCCATTGATCTTCTCGAATTCTAGTCCACAACTCTTTTGGCCAGTCAGCCTCTAAATCTGGGACTGTGGACATAAGTTTGTCTTGGGTTTTCAGTAGTTCTGGCTCATCATTCTTCTCTTTTGGTTTCTTGTCCTTGGCTTTGATACAATAGTTGTACTGATCCTCCGATATTCTTATCTCAGGGAGAGTTGGGATAGTCTTCTCTAGGGTGGCCTGAGCTACCTCTATGAGTTTTCTACATATCGCTAGTCTCTCCTTTTCTAGCTCCCCTTGTGGGTAAAGCTTTTCATGCTGCTCTACATTTGGTCCCTTCTTGATTCTAGCTTGGTAAGCTTTCAACCACATGTCTAAATCGTCTAGCTTTGGGTCAGCGAGAATTCATCCTAGTTTTTTTGGCTCTTGAGTATGTGGTGTAAGAGAAATTTCTTCCTGAACTTCAGATTCCTTAGATTTCTTATTGCTGCACACGTGTCTCTTGTCTTCCTTGTTTTTATTTTTCATCCATTTTTCTTTGAGTTTTTCTCTCCTATCCTTCCATTTTTGGCTTTTTAGCATTTGGGTGCTCTCACGTGGGTCTTCTGAGTCTTCCACTATTCGTATTCTGGGTTCTACGATTTTACTCTTTTCTTGCTCGTGGTCTACTGGTTTCCTCTCTTGTCCTTTCATTTGTGCTCGGGTAATGGCCTTCAATGGCATTGTGTATTCCTTGTCACTTCTTGAAGCTTCTATTACTTCTATTACGTTGATGGGAGCCTTATTGGGGTTTTTCGGGCAATCTCTAAGGAATGTTCCTTTCCACAATCATTGCAATACCCTTCCCAAGTCCTAGGGGTGGTGGGTTGTATGGTACATTCTCTGATAAAGTGGTCTCCCCCGCATCTATAACACGGTCCTCTTGGCACGGGTGGTCTAATGGGTGGTCTTACGAGTGCTGGTGCTTTAGGCATGATTTACATTAGTGTTGCCACCTCTGGTCCATAGATCTTGTCATACCCTTCATATCCATAGTATTCCGGGTCATAAGCTTGCTCGTACTCCATCAAGCTGGTGTCATAGGGATAGTAATCTCCTTGGGTTTGCTCGTATCCTAGGTTCGTGGATTCTGCACTAGCTATTGGTGATGCTGGCACTATGGCTCTTTCTACATTTTCCTCTGGTTGAGCATATTTGACAGGTACTACTTGCTGAGGAAGTGACGGTTGTGGTCCTAACATTGGGTGAGGTTGTGTATATTTTCCTTGCTTGTACGGCCTAGGTGCTCCTAGTGGTGCTGGATAGGGATTATACCTTGGAATCTCCCTGCCTAGCTCTCTAGGTGGGTATCCATATGGCCGATACTGAGGTGGGTTTAAAGGTCATGTTTGCCTGTTGAATGGGAAATTCTCCGTGGTGTGGTTGGTGTATTTCTGTTCTATTTGGCAATATGAAGCGGTTCCTTGATGTGATTGTCTATTGTAAGGGTAAGCTTGAGGCACACCTGTTCCTCCTCTTACATATAGGTGAGTGGGGTGATCTCCACCACAGACTGCATCTGCGTACCATGGGTACTCTCGTTGGTGGATGCTGGTAGTTCCTCTATCCATGGACTCCTAACTTCTTGGCTACAAGCTCTTGCTAACTCTTCTACATTTCTTGAGTTAGATGTAACTATGCTTCGGGTGTCTTTCGATTTAGTAGGGCTGGTTGCACTCTTGAGATCATCTGCTAGGTTGTCCTCTAAGTCAATATACTCTTGAAGACACTCACTCAGCGTTTGTAGCCTCTTTACATAGACTAAAGTTCTTAAAGTTCCGTTTGTTAGTCCATTCAAGAATAATGATATCATTTTTCTTTTGCATAGGTCTCTCTGCCACTGGGCATCTATCGACATATTGATTGAATCTTTGGGCAGCTGTTTTCATAGTTTCATTTGGGTTCTGCTTGAAGCTATGGATTAACAAAGAAGAATTATGTTTAATCCCTCTCTTAGTGAATTCCCCTATAAATTCTTGAAAGAATTACTCAATATCTCCAAATTGATTGGGATCTAGTGGCTAGAACCAGGTCAATGATGTTCTTGTGAGGGTCAGTCCAAAGGATTCATACTGCACAAAGAAATCATCCACTCGTTCAGCTCTTAAAACTTGTTAAAATTCAGCTATGTGGTCATAAGGTTCTCCCAACCCATCATAATGATTTCTCATACACTTTGCCACCTGAATTGGTCTTAATCTTTTCATGGGCTCAGGTTGTCTAGGCATCACAGGAATTGCTGGTCTGATTGGATGCATTCCGGGTTGCACCCCTAGTGGTGCTCTTGGTCTCATTGGTGGTCAGTGTAGGTTGCCTAATCCAGGGTGTGTTTGATTGTGTGCTTGCATTTCGGGTGTTGTAAATTGTATGTGGGTTTGGTTTGGAACACTCTGATGGATCATTTGTCTCGACATTGTATGTTCTGTCTATTGTTGTGTTCCAAAGGGGTTTTGAGAGGTGGTAGCCTGCTCTCGCTGAGGGAATACAGGCAATCCCATATACTTCAATCGAGCATGATCAATGGCATCCACAAGCCAATACCTTCTTTGGTTCTTATCTAGGTAGGTGATTCTAGACTCGTCTTCAGGGTCTTTTAACTCATAGAATGTGATCGGGCTTTCTTCCCATCCTTGCGTAGGTGAGTTAGTTTCGAGTAATAAATCTGATCCATGGATCAAGTAGACCTCCAGTAAGTAATCATGTTGAGGTATCAAATCCCCTCTCAAGACTCGAGTTACTACTGATTTGCCCCTGGGAGTGGTTACCGACTCTTCAGGGTCTGGTCTTCCTGAATGTTCTTGCCCTTCTAATCCTCCTCTTTCATTGATCAGATTTGGGTGTTTTGTCACTACGATGTGACCCAACTTATCCATGTATGCTCCTCCTTCATACTTGACAGCTGGTCTGGGCACAATTGTGGAATCAATGGAGGTTACCATCCTTGCAACTGATCTATTTAAACCATCCAGGTAGATGGGAATCTCGTGGGAATTAGTGGCGACATATTGCAGAGAAGTATGGTATTCCCCCTCCACAGTGGACATGAAGTTTCTCTTGGGAACATGACCTTGCATGTCTTCTGCAGCCATGGGTGTCTCCTCCTCCGAGTCACTAGAGGTGTCAGAATAGATAGAGCGGTGATTGACCTGAGCTGTACTTCCTACCAAGGATATAACACTTCTCTGGCTACTTAGCACCCTTCCTGACCTCAAGTTCATCCACCCTCCTCAGATTATTTTGGGTCCTCTCTATTCCCTAATTATCTCCTCAATTACCTCAAATTTTGCCCTCGAGATTGTTCAAAATGTTCTGGATGATACTGATGATACCACTCTGGCGATACTGCACTTGGCGATACCAGTTTGTCGACGATAGGATATCACTACAGGTGATGATACGATACCAGAGAACTGAGCGATACGATACTGCTTTTCACACTATACGATACCACTGCTCTACACGATACGATACTATGTGCTCAAGCGATACGATACCAGCTGAATGCACGATACGATACTGCTGCAGTGCACCATATGATACCAAAATTTCAATGATATGATACTGAGGTTAGTGAGGATACGATACTAGGTATCCTCATGATACAATACCGGTGCACTGTCGCGATAGGATACCGCAACAATGCACGATACGGTACTGGAGATTTGTGCGATATGATACTCCCATTCCACACGATATGATACTAAACTTCGGTCACAATACGATACCAAGAGGGTCAACGATACGATACTGGATTTACATGCGATACGATATCGCTCGGTCGACGATACGATACCGTGATCGGGGTGATACAATACCAAGTGGACCGCGATACGATACCACTAGCAGATCACGATCATGATACCAACTTGGCGATACGATACCAAAAGTGGTATCGCAATACCTCAAGCGGTATGCGATGATACGATACTTCGGCGAGTATCGTGATATTAGGGAATTTTGGTATCGCGATACCAAAACTCAACCGATCGTGATACTACAACCAAAATAGCTCCAAAGACAAAAATTTTTGTACCCCTAGGTTTCTCTCTCACTCCTCTTCACTCCTCACCCTCTGTCTCACTCAAAAATTCTCTTAAATCTCTCTGTCCCATCCCGCAATATAAGAAACATGTTTAATCACGTGTAATTGCATTTTTAGAGTGCTTTTGATGTTAAAGTCTTGATGTAGCTTACCTTGGGGATATCTTGCTTAGGTCTTGAGCTCACTAGGTAGCTTTGAGGGCATGTATAGCGCGATACCACTCAGGCGATACCAGTCGCTGTACGCAGGCGATACCACTTTCTGAGTAAGTGTCAAATGAACTAATTTTTTTTTGTTTTTATAGTTTCTGATGACTGAAGCCTATCCTACACTAACTTGGCAGTTTTTTTTTTGGAATTTTCTTGATGATTTTAACTCACTCCTACTCCACTTCTCTCCTAGACCTAACCCTAACTCCTTCTTCCCTCCTTAACTCCTAACCCTAAACCTAAAAACTCATTACACACACCTCCGGGATGTGAAGTAACAAGCGCTAAAGTGTCTGACTACTTGGCACCGAACGAATTCACTTCTACAAGTACGATTCCTTCACTCCAGAGCTATAACCATCACGTAGGCACCTTGGTTGAGTGTTTCCCCAGCAACGGCACCAAAAACATGTGTATCTAAGTCACGAGGTCTTAGGGACTTGTGTCAAAGAGACTAAATCTCATTTGCCACACAAGTACGTTGTGGTCGTGATCCGAAGCAAAGTCTTGTAAATCAAATCACAAGCACCAACTTAAATCGCTATTAAAGATGACTCTTATGTGTGTCTCGTCCAAGATCGACACTAGCAACTCATCTAATACTGGTGAGCTCTACCCTTGACTATAGGTCCCTTGCATGTGTCTAGTATTCTTTTTGATTGCTTCACTAGGCTAAGTACCTGCAAAACCCTTAGTATAAGTATGTATGTATTCACTTATGTGCATTTTAAAGAAGGTGATTATGTGCTAATAAATGTATATGAATGTATACAATATGTGTGTATGGCAAGAGACTACTCTAACGAGGGGACTTTATATGGAAATGAAGTAGTGCCAGTATACGTGGAAGGATGTGCTTGCTTTTTTTCCGTTTTCCTTTTAGTAATGAAGGAGAGCTAGAAAGAGGAGGCACGAGAGAGTTCTCGGTTGATGTTCGAAGGGAGAAAAGGAGTGGAATATGGGAAAAACAAATCGGGAATAGCAGGGAATCTTCAAGGAGGGAGTAGACGATCTCTGTCAGAGCATTCTAGCAGGAGATAGTTCGTGTGATGAGATGATGATAACAGATGACTTCCAGATGCGCAATTAGTTACACTATATTGTTCGAATCATAGCACGATTGGTGACCCTAGAATTAATATCATGTTTTCTGTTGTGGTTTGCTGACAACTTGACTTAGAGAGCAGTTCTGAAAATTCTCGCGCGCAAGTAAAAGGGAGAAATTGTCTGGTGTGAGAAGCAAGGCTTCAGACCGTACAACTATCATTTTCAAACTCCAGCAATGTTGCTCAACACAAATGTGATGCATCCCAGAATCTGTGATCGATGACGGTTTGAATATGTTATCTGAGGATTACGAATTGGAGAAGCTGTTTTCGCATGAACCGAGGAGCTTGATTACCAAATTGAAGAGGATTGTACAGAATCTGAACCAATGAACATCATACAGAGATTGCGCAATGGAGTCTTGAAACCAACGATCTAGATAGAATACGATACAAGGTTGATGACTGCGCTCATCGTCTGATGCCGAGACAAATTGGAAGCAAGAAATCACTGATGCCTCCACGAATCCATCAACAACACACTGAGATTTGAAGATGATTCTACCTTAGGAACTCCGAGGAGCGGACATGAGATTCATGCTAGCAGCTTGATGGTTGCATTCTAGCGGAACAGAACTTTGGCGGCAGCCTGACCGTGGCTCATGATCATTGTGTTTGCAGTTAACGGTACATTGTATAAAGTGCACAATAACCATGGTCTGCGTAAAAGAACATATCGTGGCAATGGCGTCTGCTCTGTCCTGAAACTACCATCTCCGCCATATCTTCCTGTTTTCGGACAATGGTTGAGCCGAAATTTATGTAGTGCATCTACGCACCAATACCTGTCCTACATATGCAATTAGAGTGGCCAGATTATGGCATACCAAGCTCCACGGAATCAGTTCGAGAGATGGTTAGAACAAATTACAGAATTCCATCCAATTTTGGCCTTTTGTAGTTCATTGCAGGTATGATTTTGTAGTCTTTGATCCCTGTTATGACCTGGATGTTTTTTTTCCTTCCCATCTTCTTATTCCACTGATTGTTTTCATTCATTTTCCTTCAGTGTTGCGTTTAGAATTGCTATATGCTGTTGCAATCATCAATATTCTTTCGATGAGTTTTTGTTTCATTTGTCGACAATCTTCATGTTACATAGTACAGGGAATGGAGTCAGTGAAATATCTGGACCTCTCAAACTCATGGTTCAAGTTGCAATGAGCTGTGACGTCCTCTGTGTGTGTGCAGAGTTTTAATGTGGTTTTACTTTGTTTCTATGTGCTTTTCCTTGAAGTTTGGAAGTCCAGTTTTATAAGATTATATCAAATAGTTCATGTGTTGTGAATTGTTTAAATGTGTCGTCGTTCTTGGTTTTAGTTTTCGATCACTGAATATTGCTGAATTGATCATTTTGTCTCCTTGAATAAAGTAACAGGATATGTAAAGTATCTTTATTTGTATAATGTATTTGGGGTAGAGGACCATATACTTCATGTATTTCTGTCACATCTGATGTAGTGTACATGAGCATTATTTATTGTTTACAAGAAAAATTTCTGCTTTTTCTTGACAATATCCCAAGTATGTAAGCACATCAGCTGTGTATTTATCTTCCCTAAGAAGTAATTATTTCCCCATGCCAAATCACCCATTTGTGGGCAACTTAGATTCTTTCTGTCTTGGTTTCCATCATGTTTAAGTGGTTTTCCCGTTGATGCCAAATCATGTACAACCATGATAGATTAAATCATGCACAGCCATGATAGATTCAATCGACTTGAGACTGTTCTTTCCTAGTGCCATTATCATGTTAAGCATGCATACTTTGCTGCTCTTGAAGGCATGCACTCCCGATAGATGCTTTGATAGGTTATCCAACAGCATTGCTAGTGCTGTGATTGTCGTTTTTACTTTAGAAAAAGATGAAAAGAAAATGTTGAGTGTCAATGTTGCCTATGGTGAAGGTGTATAAATTCAATGTCCATAGCTTTAAGGATCTAGTGAGAAAATTAATTAAGTACTTCTATGCCGACTTATCGAAAGACCGAGAATTACATTACGAATAAATGCTTATGGAGAAGCAGAACTAAATTGAATTGAATATGGAAGTAATATCACTATTCTCGACCCTCCTTTGGCGAACCTGACGACATACCTGGTGAACCCGACGTGAAACGAGGGGGTGAGTGAATTATAGAGCCACAAAGATTAGCATAATCAAAATGGAAGAGATCCTAGCTCAATTCCTACGATTTCAAGAAGAGGATAGGCGTCAAAAAGCCATCCAATCACTTCATGAATGTCTAGTCAATCGGTGTGGCTTTTTCAATGGAAAGAATGTCTCAAAGTTCTGCAAAGAATATGAACTCGAGGCCAAATATCTAGGTGTCGGATTAAGTCCGATGACGGAAAAAGAACTATGCGAAAACTTTATCTATGTGTCGGGATACGACATGCGAGACCAAATAATGCGAATAAATCAAACGACATGGTCCCAATACAAAGCGACACTCCTCAAGCAGTTTATGCTAGAGGATCTTGATAAAGTAACTCGTAGATCTTTCCTGAGGTGGGTTCATATGCCCAAAGACCAACCAATTCTTGAGATCAAAGAAGAGTTTGAGCGACAATATGATGATCTTTCTGAGCACGATAAGAGGTGCATAAGTCATGAAAGGGTGTCGTTGTTTCTTCGAACAATCGACGTTAAAGCCAGAGAGGAGTTAATTCCACTTCTACAAGATATAGACTCTGTAGCTCAATGATGAGTAGCACCTCCTTTAATGTCAATCCGGGAAGACGTGAGGATGGTATGAAGACCTCGAGCAAGTGGCGGCACAAGTGCGTGAGTGAGAAGCACACAAGCATGCACACACATACACACACACGCGCACACACGGCAAGACAAAGAGAGAGAATCAATGGAGTTCTTTAGATTACTTTCAAAAGCTCTTACAAGTTCGTTTCAGTTACAATCTAACCCCAAAAATGAGCTCTCTAGCTCTTTTTATAGTTTTTGACTAGCTTTTGGCCCTGTCCAGACCTAGTGTCCGGCCTAGTTAAAAATTAGGTTCCAGGGCCAATTTGAAGGCTTAAACGGAGTCTAAAAAATATGAAAATTGATATGTAGGTACTTCTAAGGCTCCTCAAGCTCAAGGACTCCTTGGCTTGCACAAAATGGAGCTACAAAAATATGAAATGGTATTTACAATGATTGTTAGTGATAAGAATCACTGTTAAAAGATGTAGATTTAGAAAAATTGAAGGGCCTATCTGCCAGATTTGCGTCGACTGCTTTGTCTACTTATTCCTTCACCTTGTTCTGACTCTCTCCGTTGGCTTCCTTGTCTAGTCAATCCTTGGGTGCCCATACTGCTCTCAACACCCCCCCCTCTCTCGCGTCTGTCGTCCCTGACAGACCCTTGTTGCTGGGGGTGTTGGATGTAATATTCCACAACCTGAGTGGCAAGCTGATGTTCTTGTAAGCGTAGTCCTCTGGCCAAATCTGTCATCATACGATCCCAATCGATTGGTCCTGGAATGTCCGGATGTGGCAGACGTAATTGATCTGCATGGATCGCTTGTTCTACTGCGAATAGATGTAGCAAGTGTGTGGGTCTGGGAATGAAAATTTCGGAATTGTATTCCCAGAAGCCCGTAGAGAACATTTCCTCAAATGTTTGCTTGAAGCATGCGGGCAAGTACTTGATTCGTGCATGCCAAGCAAAGATGACAGTGACCGAGGGGGTTTGGCTCATGTCGTAGACTAAATCCTTGTTGCCTTGAGCGAATCCAGGGGCGGAGATGTATGGAGCTTGGACATTCCGAAAGGTTTTGAAGACAATGGTCATGAGCTCAAAGATCTTCATACACATTTTCGCCGCTATATCAGGTACATTGTTTAGGCGTGCGGACCAGTGCCGAATAGTTGATATCATGTAGGCTACGGTTGGAGGTCCTCGAGGTGGAGCAAAATACGGGTAGTTAACCCAAGCCGAGCACTCTTTATTGTTGCATACCTTGATTGCAAATGCTTGCCAGGATCTGCGACGTACCACTGGACAATAGCATGGATTATACTTGATATAGAGTGGCATGGTAGCCCAGGTACTCATCATCTCAGGGTAATCGGTGAGTAAACGTGCACGCCAATTAGGTTGGAAAATCGAGCCAGCACGTGCATCGGTCGGTAAATCCCCTATCTCAAATTGAGTAGCGAATGTGGGCTCCTTCCCTGTATGTCTTTTGATTTCTGCATTATAATCATGTAGTAAGACAAAATAAGGCATGTATTGCGATTCTGATGTTGTGATTAACCGTTGATGGGATAATTGTTGAAAGTAGGAAGACCGAAGGACCGTTTCTTCCAGATTCGTGAGAGATTGCATTTGCACGGCCACACGATCATCATGTGTCTTACCCACTTTCTCGACCCTTCTGACCCAATCTGGAACTTGAATTTCTAACGTGTCTTGTCCTTCTTCTGTAGTTCGACCACCAGGCGTCGGCATAGGCTCGTATGGCTCTTCGTAGCTGTCCTCGACGGGGATTTCCACTACTGTTTCAGGTTCTGGTTCTTCAATGGGCGAGGGGGGTCGTTCATATGGTAGGAGGCGTGCTTGGAGTTCTGCCACCTATTTCCGAAGGGTCTCCATTTCTTCTGTAGATTGTTGCAAGATTACCGGCTCCTGTTGAGCAGGATGTACACTGGCTAACTGTTTCTTTAGATCAGCACATTCAGTCTCTAGTTTTTCATATGACTCCAGGAAATTTGCATGCTCCTCAAGTAGGATGCGGATGTCTTCTGATGGAACTGCTCTATATCGGGTAGGGCTAATGGTTGCTCCTACGGTTCCTTCCATAGCCGCTTCAAAGTTGTCTTGATTTTGTTGTTGAAGTCGTTTGTTCTCCTCTAGTGCTGCGGCCATATGCTTCCTTAATAGCCCAATGTTGCGTCTGAGTGTGGCATTAGATATCATTTGCGCTTGAAGCACTGTTTCTAGCTCCTTAACTGCTTGGTCATCTACAGTTGATGCCTTTGATTCCAATTCGGAGTGAGCCTGCTGTAGTGTGGTATGCTCGTCTAGGAGCGTCAGGTAGTCAGCCTCAATAGTGGTGACTCTAGCTTGGAGACGTTGAGATTCTGCCTGGAGGGTAGCATTGCGTTCTTCTAATTGATGGAAGTCTTGTTGTAGCTGATGTGCACACTGAAGTAATGTGTCGAACGTACTATTTACATTATGAGATGCAAGGGAAATAGTTTGAAATGCAGAGGAGATGGGATTGGGTAGGGGGGTAGTGAATGTTGTGTGTGCCACTGATGTGAGTGGTGAGGTGGGGGGCAAGGGAGGGGAAGGTGGGGAAATCGTGGGGAGAGGTGCTGTGGTTGGTGAAATGTCCATTGGATCAGACAAGGTGGTGTGTGCAGGGGCTACCATATAGGTGGGTATGGTAGGTGAAGTGAGTGTGGTGTCCGTGTAAATTGATGTCGTTGCGAACATCGGAGGAAGGTGCGTTTGAAACATGGGAGAGCGGAAGAACTGCTCCACAAAGGACGGGTATTGGGGTGGTGAGGTCCGGTTGAAAGAGGTGTAGGGTCCAGCTGGGAAGTGAGGGTTATGGAATGGAGGTACTCGTATTGGGGGATAGGTCGGGAAACACAGGGTTCCTTCCGTGGGCGCTGGGTTTCCCACTACGCTGGTAATTATGGGATGGCCAGTCATGGGTTCAGCGGATAGATGGGACGAAGTGTACAAGGGATTGGTGACGAAGGAGAAGAGGGTGTCTTGTGAGGTGGGTTCTCGAAATGAGAATGATTTGAATGAGGATGGATTATAAGTGGAGGTAGAGGTGATGACTGTCGTTTCCTCCAAGGTGGGAGGTGGTGGTGGGGGCGGAGAAGGTGGTGATGGAGGATGCTGGGGTGAGATGGGTGATGTCTGAACGAAGGTTTCAGCGGAGAGGTCAGTGGTGGTTATGGGGGTGGCTGTGGTCTCAATGGGTACTTCCGGTTCTGTGACGGGTATCCTGATAGTCTTACCTGCTCGTGGTAATGTGTCCACTCTGCGTTTGTCATACCTTACGGACTGGCGGACTGCGGTGTGGACAGCCTCTGGAACTCCTAAGGAGTCTGACACTAATTTGAGGGTGTCAATGAAATGTTGGTCCACTCCTTCATCTGATAGCATTTCTTGCATCAAAGCTTGACCTGATACCAAAGAGAGCTGATGCCTTTCTTGTACTGCTTTGATAGTGTCGTATAGCCTTCGTAGTTGAGCTGTATATGCAGGTGCACCTACAAGTTCTGGCACTTCTTGTTGCTCCTCTTGTTGCTCTTGATCATACTCCTCCTCCTCATCCTCCTGTTCTTCATCTCCGTCATCTTCTTCCTCCACTTCAACAGGTGTGACAGGTGCTTGGGAGGTTGTGGCCTGCGTTTGTACATTTTCCGCTTGTTGTGCCTCTTCTGTCTCCAGCTCTACATCTTGTAATAGTTGTTCGAAGTCTTCATTAGTGAGTTCTTCCAAAGCAGCACCACTAGGAAATTCGAGATCCGTTGGGATGGGAGGAAATATCAAAGTGGAACCATCGGTGCTGCGTCTTGGAAGTCGGAGTGTGAATGGTCGGACTCTTCGGGGTGGCGGGGTGACTTCTGGTGTTAGGGTCGCTCCACGTGGCTGAGCACATGGGACTTGGACCGTGCCTCTCATCTTCTTAGAAGGGGGTCCAGTGGATGTCCTGCCTCGAAACTGCTCTACCCGATTCCACATCAGGGCTCGTTGGATTGGGATGTCATAGGCCAAACACCTATAGATGATTCTTGTCAGAGCACAGCAACCATATAAAACCTGTTTTCGCGGCCAGCGTTTGTGAGCTAAGTGTATCTGATCAATTATCCAGTGGGGTAGGTTGATGGTGAGGCTCTGTGTCTCTGCCAGATACAGGCTAAACCAAATCTTTTTGTGCGGCATGGTGAATCTATCCTGCGCCGGGAAAGCAAAGTGTTGCATGCACATGCGAAGGTGTATTGCAATATTAGGCGTCATGGATACCATGTCTTTTAGTTTGGTGAGACTTCGATTCTTCATGTAGTCCGGTACTAGGGTTTCCTTCTCTGTAGGAATATGCATGCCGCGCATATCCAGAGCTTCTCTCACCAAATTGTTTGATAGCCTAAACCTCTTGAGCTCATTCCCCTTTGTCAGAGATGGAATCACAAATGAGCTTGCACCTTTTGGGTTCGGATTTGGAGTCAAGGTGTTGATGAGATAGTAGCATCGCATAAAGTCAGGTTTTGGGAGTCGGGCACTGAAATAGGCACTCAATCCGGCTTTTTCCCATATTGGACGTAGACCTTCCGCATTTTGTAACTTCTCAAATTCTCTTGTAAAGAAATGGTATCTGCCTTGCTTCCCATTGTAGTCCAACTCTCATTCCCATAGATACGTTCCTTCCCCCAATGGTCCTGCTACCTCGGTAAACCAATGTGAAGTCTTTCCCACGGGCATGGTGTGGCCACGCGGAGGATCCGCAATAGGTATGATTTTGACGGCCTGCAACTCTTCTGGTCTTTCAACTGTCTCAGGCAAAACGGGTAAACTGTCCAAGTCCACCACTTGCGGGTTTGTTTCTGTGTGAGAGCTAGTTCCTACGGCCTCCGCCATGTTGAAAATGTCGCAGCTGATTCTGTGAGAATATATGAATAAACGTTAACATTGCAATGGACACAAAAATGACATGGTGTCCCTTGTTACAATATTAACTTAAAGTTCTGGAGTGGTTAGGAGTTAATAAGTGCTCGGTGTTGGTGTGTGTAGTTAGGAGTTAGGTAGACCTAAGAGCTAAGCGAAATGATGTAATAAGAGTGAAGCGGTTAGTAGGTGGTCATGGATTTACAATAGGGTCAGGGGGTTTGTTACAAGTCTTGGGCTGCCAAATGTAGTGGATGGGTTTTACTCGTGGTTCCGTAGAGATTCTCGAGATCTTTATAGGTGTGTCAGCTTTAACCTGAGGCCTTTTAGGGGCCCATTTACAACTGATTCTGTTCGTGTTCATGTGCCTTGGTGTTGAAAATGAGTGGATGTAGGCTGTGCGAGTGAATGGATCATGCTGTGTAGGGTGTGTTCTTGGTATAGCTATCTGAGCCCGCAAACAAGCCTTAGGCACCCAAATTTGTCTTGATTGTGGGCTAGCCTTCATCGACCTTTTGGGCACCCAAATAGATTTCACGTTAGCAGCAGAATTTCCGAAAGACTTCTTATTAGTGACGTGTTGTTGGTTACTAATAAGAGGCTTTGTCCATGCGGTTGGCGTGGTTGCAACCGGGTGTTCGCCTTTTCGCACCCACACTTGGTTCACTTGTTGGGACATTCTGCTGCGCCGGTTCTTTTGATGTCCGGCATAGGTAGTACTCTGCTTCTTTTGCCTTTGCTCCACCTTTGGTTGTTGCCTCCTTCTGGCCTTTGGAAAAGAAGGGAGTTCTGTTGCATCCCTGACTCCTTTTTTGCAAATATCATTCCTCTGCAACACAGGGTTTTGAACAAGAACAGCATGGTCATCTTCATGTGTACCCCTGGAGGGACCAGGAGTCTGTGCCTTTCCTAGTTCCTTGAGTGTTCCTTTATCCAACTCTATTGTAATTCGACTATGATTGACCCATACGTGAAGAAGTCCACTTCTTAGGTTTAAGTTGACTGCTTGGTCATAGATCCAGTCTTGACCCAAGACAAGAGGTTCAGTGGGATCCTCATCTTGACACACTAGTGCTTTAACTGTCATTGCCTCATCATGAATGTAGAGGGGAAGTTCCACCTCGCCCATGCAAGGGGTTTCCACGCCTCCCACTCCTATGAGATATGCTTCCACAGGAGTGACAGTTAACTGTAACTCTTGACAGTAAGACACTCTAACAGCACTAGTGGCTGCACCTGAGTCAATCAAGGCTTTTACAGTCCTTGCACTCTTTTCCTGTCCTATATCTAGGGTTACGAAAGGACGTCGATCAGTTATCCTAGGTGAGCTGGTTCCTGCGACTTCACACATTGCCATATGATATCCTTGATCTGCATAGTCATTTGTCCTAGGCTGCTCTCTACCTTGCCTCCGTAATTTCATCCTTCTGATGCGTTCTAAAGCTTCTGCTTGAGCTTCTTCTCTAATTCGCTTCTCTTCCTCTTTGCGTTTCTTAGCAGTGTTGAGTCGGCTGAGCATTTCCTCCGTGAGGGGTTCCTGATACAACTTGACTCTGCATCCGCTAATATAATTAGGGAGAACATCACCCTCTAACGTGGCTAATTGTACTGCTCCACTCGTGGAGATCCTATTGATGATCATAGGTCCGTAGCCTCTCTTTTCTAGCTTCCTCGCGTGTTGTTTTAGTGTATAGACTAAGACTAGATCTCCTGCTTTCAAACCCTTATCCTTTACGTGGGCATCAAAGTATGCCTTCTGTCTCTTCTTGGCAGCATATATGCCTGCAGCAGCTCGCAGTCTTGTTTCTCCTAATCGTTCAAGGTCAAAAATTCTAGAGGAGAGCTCATGACCTGTCCATTCGTGCTCTTGTGCTACTCTCAATGTAGGGATCAGGAAGTCCAAGGGTAGCACAGCATTTTGGCCAAATACCATATGAAAGGGAGTGGCTTGGAGTACCGTTTTGTAGGCCACTCGGTATGCCCAAACAGCATGGTGTAGCTGTTTGTCCCAATCAGAGCGTTTAGTGTTCACCAATTTCGTCAGTACATTGCATAAAATCTTATTAGTGCTCTCAGCTTGTCCATTAGCTTGAGGGTGATAAGGGGCAGACTTCTTGTGTATTACCAAGAATTCTTGGAGTAGATTTTCAATTACTTCATTCAAGAAATGAGTGCCTCTATCACTTACAAGCTCTATAGGTAGCCCATATCTCGTGAATACATTCTCAAACAAGAATTTGGCAGTTGTTTGAGCATCGTTCTTGGTTGTAGCTTTTACCTCTACCCACTTGGTGAGATAATCTGTTGCCACAATGATGTATTCCGCATGAGAACCCTTAGCTGGGGGATTAATAGGACCTACAAAGTCTATTTCCCACTTAGAGAATGCACGTCCACCCATCATAGGTTTCAGTGGCATCTCGTCTTTGCGTATAGGATACTGAGTCCTTTGACAGACATCACACCGTTTCACATAGGTATGTGCATCCATGTGAAGGGTAGGCCACCAGAAGCCTGCAAACAATATTGCCTTGATCACCCGATCTGGTCCAAAGTGTCCTCCTGCTACACCTTGGTGAGCAGTTTCCAAGATCTTAAGATATTCACTCTCATGGACACACAGTCTCAGGTAACCATCCTTACCGCGTTTGTATAGATTATCACCAACAAGTGAATAATCCTGGGCTTCTTGTTCCAAACTCCTTTTTCTAGCTAGAGTCATGTCTGGAGGGAATGTGTTTGTCCTCAAGAATGATACTAGGGGTTCACTCCAATCTGGCGCAATGGATACTTGATAGAGAGTGGCATGTTCCACAGGTGGTTTATTGCAACAGATTGGGCATTCCTTGCACAACTTTTGGACGTCCGCTTCCATAGTTGGCCAATGCACTCCGAATCTCTTTAGAGTCTGCAACGTTCGTTGCTTTGAATGGTGTTGCTCTAGTGCACCTACATGTGCTAGTTGCAACCATTTAGCGTACTCATCCTCTTCTACGCAACAAGCCAAGATCCCTTGATCTGTGTGCTTGTACATGCTGCCTGCCATGATGTGATATTTTTGGGCTTTTACTATCTCTCTATTCCGTGTGTTCACCACTGGATGATTAGGCCCGTATGTCAATACTGGTACTATTGGCTTGGCCCACTGCGGCACCACTTCCAAATTAAACAAGTAAGCATCAGGAAGGTCATCTGACACTCCTTGTGGGGCTTCTCCCGATGTGAGCCTAGAGAGATGATCTGCTCTCAAGTGGGTTCTACCTTTTCTTACCACAACCTCAAAGTCATATTCCATTAGCAAGAGAAACCATCTTACTAATCTACCTGTATTGCATGGCTTGTTTACTAAGTACAACAATGCCTGATGGTCCGTAAAAAATTTAAACTTATTTGCAAGCAAATAATGTCTAAACTTTTTAACCGCATATACCATATCTAATCCTTCGCGCTCTGTAGTGGTGTAATTCCGTTCAGCCGCATTCAATTGTCTACTGGCATAGGCAATTGGAAGATCCATATTACCTTCACCAGTAGGTTGTGCAAGCACACATCCAATAGCATAATTGGATGCATCCACATGAACATGGAATGGCTTATTCCAATCTGGTGTGGTCAAGATTGGTGCTGAACATAATCTTCGTTTAAGCTCTTGGAAGGAATTCTCACATTCATCCGTCCACTCAAAGTTTGTCAGAAGTCCGTACATGGGCTTTGCAATGACAGCATACATGTGTATAAATCGTCGATAATAACCACAATGCCCCATGAAAGCTTGTACTTCCTTGACATTCTTTGGCCTAGGTAGCTCTGCTATGGCTCTCACTTTTTCTTCGTCGGTAGATATGCCATTCTTTGACACTATGTGTCCTAGAATCTTTCCTTGCCTGACCATAAAAACGCACTTTTCTGGGTTCAGGCAGACTTGATATTCTCTACATTTGTCAAAGATTTGTCTGAGTTCAGGAATATGAGTTTGTCTAACATTGGAATGAGCACAAAGATCATCAACATAGACTTCCAAACTCTTCCTCAGGAACTCCTTAAACACATGGCACATCAGCCTCTGGAAGGTGGCAGGTGCATTGGTGAGCCCAAATGGCATTACTCTAAAAGCAAAAATGCCCCATTCTGTGGCAAAGGCTGTCTTATGCTGATCTTCTGGAGCTATGGCTACTTGATTGTAGCCCGAAAATCCATCAAGGAAGCTGTACACTTCCTTGCCTGCCACTCTTTCTAAGAGATGTTCTGTGATGGGAAGCGGATAGTTATCTCGAATCGTGGCGGCGTTAACCTTTTTCAAGTTAATGCACACACGCAGTTTGCCATTCTTCTTGGGCACCACTACGATGGGGGATACCCATTCAGTGTGCTCAATTTCATAGATAAATCCGGCTTCGACCAGTCTATCTATCTCTTCCTTGATCTTAGCAGCATAGTTATCGTTATATGTATAAGGCTTTTGCTTAGAGGGTTTGGCATCTGAGGTCATGGGGATGGTGTGTGAGCATATGTCAGGGTCAACACCTTTCAAATCCTTGTAACTCCAAGCGAATACATCTCTGTATTCTCTTAGCAAGGTAATCAATTCATGCTCTTCTTCCGCTGTTAGGTCATGACCTATGTACGTACATCTCTCCTCTCCTTCTTCTAGGGCCACTACGATTTTCTTGGTGGTTTCTTTGTTATCATAGGCCTCTCCTGATTGTGCCTCTCGTTTAGGCATTCTTATCATGACTCTCCTGTCATCTATCTCATACTTCTTAAAATTTTCTGGGACCTCAAACAAAGATTCTTCCTCTTCTGGTAAGGCTTCTCTCTTCTTTCGTTTCTTTCCTTCTTCCTTAGGGGTCATATGCGTTGCTAATCTTACATCATTTGTAACCTCTCCATGCCTCTGGGGTTGAAATTCTATTTCATGGAAGTATTCTTCATCTGATGCAAATGGTGGATCCATAATGATTGACTCTAGATCGGAGTCACTTGCATCCTCAAATGCATCAGGGCTAGGTTCGCATTCTTCTAAAACTGCCTCTCCCATGATTGGCTCTATGGAGAAGACTGAAATATCATAGCCATCCTCATCACAGTGAGGTGTCCATTGTTCTTCATTGATGGCTACATCCATTGTTGCTAAAATTTCTGCCCAGCCATGGGGTTCAAATTCCTCGTCTGGAAAAACTACAAGTGCGTAGGCTGGGTCTTGAATGGGTCTATGGGTTTCGTTTGCACCTATTTCTCTGGCCTTTTCTCTCTTCTCTTCTTCTACTGCTACCTTGCACATCCATAAGTGAGTATCTTCATGCATCCATGAGGATCCAGACCCTATGGAATGCACCGATTCTTTGGCTCTATGGATGGGATTCCATTGGATAGGTGGGACATCTCTATGAGAATAATCCTTGAGATTGACTTTGGTTGTAACACCTAAGTGCTGCAGGTACAAAGAATTGGTCCCCCAATCCTGTACCACTTGCAACTGTCGCATGAATGGTCTCCCCAAAATCATCTCATAGGCATGATTCTTGCTGAAGTCACATATGGCAAAGGTATGTTCAAACTCGACACCACAAGTGGTGAGAGTTATTCCTTCTAGCAATCCTAGGGGTCTCTCTATGTGACCATCTGCCATTTGCAATTTCATTCTCGTCGGCCTGAGTGCCGGCTTGCCCCAACGCTTCCATAAGGAGGTAGTGGCAATTGCAACTCTTGCACCTGAGTCCAAAATTGCCTTGGTGGTGTACTCCTGGTAGGTGATGGGAAGATAGGTGTTCCCTTCTTCACCTTCACACATATCTCCTATCTTGTCCAAGGGAATTTCTGGCACTGTCCTATGGGATCCTACCCGGGAATGAGGTTTTGCAACTTCAGTTACTCGACTGGCTGCACATTTCCGCGCGTTTAGTCTATCCTCAGGCAGTTCTTCCAAAGTGAGATCGCAATGCACCTCGGTGTTCTTTACTACCTCTGTGTTCCTAGGTATGACTGAGTCGTCGTTCCTTACCATGACTGTGGGTGCTCTCATACATGTGGACTTTGCTTCCCATGGGCCTGTGAAGTGGGGTAGCTCTTGTATGGAATTCGAATCAAAGTCCAATCTCTCGTGAGATTGAGTACTCTCATGTTCCCCGTAAATTGATGGGATGTCTTGTGGGAATTGGTCGTGTGCATCGTCCACAAGTTCAAAGGGAGGGGCGACCTCACTTTCGTTATCCCATTTGTCTTCTTGAATCTCTCGTAGGAAGTCTGGTGCAAACCGATTCATCGAAGAAGAAGTATCTGGCTCCGTAGAATTAGGTACATATGCTACCTGGGAAGGAGGGCTTATTCTATCGTTGGCTCTCTCCTTGTTCCCATAGATGGCTGGAGCACAAGCTTCTTGGGGAGGATTACTTATTCTATTACTTTTCCGAACAGGCTCATACGCTCTCTGAGAAGGAATGTGGGTCACCTGTGGAGGTACATAAGCTTTCGGGGGAGGCTCATGTGACTTTTGGGGGGGAAGATAAGCTTCTTGAGGAGGCACATGGGCTTCCTGAAGAGGCTGGCTTATCAGTTCTCTTGCCCTTTCCTTTTTTTGAGGGATAGGCTCCTTTTCTGGCTGTGCAGTTAGCCTCTCTAATCTTTCTAAGGAGGGGAAGTTGTCTGGTTTAGTGGAATTGGCTGCATAAACTTCCGATGGGGAATGGCTCAGGTTTTTGCTTGCTTTTTCTTTCTCCTGATTTTTTTCTTCCTTGTCAGATCTGGCAATCATCCTCTCTAACTTTTCTAGGAATCCATCCAAGTGTAATTGCGTCTTGGCTGAGCCTGAGTAATTGAAAAGGCGACTGGCTTCAAACATAGTCTGAGCCAATGCGACCATTTTCGCGCATAGTTTGGTTCTTTCCATCTCTAGGTCAGCTCTAGGATAGCACCTGTCATGATCCGTGACGTTTGGCCCTTCTTGGATTCTGGCCTGATATGCTTTAAGCATCATGTTTAGGTCTTCAGGAGTGGGATCTGCTAGGACTGATCCTACTCTAGGGGGTGGTGGGATTTGATGAGGCGGTGGGGAAGGTGGTGAGTCGGATGGAGATGGGAGTGGTGGAGGCGGGGTGATGTGAGAGGGAGTTTGAGCTGTGAGTTCAGTTATCCTCGCTTTGGTTTCTCTTATGCTTTCCTCAAGCTCACTCATCTTTTTAGCCCATTGTCTTTTCATTCTTTCCCGACTATCTTTCCATGCTCTAGTCCTTTTCTTTGTTATGCTCTCGGTTTCACTAGCCTCTGAGTTCTTACCCTGGTTTGTCTCTTGGTTTTGCTGCAAAGCCTGAGCTCTAGTGACTACCTGCACTGGTGCAGTGGAAGTGACGCTTCCTGAGGAATCTACAACCAAACCAATCACATTGATCGGAGTGATTTTTGGCATATTATTGGGGTTCTTTGGGCAATCTCGTAAAAGATGCTCTTTTCCACAATCTTGGCAAAAACCTTGGATAGTCACTGACTGGGGTTGTGTAGGTGGGGGTAAGGGACAATCACGAATGAGATGATCTCCCTGGCATCTGTAGCACGGTCCTCTTGGGAATGGAGGTCTTACTTGCCTAGGTTGAGGCCTGGGGTTGGGGTTTGCATACATGACGTTCGTGTAATCTGACTCCCAACTAGGTTCACTTGGTTCTTCACTATAGTAAGACTCACCATGTTCTGGAGACTGCATGTAGTAAGCCTGGGGACTATCGACATGTGTAGAATCAAAGCTATGGTCACTTGGGTCACTTTCTGAGATCAATGGGGTTACTGGTACTATGGCCCTATTCAGGTTTTCTTCTGCAACAGCATACTTTACTGGAATCACGTTAGCGGGGTTTGGGGGCTGTTGAGCTAGTACCGGTTGGGGTCTCTGTTGGGCCTGATATGGTTGCTGATAGGGTTGTTGGGGTCTAGCATATTGTGGTGGTGGAGGATACTGGTTCTGGTATCTGCCTTGTTGGTAGGGTTGAGGGTAGGGTTGCCTAACTGCCTGCTTGTTGTATGGGCAATCTTGCGCAGTGTGGTTTGTGTACTTCCGTTCTATGGTGCAGTACTGGCTACTAGGGTTAACTTGGGGTTGGGCCATAATGGGACACACATTTGCCATGTGGTCGCCACCGCAAGTATAGCATCTTTTCACAGGGGCAAACCTTGGGATTTGTTTGCTAGTTACACCTAATTTCTGAGCTACTTTTTCCGCGAGTTCCTCAATTGATGTAGATTGCGTGGAAGAGTGACTAGATGCACTATCTGAATCTTTGTAGATTTTGGAAAGCTCTAGCTCTTCCCCTAGGTTATCTTCAATGTCAATGCACATGCGTACACATTCTTCTATAGTCCTAGGGTCCTTCAGATACACATAGGATCTCAATTTTGTACTCAGCAATCCGTCAAGGAATAAGGCTACTTGTTTAGCAGGTGTGGGTAGCTCCGAAATAGGACATCTTTCAAGGTATTGCCTAAATCTTCTTCCTGCAAGTCTCACAGTCTCTTGAGGGGTTTGCTTGAAGCTGTGAATCAATGAGGAGGTATTGTGTCTTATGCCGCTCTTAGAGAACTCAATAATAAATGCTTCTAGGAGTTGGTCTATGCTCCTGAACTAGCGCTCATCCAATGGTTGAAACCATGTAAGTGCCGTATTCCTCAGGGTTAGACCGAAGGCATTGTACTGCGTGAATAGATCCTCAACTTGTTCGGCTCTCAAGACTTGCTTGAACTCCGCCACATGATCATAGGGATCTCCTGTGCCGTCAAAGTAATTCTTCATGGACTTAACTAGCTGGGTGGGTCTCAAAGTTCTTGTGTGCTCCCTAGGTCTCGGCAGAGGGAATCCATCTACATTTCTTTGGTTCCTGTGGGCTCTATGCATCTCGGGTTCTACCCTATTCGTCTCGGTTCTCGTTCTTTCTCTGCCCACTGGATTGGCAAAACTTACCTCTGGTCTATCTTTACTTCTGTCTCTTTGCGTACCATGAGCTTGGGAAGTTCCAGCCCCAGGGTGACCATAGGATACGTTTGATCTTGGTTGGGGGAAAATAAATTCACCCTTCCAAGTGTAGGCATGCCTATCATTTTCTGTCACCACAAAGATCCGTTCTGAAGCATGATCTAAGTAGGTCACTTTGCCTGGGCTATCCGGATCCTTAAACTCATAGATCATGATATTTCCTATGTCTGTTGGCTGATTAGACTTATACCTCCAAAAGGCTTCATCAGTTTCTCGATTGAGGAGCAACTCTATGCTCTTGTTGTCTTGGGGGACCCATTCAGGCGTGATAATCCTAGTGAGAACTGATTTACCTCGAGGGGTTCTAGGTTCCGCACCCATGTTCCCTTGTTCCAGGTCGCCTAAGTCCGCATCTGAGATTACATTCCCAAAGTCATCTGTCCTATCAGGGTGACTAGTGACTACATATATAGTTCCTTCTTTGTCCAGGTATGCACCATTTTCAAACTTGACAGCTGGGTGCTCTAGTCCAATGGATTGATCAGGGTTTTTAATCTGGACCACAGATCTTCCAAGGCCGTCCTCATAGATGCTAGCACCTAGTCGGTTGGTCCTAAGATATTCCAACTGCGTTTTGTAAGGGCCTTCTACCCTGTACAGATAAGGCACTCCTGAACTTCCCGTAGGTCTGTCCATGCCCTGAGACATTTCTGACTCACTGGTCTCCGAGCTAGGGTAGTATGAGTGGTGGCTCAACTGCTGGGCCCAGGACCTAGCAGTGTGATTGACACTAGCCTCTGAAGACCTAAGGCTTTGTCTTTCCCTTGCTAAATGTCGTCCTGATCTAAGGTTCATATGCCTAACTGATTAGCCCAATTTTTTTCCAGAGTACAACCTCGTTGCCGATCAATTGGTACCAGTCACTTGATTCTTTTTAGTTAATTATTGTGTTTATGGTCTTGTCTGATATCACGTCGTCAGGAACACTTGAATGTTCTTCGTATTTTAGGTTGATCGTTCCACGTTAGATTCTTTTCCTTTAGGTTATCGACAGTACAGAGATTATGTTTTTAACTTGAACTTGAGTTTTTAGGTAGTCTTCAACTTGATAACTGCCTATCGTCGCCCTGACTTACTCCTATCTCTACTCGTTCTTAGCTTGAGCTAGGAAATGACAGAGGGAGTTGAGGATAATCCAACCTTACTTGTTGATCCCTTGCTTTATGGTGCTCAAGAACCCGGTTCTCAAGCTTGCAAAGAAACCTTGCTTTGTACGCTCTCAGTTGCTCTCAATGGACCTATAAAAGACCCACGGTTAGCTCAATGCTTATATTCAACGAACAAAACCAACCACTTTCATTCATGTAACATAAACACACATGTGCATTCTGACTTTTAGGACAAAAATTCTAAAGACCCCTGACTTTGATCCCCCTGGGTATGGTCAACTTCAAAATAACCTCTCCGAAAATCAACGCATTATCTTTATAAAAAACAGTTGAGGGCGTGTAGTATATGCCACGAGCTTTCCAACAAGCCCAAGAGCTCAAAAATTGGATTTCGTATGAAAAAGTTAGGACTGTTCAGGGTTTAGGGAGTTAAATCAGGATTCAATACAAGCTAACAGTCAAACAGGAATACTCGAGTAGCTTGTGGCACGGCCTAACAATGCAATACTACACCCTAAAGGCACACTTAATCACAATTTAGACCAATCACTTTGCCTTAAAAATTTGACCTAATTTGCCCTTCTAACGCGTTCGCAAAGTCTGTCGGTCGCGATTGACAGGTCAGTCGCGATCGACGTGTCGATCGCGATTGACAGGTCCGTCGTGGCTGTCAGTCGCGATTGACTGGTCAATCGCGATTGACACGTGGCCGAAAAGTCAATCAATCGTGGTCAAAGCGTCGTTGACTCTGTCGGTCGCGATTGATGAGTCGATCGCGATTGACAGGTCGGTCGCGAGGGTCTGTCGATCGTGGTCAAACAGTCGTTGACCGTGTCGGTCGCGATTGACAGAGCCGTCGTGGTCTGTCCGTCGTGGTCAAACAGTCGTTGACTGTGTCGGTCGCGATTGATGAGTCGATCGCGATTGACAGGTCGGTCGCGATTGACACGTGTCACGCGTATGGTCAGTCGGTCGTGGTTAATCGGTCGTTGACTCTGTCGGTCGCGATTGACAGAGCCGTCGTGGGCTGTCGGTCGCGATTGACGTGTCGATCGCGATTGACAGGTCTGTCCGTCGTGGTTTGTCGATCGCGATTGACAGAGCGATCGCGATTGACAGAAATCTGTGGAATTTCAAAAAACTAAACACATTTTTGGGAAGCCCTTGGCCTGTAGGTCATGGATATGCACTTTGTTTAGCAATTAGAGCAATTTTTCTGTCGGTCGCGATTGACAGAGCTCGGCGACACACAGACAGTTACTCAGATTCCCGTACCTGCGCAGGGTGCTGGGGATGATGATGCGGCCTGTACCTGCAGAATACTCACAAAACATGCAAAAAACAGCACACGCAAATTCGCTCTCTCGCTCTCTCTCACAAGTGAAATGAGGGAAATGAGGTGGAGATGGGGATATGGTCAAAAAAACTGAAATTTTCGCGATGATGGAGATGGACGTGGGAGATGGTGATGATGATGATGGTGATGAAGATGGTGAAGAAAGTAAAAGAAAATCGATGAGAGTGAAGAAAATACCTACAACTCCAACGCGTCAACTCTACGTCTTACCATCACACGCTCGTCCTCAAAGCTCGATCCCCGGCAACGGCGCCAAAATTTGGTGTAGCTCAATGATGAGTAGCACCTCCTTTAATGTCAATCCGGGAAGACGTGAGGATGGTATGAAGACCTCGAGCAAGTGGCGGCACAAGTGCGTGAGTGAGAAGCACACAAGCATGCACACACATACACACACACGCGCACACACGGCAAGACAAAGAGAGAGAATCAATGGAGTTCTTTAGATTACTTTCAAAAGCTCTTACAAGTTCGTTTCAGTTACAATCTAACCCCAAAAATGAGCTCTCTAGCTCTTTTTATAGTTTTTGACTAGCTTTTGGCCCTGTCTAGACCTAGTGTCCGGCCTAGTTAAAAATTAGGTTCCAGGGCCAATTTGAAGGCTTAAACGGAGTCTAAAAAATATGAAAATTGATATGTAGGTACTTCTAAGGCTCCTCAAGCTCAAGGACTCCTTGGCTTGCACAAAATGGAGCTACAAAAATATGAAATGGTATTTACAATGATTGTTAGTGATAAGAATCACTGTTAAAAGATGTAGATTTAGAAAAATTGAAGGGCCTATCTGCCAGATTTGCGTCGACTGCTTTGTCTACTTATTCCTTCACCTTGTTCTGACTCTCTCCGTTGGCTTCCTTGTCTAGTCAATCCTTGGGTGCCCATACTGCTCTCAACAGACTCCGACTCAGGGCTCACAGAGGATTGGACGCTTGTCCATGAAGCTGTGATGAGATATGTGAAGAAACAACAAACAATAGAAAAATTTTTAAACGATTGGCAAGCTGACATTTATGCAAATGAAGAAGATACACAAATTCCATGCATTTTAGAGACTAAAAATAATTTGCAAATCTATAGAATAATAGAAAACCCAGTTGGACATAAAGAATATATGCATGGAATACACGTACATGCTTATGAAGGGGATCACTATAAAGAACCTATAAACATAAGTGATGCAATCTCTGAGGATTCAAGGTACCAAGAGCCTGTAGATACTTTGATTACATCTACAAATACTGTATATGCAAAAACCCCAATGATGGGAGGAGCAAAGGAATATACGGAAGCTAAACAAAACAAAATCAAACCAATATCAAACATAGAACAGAACAAAAATAAACAAAACGCACCAAGAAAACAACGTGAGGCTTCCTATAATCTGATAGACTCCTCACTTCTAAGGGATGATAATCAAACAAACAAAGAGGCAAGATATGATAATAACCAAGATTTAAAGATATCTACTGGAAGTCAAGGTAATCAGAAAGAGATTGCAAATGAAATAACTCAAAATAATCCAGTGAATCCATGTGATGATCAAGCACAGGATGGTTCCTTAAAAGACGAAATCAAGCAATACTTGAACTATTTGATACCATCTAAGAGTGAAACATCTCTTGAAGCATATGATTCAAATATGAATCATGGCCAAATGACTAATTTGTATGAAGAGAATGCAAGGGAGCATGATGCTAATCAGGAGGGCATGCAAATTATGAGTCCTCTAAAGAATGGTATGTATGCCGATGGTGAAAAGCATGATGCTAAGCCTACTGATTGTTTAGATCAAGATCAAGAATGTGAAAAACTCTTGAGTGATACCACATTAAATGAGTCGTTAGAGGTACAAGAGAGTGATCTGAATTATAGGTGTAAGAATGAGTTGTTGATTGAGCTTCAATATAATGATATGTATGTGAACGATATTGTACTCCATGAAGAAGGACATATGAATGATCATGAGCGCGATGAGGATACTCCACTGATTACTCCTCTTTACATTGATATGTATGTTAAGAATGATCATGTTGAGTTGAGTTCATATATCAAAGAAATCAAGCATGAAGTGGAAGATACAACGTTTAATGAGATGTATGATAAATATGATGTGTGCATAGCATCAAAAGATATTGAATGTGAAACCGTTGAGTCAAATATTTGCATTGATGAAGCTAGATATAAATGTTACCAGATGGATGAAGTTTCAATTGACTCAAGCGTCTATGATGAGATATTCAGGTATGAAGTATTTGAGCAAGATTCAATGATAAAAGAAATGTATGAGGAGTGTGGCAAAAACACATCCTCTAAAGATAATAAACAAGAAATAATTGAGATAGATAAAGAATCTGATGATGGCATTTTGAATAGGAAAACTGATTTGACATCAAATTACATGTATATCTTTGAAAAGGATCAGGAGAATATAGATGAATGTAGATTTTCCAATGAATCTTACTTGGAGAAGCAAGAATTTAGTGATTTAGATGATCAAGATTTTCTTGATTGTGATGATATTGAGTTTCTTCATGATAATGGGCAAATGAATCTGGAAAAAGAAGAAGACGAGGAGTTCTTGGAGAGATTAGAGATAGAAGCAGATTCTATAATTGGTGGCACTCAAGTAAAAAAAAATCATGACAGTCTGAGTGATAAGTATGAGTATAAATTGCATTTAGAGTATGATGAACATCACCATTTAGAGTGTAAATCTTATGAATGTATTCAAACCCTTAATGGCAATGAAGAAGAAAGATTGGATAATCATAATGGAAATGATGAAATCCTTTTAAATTATTTCATTCCTAAAATGGATCAAAACATATGCATGATGGATTTGTTTGATGATGTTTTAAACACTCCAAATTTCAAAAATCTATATACATATGCTCATTTATCGTGTGCATCTTCATATGATGCATTGGAGGGAGTTGTGAATAAAAGCAACTATGCTCAAATGATTGAATCATGGATTTTTGAATTTTTCAAGAGTTGTGTATGCCAAACATGCCACCAAGAGATGGACAAGAAAGTGAAGTGGCTTGTACACATATCTAACTTATTTAAGAATGCTACCTTGATTGATGCAGTTCAGAGATGGCTTCTTTTCAAGCACAGTTTCTTTGGTGAGTATGTTTTAAAGAAGGTGAGATTGAAGGAAGAATCTTTTTCAATAAAATTCTATAAAGATTAAAGGAATGTTTTTGTAAATAGGAATGTATATATCTTATGTTTTTGCTTTGATTTGAAGAAAGACACAGGAATCAAATCAATACATTGAAGATAGCGACTCAGAATGAAACAAGAAGAGGAGATTGGATGCGACAAGCTCAAGCGGCTTCCGACTTCATACTGGTGAGATGTTATCACTTCAGTTTTTTCTTCTCTCTTGTATATGTGTATATAAAAAGACTGCATGATTAAGCATATAATGCATATAGAAACGTATAAATAAGAAAATTAAGTAGACCAAAGATCTCGTACCACTAATAAGATTACATATGATGTATAAGGACTGAGATTATATGAGGAAGATTAGAAGATGGACTAGAACTTTCGAGAACAAGACCGAGGAAGGTGAAGGGAAGACCTAGACTAAGTATTTGTATATACTAGTGTTTACAAACACTTGATGAGTGAGACACTTCGACTTCTACTCTTGATCTCTCATCTGACCTAATCTTCAGACAGATTATATCTTGAGAAAAGAATTCTTATACCAGCCAACTATCTATATGTATGTGTATGTGTTGTTGGGTGCTGCGATGAGCTAGTAGGCGGGTGGAACTACCTTGGTCGGGTGATCAGGGCCACGAGCTGACGCTAGTTGTGTCGTATGGCCTAACCTACATGTTGTTACGCGCTCATACGGGTTGATAGGCGGGTGGAGTCACTCTGTCCGGGTGGTCAGAGCCACGAGCTGACATTGATTTCGTATGAGGCTGACATTGTGAATCGTGCGCTATGTCGGGTCGGTAGATGGGTGGGCTAAACCTGGCCGGGTGGTCAGGTCCACGAGTCGCATCCGATTTCGACATAGGCCAAAAAGTGTGGAAAAATAAATAAATAAAAATAAAAGCAAAGATATAAAGGTTGAGCTGGGATAAAGAATTAAAATAAAGAAAAATAGAATAAAAATATGAGAAAAATAAGAAAAGGGTCTGAAGGGGCTTCAGATGATAGAAGATCAATAGGGAAGCCAGAAGCGAGTTTCATAAATTGAGTTAGTGAAGACTGGTATATGCAAATGCTTCGGATAGGCTACTAGATCTGACCGGGTCGAGTTAACGAGAGAGCTAAGAAGTTCTCGATTTACTCATATGATTTCTAGTCTAAGTGCATTAGTGTATTCTGATATGTTGTATGGAATACTTTTATCTACCTTCTTCTCTTAATTTATGCCAAGACTAATGCATTTTCAGGTTTCATGCATCAAGTTAAAATTCTCTTTACGTTCTGTTTATATGCTATGACTACTTGATCCTTGCTTGTGTTTGATGTTATGTATGCAGGTTGGCACATCCGGAGGATGTACATGTTCAGAGGGGGTGGATGTGGTCGTGATCCGAAGCAAAGTCTTGTAAATCAAATCACAAGCACCAACTTAAATCGCTATTAAAGATGACTCTTATGTGTGTCTCGTCCAAGATCGACACTAGCAACTCATCTAATACTAGTGAGCTCTACCCTTGACTATAGGTCCATTGCATGTGTCTAGTATTCTTTTTGATTGCTTCACTAGGCTAAGTACCTGCAAAACCCTTAGTATAAGTATGTATGTATTCACTTATGTGCATTTTAAAGAAGGTGATTATGTGCTAATAAATGTATATGAATGTATACAATATGTGTGTATGGCAAGAGAATACTCTAACGAGGGGACTTTATATGGAAATGAAGTAGTGCCAGTATACGTGGAAGGATGTGCTTGCTTTTTTTCCGTTTTCCTTTTAGTAATGAAGGAGAGCTAGAAAGAGGAGGCACGAGAGAGTTCTCGGTTGATGTTCGAAGGGAGAAAAGGAGTGGAATATGGGAAAAACAAATCGGGAATAGCAGGGAATCTTCAAGGAGGGAGTAGACGATCTCTGTCAGAGCATTCTAGCAGGAGATAGTTCGTGTGATGAGATGATGATAACAGATGACTTCCAGATGCGCAATTAGTTACACTATATTGTTCGAATCATAGCACGATTGGTGACCCTAGAATTAATATCATGTTTTCTGTTGTGGTTTGCTGACAACTTGACTTAGAGAGCAGTTCTGAAAATTCTCGCGCGCAAGTAAAAGGGAGAAATTGTCTGGTGTGAGAAGCAAGGCTTCAGACCGTACAACTATCATTTTCAAACTCCAGCAATGTTGCTCAACACAAATGTGATGCATCCCAGAATCTGTGATCGATGACGGTTTGAATATGTTATCTGAGGATTACGAATTGGAGAAGCTGTTTTCGCATGAACCGAGGAGCTTGATTACCAAATTGAAGAGGATTGTACAGAATCTGAACCAATGAACATCATATAGAGATTGCGCAATGGAGTCTTGAAACCAATGATCTAGATAGAATACGATACAAGGTTGATGACTGCGCTCATCGTCTGATGCCGAGACAAATTGGAAGCAAGAAATCACTGATGCCTCCACGAATCCATCAACAACACACTGAGATTTGAAGATGATTCTACCTTAGGAACTCTGAGGAGCGGACATGAGATTCATGCTAGCAGCTTGATGGTTGCATTCTAGCGGAACAGAACTTTGGCGGCAGCCTGACCGTGGCTCATGATCATTGTGTTTGCAGTTAACGGTACATTGTATAAAGTGCACAATAACCATGGTCTGCGTAAAAGAACATATCGTGGCAATGGCGTCTGCTCTGTCCTGAAACTACCATCTCCGCCATATCTTCCTGTTTTCGGACAATGGTTGAGCCGAAATTTATGTAGTGCATCTACGCACCAATACCTGTCCTACATATGCAATTAGAGTGGCCAGATTATGGCATACCAAGCTCCACGGAATCAGTTCGAGAGATGGTTAGAACAAATTACAGAATTCCATCCAATTTTGGCCTTTTGTAGTTCATTGCAGGTATGATTTTGCAGTCTTTGATCCCTGTTATGACCTGGATGTTTTTTTTCCTTCCCATCTTCTTATTCCACTGATTGTTTTCATTCATTTTCCTTCAGTGTTGCGTTTAGAATTGCTATATGCTGTTGCAATCATCAATATTCTTTTGATGAGTTTTTGTTTCATTTGTCGACAATCTTCATGTTACATAGTACAGGGAATGGAGTCAGTGAAATATCTGGACCTCTCAAACTCATGGTTCAAGCTGCAATGAGCTGTGACGTCCTCTGTGTGTGTGCAGAGTTTTAATGTGGTTTTACTTTGTTTCTATGTGCTTTTCCTTGAAGTTTGGAAGTCCAGTTTTATAAGATTATATCAAATAGTTCATGTGCTGTGAATTGTTTAAATGTGTCGTCGTTCTTGGTTTTAGTTTTCGATCACTGAATATTGCTGAATTGATCATTTTGTCTCCTTGAATAAAGTAACAGGATATGTAAAGTATCTTTATTTGTATAATGTATTTGGGGCGGAGGACCATATACTTCATGTATTTCTGTCACATCTGATGTAGTGTACATGAGCATTATTTATTGTTTACAAGAAAAATTTCTGCTTTTTCTTGACAATATCCCAAGTATGTAAGCACATCAGCTGTGTATTTATCTTCCCTAAGAAGTAATTATTTCCCCATGCCAAATCACCCATTTGTGGGCAACTTAGATTCTTTCTGTCTTGGTTTCCATCATGTTTAAGTGGTTTTCCCGTTGATGCCAAATCATGTACAACCATGATAGATTAAATCATGCACAGCCATGATAGATTCAATCGACTTGAGACTGTTCTTTCCTAGTGCCATTATCATGTTAAGCATGCATACTTTGCTGCTCTTGAAGGCATGCACTCCCGATAGATGCTTTGATAGGTTATCCAACAGCATTGCTAGTGCTGTGATTGTCGTTTTTACTTTAGAAAAAGATGAAAAGAAAATGTTGAGTGTCAATGTTGCCTATGGTGAAGGTGTATAAATTCAATGTCCATAGCTTTAAGGATCTAGTGAGAAAATTAATTAAGTACTTCTATGCCGACTTATCGAAAGACCGAGAATTACATTACGAATAAATGCTTATGGAGAAGCAGAACTAAATTGAATTGAATTTGGAAGTAATATCACTATTCTCGACCCTCCTTTGGCGAACCTGACGACAACGTATAGTTGTGGATTGACACACGATTAATTATCAATCCGAAGAACCGACCTAACCAAGTGTATGAGGACATGTGCACATGTGATGGGAAATGAAGTGCTTCAACTCAAATGCAAGAGATATGACTATACTACCTCTCGAACTCACTTATTCTCTGAAAGTGTCTGCCATGATACCACTTATAGTAGTAAACACAAATTCAAATGTTTCTCCTAGCTCCGAACTCCAAATATGGCCACGTTTATTTTGAAGCTCTTGATGAGACACATCTATTGAAAGTAAAATACTCGAATCTGACAACTACTCTTCGAGTTATGGCCAAAATAGTGAATGGTGGGAAGCACCTTCACTCACTCCACAACTCGTGCTTGCTCTCACACACATTATAGTAGTTCAAAAGTGAGGGGGAGGGGTAGTCAACAGTCCTACACATACATTCCAAGCTTCACACACACACAAAAGATCATAGAGAAGATGAAAATTTGCACGAAAGAAGCAAATTCGAAATTTTGGAGCTCTCCTCCTTCACAATGGCAAAAAGTCTTTACAAAGAGTCACCAAGTGACTTTTATACATGTGCCCTAAAAATGGTCCTTTCACACAAGTGACCGACACTTTATTGGCTCATCTCCAATTCCCTACTATTTTACAAGAAATATATTACAAAGATTTGGGATTATGCACCTAAAGGACTCCTCTAGTGCATTTGCATAGCTTTGAGGGAATTTTCTAAGATTTTGAAGAAGAAAAAATATGCCCATTAGTTTGAAAATTTTGGGGCTCCTCTTTTGTGCCTCTTTGCTCTGCAATAAGAGCATACATCATTCCCAAATTGAGGTACATGCCATTCTTCAATTACTTTAATTTTCTTTGGATCTCTAATTCTTTTTTGAAGAAATAACTCTTTTTAGGATTGGCATAAAGTTTGTTTTTGCATAACAAATTAAAAACAATTGCTAAATGATTTTCATGGTCATTATCATTCTCACCATAGACAAGATTGTCATCAACGAAAACAAGAACAAAAGCTTGGTAATCAAGAAAAATGTTATCCATCATACGTGCAGATGTAGTAGGTGCATTGGTGAGTCCAAATGGCATTACGATGAATTCAAAATGACTAGTTTGAGTTCAAAAGGAAATCTTATAAATGTCATTTTGTGTCATTTGTATCTGATAATACCCAGACTTAAGATCAATTTTACTAAAGACACATGCTTGAGGCCACCGGATTGGATTGTAATTTTATTTTTATATATATTCGCACGCGCCAGAAAGGCATGATGAAGAGTTGTAACTTTCTTTGATTAATGAAAAGGCAAGCACGGCGTTCGGCGAGAGACGGGAAATCACCAGACTGTCTGTCTGGGCGACCGTGCTGGAGTGCTATATTGCAGTTTCGCCCAAACTCTAAGTATTGTGTCTTGTTCTTAAGGTTTCAGTAGTTAATCATTAACATAGTATTGCTCCGGTTAATATTAATAAGTTTGTGCGAAGTCGTGATTTTTAATTCGCGTGATAAGTATACTGCATAGTGATAATCTATGCATTGAAGACAATTAACTATTTAGTGAATGCTGAATTGGGAAAATTAAACAAACGGCCTCTGCATTGTCAGACCCCTATCCATCCCCAAGAACCCAGAAATGAGATTAAAAGTGGCTTAGCAGAAGCGCTTTTAACACTGGCGCCATCTGTGGGAAGATGAAAACAGATTTGGAATAACCAGTAAAGGCAGAGCAGTACTCAAGATGAGCAATGGAGAATAGTAACCGCCAGTTGAAGAAGTGATATATGCCGGTTACTCGTTCCGGTGAGTCCTATCCAAAGTATAGAAGCGACCAACATCCGTGGACAATTCCTAGTGTATTAGGAAGACCCCTCGGTAGCAAAAGTGAAGGACAAGCAAGTAGAGAAGAAGACAATGCGCGATATGAAACAGGTACACCTTCCGGTGCAATTCTGGTGTGTTCTGGTACCACTCCAGTATGTTCCAGTGATACTTCCTTATGTTCAGAAGACAATTCACCAGTGACTGGGTGTACATCAACATAGTGTGGAGATAGGCGAGTACCTATTAGTGATCATTTGTGGCTTTTTGGTGAGTGTTCGGGTCTCTCCGGTGGAAGTTTATTGCTTTTCGGTGCACATCGAGTGCTTTACGGTGAAGGATCCACGCTCTTTGGTGCGGGATCCACGTTGCTTGGTAAAGGGTCCACGTTTTTCGGTGAAGGCTCCATGCTCTTGCGTAAGGAATCCACGTTTTTTGGTGAAGAATCAACGCTTTTCGGTGAAACCTCAGCGTCATTCGATGGTACTCCCATTGAATTGGGTGCCAGTTTGGGCATCTTCGACGAGCATTCAATAGCGAAAAGTGTTCAAACACAAGGGATAGTACTTCCGCAGACAGGAACCATGAGTACTTCTGGCCAACAACAGCAACAGCAACAACAACAGCAACAACAACATCAGCAACAATAGAAGCAACAACAACAACAATAGCAGCCACAGCCACCTCGACCGGTCCCAACAGGAGTGACTTATACAAAATTCGGTGGATTTCGAGGAGATGACCCCCACGCACATGTTTGCACATTCGAAATCAGTTATGCAGTGTTGAACCACCCACCAGATCTGGCATACAAGGCCATCGTGTTTCAGGCCACACTGGTTAATGAAGCAACAAGGTGGTTGACAGAATATGATATTAATCATTTTGGTAATTATGATGATGTAAGGGACGCGTTCCTGCAGAGATTTCGCTTGAAGAAGAACCCTGTAGAAACTTTTGACTATTTGCAGAACAATCGGCAGAAACCACACCAGAGTGTTCAGGAATATGCAACACTATTTAGAACTCACTTGAGGCAGCTGCCACCGGTGCATGCCAACCTGCCAGATGACATCATAACACAATGGTTTATCAATGGTTTGAATCCACAGTTAAAACAAATCATGATTATTCGCTGTGTGGGCGAAATGACATTGGATGCTGTCATTGCAATGACCCTACAGTTGGAGCACAAGGTTGGAGGTTTTACAGAGGATCTGGAATGGATGAAAGCAAGTAAGAAGATGACCGAGGATCCGTCCAAACAAATGTATTGTACTAAGTGTAAGAATCTCGGTCACACCAGTTCCACATGTGCGCTCAACCAAATGTATTGTGCCATCTCTAACACGACAGGGCACTCAACAGAAACCTGTGCATATAATGCAAAGGTGTAGGGTAGAGCAGCAGTAAACGCCATTATACAGGAACCGGGCCAGCCAGCCACCCATTATGTACCGCCACAGTTGTGAACCACCCAGCAGCAAGGATATAGGAACTATCTGGGTCAGCGTAACAAGAATTTCAATCAAAATCGATGGCATACGGGTACATCGACTGAAGCTACCTCTCTCCCATCCCCTCGATGTCATTTTTGTGGCGAGGTTGGGCATATTTGTAGATTTTGTAAAGAAGCCGCAGAATACGACAAAAGAAAGAAGGAAAGACAAAATTGGATGACAAATATGGTTTATATTTCCCCAGTCGAGTCACAAGAAGCCGTAGTACACACAAGATCGGGTAAATAGTTGCAACCAGCAGCTGAGGTTTTCGAGCCCGGAATTTGTGAGCAACAGTGGATATTTGCAAAGGCCACTCAATGGAAAACTAAGGAGCCGACGATGTTCCCTGACCCAGTTCTGGTAACTCAGCCTCATCTTCCAAATGCAAGATCGCATGTACATAATTCCGCTCCGGCAACATCAGAATCACAACCAGAGTCGGTAATGACCACCACACACACAGACCAGGTTTGGGACGTTATCTCTAAGGCCTCAATCACACTTCCTCTGGGACAGTTGCTCGCCCTCGTGCCCGGTGTAAGACATCAATTTCAACAGTAGGTCAGCCCCGGACCTTCATGTACTCTGACAACTGCGACCATACAACCAGAGATGGATCCTACGGTGGATCATTCAGTACCGTTGATCACCGTCTGGTATAAAAACCAGAAGATTACTCAAGTTTTAATTGATGGCGGTTTGGGTGTGAATATTGCAACAGCTACACTCTGTAAGAAACTGGGTTGGACCCAAATTGAACCAGTGCAGTTCTTTGTGCGAATGGCGGACCAATCTAGAGTCCATCCGGTTGGGCTCGTACGTAATATTCCTATAACCTTGCAGGGAACTACATGTAAAATGACTTTTGTAGTCCTGGAGTTACCCGAATCTAGCCTCGACTACAACTTACTTTTCCGTCAACCATGGCTCAAGCAAGCCAAGGTCGTGCAGGATTGTTCAGCTCAAGAGTTAATTTTTAAGAACAATCACCGGAAGTATGTAGTTACATTGGATGCTATGCAACCTTGTGATCTACATGCACGCCCATATGTCGTGGAGCCAGTCCATATGTTGGATGGGCTATCTGATGATGAGGAGGAGGCTTTCCTTAAGATCAATAAGGACCTTATTCCATTAGGTATTGTAGACTTATAGTCGATAGCCGATAAGTGAAGTCCAACAGCTTGTACGGTCGTACCAATGACCGGAGAAGCAAAAGCAAATGATGACATAACCATGGATGAATCGATCCTACAACAACTATTGCAGCTAGCTGATGACTTGGCCAAGCCTCGACAGTTTTATGTACCAGAGGATCAATTGGTAACATACAACTTGGGTGACACGGTCAAACCGAGACCAGTTAAAATTAAGGGAGGATTAGTAGAAAAATTCCAAGATGATTTGGTACAACTCCTGCGTGAATTCTCAGATGTTTTCACATGGGATTACAGAGACATGAAGGGTCTTGACCCCTGGATTTATCAACATAGAGTAGTACTAAAACTAGATGCGAAACCCATCAAACAACCTAGTTACAAGATGAATCCTAATTATGCGGCGCAGGCTAAGGCCAAACTTGATCATTTATTGAAGGTGGGATTTATTGTGCCAATTGAGCATGCTGAGTGGATCTCGCCAATAGTGATAGTGCCGAAGAAAAATAAACAGTTACATATCTGTGTCGACTATCGGAAGCTTAATGCAGCCACCGTACCGGATCCGTTCCCTCTTCCTTTTCTGGATATAATGCTCGATAGGGTAGCAGGTCACGAAATGTATTCTTTCCTAGATGGCTACAGTGGATATAATCAAGTGAGGATGGCAGAGCAGGATATACCAAAGACAACATTCATCACCAACTGCGATGTCTATGCCTGCACCGTAATGTGGTTGGGTTTGCGGAATGCCCCGAGTACATTCCAAAGATGTATGTAGGAAGTGTTCTCACCTTACCTGACAACGTTTATGCAAGTTTATTTGGATGATTTTTCATTGTTTGGCGACACTTCAGCACACCTGTATCATTTACGGTGTTGCTTTGAAAAATGCCGGGAGTACCGACTCTGTTTGAATCCTACCAAATCAATTTTTGCGGTCTCTTGTGGAAAGCTGCTCGGTCATATCATATCTAAACAAGGAATACATGTAGATCCCGATAAAGTAGCAGCCGTGTTGGAGGCACCGGTCCCAAAGACACCGAAAGAAGTTATGTGGTTCCTTGGCCAGATTCGGTGGCATGGCAGACATTTACAGTGGTTGGCTCATCTAGTGACACCACTTAACTAACTTATGACCAGCACTCCGCGAAAGTATGAATTGACTCATGAGTGTCAAAGGGCATTTGATCATTTGAAGGTCTTACTGACTCAGGCCCCGATCCTGCAAGCGCCTGATTGGGAACGTCCTTTCCATGTCTTTGTGGATGCGTCAGACATAGTGATTGGTAGTATGCTGATGCAACAAACCGACAAATGGTTCCGGCCTGTGTACTATGCGAGTCGCCGATTAGCTCCTGCTGAGAGGAATTATTCTGTGACCGAACGAGAGTGTCTTGGTCTCGTATACTCTGTTAAGAAATTTCGGCATTACTTGCTGGGACAAAAATTCACTTTCCATGTGGATCATGCTGCATGCCGCCTTATGAAGGATTTACTCGCTTCTTGTAATTGCCGCCTTATGAAGGATCATACTCTGTTAAGAAATTTCGGCATTACTTGCTGGGACAAAAATTCCTTCTCCCGATTACTCGCCGCCACCCTCCCCTCATCTACTCTCTACTTCATCATCTCAACCCTCTCCTTCTCTTCCACCCCTGGCAGTCATGTTTACCAAATTGGAGTCTATGGGGCGTCTTCTTATCCAGTTTTCCCAGCAATTGCCTCTCCAAATGAAGTTAGCTACTCAAAATATTCGACAAGAGTTGCAGAGTAAAGTTGACGTGCTAGAAGCCGATATTGCCCCACTCCAGGAAGAAACCATTGCGGTCAAAGCTGAGAATCACGCACTCCAACTTCAACTCCAGCAACTTCAAGCACAATTCGCAGAAAGGGACACCGTGATTGCTCAACGGGATAACATGCTTGCTGACTTACAGGAAAAGATTGTCCTTCTTGCTGATCGTGAGGAAGAAATTTCTCAGTTGAAGCAGTTGGTGCAAGATAAAGAAGATGCTCGTGTGGCACTCGGTAATTTGCTCAAAGAAACACGCGCGGACCTTGTGCTGGTGACACAGAAAGGACAAGAAATGGCCGACTTGGCTATGCAGGACACTGAAGAACTCAAGACAGTGTCCGCCGAACTGTACCAGAAGAGTCGTGATTTGGATGCACAGACGGTCCGGACGATTCAGATAAAGAAGGAGATGGAAGGTATCATGAAAGAGAGAGATGCCTACTATAAAACTATCCAGTATCAAGCTCAGGAACTGGAACGAAGAGAAAAGCAGTTGGGCTTTCAAGCAGAGAGATTGTCGAGAATTGATACAGAGATCCCTAATATGAAGCAAGAAAGAGATGTTGCACTAGCCAATGACTTGTATCTGCATGAATCCTTTTTGCAGACGCAGACCGAATTGCTGATGAGTCAGGTAGTTGCTGCTAGTTCGGTTCGAACAGATGCACAACTGGTCGACCTGGACATTTTGAAAACTATGCTGGACTCATTGAAGTAGAAAATCACTCGCACTTTTAAACTAGCTAGAACCCTGTATATACAAGGCATTGTTGATGAGCCTTAGTTGTATTTTTCCATTTTGGGTTCGAGTCCACCGTGCGTCCCAGTGTTAGGCCACCGGATTGGATTGTAATTTTATTTTTATATATATTCGCACGCATCGGAAAGGCATGACGAAGAGTTGTAACTTTCTTTGATTAATGAAAAGACAAGCACGACGTTCGGCGAGAGACGAAAATCGCCAGACTGTGTGTCTGGGCGACCGCGCTGGAGTGCTGTATTGCAGATTCACCCAAACTCTGAGTATTATGTCTTGTTCTTAAGGTTTCAGTAGTTAATCATTAACACAGTATTGCTCCGGTTAATATTAATAAGTCTGTGCAAAGTCATGATTGTTAATTTGTGGGATAAGTATACTGCATAGTGATAATCTGTGCAAAGACGGTTAACTATTTAGTGAATGCTGAATTGGGAAAATTAAACAAAGGGCCTCTGCACTGTCAGACCCCTATCCATCCCCAAGAACCCAAAAATGAGATTAAAAGTGGCTTAGCGGAAGCGCTTTTAACATGCTCCACGAAGTCTATCTAGCAAATCATCTATCCTAGGAATATGATATCTATTTTTAACTGTAATCTTATTGAGTTCTTTATAGTCAATGCACATCCTATAAGTCTTCTTCTTCTCTACTAAAAGAACAGGTGCTCCAAAGGGAGAAGAACTATGTCTTATAAGTTCTTTGTGGAGTAGGTCCTTAACTTGATTAGCTATTTCTTGTTGATTTAAAGGTCCATGCCTATAAGGTGCTTTATGGGGAAGAGAACTACCAAGAATTAAGTCTATACTATGGTCAAGAGATCCCCTAGAAGTGGTAGTTTAGAAGGAAAATCAGCTATAAAACACTCCTTATAAGAATCCATAAATGACTTATGTGCATTAGGAAGTGTACATGTATAATCAACTATGTTATTGACAAAAATAATACATGAATTGTAGCCTTTCCTACTTGAGTATGACTATTTAATGGAAATGGTTGGAATTCATGCATTGCAGACAAAGAAATATCTTGATTGTTGAACTTAAAACTCATTGTGTGTGTATGATAATCAATGCATGGATTATAATGGTGATGAAAATGCATACCAAGTATAACATCATAGGACTCCAAAGGAGAAATTAAGAATGCGCATTCATCTACGTATTAACCCATACAAATCTAAACATTATGCACTTCACTTGTAACATTATATCTATTTCCTGAAATGCAACCTTAACTTTATACATAGAAGGAAGTGGGTTTAATTGGAGATCTTGCACTAGTGTATGAGAAATAAAATCATCTGAACTACCATGATCATGTAAAATATTAACAACTTTACCATTAATAGTACCTTCCATGCAAAGTAAAGAATGAACATAAATTTCATTACCCAAGGTACATAGATCCTTTTCCACTGCTTCTTCAATCCAATTAGGTTGAATTTCTTCAGGAACCACCTCCATGTTGTGTACTTGAGCTCCAACAAGCTTCATGTTGTAAGTTTGGAACCTACATTTAGCTTTGGTATAACCAAACTTACCACAATGCCAACAAGTGGTACGAGGCCTCTTTTGTTGAGCATCCATCATCATAGTTTGAAAGGTTGGAGGTCTCATAAGGTGTAAGGGGGTTGGATTGTGAACTAGTGTGAAATTAGATTGAGGAAGGCACTGAAAATTAGATGGGTGTTGAAAAGTAGGTCAGTGTTGAGAAGTAGGGGAAGAGAAAGTAGTAAAAGAACACTTAAAAGGGAAAACTAGGCTTGATTGGTTGTTGTTGTTGACCCATTTGTTGTAAGCAAATGAACTTGGTGATGGATTGAAACTTCTCAGCATCATATGCAAAAGAAATAGCTTCATAGAGGGTCTTCAGATGTAGAGTATTGGGTTTTTCTTGGATTCGCATCTCCAAACCATCTTCATACTTTTGTTGCAAGGTATCTTCAGGAATCATTTCAAGCGAACAAATAAGTAATAGTTGTTGCCAAAAATGTTTAGTATAGGTAGACACATTATCTCCATCTTTCAATCCAAAAGTTGTCCATGATTGATGAGCATGTAAGTGGAACTGAGGAGGAAGGATGGACTTCTTGATCTTTTCTTGAAATGCGGTTTATGTTTTGGGACGGTCGGTGCTATGAGGCAAAACATTCCACCATAATTGGGCCTTACCCACCAAATAATTAGTAACAAACCACTTTTTCAATTTTAGAATACAATTTGATAGAATAAAAATCATCAAATTGGAATAGCCATGAAAGAACAAATCGACCATCCTTTTGCCCATCGAATTGTGGAACTTGGAAATTTTTCGCACCAATCTTGGACTACGTGCCTTGTTCTTGAGTGGTGATAATGGCCTTCATCAACCTAACTAGGTTTTTTTCATCACTCTGCATTTGTTGGAGTGTAGCATCACATTCCTTAATCTCTTTCTGAGCATGTTGGAGTTCGTGTTGCAAAAGCTCCAATCATTGCTCAATCAGTACCCCGGTTAGTGGTGCTATACCAAAATCCTAGGTACTATGGGTAGGGTCCAAGGCTTTATAGAGAATCAAAACCTGGGACTAAGCATGTGAAAAGGATATATATATATATATATATATATATATATATATATATATATATATATATATATATATATATATATATATATATATATATATATATATATATATATATATATATATATATATATATATATAATGAATAAATAAGATGAAGAGAGTGTTAAAAGTTATGTTAAATATTAATTTAAAAGAATGGAGTATCAATAAGTGAAAATAGACTAGTGGATAAAGCTTATCTCTTGGAAGTGTGAGGTTGTGGGTTCGAATTCCCTACATGCTAAATAAAGAACTAAGTAGGCTAACTAGAGAAATAAGTAAGCTAACTAGGGAAATAACTAATCAATTATTGCCACTCATAAGTTAGAATTGGTTCGTGCATAGCCAATGGCGCCAAAGGGAACCAAGAGAACCATGAGTGCCAAAAGCCAAAGATGCCAAAGTTATGCCATAGTTCTATGCCTTAGTCGATGCCTTCTTTGGTAGTAATCGAATGATAACAAAATTGATAAAATAATTTGATAAACTAATTTGATAACCAAACTGAACTCAAACAATGCATAGTTAGCACAATGAGCACAATGCGCACAAGGGGTACAATTAGCACAATTAGCATAGGGGGTACAGTGGCCACTGTGGGTACAGGGAGTACAAGGAGCATAGGGAGCACAAGGGGTACAGTGAGTATAGTGAGCACAGTGCACAGTACCAAATTCGGAAAGAAACAAACTGATGAACAAAAAACAAACAAACTTGATAAATGAAAACTGTTGGAGTTAGACGTCTGCAGAAGCACGCGAATAGCACAAGGAAGAAGAAGAAGCTTGGAGCACAAACACACAATATTGAATGTATTACTAGAGAATGTACAAAGATACGTAGCCCATTAGGGCAATAGGCGTATATACAAGCCGGGGGAAAAAAACCTCCTAAAGAGGGAAAAAAGTGCCCCAGCGGTCCTAGTGTGTTCACACACATCACTACCTAAATATATCAACAAATCCCCCCTCGGAGTGATGCGGTGAATAAGGAGCTGGCACTCATGTATAAGGAAGTGCCAAGCTATGTGGAAATCACTCCACAAAAGGAAGTAAGCCCAAAGCTTTGCGGAAAGCTTCAAACTTCTCCCTAGGCAGAGCCTTCGTGAAAAGGTTTGCAATGTTCTCCTGCGTGGGCACATATGCCAAGCTGATCTCCCCAGCAGAGAACCTCTCCCTGACATAGTGATAATGCACCTCAATGTGCTTAGTGCGAGCATGGAACACAGGGTTCCTCACAACTACCAATGCGCTCTGACTCTCAGTGAAGATGGTGGTGGCAGAAGACTGGCCAACACCCAAATCAGCGATAAGGCATCTGAGCCACACACACTCAACAGTCGCTGTGAAAGCTGCCCTATACTCAGCCTTACAACTAGAAGTGGCCACAGTAGGCTACTTCTTGCTCAACCAAGATGTACATGAGCTACCAAGCATGAAGCAAAAACCACTGGTGGACAAACGAGTGTCATAGCAACCAGCCCAATCTGAGTCAGAAAAAGCATGCAAATCTAGCGGTAGTGATCCCCCCTTGGGATAAAACAACCCAAGTAGCTGAGTACCACTCAAGTAGTGAAAGATGCGCTTAATTGCCTTCCAATGCGTGACTCCTGGGCAATGCATAAACCTGCTCATCTGTGAGACAACAAACTGAAAATCTGGTCGAGTAATGCATAAGTAAATCAAGCATCCAACAGCCTGCTGATAGAGAACAACATCAAATGCATCTCCAGCATCATGAAGACTCAATCGTAAACCTGTCTCCATAGGAGTGGCAATAGGCTTACAGTCTTCTAGGCCAAAACGCTGCACTAATGTGTCAATATATTTCATTTAACACAAAGCCATTCCACCATCAACTTGCATAAACTGAATGCCCAAATAGTGATGCAAATGCCCCAAATCAGACATCTCAAATGAGGCATGCAAATCAGCCTTGAAATCAGCAATATGCTTCTCAATAGGGCCAGTGAGCAGCATGCCATCAACATAGACAACAATGATCAGAAGCACATCATTATCACGCTTAACATATAAGGTGCTTTCAGTTGGACTGTTCTCAAAACCATGTGCAACCAGATAGGCATGTATCTTCTCATACCAAACATGTGGTGCTTGCTTTAAACCATATAATGTCTTCTTTAACCTGCACACTTGGTTTTCATGCCCTTTCTTTACAAAGCCACGGGGTTGAAAAACATACACTTCTTCATGCAAGTCACCATTCAGAAATGCTGTTTTAATGTCCAACTAATGTACATTCCAACCATGATGGGCTGCAAGTGCCCAAATGCTCCGAACAGTAGTCATACGGCATGTAGGTGCAAAGGTCTCATCAAAATCAATGCCTCTTTCCTGCGCATAACCCTTTGCAACAAGCCTTGCCTTATACCTGTCAACTGTACCATCAGGTTTACGCTTCAGCTTGTATACCCACTTAGTGCCAATGGCCTTCTTGCCAGGAGGCAAGTCACATAAAGACTATGTACCATTCTTCATTATAGCATCATATTCAGATTGCATAGCAGCCATCCAATTTTCTGAATTCTGTGCTTCATCAAAAGAAACAGGCTCATTCTGATCACAGAGACTAGACGCAGCCATAGCATAGCAATCTGATGCAAAGGAGGCACTATGAGAGCCTAAACGAGTACGATATGACAAACGTGCATCTAATTTGCTATCATGCAAAGTCTGCACCAGCCATTTTGGCATAATTTTTGCCTACTCAATATCAGCTCTCTCATCAACAAGTGCATCATGTAAATCTGCATCAGAAATAGAATGATGTGCATGATCATATGAAACCTGCAAAGGCTGAGAAGTTGCCTCATTAGGACGAGCACTAGACTGTCCACCTGTAAAAAGAGGCATCAAAGTATCATATATGTCTTTGGAGCTAACAAATGTCTCCTTAGTACATGAAAGCAATGGCTGAATAGCATCTTCCAATTTTCTACGATGTTGTTCAGGCACTAATGCATATGCCAAACAACCAAAAACACGCAGATGAGCAACAGATGGCTTGCGGTCATGCCAAGCCTCATATGGAGTGATAGACTGCAGCACTTTAGTGGGACACCTTTCAAACTGAACCATCTTTTGGAAAGGAGGAACGCTGCATTTTGCCCAAAATACAGCCTTCACATACATGTTTTCCAAGTGCCTCAAGCTTGGGCAAAGAAGACACCATATCAGATTTCTACAGGCATAGCAAACTAGCAAAATTCAGATGACCAAAGCGTGCATGCCAAAGCTTTGCATCTGACATAGCCTGAGAATCATGAACTGCACATGCCAAATCATTCACAGATCTTTCATAGTCTATGAGTTTATAGAGCCCACGACATAAAATGTCAGAAGCAATAATCACATCGCCATTTGATAGATCATGAACTGTACACCTGTCATCAACAATTTTCACAACCAAGCCAATCTTGGCTAATGCAGAAACTGATAACAGATTCTTCTTAATCCCTGGCACAAATAAAGCATCTAACAAGGTGAAAGAACTACCATCAGCAGTAGTCAGAATGATCTTACCAACTCCCATAACAGGATAAGAGGAGTTGTTGGCGCATGTGACAGTATTCCCTGTAGGGGCAGGCTCGAGTGAAGAGAAGAAACTGCGCTGCGAGGTAATATGTTTAGTCGCCCCACTGTCAAATACATATGAGTCCACTGGAGACATGCACTGCTCATGAGAAGATGGGTCAAAACTGCAAATAGTAGTAAACGCCCATTCTTCTTCCTGCACAAGATTAGCAGACTCTGTTTTTGGTGTAGAGGCTTTTGCAACAACCATTCCAGCCTCCTTTTTCTTTGCCTCTTTTGCAGCGAGTTTGGGACAGTTCTTTATGATATGATCATTCCTTTTATAGTACTTGCAAAACAATTTTTGCTTTCCTGATTTCTTCTCATCTTTATCTTGGTTCTTCGAATGTGTAGCATTTGCATATTTCTGCTTACTAGTAGAAGAGCTCCATTTTCCTTTGCCCTTCTGACTAGCCAGGAAAGCTTGATCTGCAACACACATAATGGACCTGTTCTGCCTGGACTGATCTTCCTGCAACAGAACAGAGACTAACTCCTCAAATGATAAGGCATTCAGATTGCCTTTCATCATCAACCGAAGAGTAGAAGCAAAACTCTGATATGAATTAGGAAGACCATTCAGAACGGTCTGCACAAGTGAGCTATCTGGTATAACCTCATCAACAAAAATCAAATGTTCCTTCAAATCTTTGATCTTTGTTAGGAAGCTGTCCATAGAATCACCTTCATTCATGTGCTCACTCTCGAACTGTTTTCGGAGGTAAGCAACACGAGCCTCATTCCTAGCTTGGTACAATGTGGTAAGTGTATCCCAAGCATCCCTAGCTATTCTGCAAGAGGGAATATGAGGAATAATGGCACGTTTGATAGACAAACCTATCAATGCATGTGCCTGGGCATCTCTGCCATCCCAACGAATCTTCTCTACAGTAGGTGCAACAAAAACAGTAGCACGAATAGGAATCTACGGAATATCATCTTCGACACCATCTTCATCAACTCCAACACATGTATTTGCATTACCTGTCATTACAGGTGTAACAGGACGTCTTTCAACACCCTACACAATGTTCCACAATCCTTTTGCAACCAAAACATGTCGCATCATATAAGCCCATAATGGGTAGTTGGTACCATCCAACTTATCCTCAACAACCAACATATGGAATACATCACTACTTTCAGCCATGGCCGGTGACTAAAATACCTTGATGCAGAAAATTGATTATATCTCAAAAAGTTGAATAGAACTACCCCAACTAATTCTGCTAGACCTGTAGCAGACTTCGAGACGCTTATATTGGCGAACAAAAACTGGTATATACCTTTGGCACAAAAAGACGAAATAGCCTGCACAAGCACTGTGATAGTGCATTCGGAGGCCGAAACACCCTGAGTATGCTCACCAAATTTCGTGCGAATCTGAGACTGCAAACGGAGGAGTGTCGACGGTGCCCTAGATGAAGCGACAACCTGCTCGGATACCAACTGTTGGAGTTAGACGTCTGCAAAAGCACGCGAACAACACAAGGAAGAAGAAGAAGCTTGGAGCACAAACACACAATACTGAATGTCTTACTAGAGAATGTACAAAGATACGTAGCCCATTAGGGCAATAGGCATATATACAAGTCGGGGGAAAAGAACCTCCTAAAGAGGGAAAAAAGTGCCTCGGCGGTCCTAGTGTGTTCACACACATCACTACCTAAATATATCAACAAAAACTTGGACGGGAATGTTGAAACGGTTGTGGATTGAAAAGCAGACGCCATGAATCGCAAACTGATGCCGAGGGACCACCTCTACGAATGTGCCTTGGTTCTGATACCACTATTGGCCTTCAGATCGAGCAACCACCTCCACAGACGTGACTTGGTTGTGATACCACCATTTACCTTCAGATCCCATAGACGTACATATGCAAAGGATATATAGAAACAAAACCTCATAAAAAAAACTAAGAGAGTAGAAAGAGACAAGAGACCTGACATGCGATTGGGCACAATCTCCCCCCACATACTCTGATGGATGAGTCTATTAGAGCATGTGTATCTATACGTATTTTCATTACGTCCTGAATAGAAGATACATGAGGACGATGTTTTGAAAAGCGTGCTTCTACAAAATATGCTTTATTTACAAAATCGTCATTTCTTATTAAAAAAAAACATCGCTTTCTAAAGAGATCTATTATTTTTATAAAAAATAACTAAAATATGATCTTCTACATATTCTTCTAAATATCTCCAAAAATATTTGAATAAGTCCACGTGTGTTCACACCCTCATGAGTCTTCACCTACTAAATCAAAACACAAATCACATTAAGAACCTCAAGACATTAAAATCCATATAACAATCCATTATTCCATAAAGTATAACATTTATATATGCCTATATTCCTAACGGGCCACTAATCTCTATACAGTCTCTTGGTAATACATTCTGTATTGTGTGTTGTGCTCCAAGCTTCTTCTTGTTCCTTGTTTTGTTTGTGTGCTTCCACAGACCTCAAATTCCAACAAGTTTCACCCATCGATCGGAGTGGTGAGATTTTGATCAGAGGGCATCTATGATCGGAATGCCGTCAGACCAAATTTTGTTGTAATAAGGTAAGGTGAAGTCCAACGTAGTTTGAATTTGCCTTGTGATTTGCCTGGAATAGTACTAGATCTGCTTCCACAAAAAATAGGGAATCATAAAAACTATTGATATATTTAGGTAGTGATGTGTGTGAACACTCTAGGACCACCGAGGCACTTTTTTCCCTCTTTAGGATGTTTTCTCTCCCTGGCTTGTATATATGCCTATTGCCCTAACGGGCTACTTATCTTTGTACATTCTAGTGGTAATACATTTAGTATTGTGTGTTGTGCTCCAAGCTTCTTCTTCTTCTTCCTTGTGTTGTTTGTGTGCTTCCATAGACGTCTAACTCCAACACTTGGTATCAAAGCATGTCGCCGCTTCATCTAGGGCATCGTCGACACCCCTTCAGTCGTAGTCTCAAAATTGCATGAAATTTGGTACGTATACTCAAGGTGATTAGGAGATCAAAATCGTTGTCTGGTGTTGAAGTTGCGATCTGAGCTCGTTTCAGCCTTCGAATGCACTATCATAGCGCTTGTGTAGGACATTTCATCTTTTTGTGCCAAACATATATGCCAGTTTGGGTTCACTAGTATAAGTGTCTTGAAGTCTACTAGAGATTTAGTAGAGCTCGTCAAGGTACTTCTGTTCAAATTTTTCAGATACAAACATTTTTTTGCATCAGGGTATTTTAGTCAGGGTATTTTTGATGTATTCCATATGTTGGCTATTGAGGATAAGTGCCAATTACCTATTGTGGTCTCATATGATGCGACATGTATTGGTTGCAAAAGGACTATGGAACATTGTGCAGGGTGTTGAAAAATTTCCTTTTACACATGCAAATACAAGTATTGAAGCTGATGCAGATGGCATTGAAGATCCTGATATTCTTCACATTCCTTTTCATGTTGCGGTTTCTACTGCACCTACTTTAGAGCGAATTCATTGGGATGGCAGAGATGCTTAGGCATATGCATTGATAGCCTTTTCTGTCAAACGTGCCATTATTCCTCACATTCACTCTTGCAGAACAACTAAGGATGCTTGGGATATACTTACCACATTGTACTAGGCTAGGAATGAGGCTCGTGTTGCTTAACTTTAAAAATAATTGGAGAGTGAGCATATGAATGAAGGTGATTCTATGGATAATTTTCTAACAAAGATCAAAGACTTGAAGGAACAGCTAATTTTTTGCTAATGAAGTTATACCAGATAGTTCACTTATGCAAACCATTCTGAATGATCTTCCTGATTCATATCAAAGTTTTGTTTTTACTCTTTGTTTGATGATGAAAGGCAATCCAAACGCCTTGTCATTTGAGGAGTTAGTTTCTATTCTATTACAGGAAGATTAGTCTAAGTAGAACATGTCTATTATGCGTGTTGCAGATCAAGCTTTCATGGCTAGTCAAAAGGGCAAAGGTAAATGGAGCTCATCTACTAGTAAGAAAAAAATCTACACATGCTACACATTCGAAGAAGGAAGACAAAGATAAGAAGAAATCAGAAAAGCTGAAATTGTTTTGCAAATATTGTAAAGCAAATGATCATGTTATTAAGAGCTGTCCAAAAGTGGTTGCTAAAGAGGCAAAGAAAAAAGAGGCTGGAATGGTTGTTGCAGAGGTGCCTACAACAAAAACAAAGTTTGCTAATCTTGTGCAGAATGTAGAATGGTCATTTACTATTGTTTGCAGTTTTGACCCATGTTCTCATGAGTAGTGTATGTCTGTAGTAGACTTAGATGTTTGGTATTTTGGTAGTGGGGCAACCAAACATATTACCTCGCAGTGCAGTTTCTTCACTTTAGTTGAGCCTCGCCCTACAAGGAATACTGTCACATGCACCAAGAACTCCTCTTATCTTGTCATGGGAGTTGGTAAGATCATTCTAACTTCTGTTGATGGTAGTTCCTTCACTTTGTTAGATGCTTTATTTGTGCCAGGGATCAAGAAGAATATGTTATCATTGATGTTGTTTTTGTGGAAGATGCTATTCAGCCTTTCCTTTCATGTACGAAGGAGGCATCTATTAGCCCCAAAGACATGTATGATAGTTTGTTGCCTCTTTTTACAGGTGGATAGTCTAGTGCTAGTCCTAATGAGGCAACTTCTCAGCCATTGCAGGTTTCATGTGATGATGCAAATCATTCTATTTCTGATGCAGATTTATAAGAATCATGCACTTGTTGATGAGAGAGATGATATTGAGGAGGCAAAAACTATGCCAAAATGGCTGGTGCAAACTTTGCATGATAGCAAATTAGATGCTCCTATGTCATATTGTATTCTTTTGCATCATATTGCTATGCTATGATTGCATCTAGTCTTTTTGATGAGACTGAGCCTCTTTCATTTGATGAAGCACAAAATTCTGAACATTGGATGGCTGCAATGCAATCTGAATATGATGCTATCGTGAAGAATGGTACCTGGACTTTAGATGACTTGCCTCCTGGCAAGAAGGCCATTGGCACTAAGTGGGTATACAAGTTGACACATAAACCGGATGGAACACTTGACATGCATAAGGGTAGGCTTGTTGCAAAGGGTTATTCTCAGGAAAGAGGCATTGATTTAGATGAGACCTTTGCTCCTACTTGTTGAATGACTACTGTTTGTAGCATCTGTGCACTTACAGCTCATCATGGTTGGAATGTACATCAGTTGGACATTAAAATAGCATTTTTGAATGGTGACGCATGAAGAAGTGTATGTTTTTCAGCCCCGTGGCTTTGTGCATAAAGGGTATGAAAACCAGGTGTGCAGGTTAAAGAAGGCATTATATGGTTTAAAGCAAGCACCACATGCTTGGTATGAAAAGATACATGCCTATCTAATTGCACATGGTTTTGAGAATAGTCCAAGGGAAAGCACCTTATATGTTAAGAATGCTAATGATGTGCTTTCGATCATTGTTGTGTATGTTGATGACATGCTATCACTGGTCCTATTGAGATGCATATTACTGATTTTAAGGCTGATTTGCATGCCTCATTTGAGATGTTTGATTTGGGGCATTTGCATCATTATTTGGGCATTCAATTTATGCAAGTTGATGGTGGAATGGCTTTGTGTCAAAGGAAATATATTGGCCATGAAGAACGTAAGCCTATTGCCATTCCTATGGAGACTTGTTTATGATTGAGTCTTCATTATGTTGGAGATGCATTTGATGTTGTTCTCTATCAGCACACTGTTGGATGCTTGATTTACTTCTGCATTACTCGGCCAAATATTCATTTTGTTGTCTCACAAATGAGCAGGTTTATGCATTTCCCAGGTGTCAAGCATTGGCAGGAGGCTAACCGCATCGTTTTCTACTTGAGTGGTACCTGGATACTTGGGTTGTTTTATCCCAAGGGGGGATCACTACTGCCAGATTTACATGATTTTTTTGACTATGATTGGGCTGGTTGCTATGACACCCATGTGCCCACTAGTGGCTTTTGCTTCATGCTTGGTAGTTCATATATATCTTGGTTTAGTAAGAAGTAGCCTATTATGGCCACTTCTAGTTGTGCGGCTGAGTATAGGGTAGCTTTCACAATGACTGTTGAGTGTGTGTAGCTCAGACACCTTATGGCTGATTTGGGTGTTGGTTAGTCTTCTGCCACCATCATCTACATTGACAGTCAGAGTGCATTGGCAATGCGAGGACCCCTATTTTACATGCTCACACTAAGCACATTGAGGTGCATTACCATTATGTCAGGGAGAGATTCTTTGTTGGAGAGATTAGCTTAGCATATGTGCCCACGCAGGAGAACATTGCAGATCTTTTCACAAAGGCTCTGCCTAGGGAGAAGTTTGAAGCTTTTTGCAAAGCTTTGGGCTTACTTCCTTTTGTGGATTGATTCCACATAGCTTGGCACTTCGTTATACATGAGTGCTAGCTCCTTGTTCATCACATCACTCCCATGGGGGATTTGTTGATATATTTAGTTAGTGATGTGTGTGAACACTATAGGACCACCGGGGCATGTTTTTCCCTCTTTGGAAGGTTTTCTCCTCCCGGCTTGTATATATGCCTATTGCCCTAACATGCTACTTATCTTTGTACATTCTAGTGGTAATGCATTCAGTATTGTGTGTTGTGCTCCAAGATTCTTCTTCTTTCATGTGCTTTTGTAAACATCTAACTCCAACAAAAACCAATCATGAGTACAAACTTTCCATTGTTGCACTTCGTAAAGCAAAAGGAAACTTGTAAACCTATCATCATCCAATTGTCTCAACACATCCACATGGGAAAAAAGTGGATTCATGAGGCAGGAGCTTGTGAGTGATGGCCACTCGAGGACTATGAATGACTAAATTGAGAGGAGCAATGGCTTCCAATACATAAGCCAATTTGAAAGGTGCAAAGCCAATGGCAAACTTGCAACTTGTTTTATAGGCCCACAATACAGAAGGTGAAAATTGTTCCAAACTTTTGGAAAATTCCAATACGAGCTTATGAAGCATAGTTGTTGGAGTTTGATGTCTGTGAAAGCATGCAAAAAGCACAAGGAAGAAGAAGAAGCTTGGAGCACAACACACAATACAGAATGTATTGCCGCTAGAATGTACAAAGATAAGTAACCTATTAGGGAAATATGTGTATATACAAGCCAAGGGAAAAAACCTCCTTAAAAGGGAAAAAAGTTCCTTGGCAATAGGTGTATATAAGGAAGTGCCAAGCTATGTGGAATCAATCCACAAAAGGAATTAAGCTCAAAGCTTTGCGAAAAGCTTCAAACTTCTCCCTAGGCAGAGTCTTCATGAAAAGGTCTGCAATGTTCTCCTATGTGGGCAGATATGCAAAGCTAATCTCTACAGTAGAGAACCTGTCCGTGACATAATGATAATGCATCTCAATGTGATTAGTGTGAGCATGGAACATAGGGTTCCTCACAATTGCCAATGAGCTCTGACTATTATTGAAGATGGTAGTGGCAGAAGAATGACTACCAACCAAATAAGCCATAAGGCCTCTGAGTCACACACACTCAATAGTTGCTGTGAAAGTTGCCCTATGCTCAACCTCACAAAGGGAAGTGGCCACAGTAGGTTTCTTCTTGCTCAACCAAGATATACATGAGCTACCGAGCATGAAGCAAAAACCACTAGTGGACACATGAGTGTCATAGAAACCAGCCCATTCAGAGTAAAAAAAAGCATGTAAATTTGGTGGTAGTGATCCCCCCTTGGGATAAAACAATCCAAGTAGTTGGGTACCACTCAAGTATTGAAAGATGTGCTCAACCACCTGCCAATGCTTGACACCTGGGCAATGCAAAAACCTGCTCATCTCTGAGACAACAAATTGAATATCTCGTCAAGTAATGCATAATTAAATCAAGCATCCAACAGCTTGTTGATAGAGAACAACATCAAATGCATCTCAAGCATCATGACACAATGATAAACCTATCTCCATAGGAGTGGCAATAGGTTTGCAGTCTTCAAGGCCAAAATGCTGCAATAATGTGTCAATATATTTTTTTTGACACAAAGCTATTCTACCATCAACTTGCATAAACTGAATGCCCAAGTAATGATGCAAATGCCCCAAATTTGACATCTCAAATGAGGCCTGCAAATCAACCTTAAAATAAGTAATATGCTTCTCATGAGGAGTAGTGAGCAGCATGTCATCAACATAGAAAAGTATGATTAGAAGCACATCATATAAGGTGCTTTCAGTTGGATTGTTCCCAAAACCACGTGTAACTAGATAGGCATGTATCTTTTCATGCCAAGCATATGGTGCTTGCTTTAAAACATATAATGCCTTCTTCAACCTACACATTTGGTGTTCATGCTCTTCTTGCACAAAGCCACAAGGCTAAAAAACATACACTTCTTCATGCAAGTCACCATTCAGAAATGCAGTTTTATTGTCCAAGTGATGTACATTCTAACCATGATGAGTTGTAAGTGCACAAATGCCACGAATAGTAGTCATTTGGAATGTAGGAGCAAAGGTCTCATCAAAATCAATGCCTCTTTCCTGAACATAACCCTTTGCAACAAGCCTAGCCTTATACCTGTCAATTGTTCCATCAAGCTTACGCTTAAGCTTGTATACCCACTTATTGATATCCTTATTTCTAGAAGGACTAACTAATGGAACATTGAGAACCTTAGTATATGTAAAACCATTGCAGACACTAAGTGAGTGTCTTCAAGTGTGCATAGATTTGGAAGAAAATTTAGCACAACGATCTTAAAACCCCACAAAGTTCGACTAAATCAGAGGACATGAGGAGCAATGTGACTTCTAGTTTGAGTAATGTTGATGAACTGGTAGAGTTAGTAGCAAAAAAATTGGGAGTGGGAGGATAGAGGAACTACTAGAACCCCCCTTTGAGAGTACCAATGTCAAGGAGATGCTCACTGTGCAGCGGAGATCATCCATCCCATGTCTGCACAAGAGGAGGTTTAGGGATGTCACAACCTTATCCCTACAATAGACAACCAATTCAGGGACCTACCATGTACTGTCACATTGAGCAAAAGTGCACCAACAACAACACCGAGAACTACCCCATTTAACAGGCAGCCAAGACTAGTGGTACAACCATAGTATAGACCTTGTGGATATCCTCCTATGGAACAAGGTAGAGAAGCTCCAAGATATAACCCCCACCTAGTGTTGGAGTTAGACATATGCAGAAGCATGCGAATCGCACAAGGAAGAAGAAGAAGCTTGGAGCACAACACACAATACTGAAGGTATTACCACTAGAATGTGCAAAGATTAGTAGCCCGTTAGGGCAATAGGCATATATACAAGGGGGGGAACCCCCTAAAGAGGGGAAAAAGTGCCCCGGAGGTCCTAGTGTGTTCACACACATCACTACCTAAATATATCAAAAAATGCCCCCTGGGAGTGATGCCGTGAACAAGGAGCTCGCACTCATGTATAAGGAAGTGCCAAGCTATGTGGAAATCACTCCACAAAAGGAAGTAAGCCCAAAGCTTTGTGAAAAGCTTCAAACTTCTCCCTAGGCAGAGCCTTCGTGAAAAGGTTTGCAATGTTCTCCTACGTGTGCACATATGCCAAGCTGATCTCCCCAGTAGAGAACCTCTCCCTGACATAATAATAATGGACCTCAATGTGCTTAGTGCGAGCATGGAACACAGGGTTCCTCACAGCTATCCATGCACTCTGACTGTCAATGAAGATGGTGGTGGTAGAAGACTGACCAACACCCAAATCAACTAGAAGGCATCTGGCCCACACATTCTCAACAATCGTTGTGAAACCTACCCTATACTCAGCCTCACAACTAGAATTGGCCACAGTAGGTTGCTTCTTGCTCAACGAAGATATACATGAGCTACCAAGCATGAAGAAAACGTCACGAATGGACACACGAGTGTCATGTAACCAGCCCAATCAGAGTAAAAAAAAGCATCCAAATCTAGTGGTAGTGATCCCGACTTGGGATAATACAACCCAAGTAGTCGAGTACCACTCAAGTAGCGAAAGATGCGCTTAACCACCTACCAATGCTTGACTCTTGGGCAATGCATAAACCTACTCATCTGTGAGACAACAAATTGAATATCTGGCCGAGTAATGCATAAGTATTAAGCATCCAACAACCTGCTGATAGAGAACAACATCAAATGCATTTCCAGCATCGTGAAGACTCAATTGTAAACCTATCTCCATAGGAGTGGCAATAGGTTTACAGTCTTCAAGGCCAAAGCACTGCAATAAAGTGTGTGAATATATTTCATTTGACACAAAGCCATTCCACCATCAACATGCATAAACTAAATGCCCAAATAATGATGCAAATGCCCCAAATCAGACATCTCAAATGAGACATGTAAATCAGCCTTAAAATCATCAATATGCATGTCATGAGGACTAGTGAGTAGCATGTCATCAACATACACCACAATGATCAAAAGCACATCATTAGCATGCTTAACATATAAGGTTCTTTCAGTTGGACTGTTCTCAAAACCATATGCAATTAGATAGGCATGTATCTTTTCATACCAAGCACGTGGTGCTTGCTTTAAACCATATAATTCCTTCTTTAACCGGCACACCTGGTTTTCATGCCCTTTCTGCACAAAGCCATAGGGTTGAAAACATACACTTCTTCATGCAAGTCACCATTCAAAAATGCTATTTTAATGTCCAACCAATGTACATTCCAACCATGATGAGCTGCATGTGCACAAATGCTACGAACAATAGTCATTCGGCAAGTAGGAGCAAAGGTTTCATCAAAATCAATGCCTCTTTCTTGTGCATAACCCTTTGCAACAAGCCTAGCCTTATACATGTCAATTTTTCCATCAGGTTTATGCTTCAGCTTGTATACCCACTTAGTGCCAATGGCCTTCTTGTCAGGAGGCAAGTCACATAAAGACCAAGTACCATTTTTCATGATAGCTTCATATTCAAATTGCATTGCAGCCATCCAATGTTTATAATTTTGTGCTTCGTCAAATGAAATAGGTTCAGTCTCATCACAGAGATTACAGGCAGCCATAGCATAGTAGTCTGATGCAAAAGAGGCACTATGAGAGCTCGAACGAGTACGATATGAGAAAGGTGCATCTAATTTATTGTCACACAAAGTGTGCACCAACCATTTTGGCATACTTTTTGCCTACTCAATATCAGCTCTTTCATCAACAAGTGCATCATGTAAATCTACATCAGAAATGGAATGATCTGCATCATCACATGAAACCTGCAAAGGTTGAGAAGTTGCCTCATTAGGATGAGCACTAGACTATACACCTCTAAAAAGAGGCAGCAAAGTATCATACATGCCTTTGGAGCTAATAGATGTCTCCTTAGTACATGAAAGTATGGTTGAATAGCATCTTCCACAAAAACAACATCACGGCTAACTAGAATGCATTTAGTTTGTGGTTGATACAGACGATAGCCTTTACTTTCGGAATTGTACCCAACAAAAATACATTTTAGTACTTTATCATCTAATTTTTTGTGATGTTGTTCAGACATTAATGCATATGCCAGACAAACAAAAACACGGAGATGAGCAACAGATGGCTTGCAATCATGCCAAGCCTCATATGGAGTGATCGAGTGCAGTGCTTTAGTGGGACACCTGTTAAGTACATATGCTGCACACATGACAACCTCAAGCTAGAAACTATGTGGTAGAGCTTGACTCTTGACCATACACCTCGCCATCTCCATGAGTGACCTGTTCTTCCATTCAGCAAATCCATTCTTTTGAGGTGTATATGACACTGTACACTAGTGTTTTATCCCACGTTCAGTAAAAAATGCATTAAAATCAAAAGACATATATTCCTCCCCTCAATCAAAATGGAGGGTGCCCATTTTACATGCTGACAGATTTTCAACCAAAACAAAAACCTGTTTGAAGCACATGAACACTTTGGACTTTGCTTTCAATGGATATACCCATGCATGCCTGGAAAAGTCATCAATGAAAGTCACAAAGTAAAGATAATTTCCAAAAGAAGGTGTCTGTATAGGACCAGAGGCATCACTATGTACAAGCTACAATTTCTGAGTAGCCCAAACTGAAACATCTTTTGGAAATGAGGAACACTACATTTTGCCCAAAATACAGCCTTCACAGACATGCTTTATAGGTGCCTCAAGTTTGTGCAAAGAGGACACCATTTTAGATTTTTGCATAGCAAACTAACAAAGTTCATATCACCAAAGTGTGCATGCCAAATCTTTGCATCTGACATAGCCTGAGAACCATGTACTGGTCATGCCGAATCATTCACAAATCTTTCATATTCTATGAGCTTATAGAGCCAACGACATAAAATGCCTGAAGCAATAATCACATTGCCATTTGACAGATCATGAACTGTACACCTCTCATCAACAAATTTCAACCAAGCCAATCTTGGCTAAAGCTGAAACTGATAATAGATTCTTGTTGATCCTTGGCACAAATAAAGCATCTGACAAAGTGAAAGAACTACCATCAACAGTAGTCAAAATGATCTTACCAAATCCCATGACAGGATAAGAGGAGTTGTTGGCACATGTGAGAGTATTCCCTATAGGGTTATGTTGGAACTCAAGGTCAAGCACAAAGCATGGAAGCGCATCAAAGAAGTGGACATACAAGAAGAAGGAGCAAGTAGGGAGCTCCAAGAAGTACATGTCAAATTTTCAGAAGAGTCCCCTACAAAAATAGTGATTTTCATCACTAAAAACCATTGTAAATACCATTTTCTATTTTTGTAACTCCATTTTGTTCAAGTTGAGGAGTCCTTGAGCTTGAGGAGTATTAGAAGTATCATCCTACTAATTTTCATAATTTTCGGACTTCGTTTGAGCCCTCAAATAAGCCCTAGAACCTAGTTTTTAACTAGGCCGAACACTAGGTCTGGACAGGGCCAGAACTAGTCCAAAAACTATAAAAAGAGCTAGAGAGATCATTTTTGAGGTTAGCTTGTTCCAGAATAGAGCTTTTGTAAGAGAGTTCCTTTGTAATCAAACCTTTCCATTGTTCCTCTCTTTGATCTTGCCTTGTGTGTGTGTGTGTGCATGTGTGTGCATGCTTATTGTTGGGAAAGATGGATGGATGATCCAGGAAACTGAGTAGGTACTGCTAAACCTGCTTTGTACCAACCCTCTTTAGCTTCAAAGTTGATTAGTAGACTTCCTTAGCTTTCCAATGACACCAAGAAATGGCCTATGTCCTTTGGAAATGAAGTGTGAAATGATTGAATCAAAACAGATAACTTTGGAAGTCATAAAGTCAAGAAAACCTTCTATTTTGGTCTTGACACCTGCTCAATGTTTTGCTTAGTGTGACCAACACAGTAGCAATTGATAAAATTCCTTCTAGGGGTATTCAATTAGCTTAGGAAGCTACCATTTGCAAGTGGAATGATGTAAAATAATGAACTATGCTAAGAGAAATTAATTTAGCAAGATTTGGTATACCCCCGACTTTTTAGGACTGTAGCAGAGATAGACCAGTGAGCACCTCGACGTCACTTTCTTTGAATTGGCTAAATGAATTCACTTCAAACTTTGTCAGCATGTAGCTGACTTTGAGCTGAAGCCAACAAGCTTTGAATCACTGAATTTGTGGAGTATTGACTGAGATATGACCTTGACAAGTTGACAGACTTTGAAGTAGACAATCAGTGAACACAGAGACAAATGATGTAAAAGTATCTATAAATTAACACTTGTGTACAATCCCATTGGCATCATAAGCATTGCCTAATGGTGTAGAGAGGTGTAGGCTATGATGTAGACCTCACACACACACACACACACTCAATGACAGTAGAATAAAGCTCGGGAGTGATCTCTGTAACCGCGACTTTTCTTTATCACTTTTTATATGTGATGACTGAGAATTTGAATTCAAATTCAAATTCTTGGCTCCCTATGATCAAGCTTCTAAAATCTTCGAGATATTCTCTCAATCAAGTGAACTACCTTTTCCACAAATCATTTGGGTAGGTGATTACAAAAGATTCTAAGTTAAATTGACTTTTACAATGAGGTAAAGTGGTAAGTAATCACTAGCATATGTTCCTATGGTTCTTCATGCATGTAGAGTCTTCATGATATCTTCCAAGCCAAATGTGTAGGCTTGTGATTTACACCAACAGCTCCCCCTCAAGCCAAGCATTTTGGCTTAAGTCTTCATCTTCATTCTTCAAGTACATCCTGCAATCCAATCATATATTTGAACATGCAAAGTTTGATCCCATCCAAAGCTTTGGTCAGCAAATCTGCACATTGCATGTTGGTTGACACATAAGTCAACTGAATATCCTTGCTTAGAAAATTTTCTCTCACATAATGATAATGAAATTCTATGTGTTTTGTTCTGGCATGATAGATAGGATTAGCTGCAAGGTGAAGAGAACTTGTATTATCTCCAAAGATAATTGGAGGCCTAGTATATAAGCCCAATTTTGTATACAGAAGCTTAATCCAAATTGCTTCTTGAGTGGCATTAGCTAGCCCTCTATATTCTGCCTCTGTAAAAGACAATGCAACAGTTGGTTGCTTCTTTGCATACCATGAAATTGGTTTGTCACCTGCAAAAGAAATGTATCCTGAAGTGCTCCTCCTATCATCCTTGCATCCTGCCCAATTTGCATCTGAATAGACTTTTATATCAATATCTGAAGTGTAAGGAAAATACAAACCATGGTTCTGTGTACCCTTGAGATACTTCAATATTCTCTTGGCAGCCTCTAAGTGAGGTATCCTTGGCTTGTGCATAAATTGACTTAGCACACTCACTCCATATGCAATGTCAATTCTAGTTAAGGTAGCATAGTTCAAGCTACCCACCATACTTTGATAACCTGTAATGTCTTGGACTTCATCACCTTCATGGGCACTTAGCTTTAGGTTCACTTCCATTGGAGTGGTTGCTGCTTTAGCATCCTGCAAGTGAAACTTCTTCAACATGTCCTGTACATACTTCTTCTAAGTAATGTATATCCCTGAATTAGTGTAAACTACCTCAAGCCCTAAAAAATATTTCAATAATCCAAGATCATTGATCTTGAACTCCTTCATCATCTGACTTTTGATGTATCTGATTCCATTGACATCATTACCTATAATGATGATGTCATCAACATAAACACAAAGATATATTACTTCTAAATTACTTCTCTTAATGAACAGAGAAGTATCTGCCTTGCTCATAACAAATCCTTGGTCTTGGAGGTATGTAGTTAGCCCGTAATTCCATGCCCTAAGTGCCTGCTTCAATCCATATAAAGCCTTCTTTAATTTACAAACATAAGTTACCTTCTTAGGGTCTTCATAGCCAGGAGGTTGTGACATATAAACCTCTTCTGAGATCCATCCATTCAAGAAAGCAGTCTTGACATCCAATTGGTACATGTTCCAATTCTTTGATGCAGCTACACTCACCAACACTCTGATTGTTGGCATCTTGGCCACAGGAGAAAATGTTTCTTCATAGTCAATGCCTTGGGTTTGTGCAAAACCCTTGGCTACTAATCTGGCCTTGTACATGTTAATTGTGCCATCAGAATTTCTTTTCAACTTATAGATCCATCTGGATCCTATTACCTTCATGGAGTCCTTCTTGGGTACTAACTCCCATGTATCACTCTCCTTGAGTGCTTCAATCTCCTCATCCATAGCTTCTTTCCATTCTGATTTGGTGATCGCTTCTTCATATGAACCTGGTTCTTCATTTGACAAATCCTTTGCAAGATAAATTGAATGTTTACTAACAAGAGATGTATCATACCCATATCTGATAGGTTTTTTACTTTCCCTTTGTGGCCTTTTGAAAGGTTGAGCTGAAGATTCAGGTATGTCTTCAAGCTCCTTCATCTTCATTTTGCCTTTGGACTTCCATGCCTTGAATTCTTCAAGGTTGATTGTATCTTCATCATCTGAACTTGAGTCTTCTTTCTGAGTTGGTTCCTCCTTTGTAAGTTTTGGAAATTCCTCTTCCAAATCATAGGGTAGTTTGACCTTCCTGCATTCATTCTCATACCAAGAATCATTCTCATCAAAGATCACATCTCTGCTTACCATAAATCCCTTATTGGTAGGGTTATAAAACCTGTAACCTTTTTTATTTAAATCATATCCAATAAAAATGCATTTTTCAGCCTTTGGATCTAGCTTACCTCTAACCTGTGAAGGTATGTGTACATATGCTACACACCCAAAAACTTTGCAATGATCTAAAGATGGTCTCTTACCATGCCAAGCTTCATAAGGTGTCATACCATCAAGTGATTTTGATGGTAACCTGTTTATGAGATAGGTGGCAGTAGAAACACTCTCTGCCCATAGATAGTTAGGTAATTTCTTCTCATTAAGCATAGATCTAGCTGTCTCAACAATTAACCTATTTCTTCTTTCAGCTACCCCATTCTGTTCAGGAGAGTACCTTGTTGCTATTTCCCTTTTGATGCCTATGTCCTACAAGAAGTCCTCAAATTCATTGGAGAAGTACTCACCTCCTCCATCTGACCTTAGCCTCTTCAAATTCCTTCCTGTCTGATTTTCAACTAATGCAAGATATTTCTTAAAACAATTAAATACCTCATCCTTGTGCTTCATAAAGTATAACACAGTCCATCTGCTATAATCATCAATAAAAGACACATAATACCTTGAACCTGAGACTGAGGGGTCTTTGCTAGGTCCCCATACATCTGTGTGTACAAGCTCTAGATAGTCTTCATGCATAAATCCTTTCTTGGAGAAGGGTAACCTGTGAGACTTACCAAATCGACAAGCACCACACTTGTAAATCATATGTTGCTTGGATACATTAGGTATCCCAAGCACACATTGGTCCCTGCACATTTGCTTCAAGGTCCTTTCTCCTATGTGCCCTAATCTCTTGTGCCAAATCTCAAGCTCTGAAAGTGTTTGATCTTTATAACTGTATAATGCAATGTTCTTTGTATCTTCCAACTCAAAAGTAAAAAGTCTACCTGATTTTTCTCCTTTAGCTATCCTTTTGAATCCATGTCTTGGGTCCTCCACAAATGCTCCATATTGATTGAATCTGACCTACAAACCTTTCTCTACAATCTGACCAACACTCATTAAGTTCTTTGTAATGGTTGGTACGTAAAGTACCCTGCTCAACAAATTCTGATTACCATCACAAGTTTTAACATTACCAATTTTAACCACTGAATGTTTTGTATCATCACCTCTTTGGACTTGATGTTTACCTCTTGGTTCCTCAAGATCATAGAGTAGTGCCACATTACCAGCCACATGATTTGAACACCCTGAATCAATATAAAATAAGTGATCATCATTTGTACCTGACTTTGAAGTCATGTTCATGATCAAGAGAGAGTCATCCTGCTCTTCTGTGTAGTTGTTGTAGTCCTTTCTATTTGTGAATCCTCCTTGGTAGTTGCCATTGTAGTTATTGTTGTAGTTGTTGTTGTAATTGTTGTTGTGGCCTTGGTGATGGTTGAACCTTCCTCTAGACTGAGAGTATCCACCTCTTTGGTAGCCTCTTCCTCTCTGATTTTTGTAATTCTTGTAACACTCATCTGTGGTGTGATTTGATAAACCACAAATGTTACATGGTGATGAATTATAGGGTCTCCCCCTACCTTGCTTACCTCCTCTTGCAGTGGTGAAGCTTTCCCACTTGTCATCAGCCTTGATTCCATTAATTACCTGCCTCACAATTTGTTCTTCTTCAATTTCTTCTCCTATGCTTGCTAACTGATCTGCAACATCTTTGATCTTGGTCACAAATTCTGAAACAGATTGCTTAGGTTGCTTCCTTAGTGTTGTGAATTCAATCCACAACTGATTTTTCCTAGCCCTTGTATTAGAGGAAAAATATGATGACAAGGTTTCCCAAGTCTCTTGGGAAGTCTTACAATTTCTGATATGAGGTAAAAGAAAGTCGGATATAGAGTTGAGTAGATAAGACCTTGCCAATGCATCCCTTGCACACCATGTGTTGAGTTTTTCTTGCTCCTCCTTGGTTGGCAAACCTCTTGCTTTGAATGAGGGCAATTCCTCATCTCCTGAGATGTATCCATAAAGACTCCTTCCTTGTAAGTAGGTCTTCATCCTTAGAGACCAAGCTTGATAATTGTTCCTGTTCAATTTGTCAATAAATGAAGGAAAACCATCTCCCATTTTACCTTATTTGCTCTGATACCACTGTTGGGAAAGATGGATGGATGATCCAGGAAACTGAGTAGGTACTGCTAAACTTGATTTGTACTAGCCCTCTTTAGCTTCAGAATTGATTAGTAGACTTCCTTAGCTTTCTAATGACATCAAGAAATGGCCTATGCCCTTTGGAAATGAAGTGTGAAATGATTGAATCAAAACAGATAACTTTGGAAGTCATAAAGTCAAGAAAACCTTCTGTTTTGGTCTTGACACCTGCTCAATGTTTTGCTTAGTGTGACCAGCACAGTAGCAATTGATAAAATTCCTTCTAGGGGTATTCAATTAGCTTACTAAGCTACCATTTGCAAGTGGAATGATGTAAAATAATGAATGATGCTAAGAGAAATTAATTTAGCTACCCCCGACTTTTTAGGACTGTAGCAGAGATAGACTAGTGAGCACCTCGATGACGATTTCTCTGAATTGGCTGAATGAAATCACTTCAAACTTTGTCAAAATGTAGAGGACGTTGAGTTGAATCCAAAAAGCTTTGAATCACTGAATTTGGTGGCGTATTGACAGAGATATGACCTTGACAAGTTGACAGACTTTGAAGTAGACAATCAGTGAACACAGAGATAAATGATGTAAAAGTATCTATAAATTAACACTTGTGTACAATCCCATTGGCATGACAAGCATTGCCTAATGGTGTAGAGAGGTGTAGGCTATGATGTAGACCTCACACACACTCAATGACAGTAGAATGAAGCTCGGGAGTGATCTCTGTAACCGCGACTTTTCTTGATCACTTTTTATATGTGATGACTGAGAATTTGAATTCAAATTCAAATTCTTGGCTCCCTATGATCAAGCTTCTAAAAGCTTGGAGATATTCTCTCAATCAAGTGAACTACCTTTTCCACAAATCATTTGGGTAGGTGATTACAAAAGATTCTAAGTTAAATTGACTTTTACAATGAGGTAAAGTGGTAAGTAATCACTAGCATATGTTCCTATGGTTCTTCATGCATGTAGAGTCTTCATGATATCTTCCAAGCCAAATGTGTAGGCTTGTGATTTACACCAACACTTATGTGCTTTCACTCACACACTTATGCCTTCGCTCGCTCGTGGTCTTCATACCCGTCCTCACGTCTCCGTGGATTGACAAGTAAAGGAGGTGGTGCTTATGCTTGAGCTACACCAAATTTTGGTGCCGTTGCTGGGGAGAGAGCTTCGAGGACGAGCGTTGTGATGGTAAGATCGTAGATTTGCAATGTTGGAAGGTAAAAAAAAACTCTCATTTTTGTTCATTTTTTGATTTTTCTTCTTCATCTTCATCATCATCACCATCTGTATCTTCTTCTTCATAGAAATTTCTTGTTTTTTAGTGCATTTTCACCACTTTCATACCATTTTTCATGCATTATTGTGTGAGAAGGAGTTAGGAGGTGCAAGGGAGAGCAAGCACCTGTGTTTTTTCATGATTTTCTACACATACAAAGCTCAAAAATTTGAATTTCCCGCCAAAAAACATAATTCTGACTGAAAATCGCAATTTTCATAAAATTCAATTTTTTTCAAAAAAAATACGATTTTCTATTTCCCGCCTAAAAGCTTTTTGAAAAGAACATGATTCTGGGGTCACTCTCAGAATCGTGATTCTTTGGTTGTGCTCAAAATCACGATTCTCTAAATTTCTCAAAAACACGATTCTGAGAAAGCACGATTTTCAGTGGGCTCAAAATCGCGATTTTCAGCCCAGAACACGATTTTCTGTTGGATCAAAATCTCGATTTTCATAAATCATGATTTTGAGCCAAAAACACGATTCTGAGAAAACACGATTCTTTGTTGGCTCTAAAATTGCGATATTCAAAAACACGATTTTCATCCAAAATTGCAATTTTCATGATTTTTAAAAAACACGATTTTCACTAAGGTACAAAATCACGATTTTGAGAACACGATTTTCATCCAAAATCGCGATTTTTTGGTCATTCTCAAAATCGCGATTTTGTAATCATTCTCAAAATCGCGATTTTGTAATCATTCTCAAAATCGTGTTTTTCACGATTCTCACTCAAAATCGCATTTTTGGGGATTGCTCAGAATCGCGATTTTCATTAGTGCTCAGCATCGCAATTTTCATGATTTCACCAAAATCATGATTTTTGTGGTTGCTTAGCATTGCGATTTTCATTATCCCTCAAAATTGCGATTTTCATAAGAGTTCAGCATCGCGATTTTCATGATTTCACCAAAATTGTGATTTTTGCGGTTGCTCAGCATCGCGATTTTCATTATCCCTCTAAATCGCGATTTTCATAAGAGCTCAGCATCGCGATTTTCAAACCTCTCAAAATCGCGATTTTCACACAAAATCATGATTTTTCCAAAAGGTCCTGTTTCCCTTTTTTGACCCCTAGGATCCTAATTTGACATAACTTTTTCATCAAAAGTCCATTTTTTGAGCTCTATAGCTCGTTGGAAAGCTGAAGTTGACCCTCAAGTGGGAGTCTAGTAGATACCTAGGCAAGGATAGACAAAGCAATAGATCTTCAGAGGCTAGTGTCAACCATACAACTAGGTCTTGGGCACAACAACTAAGTGGTTATCCTTACGTACTAAGTTCAGACACAAGTGATTCAGAAATGTCTTTTAGCATGGGGAAACCTGCACGGGGCTCAGGAACTGCCTACCTACAAGCACCAGAAGGTCCATATAAGACACAATTGGAATATATTCGGACCAACCGATTAGGTGCTCGCATCTATGAGGATGGCCTGAGGCGATCAGTGGCCCAACTCAAAAATCCAGATCAACCCTCTGGACTTGAACACCCAGTAGTCAAGTTCGACGAGGGTTCATACATTGATAAGGAAGGAACCATGTATGTGGTCACCAACCTACCAGATAGGACCGATGAGTTTGGAAATATCATTCTTGAGAATGAGATAGGAGACCTAGAACAAGGAAATGTAGGACAAGGACCCCAGACTCCTAGAGGTAAGTCAGTTTTGACCAGAGCGATCACTCCAGATTGGATCCCTCAAGACAACAAAAGCATAGAACTATTCTTGAATAGAGAAATAGAGGAAGCCTTTTGGAGATTCAAGCCAGATCAACCTAGCCCATTGGGCATAGTCATCATCTACGAGTTCAAGGATCCACAAACACCAGACAAAGTTGTCTACGTGGATAACACATTAGAGAAAATGTTCTTGGTAACAAAACATGATAGACATGCATATACTTGGAAGAGTGAATTGATTTTCCCTCCACCAAGATCCAATGTTTCCCATGGCCTCCAAGGATTAGGATCATCCCACGCTCATGAAGCCCAGAGAGAAAGAACTAGAGAGAACTGAGGTAAGTTTTGCACACACTATGGGCAGAAATAGATAAGGATTTGAAAATGAAAGACCTGAAAGAGAGAGATATCAAGCACATAGGCAACAAAGAGATGAACATGATTTTCCATTGCTTAGACCCCGAGAGCACCCAAGAACCCTGAGACCCACTCAAGTGATCAAGGCAATGAAGAATTATTTTGACGGGACAGGAGATCCTTATGATCATGTGGCCGAGTTCAAACAAGTGTTAAGAGCTGAACAGGCCGAAGATTTGTTCACCCAGTATGAGGCATTCAGTTCAACTCTTAAGGGCACTATCTTAGCTTGGTTTCCACCACTGAGTAGTCGCAACTATCGCAATGTAGGTCAACTGCTAGATGAATTCATCGTAGAATTTTCCAAGAGTGGTATCAGGCATAACACATCATCTTTGATCCACAGCTTCAAGCAGACACCCCAAGAAACAGTGCGACTAGCAGGTAGAAGGTTCAGACAGTACCTAGAAAGATGCCCTCCTCTAGAGTTACCCACACCAGCCAAACAAGTGGCTTTGTTTTTAGATGGCTTAGTAAGCACCCAGTTAAGATCATATGTGCACTTGAAAGAGCCTAGAAGCATAGAAGAGTGCGTGCGGACCTGCATTGATATAGAAGACAACTTGGGTGAGGAGTTAGGACTATCCAAACTCTATAAAGACTCTGACAGTTCTACTAGTCATACCTCTAAAGCCTCCACTGAGCTGGATGAGATAGCAGGGCAAGTTGCCAAGAAGCTAGGAGTTCAAAATAGACAAATACCAAGAGTCACCTCATTGAATCGGTGTTATACTTGCGGAGGTGACCATATGGCTAATGTTTGCCCATTGCACAACCAGAACATGAGAGAAAGGAATGCTCCATATTACACTATTGAGAGAACATACACGAACCACACTGCTCAAGATTGTCCATACAATAGACAGGCTGTTAGATAGAATTATCAGCAACCTTATCAACAAGGTAGGTATCAGAACCAATACCAACAACCATATTATAGACCACAACAACAATATCAGGCACCATATAGGCCACAACCAGTCCTATGAAACCAACCACCAGCGCTTGCTAATGTAATTCCAGTTAAGTATGCAGTGGTAGAAGAGAACCTTAATAGAGCATTGGTGCTAGTGACCCCAGTGATCTGAGAGAATGACTCTCATGCTCATAGTTCAGACTACTCCCATGAAGGTAGTCCATATGCTCATTACACAGAGTCACCTGATCAACCCCTAGAGGACCTTGTTTTAGGTGTCAGGGTGACCATTTCATTAGTGAATATCCCCACTCACCAACTCTGGGACAAGGACATAACATCACAATACAAGGCTTTTGTCCTAAGTGTGGTAAAGACCATCTCCCCAGAGATTGTCCAAGAAACCCCTCTAGTGTGCCCAAGGTCACACCCATAAATGTGGTAGGCTTAGTGGTGGATTCAAGTGCTAGTAGCAGTAATGTGCCTCCTATAGAGGCAATCACTAGGGCACAAGCCTTAAAATAGGATAAGCTAGCTGAAAATGAAAATGGTAGAACAAGCTCAAGCTATACTCGAGACTAGTCAAAAGTTCAATTAGACAAACTCTGTCAAACCGGATTTGCATTTCCATGGCTTACTAGAAAGATTAGAGCAGTTGGTAAACAAACCACAAGTTTCTTTACCTCCACAGGCTCAACCAGTTATTGAGAGAGGAAGCTCACCACCAATGGGAGCTTATGTTCCTAATTCCACGGATGCTGGAATACCTCTTTCAATTCAACAGTACTCTCAAGGGTTCTTGCAGGAAATGCAAGAAGAGAAATGGGCCAAGGAGAAGGGTAATTCCCCTCCTATTCGTGAGATTGATGACCTTCATGATCAATTTCCCCAAGACATTCCATCTATTTATGAAGATGAAGCAGAACAACAAGAAGATGAAAGATTAGATTTTGAATCTAATACTTTAGAAGAGCTGCCATAATTCACTAGCCCTTGGGAATCTGAATCTCTTCAGATTAGAGCTCCCACAATATTGGTAAGAAACGATGACTCAATGGTTTCGAGGAACACTGAGGTCATGAAGAACACTAAGGTTCAATGTCATCTCACTGTAGAAGAGCTACTCAAAGAAAAACTTGAGCTATGGAATCATTCGAAGGATCAGGTCCTAGAACTTTATTCCAATATGCCAAAAGCAGGTTGTAAGAAGAAAGTACCAGAGATACCTCTAGAAAAAATAGGGGATATGTGTGAGGGTGAAGAAGGTAATACTTATCTTCCAATAACCTACCAAGGTTATACAATCAAAGCAATCATAGATTCAGCTATTGGTGTTGCTATTGCGACCACCTCCTTGTGGAAGCAATGGGGCAAACCCACATTAAGACCAACTAGAATGAAGCTTCAAATGGAAGACAGTCATTTTGAAAGACCTCTAGGATTGGTAGAAGGGATAACTCTAACCACTTGTGGTGTAGAGTTTGAACATACATTTGCTATATGGGACTTTGAGAAAAATAATGTCTATGAGATGATCCTAGGAAGACCCTTCCTACGACAATTGCAGATAGTACAGGATTGGGGAACCAACTCCTTGTACTTACAGCACTTAGGGGTCACCACCAAGGTCAGATTGAAGGATTACACCTTCAGAGATGTACCATCCCTATAGTGGAATCCTATCCACAAAGAGAAAGAAGATTCTATCTCTGTGCATTCTGGAAGTTCACCTGATCCATCTTGGTTGCATGAAGATACTCACTTGTGGATGTGCAAGGTTGCGGAGGAAGAGGAAAAACGCTTAAAAGCAAGAGAGGAAGGAACTTCTCCAGGAGATAGACCAATTAAAGACCTAGCCTACACACCGATGATCTTTCCAGATGAGGAATTTGAGCCTCATGGCTGGGTAGAAATCTTAGCTACCATGGACATTGCTATCAATGAAGAACAGTGGACACCTCATTGTGATGAGGAGGGTTATGATATTTCAGTGTTCATGTGTCAGCCCCTGCTAGAAGAATGTGACCCTAGTGATGTCATAAGAGAAGAAGAAGAGCATGAAGATGATCTAGAGTCCATTGTGATGGATAGTTGCTTTAATTCAGAGCAGCACTATCTAGAAGATGTAGGAGTGCTTACCCAAAAAGAAGAAGAACCTCTCACAAGTATTAAAAAGGTAAATTCAAAGGATGGAAGTGAGAGTAGTCAAAAGAAAAAGAAAAGAAAAACAGTAAAACAAGGAGAGGAGGAATTATTGTTTGAAGTACTAGAAAACTTTAAGAAATATGAAGTGGAAGATCGAGAAATTTTGGTACGAATGCAGGCTAAGAGAGAGGCCATAATAGGAGAAGCATATGATGACAAAGAACAGACCCAAAAAAATTGTATTAACCATTGAAGGAAATGAAGAGAGATGTACGTACATAGGAGATGACCTAAGTGCAAAAGAAGAAGCAGAGCTTGTAGCTCTATTAAGAGAATATAGGGACCTGTTTGCATGGCACTATAGAGACTTGAAGGGGGTAGATCCAAGAATATGTTCTCATATGATTCCCATGACGGCTGATGCCAAGCCCACCAAACAAAAGCCCTACACATATAATGATACTTATGCAGCTAAAATAAAAGAAGAAATTGACAGACTGATTGAAGTTGGATTTATCTATGAGATTGAGCATACTGAATGGGTGTCCCCCATTGTAGTCGTGCCCAAGAAGAATGGAAAGTTGCGAGTGTGTGTTGGAAGCAGCCAGAGGCATAGAAGACGTGGAAGCATGTAACGATTGAGCAGGGAGCCAGTCGAATCTTTTTTCAAAGAATCATGTTTTCGAAATACTTTTCAAAAAGCCTCCAACAGTGATTTTTATCACTAATGTAACATATGTAACATAGAAAAACCCTTTCCTTAATTTCTCGCTCCATTTTGTGCAAGCCGAGGAGTCCTTGAGCTTGAGGAGCTTAGGTAGAACAAGCGTATCAATTTTTGTTATTTTTAGACACTGTTTACCCTTTCAAATAGCATCTAGGACCTATTTTTAAACTATGCCGGTCACTAGATGTGAAACCGGTCAAAACTAGTCTAGAAACTATAAAAAGAGCTAGAGAGCTCATTTTTGAGGTTAGCTTGTTGGAGTAGAGAAGATCTTAGAGCTATTTTGAGCTTGTAAGAGTGTTCTTGAGTAATAGAGTTAATTTCTCACCTTCCATTGTGTCTTGCTTGTCTCTTCGTAGTGTGTGTGTATGTGTGTGTGCATCTTTGTGCTTCTCACCTTCACTCTCACTTCATCTCACATTCACAATCTTCATATCACTCCTATCTCTTCCGCGGATTGACAATTAAGGAGGTGAAGCTTCTTAACGTGGTACTTACCATTGGGCTAGAGCAACACCAAATTTGGTGCCGTTGCCGGGGATCGAGTCTAGGACGAATGTGTGATGGTAAGAGTATAGCAAGAAGTAGCGTTGGAAGGTAAAAATTTCAGTTTTTATTGTTGCTTTTACTTAGTTTTTAGTGTTTTTCACCTCCCCCGCACTCCATCTTCATCACCGCATCATCATCTTCATCTCCAAAAAAATCAAAAAATTCACCATATCCACCCATTCTCCTCATTTCCCCTCATTTGTGCATGCGAGAGAGTGAGAGAGAGCTTTTGTGCTTGCATGTGCTTTTGTTTTCTTGAGTTTTCTTGCAGGTATAGAGCTCCAGTGCATCAGGAAAGCTTGGAAAAGGTAAAAATTTCAGTTTCTGTCAGAAATTTCCGACTGTGTCAGACCATCGCGATGGTCTGCAAAGTTCGGATTTTGAGGAAGGCGAGTTCACCACCGTGTAGGCGACCCCTGAGTGTATAGGAATCCATAGCTGCATCTCAAAAAATTGCATTTTGGTGGACCATCGCGACGGTCTCAGACCATCGCGATTGTGTCACACCATCGCGATTGGCTCAGGCCATTGCGACGGCTCGGCCGGACCATCGCGACGGTCTCACGCCATCGCGACGGTTCATTTGGACCATCGCGATGGTTCGCGGACCATCGCGACTGTTCGGTTGACCCCACACCATCGCGATTGGCTCACGCCATCGCGCCCTGACCATCGCGATTGGCTCACGCCATCGCATATGTGACCATCGTGACGGTTCACTTTGGACCATCGCAATTGTTCACGTTGACCGTTGACTGACGCCATCGCGATTGTCCGCCTGTTCGAGCCATCGAGATTGCTCACTTTTGGACCATCGCGACCGTGCACTTCAGACCATCGTGACGGTTCGCACATCACGCCATCGCGATTGTTCACCTTCACGCCATCGCGACGGTCCCAGACCATCACGATTGTCTCATGCCATCGCAATTGTGCACCCCCATCGCAAATTTTAGGGTTTCATTTTTTGGCCAATTTTGGGGCTATTTTTGGGAAATTTTTGGATGATTATATTCATAGGAGACCCCTTAGCTCATATTTGGAGAAAAACCTGTTTGTCAGTTTTTACCCCCCAGGGCCTGAACGGTCATAACGTTTTCATCCGAAGTCCGTTTTTTGAGCTTAATAGCTCGTTAGAAAGCTCTTTACGAGTACTACGTGACCTCAACTGTTTTTTTTCTTAAAAGGATACGTCTATTGTTAGATAAGCTATTTTGAGGTTGACCTAGTTTGGGACTAGAAAGCCAGGGGGCAAGCATTAAAAAGTTGGGCAAAAGGGAAGGGACTTAAAAGGTGTATATACTCAAGTGCTTGATCATCCAACTGTGAATTGGTCTAATATTGGAATTTTCCAGGTCTAGCAAGGGCAATCAAGGGCAACCAAGGCAAGGTAGTGAAGGGCATAAAGCTTGGGAAGCGCGGCTTCTTAGGCAGCAGAGCAACCAGAAAAGCTGACTCGAGGTTGGAAGATTACTCAACCCCCTCAGTCAATTCGTAGCTTAGGATAAACGGTAGCATTGTGGAGTAAAGACGATAGGAACGCCTCAAGTTCAAGAGAATTAAGTTTATCAAGTTCAAGACTAAAGATAAAGGTGTGTGACACGAAAACCTAAAGGAAAGAACATAAGTCTGACGGAACGAGAACTCAAAGTACCACGGAAAGTCGAATTCCTGACGCATACATTAAGACAAGAATCTAAAGAAATCTAAAAAGAATCAAGAAAGTAATCACAAAGAATCATTGACGATCTGAGCGTGTACTGAGTGTGCAAGGAAGAAAATTAATGAACCTTAGATCGGGCAAACATATAGGTAAGTCAGACTGACAAAGCCTTAGATCATCAGAGGCAAGTGTAAGAACTACTGCTCGATCGTGGGCTCAACAATTGAATAGTAATTACCCCTACGAGAGCTCAGACACTAGTGATTCAGAAATGGCATTTAGCACAGAAAGACCAGAAGTAGGGTCAAATGTAGCATACTTAGAAAAACCAGAAGGACCCTATAGAACACAACTAGAGTTTCTCCGAACCAACCGCTTAGGTGCTCGCATCTATGAGGATGGTTTGCAAAGGCAAGTGGTGCAAATGCACAACCCCGATCAACCCATTGGATTGGAATATCCAGTGGTGAAATTCGAGAGAGACGCGTACATAGACAAGGAAGGAACAATGTACATCTTAAGTACGCAGCCAAACAATACGAATGAGTTTGGCGTAATTCAATTAGAGACGGAAGCTAAATCTCAAGGAAAAGAACCATTAGAAGAGCCTAGAACACCTAGAGGGAAATCTGTACTGACACGAGTACTAATCCCGGAATGGATCCCTCAAGACAACAGAAGCATAGAGTTGTTTGTAAATAAAGAAACTAATGAAGCCTTTTGGAGATACAAGACAGAGTAAGCTTTAATCACCCCATGGGGAGAGATAGAACAACCACGGACACTAATAGAGCGGATAGACAAAGAAATCATGGAATACCAGGTGGTAGAGATGATTTTCCTCTCTTTGATGGGACAGGAGATCCCTATGACCATGTTGCAGAATTCAAGCAAGTACTAAGAGCCGAACAAGTTGAAGACATGTTCACGCAATACAACGCATTTGGACTAACGTTAAAGAATACAGCTTTAACTTGGTTCCAACCATTGCAATAAAGGCAATTTAGAGACATCCATCACTTTTTAGAGTCATTCATCACTGAATTCTCTAAAAGTGGGATTAGACATGACACGTCTTCGTTGATTCATAGCTTCAAACAGACCCCGCAAGAAACAGTTAGACTGGCAGGACGTAGGTTTAGACAATATGTTGAACGATGTCCAATGCAAGAGCTACCCTCACAAGCCAAGCAAGTGTCATTGTTTCTAGATGGCTTGTTGAGCTCTAAACTACGCTCCTATGTGTACCTGAAAGAATCCAGAACGCTAGAGCAATGTGTAAGAATTTGTATAATACATTGAGGACAACTTAGGAGACGAGTTGGAACTCTCAAAGGTCTATAAGGACTCAGACTGTTCATCTCTAGCATCCACAAAATTATCTAGCTCAATAGAAGACCTAGCAGAAAAAGTGGCTCAGAAACTAGGAGTTTCTAGTAAACCTAGGGTGCTAATGAACAAGCGTTGTTACACCTGTGGTGGTGACCATATGGCAAATGTGTGCCCCAATGCACCACAACCTCAAGCCAACCCTAGTGGCCAATACTGTACAATTGAGAGAAGATACACGAATCATACGACTCAGGACTGCCCATACAACAAACAGACCGTGAGACAGAACTACCTGCAAGCATACCCGCAGCCAGGTAGGTATCAAGGCCAATACAATGCTCAGCCTTATTACTATAGGCCTCCTCAGAACTACCCATACCAGGCTCAACAGAGACCTCAACCCGTCTTAGCTCAGTAGCCACCCCCACCAGCGAACATCATCTCAGTCAAATACGCTGCTGCAGAAGAGAACCTAAGTAGGGCCTTAGTGCCTTCTTCACCTTTGATCATAGAGAGTGACCCGAACTCAAACAGTTTTGTTTCTACGCATGTAGATAGTCCACCCGCATATTACACGGAGTCACCAGAACACGTGGAGACATATCATTACGATAGTCCACTAGTGGAACCTAGTTGGGAGCCAGACTATGCTAATGTGATGTACACAAACCCAAATCCACGGCCCCAATTAAGACAACAGAGACCACAGGGCCCTAGAGGACCATGCTTTAGGTGCCAAGGAGATCACTTCATAAAGGATTGTCCACATCCTTCAATAGCAGGGCAATCACAGTACTATAACATACAAGGCTTTTGTGCCGATTGTGGCAAAGAGCACATAATCAAAGATTGCCCTAAGAACCCTGTTAATGCTTCGAATGTGACACCGATCAACGTGATAGGTATTGTAAATAACGCAGATGGATCCAACCCTACCTACGTGCCTATCCAAGCTATCACAAGAGCCCAGGCGCTCTTAGAGAACCAACAGCTTAATCAAGAGAAAAAAGCCAGAACTAGTGAAGTTGCAGAATCTAGTAGCAAAAAGACAAAATCTTGGAAAGATTCTAGAGAAAGAATAAAGAGAAAATGGAGTAAAAAGATAACTAAGTTGGAAGGAAGTCTAAAAGAGTCGAGAGCCAAAATCCTAGAATTGACTTCATAGGAATTGAATCAAGAGAATCCAGCTCAAAAATCAGGATCAGTTTTAGCGGAACCCATACCAGAAAATCTAGACATGATGTTTCGTGCATATCAGGCTAGATTAAAAGAAGGACCTCAGGTAGCTGAAATGAGTAAAAACTACCCTCGAGCAGATCTAGAAATTGAGAGAACTAAACTTTGCATGAAGATGGTAGAATTAGCACAAGCTTTGTTCGAAGCCTCTAGATATCTTAATTGGAATAACAGGGCAAAACCGGAACTACACTTTCAAGGACTAATGGAGAGGCTAGAATACTTGATAGAGAGCAAAGAGAAAAAAAATCAGCATAGGAACCCTATTGTACCAGAGACACAAGAAAGGAATGCACCATCCCTGTCTCAAGTACCCAATACAGAAAGTCAAGACAACCTGTCTTCCATACATAGGTACTCACATGAATTTTTGAGAGAGATCCAAGAAGAGAAATGGAGAAAGGAACAAAGAACCCATCCTCCTATTCAAGAAATAGACGACTTGCAGGAACAATTTCCCCAAGATATTCCCTCTATTTACGAAGATGTAGAGGAAGAGCAACTGAGTGAACACACAGGATTTGAATCTATTTCTTTAAAAGAATTACCTCAGTTCACAGGACCTTGGGAAGCAAAGTCTATTAATATGAGAGCACCCATGATAATAGTGAGGAATGAAGAATCAGTAATCCCTAGAAACACGGAAGTGATCAACAATACCAAAGTACAATGTAATCTCACTCTAGAGGAGTTGTTAAAGGTAAAACCAGAATTGTGGAAACATGTAGCAAATCAATTCCCCGAGCTTGCTACTACTCCCTCACAAATAGGATCACAAAATAAGGTACCAGAGATACCCGTAGAAAAGATTAGAGATGTAAGCGAAGGAGAGGAAGGTAACACTTATCTTCCGATAACCCATCAGGGCTACACCACGAAAGCCATCTTAGATTCAGGAGCCGGAGTAGCCATTGCTACCACCGCTTTATGGAAACGTTGGGGTAAGCCAGCACTCAGACCTACCAGGATGAAGCTACAAATGGCTGACGGACACATAGAAAAACCATTAGGCTTACTAGAAGGCATATCTCTCACCACTTGTGGTGTAGAATTTGAGCATACTTTCACCATTTGTGACTTTGCAAAAAATCATGCTTATGAGATGATATTGGGACGACCATTCATGCGTCAGTTGCAAATTGTACAAGATTGGGGAACTAATTCTTTGTACTTGCAACATTTAGGAGTGACTACCAAAGTCAATCTTAAAGACTATTCACATAGAGACGTACCCCCAATACAATGGAATACCATCCATAAGACACAGGTAGAGACGGAATCCGTGCACTCATTAGAATCAGATCCTTCTTGGTTGCATGAGGATACTCATTTATTTTAGGACCCATTAACCCCCCTGCAAAAGGTACACATGCTGAATACATTATTGTTGCCACAGATTATCTTACGAAATGGGTAGAGGCAAAAGCCACGAAAAAGAATGATGCACACACAACTGCAAAATTCTTATTTGAGAATGTCTTTACAAGATATGGATTGCCTATAGAGTTAGTGAGCGATCGAGGCACTCACTTTCTAAACCAAGTCATTGAATATTTGTTACAGGATTTTATGGTGATTCACAAGAAATCCGCACCATATCATCCTCAGGCCAATGGTCAGGCTGAAAGCACTAATAAGATCCTTTGTAACGTACTGACGAAACTCGTGAACAACAAACGTTCAGATTGGGACAAACAGTTACACCACGCTGTTTGGGCATATCGAGTGGCCTACAAGACCGTACTCAATGCAACTCCCTTTCAGATGGTTTTTGGTCAGAATGTTGTGCTTCCTTTGGACTTCTTGATACCGACCCTTAAGGTTGCACAAGAACATCAGTGGACCGGCCATGAATTATCAGCAAGAATAATGGACTTGGAACGATTAGGAGAAACCAGGCTAAAGGCAGCAGCAGGAATATATGCAGCGAAGAAGCGACAGAAAGCATATTTTGATGCGCATGTGAAAGATAAAGGCCTAAAAGAAGGAGATTTAGTTCTAGTATATACGTTAAAGCAACACACACGTAAGTTAGAAAAGCGAGGTTATGGACCTATGATCATTAACAGACTCTCAACAAGTGGAGCAGTACAGTTAGCCACTTTAGAAGGAGATATAATGCCTAATTACATTAGTGGCTGTAGAGTCAAGTTATATTAGGAACCTCTTACTGAGGATATGCTTAGACGACTCACGTTAGCAAAGAAGCGTAAGGAGGAAGAAAATAGAATACGAGCGGAAGCTCAGGCAGAAGCAATAGAACGCATTAAGCGCATGAAGTTAAGAAGACAAGGCCTAGGGAGAGAACATTATAACCATCTGGAAACAACACCCAGATATCCCATGGCCATGTGTCAAGTAAAGTCACGAACTCATCCTAGCATAGTGGACAGGAGACCATTCATTACAGTCAGGTTAGAGCACGGAAACCCTTTCCAAGAGCTCAGGGCTCTAATTGACTCAGGTGCTGCGACTAGTGCGATTAGATGGTCCCACTATAAGGACTCAGGAATAGAAATGCGGCCAATTGAGGCATATCTCATAGGGCTAGGAGGCATGGAAACCCCTTGCATGGGTGAGGTGGACCTTCCTATCCTCATTAAGGATGTGACCATGACAGCGAAGCTACTAGTGTGCCATGATGACGACCTGATAGAACCCCTAATCCTTGGCCAAGATTGGCTATACGATCACTTAGTGGACCTAAATCTTAGACAAGGCTCTTTACAGATTGGAACCTTAGAGCAGAAGCGAGTGATACCGCTTGACTTCCCTAACAGCATTCCGACTGAGGTTTGTAAGCCTAGACCCTATGAAATACATGCGACGGAAGACCGGAAGATCTTTGGTCAGATCAGTCACGTTACGTCTACACCAACCCACTCAGGCTTGGCTATAGATAATTGTCAATCAGAAGGATGACAGGAGATCTTCCCTGGGGCTTCCTGCAAACTAGAAGGGGCAGCTACCCAACCGCTAGGGTAGATGGGCACAATCAGTGGTCAGGTGGGTTGCATCAGCGACCAAATGAGCACAATACCCTGCGGTGCTCATCCTTCCAAACTTGCTGCGGACTGGCCTAGATTAAAGATAAATAACGAATCACTTCCTAATGGGCAGGTCACGCAAGTGTTGGATCTCCCTTCTTTTCCAAAGCAGAGCGTCCATTGGACCTCTCAAACCCAACCACGAAGGAGTCAACCACAACAGAGGGACCGAGATCGACGACACCACCAGACAAGGCAAAGAAGGCAGCAGTATCAACATCACAGAATAAGTGGCACGAGACAAATATGGGTGCCAAAAGGACAGCAACCACTGGCTATTGGCAACACTGCAGACAAGAACAGGACAAAGTTTCAAAAGAAGCAGAGTCAGTATCCAAAGTCCCCTCGATCTTCTTCTACAAGTACAAATACTCGGCAGATTTGGATCGCCAAGAAGTATCTTATCAATCGACCCACACCCATGCAGATTTGGGTACCCAAACAATGTATTATAGCCCAACCCTCAAGCCATGTAATATATACCCCTCAGAAATCTTTTCATCCTTCAATACCAACAAACCCGATACCACTTTTTGTCCCTCAACAGAAACACACCACCCACTCAAAGACTCTTACGAAATGGATACCGAAACGTATCCAAACGACTTCTTGTACCCCCTTATCTAACAATTCTCCCTCCCCCGTTTAAACTCCACCCTGGTAATAATTCACCCTCAAACAAACCTTGTATAAATTCACACACCATAACCCCACATCATGCATTATGAAAGCTCATCAAGAAATGTACGCATAATCTGACAATGTAGGTGTCTAGAGACATGCATTAGCTCTGCAAAAAATCATTGCATCAATCACTTCACGACACTTGGCTACACGGGTTACACATCGGTTATGGAAAGGGATTGCGGTCTCACCTTAATGGGATCATAATTAATTTCCATGCTAATGTGTTAATCTTTTGTAGCAGATCTTTTCCATTAGCTCGTCAGTCATCATGCGAACCGAAGAAGGACCATCAGAAGCTGGCCCAAGCACACCAATGGCCAATATTGGAGAATTACTCGCGGAATCTTATCCGACGATGCAACCACTAGAGTTTCAAGGTTTTCCAAGACCCATGCCAATCGACGATCCTCCTAGAGGATATACTGAGAAGATTCATCGTAACTCTCACTGGTTTCAAGGCCTAGCAGGACCCTTAGCGGACGCGGATTTCATATTTGAGGCCAATTTGGCATTTGATCTTCGCACATGGGCCAAGTACCAGTTCTTTTCAAGAGAATTTGAAGGACTGCAGAATACACAAGATTTAACGCACGGCAGGAGCGGGATTTACAGAATATTTTAGTGACCCTCTGCCTAAACCCAATTTTTACAGATGCTTTTACCTAGTAACCACCTTGACAGCTTCAGAGAACAAGGATCTACCCGGAACATTCATGTTACCATCCTTGGTAAATGACCCTCCATTCAGAAGGTTTTATTTGTCCAAAGATTTAATTCGTGCAGCTCTCAAAATACATGGAACGCATACTCCGACGGAGAGACGGCTAGTCCCAGAGCAGATGAAACGTGGTGATGTTACTAAGTGGGAGGATATTTCAGCTATAACCCCTGAGCTCTCCAAGCCATTGCGGATATGCATGTAGCATTTTGCTTTCCCAGCTCAGGATCGTTTTACCATGCCCCACAAGAGAATCTGGTTTGGTTTATACTTAGCATGTACTGGACCTCAAACGGTTGATCTAGCTAGCTGGATAATTGATCAGCTCTATTTGGCACAACATAGATGGGAACGAAAGAAAGTCATCAATGGGTGTTGTGCACTTACAAGGATTATATATATGTGTTTGGCATATGATTTACCCATAGAGCACGCCATGACCAGTGAGGAGCTAAAGGCATTTAAAGGAACCACAAGGAAAGCTAGAAAGTCTAGCAAAGGCAGAGCCGGAAAGCGGATGAGAGGCACTATCCCATGCCTACAAGTCCCAGAATCACCCTCACCACAACCATCTCCAGAGAAGTCACCGACAACAGCCACTCCCATGGTACCACCAATTCGTATACGGTTATCAAGACCAGTTACGCCGGAGGGCACCACCAGTACTGTTGCACCCCAAGCAGCCACAACCACAGAACCTATCACCACAGCAGCTGAACTTCCCACCACTATTGGTGCGGAAGCTTTCTCTTTTCCAATACCCCATTTAGAAGCAGAACAAGCAGAGCCACTGAACACAACGTTTGATTTTGAGATGCCCGATGCATTCTCCAATGAGTTCCAGTTTTCAGAAGGACAATTGTTTTCTCAAGAATATGAAAGGCCCAGCTATCCCACCACACCCCGGGATCAGCCACAAGGACAGATTGTGTCTAGCTCTGATGACGAAAGAACCGCAACCGATGACGACGAAGGAGACGACGAAGCTAGCCAGGGAACTCAGGAATCCCAAGAGCATGAACAGACAGATGGCCAAGGCCAACAAACAGACACACATGGTGATACAAGTACCCATGAAGATGAAACTTACGAAGCAGCAGCTTACACACTGGCTATTAAGAAGCTGTATAGAACTATGGAAAAAGTTTGGGCACACAAAAAGTTGACTGAGGAAGAGAGTCAAGCAATAATAGAACAGGAACTTGTCACAGGCGGATTCGAAGACGCATACATCAAAGGATTCCGCGAGTTAGTCAAATCAGTAGGCTCCAACGAAGCACTCAGGTACCTACAAAGAAAGCCGCTACCATAGTTTGACCCCCGCCGCGTACGACTACTTTCAAAGCCCGGCGAATACATTCGTGTACCAACAGGAGCACAATCTTCAGAACAAGCCAGGGAGGCACGCCTCGTCCCCGAAAGTTCGTTGGCAGCAGGAACCATCCTTGTAGATTCCCCACCCCGCGCTACAACTGTACATACCTCAGTAGTCACTGAAGTACCGACCACCCCAACCGCTCCTCCATCACCGCCCATCCCTCCAGCCTCCCCTATTCACCCTCCTTCTCCCAGACCAACATCTTCATTCGCCGGTGGCGTAGCAGAAATCGTCTTTACGACCACTCATCCCACAATTCCTGCACCCATTAGACCCAGTCTACCCCCTCACACATCCACCTTTCCATTCAACCCATTCCTCCATCCATCTTTCCCGTCCTTCCCCACACCTCCACGACCCCTTTTCCCATTCCCACCGCCATTAACCTTCTCCCCAGTCTCACCTCCCCGACCCACGGTAACCCCTATTTCCCCTTTCCACCAAGCTACACCAGCCAGCCCCCCTGTAAATTACTCCTCAACCTTTTTAAATCCCGTATTTACACCAGCACAAGCACCCACAGTCACACCCATATTCACAGTCACCGCACTAGACACGTCCAATGAGATGGACATCTCACCACCCACTGCACCATCACTCACTTCACTCACGGCACAAACATATTTAGGCACCTCACAATTTTCCACAATCACCACAGCATCCACCTTCCCACCCCCATTCCCCATTCCCGTTGCATCTACACCCACTGCATCTTCATTTAGCACCCCATTAATACTATCACCCACTGTAGATAATGCATTTCGACAGATGTTCATGTGTATGACGCAAGTCAACGATGAGTTCACATCTCTTGGCGATAATTACCAGCAGCTGCAGAGGACAACCAATGACTTACAGTTGCAGCTTAATTTATTGTCTATTGAGAATGCCTCACTGAACAGCCGATACCAGGAATTACGAGAGGCCTATCATAAATTAGAACTAGAAAGCGAAGAAAAAACCAAGGAAGCCACTGCTGACCTGGATAACTTATTAAGAGCCCAGACAGTTCGCAATGCAACGCTAACACGAAACATGGGCTTACTTAGAAGACATCTAGCAGCAGCAAAGGAGGAAAACCAGCGCTTACAGGACCAGAATCGAGAAAACTTAGAAGCGGCCCTAGACCATCCATACCAACCACTCAGTCCTAGCCGGTTCAAAGCCATTCCCTCAGACTCGATGAGGATGCTGCTAGAAGATCATGTAAGATTGCTAGATGAATATGACCGCATGAATGAGGAGTTACAGAAACTCAAAGAAGATCATAAATTACTCCAGTTACGAGCACCGGCACACCCAGACATACCAGCACCTGTGGACCCCTCTCCTGACATCTTAGAGGAACTCAACGCATTACGGGTCCAGGTATCAAACCTTGAATCAAGGATTGCAGTATATGAAGCACCACCAAGGCCAAATTCCCCACCTGAGCTACCAGCTGAGGAAGAAACTGTCACCATCCCGGTGGAGGAAACGTTTGAAGAGGCATACGAGCCACAACCCATCCTAGGCGGACGCGTCACGGCCGAAGGCCAGATGACTTACGAACTCCCGACCCCCGCATGGATGAAGACAATTGAGGAACTTGGGACAACACACTCAGCTAGAGTAGAGGCACAATTACATGCCATGGCGATGATAGAAGAAAGAATTTTACAGTCTCCATTCTTTGCTCATTTGGCCCCGCGACGATACATATCTGGGCATGAGCTACAGTATAAACTGTATTTTATGTTAATGGCTGAATACCAGTTAGCCATTGAGAAAGAGACAGGTAAGAAACCATCGCATGCAACTCAATTCAAGGAGGCCGATCTACCAATCAATGCGCAGCAAGGAGAGATCTATCAACCAGAGTGGCGAAAAGATTTACTACAGAAATATCCAGAAATGATGAGTACATGGGTAAAGGCACCTTTGCACTTAAAGTACAACCCATGTTGGGGACCAGTACCACGACGCCGCTCCTGGACAGCCATTGCTATTAAGGTACAAAACAATAAGCAGTGCCAGGACTGGTTGAATTACCCCTATTTTAAGCCACCCATCGAGTTACCAACTATAGGCTACATGATGGCTACAATTCGCCACTGGCTCCCTAGACTAAAGCATATGGATGATATAGCAGCGCACATGACTGTCAAAATCTTTGACATGATGCAAATGATTTTTAAAGTCTTCAGACGCATCAAGGCACCTCATGTAAACACCCCGAGCTTTGAGCATGGCAATTTCGATCTGGTATATGATATGAGTACAACGCCATCGCTACGGGTGTGTTATGCCTGGCATTGCAGAATAAAGTACCTACCGGCGTGCTACAAGCAGACGTTCGAAGAGATGTTCACAACCGGCTTCTGGGAATACCATTCAGAGGTATTCATAAGCAGACCTACACATTTATTATACTTATTTGCCTGTGAATAAATGGTCTATTCCACACACTATCAGCTCCCGCCACCGGAAGAACCACAACCAATAGACTGGGAGAAACTTGAGGCCGATCTGGCCCGAGGCATTCGTATCTCCGAGCATACCCTCGCTCAAGACCTCCTACAGAACTATATCCGGCAGACCTCACAACAAGGTTCTGTCAGGGACGACAGAAGCGAGAGGGAGGGGGGTGTTGGAAGCAGCCAGAGGCATAGAAGACGTGGAAGCATGTAACGACAGAGCAGGGAGCCAGTCGAATCTTTTTTCAAAGAATCATGTTTTAGAAATACTTTTCAAAAAACCTCCAACAGTGATTTTTATCACTAATGTAACATATGTAACATAGAAAAACCCTTTCCTTAATTTCTCGCTCCATTTTGTGCAAGTCGAGGAGTCCTCGAGCTTGAGGAGCTTAGGTAGAACAAGCGTATCAATTTTCGTTATTTTTAGACACCGTTTACCCTTTCAAATTGCATCTAGGACCTATTTTTTAACTATGCCAGTCACTAGATGTGAAACCGGTCAAAACTAGTCTAGAAACTATAAAAAGAGCTAGAGAGCTCATTTTTGAGGTTAGCTTGTTGGAGTAGAGAAGAGCTTAGAGCTATTTTGAGCTTGTAAGAGTGTTCTTGAGTAATAGAGTTAATTTCTCACCTTCCATTGGGTCTTGCTTGTCTCTTCGTAGTGTGTGTGTATGTGTGTGTGCATCTTTGTGCTTCTCACCTTCACTCTCACTTCATCTCACATTCACGATCTTCATATCACTCCTATCTCTTCCGCGGATTGACAATTAAGGAGGTGAAGCTTCTTAACGTGGTACTTACCATTGTGCTAGAGCAACAGTGTGTATTGACCTTTGTAGCTCAAGTGTAAGCACCACCTCCTTTACTTGTCAATCCGTGGAGACGTGAGGACCGGTATGAAGACCACGAGCAAGTGAAGGCACAAGTGCGTGAGTGAAAGCACAAGTGCGTGAGTGAAAGCACACAAACATGCACACACATACACACACGCGCGCACAAAGTAAGATCAAAGAGAGGAACAATGGAAAGCTTAGCTTGCACAAGAGTTCTCTTACAAAAGCTCTATTCTCTAACAAGCTAACCTCAAAAATGAGCTCTCTAGCTCTTTTTATAGTTTTTTGAGTAGTTTTGGCCCTGTCCAGACCTAGTGTCCGGCCTAGTTAAAAATTAGGTTCCAGGGCTTATTTGAGGCTCAAACGAAGTCTAAAAATTATGAAAATTGTTAGGATGATAGTTCTAATACTGTTCAAGCTCAAGGACTCCTTGGCTTGAACAAAATGGAGTTAAAAAAATAGAAAATGGTACTTATAATGGTTTTTAGTGATGAAAATCACTATTTTTGTAGAGGATTCTTTTGAAAATTTGACATACACTTCTTGGAGCTCCCTACTTGCTCTCTCTTATTCTATGTCCACTTCTTTGATGTGCTTCCATGTTTTATGCTTGACCTTGAGTTCCAACACTCGCCCCCCTCTCGAGTCTGTCGTCCCTGACAGACCCTAGTTGTAATGGTTATTCTAGGTTGCTTTGAGAGGGAGTGTCCATTCGGATGAACCAGAGCTCTCTCTCTTCCAAATGTGGCAAGGTTGGTTCTCCGGTTCTTCATTTGTCACTGCGAGCCTTTGCAAGTTGTAGTCCCTTGGTATGTGCTTCAGCCTTGGATTCCAACATGACTGTGTCGTTGTGAGTCTCCATTGATGACCTCAGATCGTCCAAGGATGATGTTCATAGTAGTCATGCCAAGTACTCATAACCCTTAATGGATGATGAGTAAGTGTGTTCGTGCATGGGTTGAGGAAATATGTGCCTTGTGCACGGCCTTGTAATGTAGCCCTATGCATGCTTACTTGGAAAATGCATCGGAAGAAGTATGGTGCAAAAATTGGGGGTCTTGAGCTAAGTGCTCAAGGGTATGCCGACGAAGAGGTTTCCTAATCTATCATGGTGATGGTGTTGCCAAAGTAAAGATACTTACCATTGTGAAGGTTCGACTGATGTTCATCTCTTCGTTTTGTACACCCGGCATTTGGGATGGAACTGAGTTGTTGATGAATGTCCGTGTTGATGGTCCACTGATGTGATCTCTTGAATGGCTGATCCTGTCTCCTCTTTTCAAAGCATCATTTGCCAAATACAGAGAATTGAATTTCTTTATATTCCTTGACAAACAACATTCGATAACTACACCAATCTTAGTTTCACATATTCTCTCTAGCTCACCATAAGCAGGAGTCTTCTCATCTAGTATACATACAAAGATTTGCAGGGTACCAGAACTACCCCGTGCAGATATCTCCCTGGATGCTCTCATACATGTAGTAGTTAAGCATCACTCAAGTTGCGGACCTTCAAGCTCTTTACTCCTACCATGGTAAGAGGAAACCATAGTTGTGGATGTCATGTTCATGCCAAGTTCTTGACATCTACCAAATAAGGAAGCAATTATATGATCTGCTAGCTGAGACACACTTCTATCCAAACTGATAAATGCCCAGTAATCGAAGGTTCAATCTTCAACTAAGCATGACTCATTCATGTTTCATGAGCAAAACCTGGGAACAAGTTCTTTCTTTTTTTTTTTTTTTAAGAGGAACAATGTCACAAAACAAGAAGACAAAGATTAGTATCAAAAAATGGTTTACATGTGTCAATGTGCTCTCGTGCATGGGATTCTCAATTGTGTCTATGCACAGCCATGTAATGTGGCCCTATATTAATGCATACTTTGGAAATGCATGACCTGAATGGTGCAAAAGACAAGGTTGTGCAAGGAGCACATGGTTGTCGCTCGTCGAGGCTTTCGATGTTATTTGCGGAGGTTGATGCCGACCTTGGTGGAGGTATCCATTGAGTCTCGAACTGATGTAATCCTCCTTATTGGAGTCCATTTTAGAATAGCATTTGGCACTGTAGAGATCACTTCAGGTGTCTTCCTCTTTGGATGCTTTCTGAACTGTGGTATCCAGTGTGGTTGGCGCTTTGATTCGGTGGAGGCTACTTGTACTTTTGGCTTCCAAACCCATATCCTTTTTGCATGTCTTCCTACTATTGTTGAAGAGCTGATTTGATCTTCCTTCGGTCTCTGTATGTGGTTCTTACCCTTTTCTCTTTTTGGCTTCTTTGTCGAGACCTTTCGCATGTGGGAGAACATAGGTTGTTGTGGATGTAAGAGCTTCTTAGGTACCCACATCTGTAATCGCCCTTGTTGAGCTGCAGCTAATTTCTTAAGCACCCAAACTTGTTGGATACCTTGTGATTGAGCTTGTCCGAGCTGCTTCCTTCGTCTTCTGGCCTGGTTGGCTTGCCTGGATGGGATTTGTGGGGGCAAGGCTGGTGGTTGCTCTCCTTTGCGTACCTAGATCTGCTTTATGCTCGGAACTGCTTTCTTATCGAATGGTGTCTTTCTATTTCAAGTACAAGTTGTTGTGAACGGTGGTGTTTGCCTGTGTGGTGGACTCACTACTGTGGCTACTTGATTCTTTGGAGAAGAAGAAAGATCCACCCGCCTTCGAACCTGTTCTTCCACGATTGACTCCTTCTGCATCATAGAGCTTTTGACACATACAACATCTTCTTCCATATGATTAGTCTTAGAAGAATTAAGAGAGTGTGTGGTGCCATGATCTAGGAGAATGCAGTTTTCTAATTCTAATGTAATGCATTGTTCATGTACCCAAACTTGAAGAATTTGACTTCTTAGGTTTAAGTTAAATGCATGGTCATAGATCCAATCTTGACCCAAGACAAGTGGTTCTATAAGGTTCTCATCTTGACTTACTAGAACTTTGACTTTCATTGGAACATCTTGAAGGTAGATGGGAAGTTCCACCTCGCCCAAACAAGGGGTTTCCACACCTCCCAATCCTATGAGATAAGCCTCTATGGGATTGATGTTCAACTGCAAGTCTTGGCAGTAGGATAGTCTAACTGCACTACTTGCTGCACCTGAGTCAATCAATGCTTTCACAGTCCTTGCACTCTTTCCTTGTCCTATCTCTATGGTCACAAAGGGACGTCGGTCAATGACTTGAGAAGTAGCTATGCCTGATTTTTGGCACATATCCATGTGATATTTTGGGGCTTTTGAGTTGACATCTAGGCCTAGTTGCCTTAACTTATTTTGCCTAATACGATCTCTGGCCTCTACCTATGCTTCTTCCCTCACCCTTAACTCCTCTTCTTCTCGCTTCTTAGCAGTGTTGAGTCTCGTAAGCATATCCTCTGTAAGAGGTTCTTGGTATAACTTGACTCTACATCCACTAATATAGTTTGGCAAGATATCTCCTTCTAGAGTGGCCAACTGAACTGCACCACTAGTGGAAATTCTATTAATGATCATGGGTCCATATCCTCTTTTTTCCAACTTACGGGCATGTTGCTTTAGTGTGTAAACCAACACTAGATCGCCCTCTTTCAGTCCCTTATCCTTGATGTGTGCATCAAAGTATGCCTTTTGTCTTTCCTTTGCAGCATAGATGCCTGCCACCGCGCGTAGCCTTGTCTCACCTAAGCGTTCTAGATCAAAGATCCTAGAGGACAATTCATGTCCATTCCACTCATGCTCTTGTGCTACTTTTAAGGCTAGGATGAGGAAGTCTAATGGTAGAACAGCATTCTGTCCAAAGACCATCTGAAATGGGGTGGTGTTGAGTACCGTTTTGTAGGCAACTCAGTAAGCCCACACAGCATGATGAAGTTGTTTGTCCCAATTAGAGCGTTTATTATTTACCAGTTTTGTCAATACGTTACAGAGGACCTTATTGGTGCTTTCGGCTTGTCCGTTAGCTTGTGGGTGATAAGGGGCAGACTTCTTATGTATCACCAAGAATTCCGGGAGAAGATTTTCAATGACGTCATTCAAGAAGTGTGTGCCTCTATCACTCACTAACTCTATTGGTAACCCATATCTTGTGAACACATTCTCGAATAAGAACTTAGCCGTAGTCTGAGCATCATTCTTTGTTGTGGCTTTCACTTCTACCCACTTTGTAAGGTAATCTGTGGCTACGATAATATACTCTGCATGGGAGTTTCTAGCTGGGGGGTTAATAGGACCTATGAAGTCTATGCCCCACTTTGAGAATGCACGCCCTCCCATCATTGGCCTCAAAGGCATCTCGTCTTTTCTAACTGGATATTGTGCACATTGGCATGTATCACATTTCTTCACATAGGTATGAGCATCCATATGAAGAGTGGGCCACTAGAGTCCTGAGAATAGAATGGTCTTGATTACTCGATCAGGACCGAAGTTTCCACCTGCGACACCGCTGTGTGCAGTTTCTAAGACTTTCAAATAGTCTGATTCATGAATGCACAGTCTTAAGTGACCATCTTTGCCTCTTCGGTATGGGTTGTCTCCTACTAAGGCATAGCCTTGAGCCTCTTGCTCCATGCTTCGTCTTCTTGCTAGACTAGCCTCTTTGGGTAATCTTCCCGATCTCATAAACTCTACCAATGGAGCACTCCAATCTGGAATTAATGATACTTGATAAAGGGTTGCATGCTCCACTGGTGGTCTCTCTCTGCACATTGGACAATTCTTAATCCACTCATGTATTTCTTTGTCCATGCTAGGCCAATACACTCTTAAACGTTTCAGATTTTGTAATGTGTGCTGTTTAGAATAATGATTTCCTAGCAATCCATCATGAGCTTGTTGCAACCAACTACTATGTTCATCGTCCTCAACACAACAAGCTAATACACCCTCAATGTCTTGTTTGTACATGCTTCCTACCAATATTTGATATTTTTTGTGATTTTACAATTTCTTCTTGCGATGTTTTTACATTCTTATTTGCAGGGCCGGTTAGGACTGGTACCAACTTATTTGCCCATTTAGGAACAACTTCTAAATTGAACAAATAAGCATTGGGTAATTCATCAGACACTCCTTGTGGTGACTCTCTTGAAGTGATGCGAGAAAGGTGGTCTGCCCGAAGGTGGGTTTTACCTTTCCTGACAACAACTTCAAAGTCATACTCCATTAGTAAGAGGAACCATCTTACTAAGCGTCCAGTATTGCAAGGTTCATTGACCAAATATAACAAAGCTTGATGATCAGTGAAAAACTTGAACTTGTTGGCCAATAAATAGTGCCTAAACTTCTTCACAGCATATACCATGCCTAACCCTTCTCGCTCGATTGTGGTATAATTTCTTTCAGCTAGGTTTAGTTGTCTACTAGCATATGCTATGGGCAAATCTAAATTCCCTTCACCTGTGGGTTATTGTAGAAGGGGAATCAAGCAAAAAAAGAAGAAGAAGAAGAAGATCAAAGGCAAAAACAACTCAATAAAGAATAAAACAATGATATTTAAAGACATATCTCTGCAAGAAGCCCCGGAGGGGCGCAACACCCATCTCTGCACAGAGCCCCACAGGGGCACGCATCAGGCAACAATGCAAAACATCCAGGTCATGCACGGTGGAAGAAAGAAAACAGGCTCAAAGCAATACAATAGGGTCAGATGTGTGCAAACAGGACAAATCAGAGGACCAAAAGTTAGAAAGGGGTAGAGGCCGAAAAGTTCAAGAGGGTGACTAAGAATAGCACATTCCTAGTCACTGGTGGCGTGCGTGGCAACCCAAATCAATAGGCAAGACAAATGCAGCAGGCTCTAGTGTAGTAGAGCTTGAATCAAGAACAGGCCGTCAAAGCTGCATGTCCGTTTAACTACAGACAAAACTGACCAAGGGTACCGTGCGGAGAAAAGAAGTAATCAGCCGACGAAAAGCTAAAGCCTGTCAAGGGACGACAGAGACGAAGAGGGGGAGAGTGTTGTAGAGCTGAAAAGAGCACAAAGCAGAGAAAAAGACGGGCCCCAAAATTTTTCTGATTTGGACATCATACTTTTGTATCATAATCATTCTTGTAATATATTTCCCGTTGTAAAGGCACTAGAGGAGTCCTCTAGATGCATACCCGCAGAAGATTAGAGATTTACCCATGTAAAATAGTAGGAAATTAGTCTTTTAGTGAATAAAGTGCCGGTCTCTTGTGTGAAAGGACCATTTGTAGGGCACTAGTATATAAGTCGAATGTGACTCTTTGTAAATAACTTTTTGCCATTGTGAAGAAGGAGCTCTACAGATTTTCGATTTTGCCTCTTTCATGCTGATTTTGATCTTCATTTCGCTCTTGTATGTGTGTGTTATGCTTGAAATGCATGTGTAGGACTGTTGTCTACCCCTTCCCCTTGGTTTTGAGCTGCTGTAGTGCGTGTGCAAGCTAGGAGGAGTGGTGGCACGGGTGTTGATGACTCCCGTCATTCACTGTTTTGGCCATAACTTGAAGCAGATTGATCAGAATCGAGTGAAACCACTATCGTTGGATGCGTCTCGTTGAGAGCTTCGAAACGAGTACCCTATTGCCTATATTCGAAGTTGTGGGCTGGGAGAAAATCTCAAAATACTAAAAACTGCTGTAAGAGGCTTGCGGCAAACACTTTCAGTATATCAGTGAGTGTGAGAGGTAGTAGTCTTTTCTCATGCATGCTAGCTAAACCACTTCATTTTCCATCACGTGTGCACATGTCTTCGTACACTTGGTATGTCGTTCCTTCGGATTGACAATTAGATGTGTGTTAAGTACCCACTATACGCACTTGTGTGGCAATTGAGGTACAGTCTCATTGGCACAAGTCCTTGAGTCTTCCCGACTCAAGTACACACGTTTTTGGCGCCGTTGCCGGGGAACACTCAACCAAGGTGCCTTCGTGATGGTTATAGACCTAGTGTGATAGAATCGTACTTGTAGAGGCAAAATTGTCCGCTGGCAAGTAGTCATTCACTTCAGCACTTGTTACTTCACATCTCCGAGGTGTGTGTGATAAGTTTTAGGTTTAGGTTTAGGAGGAGGGAAGAGAAGGAGGAGTTAGGGTTAGGTTAGAAGTAGAGGAGTAGTGAGGAGAGGAGAAGTTGGAATAGGAAAAAATCACCAAAAAATCCCAAAAAAATAGCAAAATTCAAGTTCTGTCCAAAAAAAAGTATAAAAACCAAAAAAAATTTGACTCATTTGATACTTGCTGGAGTTCTGGTATCGTCTGCGACAGCGATCAGTATCGTGGACTTGGTATCGAGTGGTTCAGGCTTTCCCAGCTAGAGATTGAGCTCCAAGTGCAAGCAAGAGTGGTTAGAGGTGTGATTTCAACAAGAATATTTACATAAAACTTACCAAACATGCACAAACACGTGATTAAACAGCTGCGCAGTATCGCGGGGGGGGGAAAACTGATATCATTACAGAACTTTTGTGTGATACAGAGGCCTAGGAGAGAAGAGGGGAGTAAGGAGAGCAAGGGGGTGTAAAAATTTTGAAAATATCTTGCATTTTGGCTTGAGTATCGCGATCGGTTGAGGTTTGGTATCGCGATACCAAAACTCCCTTGTATCGCGATACTCACCGAGGTATCGTATCGCTTGATACCGGACTTGGTATCGCGATACCATTTTGGTATCGTGACCCCGAGTTGGTATCGCGATCGTACAATCTTCCAAGGTATCGTATCACTTGATACCGGTCTTGGTATCGCGATACCATTTTGGTATCGTGTCGCTAAGCTGGTATCGCGATCTCACCTTGCTAAGTTGGTATCGTATCGTTACTAGCAGTATCGTATCGTGTCCTTCTTTGATATCGTTTCGCCTGGAATCTTCGTATCGTATCGTCTGACCCAACCGGTATCGTATCGTGTCACTTCCTTGTGAAGTATCGCGACACCATACTGGGTATCGTATCGTGAGGGTACTGGTATCGGTATCGTGCAGGTGTCCAGTATCGTATCGTCTACTTCTCAGGACAGTATCGCGATACTGTCATAAGTTTCGTATCGTCTGGTCTCATAGGTATCGTATCGTACGTGTGGTATCGTATCGCCTTCTCCTCGAGATCGGTATCGCGATACCACACTGATATCGTATCGGCATAAATTCCAGTATCGTATCGCCTGAATCCTTTGAGATCGTATCGTGATATTCCTAGTATCGTATCGCCGAGATTTTTCGTATCGTATCGTGCTTAGCAGAGGTATCATATCGTCTGCTTCCCAAGGTAGTATCGCGATACCAGGATAGTATTGTATCGTCTTGGTGTTTGGTATCGTATCGCGGTCAGTATCCAGTATCGTATTGTCAGGACCTCTGGTATCGTATCGCAGTCAAAGCAGTTCGCCGAGAGCAGTATCGTCAGGAAGTGGTATCATCCAGATTGACCCTTTCTTTTTGTCAGACACTATGAGTCATTGAGAGAGCTACTCAAGGAGAAACTCTGAGGCATAGAGAGAGACTAGGGGGGGTGAATGAACTTGAGATGAGGAAGAGTGCTAAGTAGTCGAAGAAGTGTCATATCTTCGGTAGGAAGCGCTGCCCAGGCTAGTCACCACTCCATCTACTCAGAAACCTCTAGTGATTCGGAAGAGGAATTACACATGGCTTCGGAAGACATGCAAGGTCCAACGCCAAATAGGAATTTCATGTCTACTGTTGAAGGGGATTACCGTACCTCCTTACAATATGTGTCCACCAATGCCCAGGAGATCCCAATCTACCTGGATGGGTTAAACAGATCCGTTGCGAGGATGGTAACTTCCCAGAATGCCACAATTGTGCCCCGACCTGCTGTCAAGTACGAAGGAGGAGCATATGTAGACAAGATTGGTCATATCTATGTTGTGACTGAATTTCCTGAGAGAATCAATGAAAGAGGAGAGTTCGTGGACCCAAACAACTCCGAAAGAACGCAACCTGAAGAGTTGGTATCTACCCCGAGGGGCAGGTCTCAAGTGTCACGGGTCTTGAGAGGAGATTTGATACCTCAAGATGATTACCTATTGGAAGTCTATATGATCCATGGATCAGACCTGTTGCTTCAAACCGACGTACCGGCTCCAGGGAGAGAAGAAAGCCCCATGACATTTTATGAGTTGAAAGACCCAGATGATGAAACTAGACTTACTTACTTGGATAAGGATCAAAGGAGATATTGGCCTGTGAGTGCCTTAGACAGGGCTCGACTAAGATACATGGGTACGCCTGTATTTCCTCAGAGAGATCAGGCAACTACTTCACAAAATCCTTTTGGGAATCAACATGAAACGGAGCAAACCACATCAGGACAGACCAGCCAACGAAGTGTGCCCAACCATACTCATGTACAGTTTGCAACTCCAGGAGTGCACACACACAATCAGGCCCACGCAGGGATAGGGAACCAGTACCGACCACCAGCAAGACCACAACCACTGTTAGGAAGACAGCCTGGAGTACCGCCGTTACGACCAGCTATCCCAGTCTTCCCTGTGATGCCCAGACCACCTGAACCAATGAGAAGGCTGAGACCTATCCAAGTAGCTAAATGTGTAAGAAACCATTATGATGGGTTGGGAGAGCCCTATGATCATATCGAAGAATTTAAACAAGTTCTAAGAGCGGAGCAAGTAGAGGACTTCTTTGTGCAGTATGAGTCTTTTGGGCTCACCCTCACAGGGACTGCTCTAACTTGGTTCCAACCTTTAGATCCCAATCAATTTGGAAACATGGAACAGTTCTTTCAAGAATTCATTGGAGAATTCACAAAGAGAGGAATTAAACACAATTCTGCATCTTTAATCCATAGCTTTAAACATAACCCTAATGAAACCGTGAAGACTGCTGCCCGAAGATTCAATCAGTATGCGGATAGATGTCCAGTAGCTGAGAGACCCACTCAACAAAAGATGATTTCACTATTTCTAGATGGACTCACCAACGGAACCCTAAGAACACTGGTGTATGTGAAGAGATTACAAACATTGAGTGAGTGTCTTCAAGAGTGCATTGATTTGGAAGACAACCTCGCCGAGGATCTCAAAGGTACAACCGACCACACTAAAACAGAAGATTTAAGGAGTACTATCACGTCCAACTCCAGTAAAATGGAAGAATTAGCAGAATTATTAGCAAAGAAACTAGAAGTCCAGGGACAGAGAGCTTATCAAAACCCAGTGCAAAGAGTGCCTGTGCTACGATGTGGAGGAGATCACCCCACACACTTGTGCATCCGAGGAGGGGCCGGTACACAACCTACGTATCCATACTACAGACAGCAACAACAAGGGACTTCTTCATACTACCACATCGAGCAAAAATACACCAGTCACACCACTGAAAACTGTCCCTTCAATAGGCAAGCACGGCCTATCCAACCACCTCAATACCAACCATATGGATATCAACCGAGAGAGCCTGGTAGGGAGATGCCTAGATACAATCCTTATCCAACACCAGTAGGAGCACCAAGACAATATGAGCAAGCACCGTATCCACCACCACAACCAGTACTGGGACCCCAGCCATCACAACCTCAACAAGTAGTGCCAGTGAAGTATGCTCAAACAGAAGAAAACTTAGAGAGAGCCATAGTACCAGCATCAATAATGACCAATGTGGAATCAACCAACCTAGGGTATGAACCTCCACTAGGAGAGTACTATCCATATGAAGCCAACATGATGGAATATGAACCAACATATGACGCGGCTTATTATGGTTATGAGGGCTACGATCAGACATATGGAGCAGAAACAGCCACCTTAATGTATACGGCTCCTAAAGCACAACAACCCATGAGACCTCCTGTTAGACCACCAGTGCAGAGAGGACCATGCTATAGATGCGGAGGGGATCACTTCATTAGGGAATGCCCTCGACCTTATAATCCACCACCACCCAGAGTTTGGGAAGGGTATTGCAGTGATTGTGGAAAGGAACATCTTTTTAGAGATTGCCCTAAGAACCCAGCCAAATCCCAAGACACTGCACCTATCAATGTGATTGAGGTCATTGAAGGATCCGGAAGTGATAAGGAGTACACGGTGCCACTAAAGGCCATTACAAGAGCCCAAACGAAACAACAAAAAGAACAGCACTCGGAAGAGAAACAAAAAAGCAACAAAAAAATAAGCCCTTCAATTCAAATAGTGGAAGATTCTGAGGACCCAGGTGAAAACCTCCGGAACCCTAAAACTCAGAAATGGAAGGAAAGACGAGAGAAACTCAAGGACAAATGGGCAAAAAACAAGACTATAAACAGTAAAAAGCAAACCAAAAAACCGAATAAGCACAAGGAACAAGGGAATCCTAAGGGGACCCCTGAGCTACCCGAACCTAGCTCAGATAGGGAGAAGCCAGGATCAATTCTAGCAGACCCAAAGCCAGACGATTTAGACATGTGGTTGAAAGCCTACCAAGCTAGAATCAAGATGGGCCCAAGCGTGGAACAACATGAAAAAATCTACCCAAAAGGGGAATTTGAAAAAGAAAGACTGACCATATGCAGGAAACTCATAGAAGTAGCACAAGCAACCCTAGAAAAGCCTATCCCAATACCAGGATTGCACCTAGTCTGTATGAAGAATGCTTAAAGTCCAATAACAAAGAACCTAGGAAAGAAGATGACCAAAGTGGCCAGATAACAACCCAAGAGGAATCGATGTCAATAATCCTAGATTTAGAGGCAGATTGACCAAAAGACTCATGGAACAGAATACGAGAGGAGCAATGGAAGAAGAACGGAGATAATACACCTCCTTTTGAAGAAATAGATGGGGAAGATTGTCAACTTCACCCCAACTTGGAGGAAGCGTATGAAGAAGTATCAAGACTTGACAGAGGAAGAGAGGAAACCATAAGCATTTCAACATTACCTAATTACATGGGAGAATACGAAAGGGAGTCAGTAATAATACGAGCACCCACAGTGCATGGAAACGGAAAGGAAAAGGTAGAAGAGAGTTCACACAATCTAACAGAATTAAAGAAAACAAAAGTACGATGCAAATTGACGGTGGAAGAATTGCTTCGACTTAAACCACAATTATGGAAGCAAATGGCAAACCAACTAGAATCACAGCCAGAGATTGGAGGACCGACAGAAAAGGAGAAGGAAAATAACTCCACAATACAAGTTCCTGTGGACAAAGTGGGAGAGTTTAGTGAAGGGGATGAGGGTAACACTTGTCTACCAGTCACACACAATGGGTACATGACCAAGGCTATTCTAGATACGGGAGCTGGGGTAGGAATTGCCACTAAGGAAATTTGGGAAAAATGGGGAAAACCTGCCTTACGACCCACACGCATGAAACTCCAATTAGCAGATGGTCATGTAGAAAAACCCTTAGGAATATTGGAAAGGATCAAATTAACCACTTGTGGTGTAGAATTCGAACACACCCTAGCCATCTGTAAATTTGAGAAAGCAAACAACTACGAGATGATATTAGGACGACCCTTCATGAGACAAATGCGGGTAGTACAGGATTGGGGAAGAGATTCGTTATACCTGCAACATCAAGGAAACACCACCAAAATAAATTTGCACACATTTGCTTATCGAGATGTCCCTCCACTACAATGGAATCCAGTACACCGAGAAGAAGATGACTTATCCATTCATAGTGCTGGATCAAGTGATCAATCTTGGATGCATGAAGACGCCCAGTTGTGGATGTGTAAGGAAGCCAAGAGAGAAGAGAGCAGAAGGCAACCATGGCCGATAGGACATCCTAACCATAGATCAGTAGAGGACCCCACTTACACACCTCAAATTTTTTCTGATGAGATCTTTGAGCCACATGGATGGATGGAAATATTGGCAACTCTAGATGTATGTGTAAACGAGGAAGTTTTGACGGTGAATGAATGCATAGATGAGGAAGGCTATGATATAAACCTCTATATGGCTGTCCTGCAAGAAGTAGAAGAAGGGGAAACCCTAGAAAAAGAATGGAGAGAGGAATATGAAAGCATAGAAATGGAACCGGAATTTGATTACGAAGAAAGCTGCTTAAATACTATTCAGAACCAGAAGGAACAGCAACCAACCAAGATCTTAGCAATTGAAACTGCTACTGCAATACACAGGCAGGAGGAGAACAGGAGTAAGGTAGGGCCGGACCCAGATCTTTTTGAAGTTCCTGAACACTTTAAAAAATACGAAGTGGAGGAAAGAAAAGTGGCTATTCAAATGCCTCGACGAGAGGCACGAGACGGGGAAGCGTATGACAACAAGGAACAAACGAAAAAAATTGTTGTGACAGTTGAGGAAGGAGAAGAAAGATGCACATATATTGGTAAAGATGTGTCTGAAGAAGAGGAAGAAGAACTCATATACCTTATCCGAGAGTACCGAGATGTATTCGCATGGACCTATAAGGATCTCAAAGGGGTAGAACCCACTATTTGTTCCCATCGAATACCAATGATAGCAGATGCAAAACCCTCCAAACAACGTCCTTATACATACAATGAAGTCTACACAGCAAAGATTAAGGAAGAAATAGACAAACTACTAGCGGCAGGATTCATATATGAGATAGAACATACCGAGTCGGTATCGCCACTAGTAGTAGTGCCTAAGAAAAATGGAAAACTGAGAGTGTGCATAAATTTGAAGAAGGTGAATGCAGCCACTATACGTGACAGCTACCCCCTACCTATCACGGACCATTTATTAGAGAGAGTAGCAGGTAAGGAGGTCTATAGTTTCCTAGATGGATTCTCCGGATACAATCAGGTAGCTATTGCGACCGAGGATCAACATAAGACAGCATTCGCCACTGAATGGGGAGTGTATGCATTCAGAGTGATGCCCTTTGGACTCACTAATGCTCCAGCCACCTTCCAGAGATTGATGTGTCATGTTTTCAAGGAATTTCTGAAAAAAAGCATGGAAGTATATATAGATGACCTTTGCACGTACTCCAATCAAAGACCCGATCACATTCCCGAGTTGAGGAAGATATTCAACAAATGTAGACAGTACAGAGTCTGCTTAAACCCAGAGAAATGTGTCTTCATGGTAAGGCAAGGGAAAATTCTAGGACACATAGTTTCAAGAAATGGAATATCTACGGATGAGGACAAGATTAAAGTCATCCTAGACTTACAAAGACCCAAGAATGCAAAGGAAGTGCAAGCTTTTATGGGACATTGTGGATACTACCGTAGGTTCATTCACATGTATGCCATAATAGCAAAACCCTTGTATCAATTGGAGTACAACTTTAGTGAAATAATTAAAAACTCAAGAACATGAGTTAGGAACCAGCTTAGCAAGAAAGCGATCCTTAGAGGAAATGAGCAAGGACTATATTCTCATAGGAAAACAATTGTTCAAACGAGGGAAAGATAACCAACTCAGATTATGTGTGCATGAAGGAGAATATCTACCCATATTAGAAATGGCACATGCAGGCGCTGCAGGAGGTCATTTTTTGGCTAAAAGAACTGTCAAAATGATTCTCTTTGCAGGCTTGTGGTGGCCAACTCTACATATGGATGCTGAAACGTACGTACGAAGTTGTGAGACTTGTCAGAGAACTAAATACCCGATTCGGAGAGATGACATGCCATTAAGACCCATGATATGCGCGAGAACTTTCACAAAATGGGGTATAGACTTCATTGGACCTATCAATCCACCTGCCAAAGGATCACATGCGGAGTACATCATAGTAGCCACTGACTACTTAACTAAATGGGTTGAAGCAAAAGCCACTAGAAAGAATGATGCTCAAACTACCGCAAAATTTCTCTTTGAGCATATCTTCACCCGCTTTGGCTTGCCTATTGAGATTGTTAGCAATCGGGGAACGCACTTCCTCAATGAAGTAATCGAGTCATTAATGAACGAGTTCTTAGTGATTCATAAAAAATCAGCACCATACCATCCCCAAGCCAATGGACAAGCTGAGAGCTCTAACAAGGTACTATGCACGGTGTTGACTAAGCTTGTCAATAATGGAAGGTCTGATTGGGATAAACAATTGCATCATGCAATTTGGGCATTCCGAGTTGCATATAAAACAGCCATTGGAACTACACCTTTCAATTTAGTGTATGGGCAAAATGCAATTTTGCCAATTGACTTCTTAGTGCCAACATTGAAGGTGGCCCAGCAATATGAATGGAATGGTCATGAATTGTCCCAACAACTAGATCAAATTGAGAAGTTACATGAGACTAGATTGCAAGCAGTAGCAGGCATTTATGCTGCTAAACGGAGACAAAAGGCATATTATGATGCACATATAAAAGACAAAGGACTTAAAGAAGGAGACTTAGTCCTAGTGTACACCCTGAAACAACATGCCAAGAAGTTACAAAAACGCGGATACGGACCTTTGATCATAAATCGAATCTCTTCTAGTGGTGCAGTCAATCTCGCCATGCTAGACGGAGACATTATTCCCAACTACATCAGTGGATGTAGAGTAAGACGATTCATGGAGCCCTTGACTGATCAAATGCTAGCACGATTGGTAGGTGCTCAAAATAGGAAAAAGGAGGAAGAGCGAATTAGAGAGGAAGCTCGACAAGAAGCACTAGAGCGCATTAAGAAACGGAAAGAGTGGATCAGGCAAAGAGATGAACGCTATCTCCAAGGAGAAGAGCCCATCCCTATTGCAAATTACCAGGTCAAAAATCATGATACAACGGGTATGTGTAAAATGCAACCTTACCTAAACCTAGGGATTGGCAAGACAGAGTACAAATTGATAGATGCATTGATAGACTCAGGAGCAGGACTTAGCTGCATGCGAAAGAGAATAGCAAAAGAGCTGCAATTAGATTTGAATCCCACAAAAGCCCGATTAATAGAAATCGGAGGTCACACCCTAGAATGTATTGGAACCACGAATGTGTCCCTCCACCTAGGAAATTCCTCCATGGCACAGAGAGTTCTAGTGTGCAAAAATGAAGATTTGATAGAAGACTTCATCCTAGGACACGACTGGATCATAGAGACTGAGGCGTGTATCCATCTAGCTCAAGGCTATATTTCGGCTAAGATAGGGCATAAGGATATTTTCAGCTTACTTGAAGAGAAACCTTGTATTCAAACAAATATCATACAAAGATCAGCGGAAGTTCAGAAAACGACTTTAGAAAGTATCAACAATCCTCAAAATTCTGAAACCAAATGCATAGAAGCTGAAACTTCAATCCTAGCGACGTCAGCAGTAGAATCGAAGTCATCCAATGCAGTTGAGGAAAAGCCAACCATTAAGGAGACCTGCTCTCCCACACCTGCTCAAAACATCAAAAGATTGCACTACTAGAAACCAACAAGCAGATACCCATATCAAGGCCCACCCAAATATAAGTGGGTACGTAGGGATCAAAAGCTGAGTCGAGAAACGTCCGCACCCACTCTTAAGAAGGAAACAGGAATCACCAAACCAGCTTCACAGAAGTACATACCAGAAGAAACAGTGCAAGTATGGATCCCTAAGACCTTGCTTGAAGCTCAAAGATCGCGACTTCAGATATGGATTCCCAAAAAGCTCACACAAGCAGCTAAACAGGCTTTAAAAACAAAGGAAGAGGTACTACATCAGACAAGGCGAAAGCCAACAACACATAAGAGTCATCCGGGAAACTGGAAAAGCAATGTCAATTTCACTCGGACAATGGAGGAAGCAAACAGAACACAAGAAGCTGTAAGGACAAAGGAAACGAAACGACCTCTCTTAGTGTTCACGAAAGGGATCTGGAAACCAAAGCAACCACGAGGAGCGGAGAATCGAAGAGATAAAGCTTCCCATTGCACTCATGAAGTTTCTAATGCACCTCAAGTAAGCATGATAGGGCCACAATACCAGGCCAAGCATTCGGCACAAGATGTACCTTATCAAACTAGTGGTGCACATTCTCCAAACGAGAGTAGATCTTAGCTTCATTTTAAATAGGAATGGACCTACTATGTATATAAATAAATGCTTCGGCTACACTGGCTTTTATTTTCTTTTAGCAACAAAAACCAAATTGAAAAAAAATGTGCGTGGTAAGAGATCTCACTCATGGATTAATGGGGAGACGGAGTGACGATGACAATAATCACTACATTGCACTACATCATTGTATACAGTTATGTGACGCTAATGCACTTTTATGTACAAGTGCAGATGGCTTCTGAAGATTCTGAAGCAACCGTACAAGAGGAAGTGATGGATTTTCCTCCCCAGAGTATCACAAAGGCCAAGGGACACTGGTTCCGCGAAGACCAGCCTGCAGGGGATTATCTGTTCCTTGCAACAATTAAAATCATGGACACAGATCATCTGTTTCCAATAATGTCCCAGGATTTTCGAGTGCAACATACACTTCCTTCTGCTGAAGATACCATGAAGAAAGCAGGCATACATAAATATTTTGAACTGCCAATCTATAAGCCTGATTTTCAACGATGCACTCAAGTTATGAATACACTACAACCAGCACTACATGATCCTTTGGTACCAGAAGCTAGAGTAATGGATAAAGCAGGTGAATGGGTGATTATTCAATTCACACATAAATAAATCAAGGAAGCCTTTGGATGGGAGAAGGATGGGGTCACAATAGTGAAAGAAGAAAGTAAAGGTGCAAAGACCCGGACCTTCATCGACATCAACCGTGTGGACATAGAGGATGAGGTCCGATTGATCCACAACCACTTTTGTTTCCCGAATATGCACAGATACACGGCTCCACAAAAGATCATTGTGCAATTATTGTCCCATGCCATCAAGAAAATTGGGAATCAAATCAATTTGACTCCATATGTTCAAGAAAGGTTGTTCAAGGCCAAGAAGCAATGGAAGAATAAAAAGTTCCTAAATGGCAGTGTGGCACTAACCATCCTGATCTACCATGCCTTAGGAATGAGGGAACATTTACAAGAAATGCCATCATCAACCGTCCTGGCTCAATATGCCAAAGTCGCGACCGTTCCTAAGAAAAAGAAAGGAGCAAATGTTGTGGAAGTGGCAGAAACAAGCTCTCAACCTAGAATGAGAGGTACCAAAAGATTCTGGGAAGCCAAGCTACATGAAGAAGACACACCAACTACTAAGAGGATCCATGTACTCCCCAAAACTACTATTGAAGGAAAGAAAGAAATAACGGCAAAAGACTTGACAGATGCTCTGGAAGAGACCCATCGATATACAGAAGGACAAGTCAACTTACGTGTCCAGGGTCATCATTATCAGTAGTCAGAACAAGCAAGGGAAACAAAGAGCAAACTCACAAAAGTACATAGATATCAGGAAATAGGGCTAGATAACTCTAGTTCTGGATCAGACGGCCAAGAGGAGCCCAATACCTCGTTATTGGATGTCGATATTCAAAGCGAATCAAAAGATGACGGCCAATGGGAGGAATTAAATGAAGTAAATTATAACGAAGAACAAAAAGACCTCAAGCAGGAGGATCCCACAACGAACGTCGATCAAAGTATTAGGAGCAAGGAAGCAAAAATGGAAGGTCTGCATACTTTAAAACTTAATGAAAGTTCCAACATCCAAATCAAGGAGGCCACACCACCCCAAAAAATACGCATGAAGATCCCAAAGAAGGAATGTCAGGAAACACAAAAGGAAGACGAAGAACCCTTTACACCCATAAGGGTTGTGGCAGAACCGTCTCCCATGGATGTTACATTTCAAGGGAGTGCCACTAAGGTTATTGATGTGGACGAAGACGAAGCAGAACCGCAAGTGCACTTACAAATCAGACAACCGCACAATGAAACGATCCATAGCGAAAAAGGAAAAGATGTACAAACAGGAGAAACCCCAGATATACAAAAGACATGGCTGAATGTGGATATAGCTCAGCTCAAGCCTATGGTGCAGGACATGATCAGAACAGCACTAGACACACAGCAATTAATGCTGGATGCTGATGAAGACTATGACCAAGCCATGCAGGACAAAATCGAACTTCAAAAATGGGGTAAGAATCTCTCTACTGAGCTAGAGACAGTAAAAGAACAGGTAGTAGAAAAAGAAACTGAACTGAAAGAAATCAAAAGCAAATACAGCCTGCTAGAGACAGAAAAGGAGCAATTAAAAGAACAACTACAAGAAGTCACCAAAAAACTACAAGCAAATGAGGCTGAAAAGGCACGCATGACATCAAGAAGCAAAATTCTGGAATCACAGATTAAAGCGTACATGGATGAAGCAGAGGCATTAAGACAACGGAACAAAGAGCTTATGGCCGCTCTTTTAAGTGATCAACCAGTCGAAGTGCAAGCCCAACCGGAAAGGGACATCAAGGGATTAGAAGAGAAAGTGATTATGTATGAAGATCAGCTCAAGAAGGAGCAAGATACAATTGCCGAATGGGAGAAAAGGTACATGGACGACACGGCTGCCTTGAGAGCCAAATGGAAGAAAGCTGAAAATGACTATCTACGACAATGTAAAGAAGATACAGATCAGATGGACATTGTAGTACAAGAACTTCTGAAACACAAGGATATGATTGCCAAGGCCACTGAAGAACTCAAACAGAAGAATGAATGTATTAAGGAACTTCAGGAACGGCTAGAACAAAAAGGAAAAGAGGGGACACCAGTAGTTCCAACTTCTGCATAGGCTACTGTGGAGACTGAGGTATGTCCTCTATCTTCCCCCTCATATCATTCACCGGTAAAGGAGGAAAAGGAGGTTCACATTGAACCTAACACTCGGGAAATTGCAGAACTGAGCAGACCAAAAAGGGCACTACTGGTATCCCAACTTACGGCAGAATTTGAAGATCAGATCATCAGGATCATGAAAGAAGCTCAAATAGAAAATAAACAACTAGAACAAATTTTGAAGCCCTTTAATGTACCATACGGACTACTTAACGAACAAACTCGATATTATATAAAGTCTGCAACGAATAAAGATCCGCACCACAACCTTCAATTCAGGCATGACACTTTCAATTACACTCAAGAGGAGTTCGAGAAGGCGGATCCGATATGGCGACGAAAGATTTTAGAGAAACATCCAACGTTGCGGGTACAGTGGGAAGCATCACCGTATGCACTTCAAGTCAATCCATCTTTTTGTCCTGTACCCCGTAGACGATCTTGGACGCAATTTTGGGAAGGACAGCGCCAAGGTAATATCAATAATCAGTGGCTCAACTACCCTCTACTACCTAGTCCACCACATAATTATCTACCAACCGAAGAATACATGGTCAAGACAATGGAATTTTGGATTGCCAGATATGCTACAGTGCCAGATTTAGCAGTCAAAATGACTAACAAAATATTCAGCATGCTATTGACAGTGATAAAGGTTTTCAAACATGCCAAATACACATTTTTGAATTTCATTGGCATTACGCAAGGTTCAGAAGCTTTAATTTTTGATTTATCTACTATTCCCAGCCGACTAACTATTATGGCATATTATTCTCGCCTCATGCTTTTGCCATCGACATATATGCAGATTTTTGAAGAAGCATTCTTTAGAGGCTTCTTTGAAATTGATTCAGAGATTTTTGTTAAAATGACTTCAAATTTGAATGCAAGACTGGTGGCCTATGAAACAAGTTTCTTTGCTGATCATCGACAGGCGCCAGAAGACGGAGTAAAGTCTCAGCAATGGAAGGAATTCATGCTGTGTCATGCGAATTTGCTAAATCAAAGAGAGCAACAAGCCATACAAACTTACACACGTCGCCACAAAAAGCCTGTCGAGGACGACAGAGTTCAGGAGGAGGGACGTGTAGAAGGGAAATCAAGCAAAAAAAGAAGAAGAAGAAGATCAAAGGCAAAAACAACTCAATAAAGAATAAAACAATGATATTTGAAGACATATCTCTGCAAGAAGCCCCACAGGGGCGCAACATCCATCTCTGCACAGAGCCCCGCAGGGGCACGCATCAGGCAACAATGCAAAACATCCAGGTCCTGCACGGTGGAAGAAAGCAAACAGGCTCAAAGCAATACAACAGGGTCAGATGTGTGCAAACAGGACAAATCAGAGGACCAAAAGTTAGAAAGGGGTAGAGGCCGAAAAGTTCAAGAGGGTGACTAAGAATAGCACATTCCTAGTCACTGGTGGCTTACGTGGCAACCCAAATCAACAGGCAAGACAAATGCAGCAGGCTCTAGTGTAGTAGAGCTTGAATCAAGAACAGGCCATCAAAGCTGCATGTCCGTTTAACTACAGACAAAACTGACCAAGGGTAGCGTGCGGAGAAAAGAAGTAATCAGCCGACGAAAAGCTAAAGCCTGTCAAGGGACGACAGAGACGAAGAGGGGGAGAGTGTTGCAGAGCTCAAAAGAGCACAAAGCAGAGAAAAAGACGGGCCCCAAAATTTTTCTGATTTGGACATCATACTTTTGTATCATAATCATTCTTGTAATATATTTCCCGTTGTAAAGGCACTAGAGGAGTCCTCTAGATGCATACCCGCAGAAGATTAGAGATTTACCCATGTAAAATAGTAGGAAATTAGTCTTTTAGTGAATAAAGTGCCGGTCTCTTGTGTGAAAAGACCATTTCTAGGGCACTAGTATATAAGTCAAATGTGACTCTTTGTAAAGAACTTTTTGCCATTGTGAAGAAGGAGCTCTACAGATTTTCGAGTTTGCCTCTTTCATGCTGATTTTGATCTTCATTTCGCTCTTGTATGTGTGTGTTATGCTTGAAATGCATGTGTAGGACTGTTGTCTACCCCTTCCCCTTGGTTTTGAGCTGCTGTAGTGCGTGTGCAAGCTAGAAGGAGTGGTGGCGCGGGTGTTGATGACTCCCGTCATTCACTGTTTTGGCCATAACTTGAAGCAGACTGGTCAGAATCAAGTGAAACCACTATCATTGGATGCGTCTCGTCGAGAGCTTCGAAACGAGTACCCTATTGCCTATATTCGGAGTTCTGGGCTGGGAGAAAACCTCAAAATACTAAAAACTGCTGTAAGAGGCTTGCGGCAAACACTTTCAGTATATCAGTGAGTGTGAGAGGTAGTAGTCTTTTCTCATGCATGCTAGCTAAACCACTTCATTTTCCATCACGTGTGCACATGTCTTCATACACTTGGTATGTCGTTCCTTCGGATTGACAATTAGATGTGTGTTAAGTACCCACTATACGCACTTGTGTGGCAATTGAGGTACAGTCTCATTGGCACAAGTCCTTGAGCCTTCCCGACTCAAGTACACAGTTGTGCTAGCACACATCCGATCGCATGATTGGAGGCCTCCACATGGACATGGAATGGCTTACTCGAATCTGGGATTGTCAATATTGGTGCTGTGCACAAACGTCTTTTTAGCTCATTGAAGGAGTTCTCACATTCGTCGTTCCACTCAAAATTAGACAACAAGGCATAAAGGGGTCTAGCTATGATCGCGTACATGTGGATAAAGCTACAGTAATATCCACAATGGCCCATAAAAGCTTGAACCTCTTTAACATTCCTCGGCCTTGGCAGCTCCGCTATGGCTCGTACCTTATCTTCATCTGTTGAGATTCCATTCTTGGAAACAATATGACCTAATATTTTACCTTGACGCACCATGAACACACACTTTTCTGGGTTCAGACACACTCGATATTCTCTACACTTGTTGAAGATCTGTCTGAGCTCAGGGATGTGGTATCTTCTTTCTTGGGAATGAGCACATAAATCGTCCACAACTTATAAGCTCTTTCGCAAGAACTCTTTGAAGACATGACACATGAGCCTTTGGAATGTTGCAAGTGCATTGGTGAGCCCAAATGGCATCACACAAAATGCAAAGATTCCCCACTCTGTGGCAAAAGCTATTTTGTGTTGATCTTCTGGGGCAATGGCTACTTGATTCTAACCTAAAAATCCATCAAGGAAGCTATAGACTTCCTTGCCTGCAACACGCTCCAATAGGTGTTCCGTGATTGGAAGTGGATAACTATCTCTGATCGTAGCGGCATTAACTTTTTTAAGGTTAATACACACTCGCAACTTCCCGATCTTCTTGGGCACCAATACAATGGGGGACACCCATTCAATATGCTCAATCTCATAGATAAATCCAGCTTCAATCAGCCTATCAATTTCTTCTTTTATCTTGGCTGCATAAGTGTCATTGTATGTGTAGGGCTTCTGTTTGGTGGGCTTGGCATCAGCAGTCATGGGGATAGTATGAGAGAAAATTCTTGGATCTACCCCTTTCAAGTCTCTATAGTGCCACGCAAACACATCCCTATATTCCCTTACTAGAGCTACAAGCTCCATTTCTTCTCTTGCATTTAGGTCATCTCCTATATATGTGCATCTCTCTTCATTCTCTTCAATGGTCACTACAATTTTCTTGGTCTTTTCTTTATTATCATATGATTCTCCTATGATGGCCTCTCTCTTAGGCATGCGTACCAAAATTTTGCGGTCGTCAACTTCATATTTCTTGAAGTTTTCTAGTACTTCAAACAATGATTCCTCCTCTTCTGGTTTCACTGCTTTTCTTTTCTTTTTCTTTTGACTGCTCTCACTTCCATCCTTTGAATTTACCGTTTTAATACTTGTGAGAGGTTCTTCTTCTTTCTGGGTGAACACTCCTATATCTTCTAGATAGTGTTGTTCTGAGTTAAAGCAACTATCCATCACAATGGACTCTAGATCATCGTCATTCTCTTCCTCTTCTATGACATCACTAGGGTCACATTCTTCTAGCAAGGGCTGACACATGAACACTGAAATATCATAACCCTCCTCATCACAATGAGGTGTCCATTGTTCTTCATTGACAGCAATGTCCATGGTGGCTAAGATTTATGGCCATCCATGAGGCTCAAATTCCTCATGTGGAAAGATCATCGGTGTATAGGCTGGGTCCTTAATTGGTCTATCTCCTGGAGAATTCCCTTCTTCTCTTGCCTTTAAGCCTTTTTCCTCTTCCTCCGGGACTTTTCACATCCACAAATGAGTATCTTCATGCAACCAAGATGGATCAGGTGAACTTTCAGAATGCACAGAGATAGAATCTTCTTTCGCTTTGTGGATAGCATTCCACTGGTGGTACATCTCTGAAGGTGTAATCCTTCAAATTGACCTTGGTGGTGACCCCTAAGTGCTACAAGTATAAGGAGTTGGTTCCCCAATCTTGAACTATTTGCAATTGTTGTAGGAAGGGTCTGCCTAAGATCATCTCATAGACATTATTTTTCTCAAAGTCACATGTAGCAAATGTATGTTCAAACTCTACACCACAAGTGGTTAGAGTTATCCCTTCGAGCAATCCTAGAGGTCTTTCAAAATGACCGTCGGCCATTTGAAGCTTCATTCTAGTTGGTCTTAATGTGGTTTTGCCCCATTGCTTCCACAAGGAGGTGGTCGCAATAGCAACACTAGCACCTGAATCTATGATTGCTTTGGTTGTGTAAACTTGGTAGGTGATTGGAAGATAAGTATTAGCTTCTTCACCCTCACACATGTCCCCTATTTTGTCTAGAGGTATCTCTGGAACTCTCTGTTTAGAGCCTGCTTTTTGCATATTGGAATCAAGTTCTGGAACGTGATCCTTCACATGATTTCATACCTTAGGTTTTGCTTTGAGCAGCTCTTCTACCGTGAGGTGACATTGAACCTTAGTGTTCTTCACAATATCAGTGTTCCTTGGAATCACCGAGTCTTCATTTCTTACCAATATTGTGGGAGCTCTGATCTGAAGAGATTTAGATTCCCAAGGGCCTGGAAATTGAGGCAGTTCTTCTAAGGTATTAGATTCAAAATCTAACCTTTCGCCTTCTTGTTGCTCTACTTGATCTCCATAAATAGATGGAATGTCTTGGGGAAATTGATCATGAAGATCATCAATTTCATGAATAGGAGGAGGATTACCCTTCTCCTTGGCCCATTTCTCTTCTTGTATTTCCCGCAAGAACTCTTGAGAGTATTGTTGAATTGAAGGAGGTATTCCAACATCTGTGGAATTAGGAACATAAGCTCCCATTGGTGGTGAGCTTCCTCTTTCAATAACCCGTTGAGCCTGTGGAGGTAAAGAAAATTGTGGTTTGTTTACCAATTGCTCTAATCTTTCTAGTAAGCCCTCGAAATGCAGATCCGATTTGACAGAGTTTGTCTGATTGAACTTTTGACTAGTCTCGAGTATAGCTCGAGCTTGTTCTACCATTTTCATGCACAGTTTCATCCATTCAATCTCTAAGTCCGCTCTAGGGTAACTCTTATCTAGGTTTGTAGCTGTAGGCCCTTCTTGAAGTCGAGCCTGGTAGGCCTTGAACATCATGTCCAAGCCTTCTGGGGTCGGATCTACAAGAATAGACCCTGGTTGCGGCCTATTTACAATGGGTGGTGGGGTGGGATGAGATGGAGTGGATGGAGTTTCGGCTTGTGAGGGTTTTGAGATGCAATGTCTTCTATTTTTGTTTTTGCGTCTTTCAAGCTTTCTTCTAGTTCCGATAAATTTTTATTCCACTTGCAATTGGCCTTCTCTCTGGTATCTTTCCATGTCCTTGTTTTCCTCTTACTAGGCTCTCTTGATTCACTCGACTCCGATTGTTCTGCTGGTTTATCTTGTTTTAATGCTTATGCCCTAGTAACTGCCTGTACAGGAGCCACATTACTGCTACTCGCACTTGAATCCGCCACTAAGCCTACCACATTAATGGGTGTAATCTTGGGTGCACTGGAGGGGTTTCTTGGACAATCTCTGGGAGATGGTCTTTGCCACATTCAGGACAAAAAGCTTGTATTGTGATAGCCTGGCCTTGACTCGGAGATGGTGGGTGGGGACAATCACGAATGAAATGGTCACCTTGACATCTGAAACAAGATCCTCTAGGGGCTTGTGGTCTCATTTGTCTCAATTGGGGCCTAGGTTTAGGATTTGTGTACATGACATTGGAGTATTCTGGCTCCCGATTTTGTTCCATAGGTGGTGCCTCATATTGATACGGGTAAATCTCACTATGTTCAGCTGACTCTGTGTAATAAGTATGTGGACTACCTTCATGGGAGTAGTCTGAACTATGAACATGAGAGTCATTCTCTGAGATCAGTGGGGTCACTGGCACCAATGCTTTATTTGGATTTTCCTCTCCCACAGCATACTTGACTGGAATCACGTTGGTAGGAGCTGGTGGTTGGTTTCCCAAGACTGGTTGTGGCCTATATTGTGCCTAATATTGCTGTTGTGGTCTATAATATGGCTGTTAGTATTGGTTTTGATACCTACCTTGTTGGTAAGGTTGCTGATAATTCTTTCTAACAGCTTGCCTGTTGTAGGGACAATGTTGAGCCGTGTGGTTTGTGTATTTTCTCTCAATAGTGCAATATGGAGCATTCCTTTCTCTAATGTTTTGGTTTTGCATTGGGCATACGTTAGCCATGTGGTCCCCTCCGTAGGTATAACATCGGTTCAATGAGGTGACTCTTTGTGTTTGTCTGTTTTGGGCTCCCAGCTTCTTGGCAACTTGCTCAGCTATCTCATCTATTTCCGTGGAGATTTTTGAAGTATGACTAGTATAACTATCAGAATCTTTATAGAGTCTGGACAATCCTAACTCCTCACCCAAGTTATCTTCTACGTCAATGCATGTCCGCACACACTCTTCTATCGATCTAGGCTCTTTCAAGTACACATATGATCTTAACTTTGTGCTCAGTAAGCCATCTAAGAACAAAGCCACTTGTTTGGCTCGTGTGGGTAACTCTGGAGCAGGGCACCTTTCTAGGTACTGTCTGAACCTTCTACTTGCTAGTCGCACTGTTTCTTGGGGTGTCTGCTTGGAACTGTGGATCAAAGATGATGTGTTATGTCTGATACCACTCTTGGAAAATTCTACAATGAATTTGTCTAGCAACTGACCTATATCACGATAGTTGCAACTACTCAATGGTTGAAACCAAGCCAAGGCAGTGCCCTTAAGAGTCAAACCAAATGCCTCGTACTGGGTGAATAAATCCTCAACCTCTTCAGCTCTTAACACTTGTTTGAACTCAGCCACATGATCATAAGGATCTCCTGAGCCGTCAAAATAATTTTTCATTGCCTTGAGTGGGTCTAAGGTTCCTTGTGTGCTCTCTAGGTCTAGGCAATGGAAAATCATGTTCATCTCTTTGTTGCCTATGTGCTTGATGTCTCTCTCTTTCAGGTCTTTCATTTTCAAATCCTGCTCTATTTCTGCCCACCGTGTGTGCAAAACTTACCTCAGGTCTCTCTCTAGTTCTTTCTCTTTGGGCTTCATGAGCTTGGGATGATCCTACTCCTTGGAGGCCATGGGGAAAGTTGGATCTTGGTGGAGGGAAAATCAATTCACTCTTCCAAGTATATGCATGTCTATCATGTTTTGTTACCAAGAAAATTTTCTCTGACGTGTTATCCAGGTAGACAACTTTTCCTGGTATCTCTGGATCCTTGAACTCGTAGATGATGACTATGCCCAATTGGCTAGGTTGATCTGGCTTGAATCTCCAAAAGGCTTCCTCTGTTTCTCTATTCAAGAATAGTTCTATGCTTTTGTTGTCTTGAGGGATCCAGTCTGGAGTGATCACTCTGGTCAAAACTGACTTACCTCTAGGAGTCTGGGGTCCTTGTCCTACATTTCCTTGTTCTAGGTCTCCTATCTCATTCTCATGAATGATATTTCCAAACTCATCGGTCCTATCTGGTTGGTTGGTAACCACATACATGGTTCCTTCCTTATCAATGTATGAACCCTCTTCGAACTTGACCACCGGGTGTTCAAGTCCAAAGGGTTGATCTGGATTTTTGAGTTGGACGACTGATCGCCTCAGGCCATCCTCATAGATGCGAGCACCTAATCGGTTGGTCTGAATATATTCCGATTGTGTCTTATAGGGATCTTCTAGTGTTTGTAGATGGGAAGTTCCTGAACCACCTGTAGGTCTCCCCATGCTAAAAGACATTTCTGAATCACTTGTGTCAGAGTTTAGTACGTAAGGACAACCACTTAGTTGTTGTGCCCAAGACTTAGTTGTATGGTTGACACTAGACTGAGAAGATCTAATGCTTTGTCTATCCTTGCCTAGGTGTCTACCAGATCGCAGGTTTATAAGCTTTGGTTAAGAGTCCAAACTTTCCCTTTGGTATAGTTCAAAATCCTTTGGAGCCCCCTTGGTTCCCAAGTCCCACTTGAGGGTCAACTTCAAATTAGTCTATCTGAAAATCAACGCATTATTCTGTGAAGTCAGAGAATCGCGATGCTGTGAAGTCAGAGAATCGCGATCCTGAGAAACCAAGAGAATCGCGATCCTGTGAAACCAAGAGAATCGCGATCCTGTGAAACCAAGAGAATCACGATTGTGTGAAATCAGAGAATCGTGATTGTGTGAAATCAGAGAATCGCGATTGTGTGAAACCAGAGAATCGCGATTGTGTGAAATCAGAGAATCGTGATTTTGTACCTTGAGAATCGTGTTTTCACAAAATCGTGTTTTTGGCTGAAAATCGTGATTTGTGAGAATCGCGATTTTGAGCAGAGAATCGTGTTTTTGAGAATCGCGATTTTGAGCAGAGAATCGTGTTTTTGAAAATCGCGATTGCCAACAAAGAATCGTGTTTTCACAGAATCGTGTTTTTGGCTGAAAATCGTGATTTGTGAGAATCGCGATTTTGAGCAGAGAATCGTGTTTTTTGAAAATCGCGATTGCCAACAGAGAATCGTGTTTTCACAGAATCGTGTTTTCATAGAATCGTGTTTTTGCTGAAAATCGTGATTTGTGAGACTCGTAATTTTGAGCAGAGAATCGTCTTTTCACAGAATCGTGTTTTCACAGAATCGTGTTTTTGGCTGAAAATCGTGATTCGTGAGAATCGCGATTTTGAGCCTAACCACAGAATCGTCTTTTCTCAGAATCGTGTTTTTTGGCTGAAAACCGTGATTTGTGAGAATCCTGATTTTGAGCACAACCATAGAATCGCGATTCTGAGAATGACCTCAGAATCGTATTTCCTTCAGAAGGTTTTTAGGCGGGAAATAGAAAATCGTGATTTAAAAAAAAAATTGAATTTTTCACAGAATCGTGTTTTTTGGCGGGAAATTCAAATTTTTGAGCGTCGGCAATGGCGAGCTCCGTATGTGCAGAAAATCATGAAAAAACACAGGTGCTTGCTCTCCCTTGCATCTCCTAACACCTTCACACACAATGATGCATGAAAAATGGTATGAAAATGGTGAAAATGCACTAAAAAATGAGAAATTTCTATGAAGAAGAAGATGGAGATGGTGATGATGATGAAGATGAAGAATAAAAATCAGAAAATGAACAAAAATGACAGTTTTTTTACCTTCCAACGTCGCAAATCTACGATCTTACCATCACAACGCTCGTCCTCGAAGCTCTCTCCCCGGCAACGGCGCCAAAATTTGGTGTAGCTCAAGTGTAAGTGAAAGCACACAAACATGCACACACATACACACACACGTGCACAAAGTAAGATCAAAGAGAGGAACAATGGAAAGCTTAGATTGCAAAAGAGTTCTCTTACAAAATCTCTATTCTCTAACAAGCTAACCTCAAAAATGAGCTTTCTAGCTCTTTTTATAGTTTTCTGAGTAGTTTTGGCCCTGTCTAGACCTAGTGTCCAGCCTAGTTAAAAATTTAGGTTCCAGGGCTTATTTGAGGGCTCAAACGAAGTCTAAAAATTATGAAAATTGTTAGGATGATAGTTCTAATACTCCTCAAGCTCAAGGACTCCTCGGCTTGAACAAAATGGAGTTAAAAAAAGAGAAAATGGTATTTGTAATGGTTTTTAGTGATTAAAATCACTATTTTTATAGGGGATTCTTCTCAAAATTTGACATACACTTCTTGGAGCTCCCTAGTTGCTCTCTCTTCTTCTATGTCCACTTCTTTGATGTGCTTCCATGTTTTATGCTTGACCTTGAGTTCCAACAACCTTAAAAATGTTAATGCCGCTACAATCAAAGATAGCTACCCGCTTCCAATCACTGAACATTTACTGGAGTGTGTTGTAGGCAAGGAAGTTTATAGCTTCCTTGATGGATTTTCAGGTTACAACCAAGTAGCCATCACCCCCAAAGATCAACACAAAACGGCTTTTGCAACATTCCAAAGGCTCATGTGTCATGGCTTCAAAGAGTTCTTGAGAAAGAGCTTAGAAGTATATGTGGATGACTTATGTGCTCATTCCCAAGAAAGAAGATATCACATCCTTGAGCTCAGACAGATTTGCAACAAGTGTAGAGAATATCGAGTGTGTCTGAACCCAGAGAAGTGTGTATTCATGGTACGACAAGGTAAAATCTTAGGTCATATTGTTTCGAAGAATAAAATATCAACAAATGAGGACAAAGTTAGAGCCATAGCAGAATTGTCCAGGCCAAGGAATGTTAAAGAGGTACAAGCCTTTATGGGCCATTGTGGATATTACCGTAGGTTTTCCACATGTATGCGATCATAGTTAAACCGCTTTATGGTTTATTGACAAATTTTGAGCGGACCGATGAATGCGAGGATTCCTTCAATGAGCTGAAGAGACGTTTGTGTACAATGCCAATACTAACCACTCCTGATTAGAATAATCCATTCCATGTCCATGTGGATGCATCCAATCATGCCATAGGATGTGTGCTAGCACAACCCACAGGTGAAGGAAATTTAGATTTTCCCATAGCATATGCTAGTAGACAACTAAACCCAGCTGAAAGAAATTATAGCACAACTGAGCGAGAAGGCTTAGGCATGGTATATGTTGTGAAGAAGTTTAGACACTACTTATTGGCCAATAAGTTCAAGTTTTTCACTAATCATCAAGCTTTGTTATATTTGTTCAATAAACCTTGCAATACCGGATGCTTAGTAAGATGGTTCCTCTTACTAATGGAATATGACTTTGAAGTTGTTGTCAGGAAGGGTAGAACCCACCTTAGGGTGGATCACCTTTCTCGCATAACTTCAGGCGAGTCACCGCAAGGAGTGCCTGATGAGTTGCCTGATGCTTATCTGTTCAATTTAGAAGTTGTTCCTAAATGGGCAAATAAGTTGGTACCAGTCCTAACCTTTGGCCCAACAAATAAGAATGTGAAAACATCACAAGAAAAATTCGTAAAATCACAAAAATATCACATATTGGCAGGAAGCATGTACAAACAAGATACTGAGGGTGTATTAGCTTGTTGTGTTGAGGACGATGAACATAGTAGTTGGTTTGCAACAAGCTCATGAAGGATTGCTAGGAAATCATTATTCTAAACATCAAACATTGCAAAATCTGAAACGTTTACGAGTGTATTGGCTAGCATGGACAAAGAAATACATGAGCGGATTAAGAACTTTCCAACATGCAAAGAGAGACCCCCAATGGAGCATGCCACCCTTTATCAAGTATCATTAATTCCATATTGGAGTGCTCCATTGGTAGAATTCATGAGATCAAGGACATTACCCAAAGAGGCTAGTCTAGCAAGAAGAAGAAGCATGGAGCAAGAGGCTCAAGACTATGCCTTAGTTGGAGAAAACCTATACCGAAGGGGAAGAGATGGTTATCTAAGATTATGCACTCACGAATCAGACTACTTGAAGGTCTTAGAAACTGCACATAGCAGTGTTGCGGGTGGACACTTTGGGCCTGAGAGAGTAATCAAGACCATTCTATTCTCAAGACTTTGGTGGCCCACTCTTCATATGGATACTGATGTGAAAAATGTGATACATGCCATCGTGCACAACATCCGGTTAGAAAAGATGAGATGCCTTTGAGGCCAATGATGGGAGGACGTGCATTCTCGAAATGGGGTATAGGCTTTGTAGGTCCTATTAACCCCCCAGCTAGAAACTCCCATGCAGAGTACATTATTGTAGCCACAGATTACCTTACAAAGTGGGTAGAAGTCAAAGCCACAACAAAGAATGATGCTCAGACGACGACAAAGTTCTTATATGAAAATGTGTTCACTAGATATGGACTATCAATAGAATTAGTGAGCGATACAGGCACACACTTCTTGAATGAAGTCATTGAAAATCTTCTCCAAGAATTCCTGGTGATACATAAGAAGTCTGCCCCCTATCATCCACAAGCTAACGGACAACCCGAGAGTACGAACAAGATCCTATGTAATGTATTGACAAAACTGGTGAATAATAAACGCTCTGATTGGGACAAACAAGTTCATCATGCTGTTTGGGATTACCGAGTTGCCTATAAAACGATACTCAATGCCACCCCATTTCAGATGTCTTTGGACAGAATGTGGTGCTACCATTAGATTTCTTAATTCCTTCTTTAAATGTAGCACAAGAGCATGAGTGTACTGGACATGAGTTGTCATCTAGGATATTTGATTTAGAACGCTTAGGTGAGACGAGACTACGAGCAGCAGCAGGTATCTACCATGCAATCAACCTGAACCTCAAAAGTCAACTTCTTCAAGTTTGGGTACATGAACAATGCATTACATTAGAATTGGAGAACTGCATGCTCACAGATCATGGCAATACACACTCTCTTAGTTCCTCTAAGACTAATCTTCACGAGCAAGATGTTGTATGTGTCAAAAGCTCTATGATCTAGAAGGACTCAATCATGGAAGGACAGTCGCAAAGGCAAGCAAACCCTCCTTCTTTTTCGAAGAGTAAAGCATCCACAATAGTTCAAGCTAAGAAGCAAGCACAACAATTCAAGACAACTGCTATAGCAAATAGAAAGACACCATTCAACAAGAAAGTAGTTTTGGGCATGAAGCAGATCTGGGCACACAAAGGAGAGCAACCACCAACCTTTCCCCCACAAACCCCATCCAGGCAAGCCAACCAGGCCAGAAGACGAAGGAAGAAGCTCGGACAAGGTCAACCACAAGGTATCCGACAAATTTGGGTGCCTAAGAAATTAGTTACAGCTCAACAAGGGCGATTACACATGTGGGTACCCAGGAAGCTCCTACGTCCTCAACAACCTATGCTCTCCCATACGTGAGAAGCCTCAACAAAGAATCCAAGGCGAGGCAAAGGTCAGAACCAAACACCAAGAACAAAAGTAGATCAACTAACCTCTTCAACAAGAGTTAGAAGACCAGCCACAATGGTATGGGTATGGAAGCCAAAAACACTAGTAGCCCCCACAAAACCAAAGAACCAACCACATGGGATACAAAATCTAGGAAACCATCGAGAGATGAAGAAGCCCAAGGTGATCTTGATGCAACCAAACATGGTTCTCAAATGGATCCCTATGAGGAGGAATGATCAGTTGTCATGGATACCTCCAACAAAGATGGTATCAACATCTGCACGTAACATCAAAAGCCTCCACGAACGACAACCATGTGCTCCTTGCACAACCCTGTCTTTTGCACCATTCAGATCATGCATTTCCCAAGTATGCATTAATATAGGGCCACATTACATGGCCGTGCATAGACACATTTGAGAGTCCCATGCACAAGACCACATTGACATATGTCAATTATTTTTTCTGATACTAACATCTGTGTTCTTGTTTGGTGACATTGTTCCTCTTTAAATTAAAAAAAAAAGACAAGAGAGAGAGAGAGCTTGTTCCCAGGTTTAGCTCATGGAACATGAATGAGTCATGCTTAGTTGAAGGTGGAACCATTGATTACTGGGCATTTATCAGTTTTGATAGAAGTGTGTCTCGGTTAGTAGAATGATATTATTGTTGCCTTATCTGGTAGATGTCAAGCACTTGGCATGAGCATGGCATCCACAACTACTGTTTCCCCTTACCTTGGTAGGAGGGAAGATCTCAAAGGTCCGCAACTTGAGAGAGGCTTAACTACTGTATGTACGAGAGCATCCAAGGAGATATCTGCTAAGGGTAGTTTGGTACCCTGAAAATCCTTGTTTGTATACTGGGTGAGAAGACTCCTACTTATGGTGAGCTAAACAGAATATGTGAAACTAAGCTTGGTGTAGTTACCCAATTTTGTTTGTCAAGGAATATAAAGAAATTCAATTCTCAGTATTTGGCAAATGTTGCTTTGCAAAGAGGGGAAAGGACCAGGCACTCAAAAAATTTTATCGGTGGACTATCAACACGGACATTCATCGCCAATGTTCCATCACAAATGCCGGGTGTACAACACGAAGAGATAAACATCGATCAACCCTTCACCATGGTAAGTATCTTTACTCTGGCAACACCATAACCATGATAGATTAGGAAACCTCTTCGTCAGCATACCCTTGAGCACTTAGCTCAAGACCCCCAATTTTTGCACCATACTTCTTCCAATGCATTTTCCAAGTAAGCATGCATAGGGCTACATTACAAGGCCATGCACAAGGCACATATTTTACTCAACCCATGCACGAACACACTTACCCATCATTCATTATGGGTTACGGGTACTTGGCATGACTCCTATGAACATCACCTTTGGAAGATCTAGAGGCCATCAATGGAGACTCACAACGACACATCCATGCTGGAATCCAAGGATGAAGCACATATCACGGGACTACCACTTGCACAGGCTCAAAGAGACAAATGAAGAACTCGCCAATCAACCTTGCCACATTTGGAAGATAGATGACTCTCGTTTCTACCGAATGGACACCACCTCTCACAACACTACTTGGAACAACCATTACAACTAGGGTCTGTCAGGGATGACAGACTCGAGAGGGGGGGGAGTGTTGGAATGCAAGGTCAAGCACAAAGCATGGAAGTGCATCAAAGAAGTGGACATACAAGAAGAAGGTGCAAGTAGGGAGCTCCAAGAAGTACATGTCAAATTTTCAGAAGAATCCCCTACAAAAATAGTGATTTTCATCACTAAAAACCATTGTGAATACCATTTTCTATTTTTGTAACTCCATTTTGTTCAAGACGAGGAGTCTACCATCCCAACAAATTTGTTCTGCAGTAGTTGCAATAGAAACAGAAGCATGAATAGGAATCTTCAAAATATCACCATCTCCATCAGCTCCAACACCTGTATTTGTAGTACCTGTATTTGTAGTACCTGTATTTGCAGTACCTGTGTTTGCAGTACCTGTATTTGCAGTACCTATATTCGTAGGTGTAAATGGACGTCTTTCAACACCTTGTACAATATTCCATAGTCCTTTTGCAACCAATACATGCCGCATCATATAAGCCCATAACAGGTAGTTGGTACCATCCAACTTATCCTCAACAGCCAACATATGGAATACATCATTGCTTTCAGCCATGGCCAGTGAGTAAAATACCTTGATGCAAAGAATTGATTGTATCTCAAAAAGTTGAACAGAACTGCCAAGATGGGTTTTGCTAGACCTGTAGCAGACTTTGAGATGCTTATACTGGTGAACCAAAATTGGTATATACCTTTGGCACAAAAAGACAAAATAGCTTGCACAAGCACTATGATTGTGCATTCGGAGGCCGAAACGAGCTGAGATCGCGATTTTGGCACCATAGAACGAAGCTTTTTTATCTCGAAAATAGGTTGAGTATGCTCACCAAAATTCATGCGATTCTGAGACTATAACCAGAGAGGTGTAGATGACGCCCTAGATGAAGTGGCGACCTACTCTGATATCAATTGTTGGCGTTAGATGTCAACGAAAGCATGCAAACAACACAAGGAAGAAGAAGAAGCTTGGAGCACAACACACAATACTGAATGTATTACCACTAGAATGTACAAAGATTAGTAGCCCATTAGGGCAATAGGCATATATACAAGTCTGGGGAAAAAACCTCCTAAAGAGGGAAAAAAGTGCCCCGACAGTCCTAGTTTGTTCACACACATCACTACCTAAATATATCAACACCTAGGACCACAGGGAGCACCTAGACCATATCAACAGGGAGGATATGGCCAACCACAATCGATACTAGGACAATAACCACCCCACCCATAGAACGTAGTACCAATAAGGTACACCCAACCGGAGGAAAACCTAGAAAGAGCCATAGTATCAATAACACCACTAGCAAGCTCAGAAATTGCTAAGCAGGGTTTTGATCAAACCCAAGGAGATTACTACTTGTATGATGCAATCTTAATGGAATATGACCAGACTTATGATCAACAATAATGTGGTTACGAGGGATATGAATATGCTAACCTCATGTACATAGTGCCTAAAGTCCCAACTCCAATGAGACCACCCACTAGAACACTTGCCCCAAGAGGACCATGCTATAGGTGTGGAGGAGATCACTTTATAAGGGAATTCACTTTGCCATATAGCCCACCATCCCCCACGGTATGGGAAGGCTATTGTAATGAGTGCAGCAAGGAACACCTAATAAAATTCTAACCATAAAGATGTGCTAAATGCTTAATTAACACTGTCAGGCATGGAGGACCTAAACCCACACATTTCATTCCAATGTCCTAGGTTTATTACATGCCACCACCCTACGGAAACATTGCTTCACCAACCACTTTGCCAAAGTTCATATGTATCTGGACATATTATGCAAATGAGCAAAGTACAGTGCCTGGGATGGTAGCCAAGATATACAAGCTACTCCTCACGTACACAATATGGCTCCCATCCTAAATGCTCTATGTGTAAATGCAAAGTGGTTGGTTGGGGTTTATTTCATCATATACATATTTACATCATGAATGAGATACATCATATGAGAATACAATTTCATATACATGAAGAGCCATTTATGGGTGTACAAGATATGTAATTGAATCCATGAAAGTGATTCAATAGGCATGTAGAATGGCAACCATATGATCCTTGCATCAACAACTTTAACAATCTTTGCTTCATAATGATCCCAAGCATCCATAGTCTCTTCTTCATGCTTCCAAGCTTTGAACTTCATTTCCACTTGCTTATCATGATGTCCATTGAGTACAATCCTCCAAGTCTAAACTTCTTGATGACAACCTAACTACTTGGGGGTAGAGAGTGTATCCATTGCCGCTTATCTTGTAAACAGGTTTCCATCCAAATCTCTTGATGGGATGACCCCATATGAAGCATGGCATGGTAGAAGACCTTCACTTGATCATTGGAGGATCTTTGGATGTGTAGCTTATGTGCATATCACTTCTCAGATAAGAGGTAAACTAGACCCTAAGGCAAAGAAGTGCATGTTCATAGGGTATGATCTAAATCAGAAAGGATACAGGTTCTACAATCCTTCAAACAAGGGATTCATTGTCAGTAGAGATGTTGTCTTTGATGAGAATGACTCTTGGTTTGATAGTGAATGCAGGAAGATAAAACTACCTTATGACTTGGAAGAGGAGTTTCCAAGCCTCACTAAGGAGGAGCCTACTCAGAATGGAGACATCAATTTAGATGATGAGGACATCATCAACCTAGAAGAGTTCAAGGCATGGAAGTCCAATGGCAAAGTCAAGATGAAGAAATTGGAGGATATACATGAATCATCCAACCAAGCAATCAGAAGATCACAAAGGGGGAGCAAGAAGACAATCAGATATGGGTATGACACTTCCCTAATTACTAAGCACCCTATTTATCTTGCAAAAGATTGGTCAATTGAAGAACCAACATCATATGAAGATGCAAAGACCAAGGCAAAATGGAAAGAAGCTATGGATGAGGAAATTGAAGCACTCAAGGAGAGTGATACTTGGGAACTAGTACCAAAGAAGGAGTCTATGAAGGTAATTGGTTCTAGATGGATCTATAAGATCAAAAGGAATTCTGATGGATCAATAAGCAGGTACAAAGCTAAAGCTTCTCACCTGTGGCCAAAATGCCAACCATTAGGGTATTGGTAATTGTGGATGCATCAAAGAATTGGAACATGTATCAGTTGAATGTAAAAAATGCATTTCTAAATGGCTGGATTTCAGAGGAGGTGTACATGTCTCAATCTCCTAGCTATGAGGATCCAAACAAGGTAACATATGTATGTAAATTGAACAAAGCTCTTTATGGATTGAAGCAAGCACCTAGGGCATGGAACCATAGGTTGACTACATACCTTCAGGACTAAGGTTTTATCATGAGTAAAGCAGATACTTCTCTGTTCATCAAAAGAAACAATTCAGAGGTAATATACCTATGTTTATTTGTTGATGATATCATACTCATAGGTAAGGATGCTAATGACATCAAACAGATCAAGAACCAGATGATGAAGGAGTTCAGAATTAGTGACCTTGGATCACTAAAATATTTTCTTGGACTTGACTTAGTCTATACTAACTCTGGAATTTACATTACTCAGAGAAAGTATATACAGGATATGCTAAAGAAGTTTCACTTGCAGGATGCCAAAGTTGCAAGTACTCCAATGGAGGTAAACCTAAAATTAAGTGCTCATGAAGGTGATGTACTTGAGAACATTGCATGTTAACAAAGCATAGTGGGAAGCTTGAACTATGCTACTTTGACAAGGATTGACATTGCTTATGGAGTAAGTGTTCTAAGTCAGTTTATGCACAAGTTTAGGGCACCTCACTTGGAGGCTACCAAAAGAATCTTGAAGTACCTTAAGGGTACTCAACATCATGGACTGTATTTCCCTTATACATTAGACTTGGACATCCAGATATATTTCAGATGCAGATTGGGTAGGATGCAAAGATGATAGGAGAAGTACCTCAGGATACCTATCCTTTGCAGGTGATAAGCCTATATCATGGTCTTCAAAGAAGCAACCAACTGTTACTTTATCTTCTACAGAGGCAGAGTATAGAGGATTGGCGATTGTTGTATATAGAATTGGGTTTGCATACTACATGTCCAATGATTTTTGGAGATAATACAAGCTTATTATATCTTGCAACAAATCCTATTTATCATGCTAGGACCAAGCATATAGAGTTCCATTATCATTATGTGACAGAGAAGCTATTGAGCAAGAATATTTAGTTGGCATATGTATCAACTAATATGCAATGTGCAGACTTGTTAACTAAAGCATTAGATGGTATAAAACTTTGCAGGTTTAAATCAATGATTGGATTGCAGGACATTCATGAACATTGAAGATGAAGACCAAGCCAAAATGTTTGGCTTGAGGGGGAGCTGTTGGTGCAAAGTCCAAGCCCACACATTTGGCTTGAAGTCCATAAACACATGAAGCTCCATGAAACCATTGCTAATAGAAATTTATCCTTTTACATTTGTAAAATTCATTTATTTGACTTGAGAGAATATTTGTAATCACCTACCAAAAACTCGTGGACTTGTTAGTTAGAAAAGCATCTACTTCATTGACAGAATATTTCCTAGATTGAAGGATTACTTTTAGAGAGAGCCAAAAGTTGAATTCAAATTCAAATTTTAATGTAACACTTATATAAAGTGACTTGAAAAAGTCGCGGTTAGATGACTCTATTCCCGAGCTCTCCATTGCCATTGTGTAAGAGTGTGAGGTCTACAGAATAACCTAGACTACTCTCCATCATTACTATGATTATTAAGCCTATGATCTTGTACAACATTGTTCATTAATACATTGCATCTACATTGTTCATCTATGATCTCTCTGTTATAGTCATTCCTAACTATCAACTTGTGCTACTCGTATTGCACTCAATTCTCCACCATTTTCAGTAATCTATAGCTTGTTGGAATCAGCTCTAGGTTATCTACATGGTGACAAATTTTGAAGGAAATCCATTCAGCCAATTTGAAGAAAAGTGCAAGCACTGACTGGTCAAACTCTACAGAGGTCCTAAAAAATCAGGGGTAATGATTCATTTGTTAAATTGATTTTTCTGTGTATAGTGCATCCTTTCAAGTGATTCCACTTGGAATCATTAGCTTACAAAGATAATTAGATAGATCTAGAAGGAATTTTTCTAATTCCTACTGTACTAGTAGGACTGAGCATAACAAGCAGCAGGTGTATGATAAAAGATAGAAGGTTTTTATTAATCCTTCTATTTAGAAGTAGTCTGTTTTGATTCAATCTTTTCATACATCATTTCCAAAGTACATAGGCACTGATATAGTGTCATTGGAAAGCTAAGAGGGCCCACATATCAACTCTGAATCTACAAGGGGCTGGTACTAAGCAGGATTTGGTAGTACCTACTCATTTCTTGGAGTGTCCATCCATCTATCGCAACAATCACTACCTAAATATATCAACATGTGGCTCAGATGCCTTACGATTGATTTGGGTGTTGGTCAGTTTTCTACCACCAGCATTTTCACTCACAATCAGAGTGTATTGGCAGTTGCGAGGAACCCTGTGTTCCATGCTCACACTAAACACATTGAGGTGCATTATCATTATGTCAAGGAGACATTCGCTGTTGGAGAGATCATTTTGGCATATGTGCCCACACAAGAGATCATTGCAGACCTTTTCACAAAGGCTCTGCCTAGGGAGAAGTTTGAAGCTTTTCGTAAAGCTTTGGGCTTACTTCCATTCATGGATTGATTTCACATAGGTTGGCACTTCCTTATACATGAGTGCCAGCTCCTTGTTCACCACATCACTTTCTTGGGGGATTTGTTGATATATTTAGGTAGTGATGTGTTTGAACACACTAGGATCGATGGGGTACTTTTTTCCCTCTTTAGGAGGAAACACATTGTTTTTAGCCTTTTGCATGGGATTTCTTTGACTTAGTAAGGTTAAACAAATGTTTCTTTGATAGGAATACGTTTTATGAAATAAATTTTGTCTCTATGGTGGATAAATTATGCACATCTTTCCATGATATGGTAAACAGACATGCCAACGATGTTAATACTTGCATTGATGATCATATGCTTACTCTGTTTGATAATCCATGTGCTCTATTAAGGGATTGCATGTTGTGTATTTTGCAATATAGCACTTGTTGTGTTCATACTTTGATGATGATGCATATCAAGTTGATTGATGAGCATGTCAACTATAAGTCTACCCAATATGATGAACATAAATGTGCTTTACAAAGTGATGTCACTATGATGATGCATGATGCAAACAATGATTCTTCTTTCCCTCTTGGTAATGATGAACATAAGATTTCCCATAATAAGACAACACATGATGATGGTTATATATCTTTATTCTCTATTGAGAACGACATTGAAATCACTTTAGCCATGCATGATGATTCATTGAAACATAATGCACCTATGACTATTCATAATGACACTGGTACTACCTTTGATTTGATTGATGATAATATTATAATTTCCTATGACACTGATAGATGTTAAAATTGGTCATAATGATTCTTGTATTTATGATCCTTCTTCTCCACCCATTTTTGATGATTATAATGATGATAATTTAAATTCTAAATGTGATGAGTCTGTTGTGAAGGATCACCCTATCTTTGATGTACATTTGGCTGGTAAGAATGAGATGGATGATTCTCATGTTTTGATAGGTACACATGACGTATCTTCCCCATGTATTCATCATGATATCCATGGGAATGTAATCACATATGTTAGTGATGCTTCTATGATCTTGAGTGAGAGCTGTGCTAATGCATTTTTGCCATTTTATGAGTATGTTGCACCATTGTATCAATGCAACCCAACATTCTTTTGTTATGAAGATTTCTTAGCGTATGGTTGGAAGGAGTCCCATAAGTGTGAGTTTGGTGTGCCTATCAAGCCTTGTGATGAGCTTGCAGATTTGGGGAGTGCCTCTTTTGATGAGATGTATTATGGTTGGGATTTTTCATTGGGAATGTGTATCTCTTATTATGTGATGAATGTAATTGCTAGCTCTCATTCATTATTTGTATGTTATCTCAATGTTACCATATGGAGGAAGGATTTTGATTCATCTATTTGTGTGGATATGCTATTCATATTTTGTGAAAGTATATGGTTGTTCCAAAGATTTATAGGCCTGTGAGATTTTCCAAACTGACAAGCACCACATTTACAAATCATGTGTTGCTTGGATACATTAGATATTCCAAGCACACATTGGTCTCTACATATTTGTTTCAAGGTTCTTTCACCAACATGCCCTAGTCTCTTATGCCAAATTTCAAGCTCTGATAATGTTTGATCTTTATAACTATAAGTGCAATGTTCCTTGTATCCTCAAGTTCAAAAGTGAATAATCTATCTGTCTTTTCTCCTTTGAGAATTCTCTTGAACCCATGCTAGGGATCCTCCACAAATGCTCCATATTGGTTGAATCTAACTTGCAAACCCTTTTTCACAATCTGTCCAACACTCATCAAATTCTTGGTAATTGTAGGTACATACAGAACCCTAATCAACGGATTCTTGTTTCCATCAGAGGTCTTAAAATTCCCTACTTTTATCAGTGAGTGCTTGGTGTCATCACCTGTTTGAACCTGATGCTTACCTTTTGGTCCCTCAAGGTCAGAGAGAAGAGCTACATTGCCTGCCACATGGTTTGAGCATCGTGAGTCAATGTAGAAGAGATGGTCGACATTTATACCTCGTTTTGATGTCATGTTCATAATCAGAAGAGAATCTTCTTGCTCCTCTGTGTAGTTGTTGTAATCTTTTCTGGATTTGTATCCTCCTTGGTAGTTGCTATTGTAGTTGTTGTTGTAATTGTTGTTGTATCCTTGGTGGTGATTGAATCTTCCTCTTGATTGTGTATATCCACCTCTTTGATATCCTCTACCTCTCTGATTCTTGAAGTTCCTGAAACACTCATCTGCAGTATGATTTGATAATCCACAAATTTTTCATGGTGAGGAGTTATAAGGTCTCCCCCTACCTTGCTTACCTCCTTTGCCCCTTCCTCTTGAGGTTCTACCTCTTCCTGCAAAGTTAGCTTGAGAGGTAGTTCCTTCATCTTCAACCTTCTTGTTCTTTCCTTTCTCTTTGGATTTACTTTTATCAGTGTATGGGGTAGAAGAGCTATTACCTCTTGATGAATCTCCGTTCTTGTTGAGCTTGGCTTCATGGGTAAATAGTTGCCCCATGAGTAGGGTAAGGTCTGGAATCTGCATGTCCATGTACAAGTCCATGGCAGTTGTGAAGCTCTCCTATTTGTCATCAGCTTTAATACCATTGATTACTTGTCTTAAAATCTGCTCTTCTTCAATTTCTTCTCCTATGTTTGCCAATTGATCTGCTACATCTTCGACTTTGGTCACATACTCTGAGATACCTTGCTTAGGTTGCATTCTTTGAGTAGTGAACTCAATCCACAGTTGGTTCTTCCTAGCTCTTGTGTTGGAAGAGAAATAAGAAGACAATGTTTCCCAAGTCTTTTGGGATGTCTTATAGTTCCTAATATGTGGAAGAAGGAAATCAGAGATTGAGTTAAGTAAGTAGGACCTTGCTAATGCATCCTTGGCACACCATGTGTTGAGTCTTTCATGCTCCTCTATTGCAGGTTGTCCTTTGCTTCTGAATATGGGCATCTCCTCATCTCCTGAGATGTATCCATAGAGGCTCCTTCCTTGTAAGTATGTCTTCATCCTCAGAGACCATGCCTGATAGTTGTTCCTATCCAATTTATCAATGAAAGAAGGAAAACCATCTCACACTCTACCTTAGTTAAGCTCTGATACCACTGTTGGGATAGATGGATGGACACTCCAAGAAATGAGTAGGTAATACCAAATCCTACTTAGTACCAAAGCCTTGTAGCTTTAGAGATGATATGTGGGCCCTCTTAGCTTTCCAATGACACTATATAAGTGCCTATGTACTGTTGGGAAAGATGGATGGATGCTCCAAGAGACTGAGTAGGAACTGCTAAAACTTGCTTTGTACCAGCCCTCTTTTGCTTGAGACTTGATAAGTAGACCTCCTTAGCTTTCCAATGACATAATAAGATGCCCTATGTACTTTGGAAATGATGTGTGCAATGATTGAACCAAAATAGATAACTTTGAAACTCACAAACTCAAGAAAACCTTCTATTTATGTCTTGATACCTGCTGGGTATTTTGCTCAGTATGACCAGCACAGTAGGAATTGGAAAAATTCCTTTTAGGGGTATTTAATTAGCTTAGTAAGCTAACTATTCCAAGTAAAATGATGTAAAAAGATAAACTATGTTAAGAGAAATCAATTTAGCAAGTTAAGCTATTCCCCTGATTTTTTAGGACTGTAGCAGATGTTGACCAGTGATCACCTCGATGAAGATTTCTCTGGAATGGCTGAATAGAATCTCTTCACACTTTAGCAGCACGTAGATAACTTAAAGCTGAATCCAACAAGCTTTGAATCACTTCATTTGGTGAAGAATTGACCGAGATATGCTCTCCACCAGTTGACAGACTTTTGAGTAGTATGACAGAGAACTAAGTAACCTAGCCATGGCTATTAATGAGGGCATTTCTTGGAGGCGCTCTCTAATACCTAAAGCATGATAGATCAATATGGTCAGAGCTACACTGCCGTTTAGGAACTTCTTGTGATTCCACTGCTTCTTTGCCTTGAATAGCCTTTCTTGTATGTATGGAGTCATATTAATTTGATTTCCAATTTGTTTGATAGCATGTGATAGTAGTTGGATGATGATCTTCTGAGGAGCAGTGTATCGATGCATGTTAGGGAAACAGAAGTGCTGATGAATTAAGTATACTTCCTCTTCTATGTCAATTTGATTGATGTCAGTGAAGGTCCTGGTCTTTGCCCCTCGTCTTTCTTCTTTCAATATAGTAGTTCCGTCCTTCTCCCATCTAAAAGCTTCCTTGATTAAATCATGTGTAAACTAAATCATGACCCATTCACCTATTGCATCCATGACTCTGGCCTCTGGCACCAATGGGTCATGTAGTGCTGGTCGTAATGTATTCATAACTTGTGTGCACCTTTGAAAGTCGGGCTTGTAGATCAGCAATTCAAAATATTTGTGTATACCCGCTTTTTTCATGATGTCAATGGTAGATGGAAGCTCATGCACCACTTTAAAATCTTGGGACATAACCGGGAACTGATGATCCATATCCATGATTTTGATGGTCACCAGGAAGAGATACTCCCCAGCCGGTTGCTCTTCTCTAAACTAGTGTCCCTTTGCTTTAGTTACGCTTTGTAGAGGAAATTCCAATACTTCTTCCTGAATAGTTGCTTTAGAATTTTTGGAGGCCATCTACACTTGTAATGAATAGAGCATTAGCTTCAATAGGAGATATAGCCAGTGTGATGTGTATTGTAGTGACATGTCATTCGTTTCATCACTCCATTTTCCCTGCTCGTATGAGTAAGATCTCTTACCACATATTTTTTATTTCTTTTCTGAAAGAAAACAAGGATTAGTATAGCCGAAGCATTTATTTATTTACATAGTAGGTCCATTCCTAAGGAAGTTGGAGCTATGACCTATTCCCCATTGGAGGATGTGCACCACTAATTTTATTATGTACATCAAGTGCCGAATGCCTGGCCTCGTAATGTGGCCCTATTATGCATACTTTAGGTGCATTCGATACTCCATGAGTGTCATTGGGAGCCTGATGGTTCTCTTGTTCTGGTTCATGCGCTTTCTTTGGTTTCCATGTCCACTGGAGCATTGAAGTATGAGCTCTCATCCTCTCATCCTATCGCCTTTTCCTTGGTGTAGCTTCCTGAATTGCCGGCGTCTTCTTAGCTACAATCTCGCTTTCCCAATGTACTTGTTTGGTCTTTTTGGGTCTCGCACTACTGGCTCATCGATAGGCTGTTACTTTTTGGTTGTCGATTTCCTGTCCTGCTACTTGTCAAACATTCTTTGGAATCCATATTTGTTGGTGATTCCTTTGTGCCGCTACTAATGACTTTGGGAGCCAAACTCTCAACAGATCCTTTGATTCTGGTCTTTATGATGAGGAATTCGTATTCGTCTGCACCTTTTGATTAGGATTGACTTGTGTTTGTGTTGCTCCCCCTGATCCATTCATTTGGTCCTTGCAAACCCATTTCAGGTTAGGATGTCTGTATTTTGGAACTTTGCTGATAGAATTCCATGTTGATTATTTTAGTGTGGCTTTGGCTGGCTCTGTTTTTGTTTGTTTACGATTTGCGTGGAGTGAACCTGCTTCCTCCTCTATCGCTTTGGAGCTTAAAATCTGATCTACCTTTGGTTGTCTTTCCTACAACTCATTGATGGGTTCAGGTGCTATGTCCTTCTCAGTACCGTGCTTAGCATTCTCGAAGATGCTTGGTCCATGAGATGGTTTCTCTTCTAAAAGGCTAAAGATTTCTTTGTGTCCCACTTTGGCGGAGATGTATCCTTGAGCTAGATGAATACTCACTTCATTCTCGATTATCCAGTCTTGCCCTAGTATTAGATTCTCTATGAGGTCCTCATCTTTACACACTAAGACTCGTTGCTCCATGGAGGAATTTCCTAGGTGGAGGGATACAGTAGTTTCTCCAATGCATTCTATGACTTGACCTCCGATACCTATCATCTATGCCGTAGTAGGTGTGATATTTGCGTGGAGAGGCATGATGATGGTATTCCGCACACAACTAAGTGCTTCTCCTGAATCTATTAAAGCATCTATCAATTGGTACTCTGTCTTGCCAATCCCTAGGTTTAGGTAGGGTTTAGATATGTTACGATTCTGCCCATTGGAATGATGAACTTAGTAGTTGGCCATGGGAATAGGCTCTGTTGGAGATAGACGTCTGCGGAAGCACGCAAACAACACAAGGAAGAAGAAGAAGCTTGGAGCCCAAACACACAATACTGAATGTATTACTAGAGAATGTACAAAGATAAGTAGCCCATTAGGGCAATAGGTGTATGTACAAGCCGGGGGAAAAAAACCTCCTAAAGAGGGAAAAAAGTGCCCCGGTGGTCCTAGAGTGTTCACACACATCACTACCTAAATATATCAACAAATCCCCCCTGGGAGTGATGCGGTGAACAAGGAGCTGGCACTCATGTATAAGGAAGTGCCAAGCTATGTGGACATCACTCCACAAAAGGAAGTAAGCCCAAAGCTTTGCGGAAAGCTTCAAACTTCTCCCTAGGCAGAGCCTTCGTGAAAAGGTCTGCAATGTTCTCCTGTGTGGGCACATATGCCAAGCTAATCTCCCCAGCAGAGAACCTCTCCCTGACATAGTGATAATGCACCTCAATGTGGTTAGTGCGAGCATGGAACACAGGGTTCCTCGCAACTGCCAATGCGCTCTGACTGTCAGTGAAGATGGTGGTGGCAGAAGACCGACCAACACCCAAATCAGCCATAAGGCGTCTGAGCCACACACACTCAACAGTCGCTGTGAAAGCTTCCCTATACTCAGCCTCACAACTGGAAGTGGCCACAGTAGGCTTCTTCTTGCTCAACCAAGATATACATGAGCTACCAAGCATGAAGCAAAAACCACTGGTGGACACACGAGTGTCATAGCAACCAACCCAATTTGAGTCAGAAAAAGCATGCAAATCTGGTGGTAGTGATCCCCCCCTTGGGATAAAACAACCCAAGTAGCCGAGTACCACTCAAGTAGCGAAAGATGCGCTTAACCGCTTTCCAATGCGTGACTCCTGGGCAATGCATAAACCTGCTCATCTGTGAGACAGCAAACTGAATATCTGGCCGAGTAATGCATAAGTAAATCAAGCATCCAATAGCCTGTTGATAGAGAACAACATCAAATGCATCTCCAGCATCATGAAGACTCAATCGTAAACCTGTCTCCATAGGAGTGGCAATAGGCTTACAGTCTTCAAGGCCAAAACGCTGCAATAATGTGTCAATATATTTCGTTTGACACAAAGCCATTCCACCATCAACGTGCATAAACTGAATGCCCAAATAGTGATGCAAATGCCCCAAATCAGACATCTCAAATGAGGCATGCAAATCAGCCTTAAAATCAGCAATATGTGTCTCAATAGGACCAATGAGCAGCATGTCATCAACATAGACAACAATGATCAGAAGCACATCATTAGCACGTTTAACATATAAGGTGCTTTCAGTTGGACTGTTCTCAAAAGCATGTGCAATCAGATAGGCATGTATCTTCTCATACCAAGCACGTGGTGCTTGCTTTAAACCATATAATGCCTTCTTTAACCTGCAAACCTGGTTTTCATGCCCTTTCTGCACAAAGTCACGGGGCTGAAAACATACACTTCTTCATGCAAGTCACCATTCAAAAATGCTATTTTAATGTCCAACTGATGTACATTCCAACCATGATGGGCTGCAAGTGCACAAATGCTCCGAACAGTAGTCATACGGCATGTAGGTGCAAAGGTCTCATCAAAATCAATGCCTCTTTCCTGTGCATAACCCTTTGCAACAAGCCTAGCCTTATACATGTCAACTGTACCATCAGGTTTACGCTTCAGCTTGTATACCCACTTAGTGCCAATGGCCTTCTTGCCAGGAGGCAAGTCACATAAAGACCATGTACCATTCTTCATTATAGCATCATATTCAGATTGCATAGCAGCCATCCAATTTTCTGAATTTTGTGCTTCATCAAAAGAAACAGGCTCATTCTCATCAGAGAGACTAGATGCAGCCATAGCATAGCAATCTGATGCAAAGGAGGTACTATGAGAGCCTGAACGAGTACGATATGACAAAGGTGCATCTAATTTGCTATCACGCAAAGTCTGCACCAGCCATTTTGGCATAGTTTTTGTCTGTTCAATATCAGCTCTCTCATCAACAAGTGCATCATGTAAATCTGCATCAGAAATGGAATGATCTGCATCATCATATGAAACCTGCAAAGGCTGAGAAGTTGCCTCATCAGGACCAGCACTAGCTTGTCCACCTGTAAAAAGAGGCATCAAAGTATCATACATGTCTTTGGAGCAAACATATGTCTCCTTAGTACATGAAAGCAATGGCTGAATAGCATCTTCCACAAAGACAACATCACGGCTAACCAGAATGTGTTTAGTCTATGGATGATATAGACGATAGCCTTTACTTTCAGAACTGTACCCAACAAAAATACATTTTACTGCCTTATCATCCAATTTTCTGCGATGTTGTTCAGGCACTAATGCATATGCCAAACAACCAAAAACACGCAGATGAGCAACAGATGGCTTGCGGTCATGCCAAGCCTCATATGGAGTGATAGACTGCAACGCTTTAGTAGGACACATGTTCAGTACATATGCTACCCACATGACAGCCTCAAGCCAGAAATTATGTGGTAAAGCGTGACTTTTGACCATGCACCTCGCCATCTCCATGAGTGACCTGTTCTTTCGTTCAGCAATTCCATTCTGTTGAGGTGTATACGGCACTCTACACTGGTGTTTTATCCCACGTTCAGCCAAAAATGCATTAAAATCTGAAGACATATGTTCCCCCCCTCGATCAGAACGGAGGGTGCCCATTTTACATACTGATAGATTTTCAGCCAAAACCAAAAACTATTTGAAGCACATGAACACTTCGGACTTTGCTTTGAGTGGATATACCCATGCATGCCTGGAAAAATCATCAATGAAAGTCACGAAGTAAAGGTAATTTCCAAAAGAGGGTGTCTGCATAGGACCACAGACATCACTATCTACAAGCTGCAATTTCTGCGTAGCCCGAACTGAACCATCTTTTGGAAAGGAAGAACGTTGCATTTTGCCCAAAATATAGCCTTCACGAACATGTTTTCTAGGTGCCTCAAGTTTGGGCAAAGAGGACACCATTTCAGATTTCTGCAGGCGTAACAAACTAGCAAAATTCAGATGACCAAAGCGTGCATGCCAAAGCTTTGCATCTGACATAGCCTGAGAATCATGAACTGCACATGCCGAATCATTCACAGATCTTTCATAATCTATGAGCTTATACAGCCCACGACATAAAATGCCAGAAGCAATAATCACATCGCCATTTGAGAGATCATGGACTGTACACCTGTCATCAACGAATTTCACAACCAAGCCAATCTTGGCTAATGCAGAAACTGATAACAGGTTCTTTTTGATCCCTGGCACAAATAAAGCATCTGACAAAGTGAAAGAACTACCATCAGCAGTAGTCAGAATGATCTTACCAACTCCCATAACAGGATAAGAGGAGTTATTGGCGCATGTGACAGTATTCCCTGTAGGGGCAGGCTCGAGTGAAGAGAAGAAACTGCGCTGCGAGGTAATATGTTTGGTCGCCCCACTGTCAAAGTACCAAACATCTGAGTCTACTGCAGACATGCACTGATCATGAGAAGATGGGTCAAAACTGCAGACAGTAGTAAACGCCTATTCTTCTTCCTGCACAAGATTTGCAGACTCTGTTTTTGGTGTAGAGGCCTCTACAACAACCATTCCAGCCTCTTTCTTCTTTGCATCTTTAGCAGCCAGTTTTGGACAGTTCTTTATAATATGATCATTTCCTTTACAGTAGTTGCAGAACAATTTTTGCTTTTCTGATCATCTTTATCACCTCATAAGCAGAAATCAATTGTTCCTTCAGGTCTTTGATCTTTGTAAGAAAACTGTCCATAGAATCACCTTCATTCATGTGCTCACTCTCCAACTATTTTTGGAGGTAAGCAACACGAGCCTCATTCCTAGCCTGGTACAAAGTGGTAAGTGTATCCCAAGCATCCTTTGCTGTTCTGCAAGATGTGAGGAATAATGGCACGTTTGACAGACAAAGCTATCAATGCATGTGCCTGGGCATCTCTGCCATCCCAACGAATCTGCTCTGCAGTAGGTGCAACAGAAACAGCAGCACGAACAGGAATCTGCGGAATATCATCTTCGACACCATCTTCATCAGCTCCAACACCTGTATTTGCAGTACCTGTCGTTACAGGTGTAACAGGACGTCTTTCAACACCCTGCACAATGTTCCACAATCCTTTTGCAACCAGTACATGTTGCATCATATAAGCCCATAATGGGTAGTTGGTACTGTTGGAGAAACAATCACTAATTAGACATATATTTGAAGGTCAAATCTTAGGAAGAAAACCCCATGCCTATGTGAAGGGACAAATTCACAAGTGTATCATACTTGTAAAGTTAGTTCACTTTAGTTCTAGAAGTTTTTTAAAAATCACGGGAATGAGAAAATCTATATAAGTTAGTTAGTATTAACTGAGGCGGTGAGAAGAAGAAGGAGGAAGACAATGAGAAAGTGAGAAGAACTCATTTTTTGTATGATTGAGTATAGTCGGGCTTCTCTGAGTGAGAAAGCACTTGTAAGCTTCTGAGTTTTCATAGTTATGACAAGAACTAGTTAAAGTTCTGTGTATAAGTCTTCTTCCTCCATCTCGAGTGTTTGTCTTCTGTGTAATGATTTGAAAGGTTGAAGTTTTCCAAGCAAGTCGATGTGTGGCATCCAATCTCACTTGATAAGTCCTTATCTTCATATCTGATTTTTATCTACTGCCAAATCTTCTTGAAAAGATGATGTTGTTGGAGCAACTCGATGCCTGGCATCAAATTCCAGTTGATAAGTCATATTCTAAGTGTGCATGAAATCACTTATAGTTTTGGTGTCCAAAAGATCAAGACTTTATGCGGGAAGTCGATGCCTGGCATCGAATCCCTGCTGAAAAGTGGCCAAAAACATCCCAAGTCGATGCCCGACATCGAATTCTCGTTGCAGGTCGATGCTAGGCATCGAATTCTAATTTTAAACAGGCACTCTTACTAAAACAGGTAAAATTTCCAGTTTTGGAAGGTCATACAGGGTCATCTTGTGAAGGCCATAACTTGAGTTCTAGAGGTCCGTTTGATGGATATGATAGCTTGTTGGAAAGCTCTACTTTTCTAGTTTCAGCCTATAAAGTTTCATGGAGAAATAATACTTGAGCTAGGAGAAATTAGCAAAATACTGAAGGTATGTCATTTTATTGACTAGAAAAATCTGTAGAAGCAAAGTTCTCACTTTAGGCTATCATTTCTCAAAGTTTGGAGTGGCAATGAGTTAATGATGACCATAGAGGTGTTCTAGTGTCCCATTAATTCATTTCTTGTGGTGTTTCATACATCAACAAGTGGTATCAGAGCAGAAAGATTCTCGAGAGCAGAAGACGACAAAGGTACAAGAAGTTTTGTAAAGTTTTCCATTAAAGTTTGAAAGGTGAAGCATTTGAAGACACAAGGCATCAAAAGGTTACTTCAAAAGTATCCTCATACACAAAGAACTTCAAAAGGTATTATCCTTTATCCTTTAAGGTCACAAGTTGTAGTAGAAGAAAAGAACTATGGCAGATCATATCTCCATTGACAAACTAGACAGAGATAATTACCCCACATGGGTAATGAGAATGGAAGCCTTACTTATGAGTAAGGATCTCATGGTATATGTAACAGGTGAAGAAGAGAAGCCAGTATTTGAAGATGAAAGCCGACCAAAGAAAGAAGAACTTGATGCTTTAAAGCATTGGCAGAAGAAGGATGCAAGTGCAAAAGCCTACATCTACAATACAATCTCTGATCATTTGCTACCACACATCAGAGGATTGGAATCATCTGAAGATATATGGAATGCATTGGAGTATCATTTCCAAAGCACTACTAAACAACGGAAAGCAAGTCTATGGTCAGAGTTTACAACATTCAAGAAGAAGCCAAGTCAAACCATTAGTAATTATGTCACTAAGATGAAGGATCTTGCAGATAGTCTTGGATCCATAGATGAAGATGTTGAAGATCACAGATTGATTGCTCAGCTACTTGCAGGTTTGAGAGGGGATGAAAGGTGGAAACCTTTTGTCTTATCAACAGAACTTTCATTAAATCATTATGTTCCAGATTTGAACCAGTTGCTTGGTTTGATGCTCACATATGAGCAAGACTTGAAGGGAGATGGAGATAAAGGACAAAGTTTTGCAATGTACATGAAGAACAAGAAGAAAGGAGATAAAGGTAAAGCAAAGGATGAAGAGGAGTCTAGTTCTCAAGCTTATTATGCAAGAGGTAAAGGCACAGGCAGAGGAAGAGCAAGAGGTTTTGGAAGAGGAAGAGGTAATCAAAATAACAACAAGAAGGCTTGCTGGATCTGTGGATTGAGTAATCATTTGGCTCATGACTGTTGGCACAACCAACAAGGATCAAATCAAAATCAGAACAACAATAGCAGAGGTCGAGGTGGAAGATATCAAAGTAATTTTCAAAGAGGTAGACAAAGTCAAAGAGGAGGCTATGGTAGAGGTGGAGGAAGAAGTTGGGGACAAAATCAATCCTACAACACCACCTACTACAACTATGCAAATGACACACAGAATGAAAGTCATACATCATTGATGATGAACTCAATCAACACATCAGATAAAGAAGATCTAAAGGTATTTTACATTGACTCTGGATGTTCTAATCATTTGTCAGGAAACATATAATTGATGTCAGAATTGGAAAAAGGCATTTCTAGTCACACAGTTCAAACAGGTGATAATACCAGACATAGTGTACATTCAATTGGAAAGGTGAAATGCAAGAGTGGAGCAGATTTGCTAACCAATGTTTTGTATGTTCCCACAATACCTAAAAACTTGATTAGTGTGGGACAGATAGTTGAAAAAGGTTTTCAAGTCAGGTTTACAAATGAAGGAGTATTTGTTGAAGATCCAGAGAATGGGTATAATCAGATTGTCTCTGGTAAGAAAGAAGGTAGACTCTTTACTTTAAGAGTGCAAGGGAACATTGGTCAAGCTTTGCTCACACATGGTGAAGGAGTGATTACAGAACTTGATCTCTGGCATAAGAGATTAGGTCACTTTAATGAAAGAGGAATTAAAGCTATGGTTGCTAATCAGTCTGTACTAGGAAATGGTTTATAAATGTGAAGCATGTCAAATGGGTAAAGCACACAGGTTACCATTTCAGAAGAAAGGATTCAAACATGATGGAGTACTTGAGCTCATTCATACAGATGTATGGGGACCAACAAAAGAAGGGTCTATCAGTGGCTCAAGGTATTATGTTCTTTTCATTGATGATGCTACAAGATGGATAACATTATATGTTTTGAAGGAGAGATCAGAAGTGTTTGGAGCCTTCAAGCATTTTCATGCATATGCAGAGAGAGTAACAGGTCAAAAGCTTAAAAGACTGAGGTCTGATGGAGGGGGAGAATATTTCTCCCAAGAGTTCAATGATTATCTTTGGAATGCAGGTATTAAGAGAGAAATAACTTGCAGGTATACACCACAACAAAATGGTGTAGCAGAAAGAAGAAATAGGACTTTGGTTGAGTTTGCTAGAGCTATGCTAAAGGAGAAGAACTGTCCAAATTATCTTTGGGCTGAGGCTGTAAATACAACCACATATCTTGTGAATAGATTACCATGTGCAGCTCTGAATGGAATGACTCCATATGAAGCTTGGTGGGGTAGGAAACCAACACTAGATCATTTTAGAGTGTTTGGATCAATTGCATATGCTTATGTGCCATCACAGCTTAGGCATAAACTTGAACCAAAGGCAGAAAAATATGTGTTCATTGGTTATGATGAAAAGCAGATGGGTTATAGATTGTGGAATCCTCTAACCAAACAATTTATTGTTTCTAGAGATGTTACATTTGATGAACAGAAAAGTTGGTATGCAGATCAAAGTAATACAGCTGAGGAATTTGAAGAAGAGGTAAGAAGATGTGAGAAAGGAAAATCAATTGTGCAGGTGAATAGAGATGAAGACTATATGCAAGCAAGTACATCCAGAAGTGGATTAACAAGAAGGAATGAAGAAGCTCCTATATTTGATGAAGAAGTGTATCCAGACACATATGAAGAATGTGAACCAAGAAGGTCAAGCAGGACTAGAAGACAACCAGAAAGGTATTCTTATGATACTTCTTACATAACTCAGAAGAACTATGCATATATGGTCAAAGATGATGAAGAACCTCCGAACTATGATGAAGCTAAAGGTAAGAAGCAATGGGAAGAAGCAATGAAGGAAGAGTTCAATGCACTGGAGGAGAACAAGACATGGGAACTTGTTCCTAAACCAAATGGTAAGAAAGTAATTGGAAATAAATGGGTTTATAAAGTGAAGAAGCTTGCAGATGGAAGTATAGCCAGATACAAAGCTAGATTGGTGGTGAAAGGCTATGCCCAGACCTATGGCATAGATTATGATGAGACATTCAGTCCCATAGCTAAGATGTCAACTATAAGGACAATCATTGCTATTGCAGCTTCAAAAGGATGAACTCTAAGTCAATTGGATATAAAAAATACATTCTTGAATGGATACATATCAGATGAGGTATACATGGAACAACCTCAAGGGTTTATAGATTCCAGGTATCCAAATTTTGTTTGCAGGTTGAGAAGAGCATTGTATGGATTGAAGCAAGCTCCAAGAGCTTGGAACTATAGACTGGTGAAGTATCTCAATGATCTTGGATATCAAAGTTCAAAAGCAGATTCAAGTCTACTTATCAAAAGAATAGAGGAAGGTACAATCTACATTTGTATTTATGTAGATGACATTATAATCACAGGTACTTCAGATGAAGGAATCAAGGAGGTAAAGAGATTACTTGAAAAAGGGTTTAAGATTAGTGATCTAGGAAAGTTGTCATACTTTCTTGGAATGGAAGTCACTTATACAGATCATGGCATATATGTATCACAAGAAAGGTATCTTCTAAATCTATTGAAGAAGTTTGATATGGAAAATTGCAGAGAAGCTTCAACTCCACTTGAAGTTAATCACAAGCTCAGTAAATATGATGGTGCAGACTACAAAGATATGAGGAAGTATCAATCTCTTGTGGGTAGTTTGATTTATGCTACACTAACAAGACCTGATCTTAGTTATGCAGTGGGAGTCTTGTCACAATTCATGCATTGTCCAAAGGACCCACATTGGATTGCAGGTCAAAGAGTTCTCAGATATATCAAAGGAACTATAAAGGAAGGATTATATTATCCTTTTACATCAGATTTGAAGTTGAGAGCCTATAATGATTCAGATTGGGCAGGTAACCAGGATGACAGAAGATCAACTCATGGTTACATGATATACATTGGTGATAAGCTTGTAAGTTGGTGTTCAAAGAAACAACATACAGTAGCATTATCATCAACTGAAGCTGAGTACAAAGGACTTGTGGAAGCAGCTAAGGAGGTCATATGGATGCAGACATTGTTCAAAATCTTGGGCATTGATCAAGGTACACCTACAATACATGGAGATAATATGAGTTCACTTTATCTTGCAGCAAATCCAATTTTTCATGCAAGGACAAAGCACATAGAGATACATTATCATTTTCTCAGAGAAAAGGTAATGGAGAAGGAGATTGAAGTGGAGTACATTTCTACTAAAGATCAGATAGCAGACATAATGACAAAGAGCTTGGATGGTGTGAAGACCAGCAGATTCAAAAGCATGGCAGGAGTAAAAGAAAAGAAGAAGATGTGAAGAAATAGGGAATGTAAATTAGTGATTGAGGGGGAGCTGTTGGAGAAACAATCACTAATTAGACATATATTTGAAGGTCAAATCTTAGGAAGAAAACCCCATGCCTATGTGAAGGGACAAATTCACAAGTGTATCATACTTGTAAAGTTAGTTCACTTTAGTTCTAGAAGTTTTTTAAAAATCACGGGAATTAGAAAATCTATATAAGTTAGTTAGTATGAACTGAGGCGGTGAGAAGAAGAAGGAGGAAGACAATGAGAAAGTGAGAAGAACTCATTTTTTGTATGACTGAGTATAGTCGGGCTTCTCTGAGTGAGAAAGCACTTGTAAGCTTCTGAGTTTTCATAGTTATGACAAGAACTAGTTAAAGTTCTGTGTATAAGTCTTCTTCCTCCATCTCCAGTGTTTGTCTTCTATGTAATGATTTGAAAGGTTGAAGTTTTCCAAGCAAGTCGATGCGTGGCATCGAATCTCACTTGATAAGTCCTTATCTTCATATCTGATTTTTATCTACTGCCAAATCTTCTTGAAAAGATGATGTTGTTGGAGCAACTCGATGCCTGGCATCGAATTCGAGTTGATAAGTCATATTCTAAGTGTGCATGAAATCACTTATAGTTTTGGTGTCCAAAAGATCAAGACTTTATGCGGGAAGTCGATGCCCGGCATCGAATCCCTGCTGAAAAGTGGCCAAAAACATCCCAAGTTGATGCCCGACATCGAATTCTTGTTGCAAGTCGATGCTAGGCATCGAATTCTAATTTTAAACAGGCGCTCTTACTAAAACAGGTAAAATTTCCAGTTTTGGAAGGTCATACAGGGTCATCTTGTGAAGGCCATAACTTGAGTTCTAGAGGTCCGTTTGATGCATATGATATCTTGTTGGAAAGCTCTACTCTTCTAGTTTTAGCTTATAAAGTTTCATGGAGAAATAATACTTGAGCTAGGATAAATTAGCAAAATACTGAAGGTATGTCATTTTAGTGACTAGAAAAATCTGTAGAAGCAAAGTTCTCACTTTAGGCTATCATTTCTCAAAGTTTGGAGTGGCAATGAGTTAATGATGAACATAGAGGTGTTCTAGTATCACATTAATTCATTTCTTGTGGTGTTTCATACATCAACAGGTACCATCCAACTTATCCTCAACAGCCAACATATGGAATATATCACTGCTTTCAGCCATGGCCGGTGACTAAAGTACCTTGATGCAGAAAATTGACTGTATCTCAAAAAGTTGAACGGAACTGCCCAGACGACTTCTGCTAGACCTGTAGCAGACTTCGAGACGCTTAAACTGACGAACAGAAACTGGTATATACCTTTGGCACAAAAGGATAAAATAGCCTGCACAAGCGCTGCGATAGTGCATTCGGAGGCCGAAACGAGCTCAAATCGCGATTTCGGCACCACAAATCGAAGCGGTTTTGATCTCGGAAACACCTTGAGTATGTTCACCAAATTTCGTGCGAATCTGAGACTGCAAACAGAGGAGTGTCGACGGCGCCCTAGAAGAAGCGACGACCTGCTCTGATACCAATTGTTGGAGATAGACGTCTGCGGAAGCACGCAAACAGCACAAGGAAGAAGAAGAAGCTTGGAGCACAAACACACAATACTGAATGTATTACTAGAGAATGTACAAAGATAAGTAGCCCATTAGGGCAATAGGCGTATGTACAAGCCGGGGGAAAAAACCTCCTAAAGAGGGAAAAAAAGTGCCCCGACGGTCCTAGAGTGTTCACACACATCACTACCTAAATATATCAACAGGCTCCTCACCGAGTAAGTACCGTTTGTCTCTTTGCTTAATCCACTCTTTTCGTTTCTTAATATGCTCCAAGGCTTCTCGTCGTGCCTCCTCTCTAATCCTCTCTTCCTCTTTCTTCCTATTTTGCACTCCTACGAGACGTGCTAACATTTGATCCGTCAATGGCTCCATAAACCGTTTCACTCTACATCCACTTATGTAGTTAGGAAGAATATCTCCGTTCAGAGTGGCTAGATTAACTGCTCCACTCGTCGAGATCCTATTAATGATTAGAGGTCCATATCCGTGTTTTTGTAACTTCTTAGCATGTTACTTCAAGGTATAGACCAGGACTATGTCCTTTATGTATGCATCATAATATGCCTTTTGCCTTCTCTTGGCCGCATAGATTCCTGCAACAGCCTGCAACCAAGTTTCATGCAGCTTCTCGATTTGGTCTAGTTGTTGGGATAATTCATGCCCGGTTCATTCATGTTGTCGGGCTACTCTCAAAGTGGGTATCAAAAAATCAATTGGCAGAATTGCGTTTTGTCCGTATACTAGGTTGAATGGGGTAGTTCCAATGGCACTCTTGTACGTGACTTGGAAGGCCCAAATTGCATGATGCAATTGTTTGTCCTAGACAGACCTCCCATTATTGACAATTTTTTGTCAATACTGTGCATAACACCTTATTGGAACTTTCCGCTTGACCATTGGCTTGGGGGTGGTATGGGGCTGATTTTTTATGGATCACTAAAAACTCATTCATTAGAGACTCTATTACTTCATTAATGAACTGCGTTCCTCGGTCACTGACAATCTCAATTGGTAATCCAAAACGAGTGAATACATGATCAAAGTGGTTTGAGCATCGTTTTTTCTAGTAGTCTTTGCCTCTACCCATTTTGTCAAATAATCGGTGGCTACTATGATATATTCAGCATGTGACCCTTTGGCCAGTGGGTTAATGGGTCCTATGAAATCAATACCCCATTTAGAAAAGGCTCTAGTGCAAACCATAGGTCTCAATGGCATTTCATCTCTCCGAATCGGGTATTTAGCCCTTTGGCATGTCTCGCAACTTCGTACATAGGTCTCTGAATCCATATGTAAAGTTGGCCACCACAAGCCCGCAAAGAGGATCATTTTCACGATTCTCTCAGCTGAGAAATGACCTCCTGTCACGCCTGCGTGTGCCATCTCTAATATGGGTAAATATTCTCCTTCATACACACATAGTCGTAATTGGTTGTCTTTTCCTCTCCTAAACAAGTTTCTTCCCATAAGTACATAATCGTTGCTCATTTCCTCTAGGGATCGTTTTCTTCCCAAGCTAACTCCTTCCTCATGTTCTCTTGTCTTTAGGAATTTTATCAATGTTTTGCTCCAATTGGGTGCTATTGTTGAGAAAGGTATGGATGTATGATCCTCGGGGATAGTCTCCTGACATTCTGTGCAGCTACTCACATGATCATGGACATCCTTAGGCATATCAGGCCAGTATACTCCTAATCGTTTTAATTCCCTTATAGTTCCATGAGTCCCTTTGTGCGTCCCCCATTTGTTCACATGAGCTTGTTCAATCAGTGTCCTTTGCTCGTCCTCCTCAACACATCTTAGCCGTATGCCATTGGGTTCCTTATAGTACACACTTCCTGCAATAATGTGCAAATTCCTTGACTGTAGAATTTCCTTTTTACTCTCTTTATTGATTGAGTGTTGTGGGCCATGAGTGAGTATCGAAATTAGTTTCTCTGCCCACTTTGGACACACTTCCAGATTAAACAAATAAGTGTCTGGCAATTCGTCTGGTACTCCACTTGGTGGTTCTCCGTGTGTTAACCTAGAGAGGTGATCTACTCTTACATGAGTATTTCCCTTTTTTACTATTACTTCGAAGTCGAACTCCATCAATAATAGAAACCATCTTACCAGTCTTCCCATGTTACAGGGCTTATTGACTAAGTACAATAATGCCTGATGATCTATGAACTTGAACTTGTTGGCTAAGAGATAGTGTCTAAATTTCTTCACTGCATAGACCATTCCTAATCCCTCTCGCTCTGTAGTTGTATAGTTCCCCTCAGCTTGGTTCAGTTGTCTACTCGCATAGGCAATTGGGTGATCTAACTTTCCTTCATCTGCTCGCTGGGCTAAGATACATCCTATTGCATAATTGGAAGCGTCCACATGAATATGAAAAGGTTTGTTCCAATTCGGTGTTTTCAGAATTGGGGCTGTGCTAAGCCGCTTCTTTAACTCATTGAATGCCTTCTCGCATTCCTTTGTCCATGTGAATTGAGTCAAAAGTCCATACAAGGGTTTGGCAATAATGGCATACATGTGGATAAATCGTCGGTAGTATCCACAATGTCCATAAATGGCTGCACCTCTTTCGCATTCTTTGGTCTAGGAAGCTCCAAAATGACCTTAATCTTGTCTTCATCTGTGGATATTCCATTTCTAGAGACTATGTGTCCTAAGATCTTCCCTTGTCTTACCATGAAGACACGCCTCTCTAGGTTCAGGCAAACTCTATATTGTCGGCATTTATTAAATATCTTCCGCAATTTAGGAATGTGGCCTTGTCTTTGATTTGAATATGTACATAGGTCATCTACATACACTTCCATGCTCTTCTTCAGGAATTCTTTGAAAACATGACACATCAATCGTTGGAAAGTAGCAAGCGCATTAGTGAGTCCAAAAGGCATCACTCAGAAAGCATAGACTCCCCATTCAGTCGCGAATGCCGTCTTATGTTGATCCTCAGTAGCAATAGCTACTTGGTTGTATCCAGAGAATCCATCTAAGAAGCTATAGACTTCTTTTCCTGCAACTCTTTCCAATAAATGGTCAGTGATGGGTAAAGGGTAGCTATCACGAATTGTGGCTGCATTCACTTTTTTCAGGTTAATGCATACTCTGAGTTTTCCATTCTTCTTGGGCACAACCACTAGTGGTGATACCCACTCCGTTTGTTCTATTTCATAAATGAATCCTGTTGCTAGTAGTTTGTCTATTTCTTCTTTTATTTTAGCAGCATAGACCTCATTGTATGTATAAGGGCGTTGTTTTGATGGTTTTGCCTCCGCCATCATTGGTATTCTATGAGAGCAAATCGAGGGTGCCACACCCTTGAGATCCTTATATGTCCACGCGAATACATCTCGATATTCTCATATCAATTGTATTAATTCTTCTTCCTCCTCAGTTGACACATCTTTACCTATGTATGTACATCTTTCTTCTCCCTCTTCCACTGTTACTATGATCTTTTTTGTTTGTTCTTTGTTATCGTATGCTTCTCCTTCTCTAGCCTCTCTCTTAGGCACCTGGATGACTAGTTTTCTCTCCTCTACTTCGTACCTTTTAAAATGCTCCGGAACCTCAAAAAGATCCGGATTTGGTCCGATTTTACTCATGCTTTCCTCTTGCTCTTGTACCATGGGGGCAGCTTCTATCGCCAAGATCTTGGTCGGTTCTTGCTTATCTTTGGTTCCAATGGTGTCTAGATAGCTTTCTTCTGAATCAAATTCTGGTTCCATTTCTATACTCTCATATTCCTCTTTCCACTCTTTTTCTAAGGTTTCCTCTCCTTCTACTTCTTGAAGGACAACCATATACAAATTTACATCATAGCCTTCTTCGTCTATGCACTCGACGTTCATAGTTAGAACTTCCTCATTCACACATACATCCAAGGTGGCTAAGATTTCCATCCATCCATGCGGTTCAAATGTTTCATCAGGGAAGATTTGAGGCATATACATTGGGTCCTCTACCGATCGATAGTTAGGATGTCCTATTGGCCACCGCTACCTTTTATTGTCCTCCTTCTTGGCTTCTTTACACATCCATAATTGGTCGTCCTCATACTTCCATGATTGATCGCTTGATCCAGCTCTATGAATAGATAGGTCATCTTCCTCCTTGTGTATGGGATTCCACTATAGTGGGGGTACATCTCTATATGAAAACGTATGCAAGTTTATCTTGGTGGTATTTCCCTGATATTGCAGGTATAATGAATCTCATCCCCAGTCTTGCACTATCCGCATTTGTCTCATGAAAGGTCGTCCCAATATCATTTCATAATTGTTAGCCTTTTCAAACTTACAAATGGCTAATGTGTGTTCAAATTCAACTCCACAGGTGGTTAGTTTGATCTTTTCTAATATTCCTAAGGGTTTCTCCACATGACCGTCTGCTAATTGGAGCTTCCTGCATGTGGGTCATAAGGCAGGCTTTCCCCATTTCTTCCTTGGTGGCAATTCCTACTCATGCTCCTGTGTCTAATATAGCCTTGGTCATGTACCCATTGTAAGTGACAGGTAGGCATGTATTACCTTCGTCTCCTTCACTAAATTCTCCCACCTTATCTACTTGGATTTGTATCTTAGATGGGTTTTCTTTTCCCTTGTTTTCCTTTTCATCCTTCTCCTGTCCTAATTCCAGTTGACTTGCTAATTGTTTCCATATTTGCGGTTTAACCCGAAGTAATTCTTCCACAGTCAGTTTGCATTGTACCTTTGTCTTCTTAAGTTCCGTTAGATTGTGTGAATTCTTATCTGAGTTTCCTTTTCCCTATACGGTGGGTGCTCGGATTATCGTGGATTCCTTTTCATATTCTCCCACATAATTTGGTAAGGTTGAAATGCTCTAAGCTTCTTCTCTATTTTGGTCTAGTCTTGATACTTCCTCATATACTTCTTCCATGTTGGGATTCGGTTGGTAAACTTCCACATCTAATTCCTCAAAGGGAGGCTTAGTCACTCCATTCCTCTTCCATTGTTCTTCTCGGATTCTATTCCATAATTCTTTTGGCCACTCAGCCTCTAAGTCAGGTATTTTTGACATAGGTTCATCCTGGGTTTTCACTCGCTCACATTTGTCATCCTTCTCTTTAAGTTCTTTATCCTTGGCTTTAACACACTCCTTGTATTGCTTCTCTGCTATCCTTGTCTCTAGAAGGGCTGGGATAGTCTTTTCTAGGGTTACTTGCGCTACCTCTATAAGTTTTTGGCACAAAGCAAGTCTCTCTTTTTCTAATTCTCCTTGTGGGTAAAGCTTTTTGTGTTGGTCCATAGTTGGTCCAATCTTAATTCTAGCTTGGTAAGCTTTCAACCACATGTCCAAATCATCCAGTTTTGGGTCAGCTAGAATTGATCCAGGTTTCTCTGCTTCTCAGATAAGCGGTGGAATGGGAACTTCTTCCCGAATATCTGGTTCCTTATGCTTCTTACTGCTTCTGGTTTGTTTCTTATTGTCTTGACTCTTGTTTTTCATCCATTTATCTTTGAGCTTCTCTCTTCTTTCCTTCCATTTTTGCGCTTTTATGTTCTGGGTATTCTCACGTGGATCCTCTGAATCTTCTACTATTTGAATTTTGGGATTTACGGTTCTATTGTTTTCTTGTTCCCGATCCGGTTGTTTTTCTTTTTATTCCTTCGTTTGAGCGCGTGTAATGGCCTTTAAAGGCACGGTGTATTTCCTTGTCACCTCCAGGTGTTTCTATCACTTCAATTACATTAATAGGTGCAGTGTCTTGGACTTTGGTGGGATTCTTCGGGCAGTCTCTGAAAAGATGTTCCTTCCCACACTCATTGCAATACCCTTCCCAAGTCCTAGGTGGTGATGGGTTGTAAGGTCAGGTAGATTCTCTAATAAAATGATCTCCTCCGCATCTATAACATGTTCCTCTCGGCACAGGCGGTCTAATGGGTGGTCTCCTAGGTGTGGGTGCTTTGGGTGCAGTGTACATTAAAGTAGCTACCTCTGTTCCATAAGCCTGATCATAGCCTTCATATCCATAGTATGCCGAATCATATGTTGGTTCATACTCCAACATGTTGGTTGCATAGGGATAGTAATCTCCTGGGGATAGCTCGTATCCAAGGTTTGCTGATTCTACACCGGTCATTGTTGAGGCTGGCACTATGGCTCTTTTCAAATTTTCTTCTGGCTGGGCATACTTCACAGGTACCACATGTTGGGGTTGTGATAGTTGTGGCCCTAACACTGGTTGGGGTTGTGGATGTTGTGCTTGCTCGTATGGTCTCGGTGCTCCTAGTGTTGTTGGGTAGGGTGTGATTAGTGTATTTTTGTTCTACGTGATAGTACAAGGCAGTTCCTGGGTAATGTTGTCTATTGTAGGGGTATGTTTGAGGTACTCAGGCTCCTCCTCGGACGCACAAATGAGTGGGGTGATCTCCTCCAATCTTCGTATCATAGGCACTCTTAAGGCTGGGTGTTGGTAATTCCTTTGTCCTTGGACTCCTAATTTTTTTGCCACTAGCTTCGCTAATTCCTCAACATTATTGGAGTTGGTTGTAATTGTACTCTGAGAGTCTTCTGATTTAGTGGGGCTGGGCGTGCTCTTGAGATCCTCTGCTAGCTTGTCTTCTAGGTCGATACACTCTTGAAGACACTCACTTAGGGTTTGTAACCTCTTCACGTAAACTAGCATTCTTAGAGTTCCGTTTGTTAGTCCATCCAAGAATAATGAAATCATTTTTTGCTGAGTGGGTCTCTCTGCTTCTGGGCATCTATCAACATACTGATTGAATCTTTGAGCAGCTATTTTCACGGTTTCATTAGGGTTCTGTTTAAAACTATGGATTAAAGATGCAGAATTGTGTTTAATCCCTCTCTTAGTGAATTCCCCAATGAATTTTTGAAAGAATTTCTCCATATCTCCAAATTGGTTGGGGTCTAATGGCTGGAACCAAGTCAGAGCCGTTCCTGTGAGGGTGAGTCCGAAAGACTCATACTGCACGAAGAAGTCGTCTACTTGTTCCACTCTTAGAACTTGTTTAAATTCAGAAATGTGATCATAAGTTTCTCCCAAGTTTTCATAATGATTCCTCACACATTTGGCCACCTGAATAGGTCTCAATCTTCTCATTGGTTTTGACTGTCTAGGCATTACAGGGAAGGCGCGAATCACTGGTCTAATTGGGGGCATTCCAGGCTGCACTCCCATTGGTGGTCGTGGCCTTACTGGGGGTCGGTATTGATTACCTACTCCAGGGTGGGTCTAATTGTGTGGTTGCACTCCTTTGAGTAGCGAATTGTACATCAGCACGGTTCGGAACGCTCCGTTGGCTAGTTTGTCTTGACATTGTGTGCTCTGCCTCTTGTTGGGTTTCAAAGGGGTTCTGAGAGGTGGTTGCCTGCTCTCTTTGAGGGAATACAGGCGAACCCATGTATTTCAATCAAGCCCTGTCTATGGCATCTACCAACCAATACCTTCTCTGGTTCTTGTCTAGGTATGTTACTCTAGACTCGTCTTCCGGATCCTTTAACTCATAAAACGTCATCGGACTTTCTTCTCTTCCTTTGGCTGGTGAGTCAATTTGAAGCAACAAGTCCAAACCATGGATCAAATAGCCTTCCAGTAAGTAGTCGTCTTGAGGTATCAAGTCCCCTCTCCAGACTCGCATCACTTGGGACTTGCCTCTAGGGGTCGTCACTGACTCCTTAGGGTGTGGTCTCCCTGAGCTTTCTTGTCCCACTAACTCTCCCCTCTCATTGATCAAATTAGGGTATTCAGTCACTACGTAGATGTGACCCAACTTGTCCATGTATGCTCCTCCCTCATACTTAACAGTCGGTCTTCTCAAATGCCTTAAATTTACCCTTGAAAATGCTCCAAATGTTCTGGCCGATACCACTTTTGGCGATACTACACCAGGCGATGCTGCTCGTCAAACGATACGACACCACTTCTCTAAGCGATACGATACTGTAGCAACAAACGATACGATACCGATGTTGAGCACGATACGATATTGGCTACCCTGGCAATACGATACCTCAAGTCTGAACGATACGATACCAAATCCAATCACGATACGATACCTATGGAGTCCACGATACGATACCAAAAAACTGGACGATACGATACTGCTACTAAGCCCGATACGATACTGGACTTCTCACAATACTATACCAGTGCAATTGGCGATACGATACCACCAACTTGCACGATACGATACTAAAATGGTATCGTGATATGACACTAGGAAGTGAGACGATACGATACCAAAAGTGGACCGCGATACGATACCACTTTGGTTAAGTGCGATCGCGATACCAACCAGGCGATACGATACCACAAGTGGTATCGCGATACCAAGGCTGGTAATCGATGATACGATACTTCGGCGAGTATCATGATACAAGGGAATTTTTGGTATCGCGATACCAAAAACTCAACCGATCGCAATACTTTTTTGGTTTTTATACTTTTTGGAGACTGAAACTTAACTACACCAATTTGGCAAATTTTTTGGGATTTTTCTTGGTAATCTTGGCCTACTCCTACTCCACTTCTCTTCCTAACCTAACCCTAACTCTTTCTTCTCTCCCTCTCTCCTAACTCTAAACCGAAAAACTCATTACATACATCTCCGGGATGTGAAGTAACAAAAGCTGAAGTGGTTGACTACTTGCCACTGAACGAATTCACTTCTACAAGTACGATTTCGTCACTCTCGAGCTATAACCATCACGAAGGCAGCTTGGTTGAGTTGTTCCCTGGCAACGGCGCCAAAAACATGTGTACCTAAGTCAAGAAGTCTTAGGGACTTGTGCCAAAGAGACTAAATCTCATTTGCCACACAAGTGCATATAGTGGGGAATCGACACACGCTTATTTGTCAATCTGATGAACCGACCTAACCAAGTGTATGAGGACATGTGCACACATGATGGGAAATGAAGTGGTTCAGCTTATATGCATGAGAAAAGACTATTCCACCTCCCTAATTCACTGAAATACTGAAAGTGTCTGTCGTGATACCACTTAAAGCAGTTTTCACTAAATCAAGGATTTCTCCTAGCTCCGAACTCCGGATATGGCCAATAGCAGGTTCATTTCGAAGTCTCGATGAGACGCATCTATTGGAGGTAGTTTCACTCGATTTTGACAATTGTAATGACCAAAACAGTGAATGGCAGGAAACACCCACACTCACCCCACAACTTCTACTAGCTCACACACACACTACAGTAGCTCAAAAATAGTGGGGAGGGGTAGACAACAGACCTACACACACATTCCAAGCATTACACACACATAGAAGATCAAAGAGAAGATGAAAATCTGCAAGAAAGAAGCAATTTCGAAAATCAAGAGCTCTCCTTCTTCTCAATGGCAAAAAGTCTCTATAAAGAGTCACAAAGTGACTTATATACATGTGCCCTAAAAATGGTCTTTTCACACAAGTGACCGGCACTTTATTAACTAATCTCCATTTTCCTACTATTTTACAAGAAATATATTACAATGATTTGGGATTATGCATCTAGAGGACTCCTCTAGTGCATATACATAGCTTGAGGGAATTTCCTAATACTTTGAAGAAGAAAAATATGCGCATTAATTTGAAAATTTTGGGGCTCCCCTTTCGTGCCTCTTTGCTCTGCAACAGCGACAATGCATCTATTTCTTCTTTCATGGACTTTTCCCAATTAGGGTTTCCCTTTGCCTCTTCATAGGTTGAGGATCCCTCTAAAATTGAGTCTTTTGCCAAGTAGATTGAATGCTTTGTAAAAAATGTGGAATCATATTCATACTTTTTTGTTTGTTTCATCTCTCTTATTGATCTTCTAGGTGCTTGCTTGGGGCATTCTCCACATTCTTGCATCTTTGCTTTGCCTCTTGACTTCCATAGCTTGTAATCCCTTTTTCTTTCGTCTTGGTCATCATTTGTATCACTTTTTGGATCCTAGACCTTTGCATCATGCTTGCTTCCTAATTGATGAGAATCAGAATCAAGATCATATGGTACAGTTACGTTTTGTCTGTCTTCATCATACCAAGACTTGTGTTCTTCAAACACAATATCTCTACTTGTAGTGAATTGCTTGGTTGAAGGATTATAGAACCTGTAACCCATTTGAGTTGAGTCATAGACAATAAATATTGCCTTTATTGCCCTTTAATCTAGCTTACCTCTGATTTGTGATGGTACATGAACATAAGCTAAACAATCAAACACCTTGCAATGTCCAAGACTAGGTTCTCTTCCATGCCATGCTTCATAAGGAGTCATACCTTGAAGTTATTTGAATGGTAGTCTATTGACAAGGTACACAATAGTTGAAATAGCTTCTGCCCATAGATAATGTATCAACCTCTTCTCTTCAAGAATTGTTATGGCGGATCCAACCAATGTCTTGTTTCTCCTCTCTGCGATTCCATTCAGTTGAGGAGAGTACCTCGTAGTGACTTCCCTTTTGATGCCTTTGTCCTGCAATAACTCATCAAACTCTTTGGAGAATTATTCTCCCCCTCCGTCATATTTAAGCATCTTGAGTGATCTACCTGTATGATTCTCCACATGTGCTAGATACTTTTTGAAGTAATCAGACACTTCATTCTTACTCTTGATAAAGTACAGAATAGTCCATCTACTATGGTTGTCAGTAAATGAGACATAATACCTTGATCTTGCTAATGAAGGTTCTTGACTTGGTCCCCATACATGTGTATGTACTAAGTCCAATAAGTTGTTGTGGATGAAACCTTTGTGGTTGAATGGTTGTCTTATGCCTTCCCAATCTGACATGCATCACACATGTTGATCATGTGTTGCTTCGATATGTCTGGAAGTCTTAGAGCACTTTGATCCCTACATATATTCATCAAGGTTCTTTCATTCACATGAGCAAGTCTCTTATGCCGCACTTCAATCTCACTTAGGGTTTTAGACCCAAAAGTGAATAGAGCTATGTTCCTGGTTTCTCCTACTTCAAAAGAGCCTACGATGCTTCTCACCTCTGGCTATCTTTTTGAATCTTTGACATGGATCTTCCACAAAAGCTCCATGTTGTGTGAACCTAACCTGAAAGCCTTTTTCAACTATTTGGCCTACACTTATTAGGTTTTTAGTGATAGTGGGTATATAGAGAAACTTACTTAGAATGTTTGTCCTGTCATTGGAAGTTTTGACATTACCAATTTTCTCCACATTGTGCTTTGTATTATCCCCTGTTTGAACTTCATTTTTATGATTTGGACTTTCCAAATGAGATAGAAGAGCAATATTTCCTACAACATGATTTGAACATCCTGAATCTATGTAGAACAAATGATCATTTTCTTTACCTTCTTTGTGGCTTAAATTCATAAGAAGCAATGAGTCTTCATGTGGTTGATCTTTTGAATAACTGTTGAAGTTCTTTCTATTATAGCCTCTATTGTTATTGTTGAAGTTGTGTCCACATTTTCCTATATTGCTACCATATCCACCTCTTCCACTTCATTTCTGGGTCTTTCCATTGAACCAGAAATTCTTAGTGGTGTGGTTGTTCTTATCGCAGATGGCACAAGGTTGAACATTCTGACCTTTTGCTTTGTCTTTCTTTGATCCTTTCTTCTTCCCTTTCCACTTTCTCTTGCTTGCAAAGTTGGCTTGGGAAGTGTCCTCTTCATCTTCTTCCTTCTTCTTGCCTTTCAGCTTCTTATCCTTCTTATCTCCATATAGAGCACTAGTTGAATTACAATGATAGGATTTACCTTCCTTTATGTTATTGTTGGCCTTTTGATTGAAGAGTTGTCCAAGAAAGATGTTGAAGTCTAGAGTTTGCACATCCATGATGAGATCATAAGCCGTCGTGAAGGATTGCCATTGCTTATCACTTCGAATTCCATTGAGAATCTGCCTCATGATAGTCTCTTCTTCAATCAGCTCTCCAATGGATGCTAACTGATCCACAACCTCGACCTTGGTTACACACTCTGTGATAGTTTGTTTAGGTATCTTCTTCATTTGGTTGAACTCGTTCCAAAGATGATTCTTTCTTGGTTTGATACTAGCAGAAAAGAAAGTCTCGAGGGCATCCCAAGTCTCTTGAGATGTCTTGGATCATCATGTTTTAATAGAAAGTTAGAGATAGAGTTTAGTATGTTCGATCTTGCTTAAGCATCCCTTGCACACCAAAGTGTGAGATTATCTCTCTCCTCTTGTGTAGGTCCTCCTTTGGATCTTGGAATAGGCATAGCTTCATCACCTTCTACAATTCCATAAAGATTTCTACCTTGTAAATAGGCCTCCATTCTGATTTGTCAAGCCGCATAGTTGTGTCAATCAAGCTTCTCAATCATTGAGGGAAAGCCATCACCCCTCTTGATCTAGCTTTGATACCACTGAAAGAACTTGGAGACACTTGTAGGAGGTATTAAAGTGAGTTTCGAAGCGACAAAGTTTGGTCCAGCCAACCGGCACAAGACCAGCCCTTGAGCTTATGGAGACTCAAATAGATCTTATAGGCATGCGATAAGTTCAATAAGATGCACTATGTACTTTAGAGCATGAAAGAGAAACAGTCGATACAAAACAAATAGGTTCACGCATCGGCTTGCTCAAAAAACTTACTATATATGGAAGTGATAATGAACTTCAAATGCTCATAGCGACCAACGTGATTACAATTAGAAAAAGTCCATTTATGGGAGTGATACACATAGGGTTGAGTGTATATAACGCACAAGTGTAAGAAATACGCAAAATATGCCTTTGGAATGAACCAAACACTCAACGGTGGTGTAGCTCAGTGATGAGTAGCACCTCCTTTAATGTCAATCCGGGAAGACGTGAGGATGGTATGAAGACCTCGAGCAAGTGGCGGCACAAGTGCGTGAGTGAGAAGCACACAAGCATGCACACACATACACACACACGCGCACACACGGCAAGACAAAGAGAGGGAATCAATGGAGTTCTTTAGATTACTTTCACAAGCTCTTACAAGTTCGTTTCAATTACAATCTAACCTCAAAAATGAGCTCTCTAGCTCCTTTTATAGTTTTTGACTAGCTTTTGGCCCTGTCCAGACCTAGTGTCCGGCCTAGTTAAAAATTAGGTTCCAGGGCTTATTTGGGGGCTCAAACGAGATCTAAAAATTATGAAAATTGGTACGCAACTACTTCTAAGGCTCCTCAAGCTCAAGGACTCCTTGGCTTGCACAAAATGGAGCTACAAAAATGTGAAATGAGATTTACAATGAATTTTAGTGATAAAAATCACTGTTATTGTAGGGATTTCTTCTAGTGATCTGCCATACATATCTTCAAGCTCCCTACTTGCTCTTCTTCCCTGCATGTCCATCTCTCTGATTTGCGTTAATGTCTTGAAAAATTATTGGCCTACTTGCCAGATCTTCTTTGACTGCCCTGTTTGCTTGTGCTGTCCCTTCGCTCGCTTGTGCTGTCCCTTCGCTCTGACTCCCTTCTTTGACTTTCACGTCTTGTAGTTCCTGATGTACCAAGGCTACTGCCAACACCCCCCCCACTCTCGCGTCTGTCGCCCCTGACAGACCCTTGTCTAGCTGCTTTTTGTACGTAGTATTGTACAACATCGGCGGCGAGGTGGTGTTCTTCTAACCTGAGTCCCCTTGCTAGATCTGTCAGCAATGCATCCCAATTGACTGGCCCTGGGACATCTGGATGTGGCACCCGTAACTGCTCTGAGTGAATGGTTCGCTCCACAGCAAATAAATGGAGGAGATGTGAGGGTCTGGGTACAAATATTTCTGAGTGGTATTCCCAGAACCCTGTTATGAACATCTCTTCGAATGTTTGTTTAAAGCAGGCCGGGAGGTATTTTATTCTGGCGTGCCAAGCATATATCACCTCTATGGAAGGAGTGGTGCTCATGTCATATACCAAATCTTGGTTTCCTGTAAGGAATCCGACGCCTGAGAAGTGTGGGTCTTTGATATTCTTGAATGTCCTGAATGTAATAAGCATTAACTCAAAAATTTTCATGCACATCTGGGCCATTACATCAGGGGTATTCTTTAATCGGAGGCTCCAGTGCCGTATAGTGGAAATCATGTAATTGACGGTGGGAGGCCCTTGAGGGGGTGCTAGATAGACGTAGTTTAACCATTTGGCGCATCCCTTGATATTCTTGACTGCAATGGTAAACTCTGGCCATGTGCGCCTGCGGAGTACAGGAACATAACAAGGGTTATATTTAATAAAAAGGGGCATATTCGTCCAGGTGCGAACCATCTCCGGATAGGTTTCGAGGAGTCGGATCCTCCAAGTGGGTTGATGAATGGATCCTTTTTTAGCGCTCTCTGGGATGTCATCTGGCCCAAATTGTGTAGCAAACGTTGGAGGTTTGCCACATTTGTGTTGGATTTCTGCATTGTAGTCCGCCAGGAGTATACAATAGGGCACGTATTGATCATCATTGGTTCCGATCCATCTATGGTGGGACATGCTGCGGAAGTATTCTGATTTAATAATAGTGTCCTCTATCTTTGCCATAGATTGGATTTGAACTGCGACTCGATCTTCATGAGTTGATGCCGTTTTCTCTAGTGTTTGGAGCCACTCAGGTACTTCGATTTCTAGCGTATCCATTCCTTCTGCGGTTTGTTCACCACCTGGCATTGGCATAGGAACGTAAGGTTCCTCATACGTCTCATCTACCTCGATGGGTACCAAATCCTCGGGTTCAGGTTCGACCACTGGAGAGGGTTGCCTTTCATGTGTGAGTAATCGTGCCTGTAATTCGGCCACCTGCTCTTTCAATGCCATGACTTCTTCTGAAGTCGTGGTCGTTTCTGTGACTTTGGGTACTGTCTGTTGCTCTTGGAGTTGATTGCGCAGCGCATCACGTTCCCTTTCCAAGTCATCATGCGCTTCTAATAGATCTGCATAGCCGTCCAGGATGGTCTTCATTGTCTCTGAGGGCACAGCTTTAAATTGCTCTGGATCAATTTCGTGTGGAGAGCCTTCCATTGCAGCTTCTAGATTTGCTTCATTTTGCTGCTGCAGTCTCTTGTTTTCCTCAAGGGCGGCCGCCATGTGTTTTCTGAGAAGTGCCAGGTTACGCCGAACTTTGAGATTATCGGCTTGGTATACCTCGAGCAAAGCCTCTAGTTGTTTGGCACCTGATTCTGTCGATGGTTGGGGTGCTGCCGATAAGGTTTGGTGAGCCTGCTCAAGCGCCGCGTAGCGTTGATTCAGTTCTGCATTTTCTGTGTGTAGAATGTGAAATTGTGTTTGTAAGTTCTGGTGGTGCGTTTCCAGTTGCTGATACCGGTTGTCCAGAGCTTTGTACTCATGTTGGAGCTGATATACACATTGGTTTAATGCAAAAAATATGTTATTTACATTAAATAATGCTGGGAAAGGTGAAGATGCAGGGGGAATGGGGGCGGGAATGGGAGAGGTGAATGCTGTGGATGTAAGTGGAGATGTGGGTGGAGGAGGTATGGGTGATGGTGGCATGGGGGGAGGGAGCGGTGCTGTGGCTGGTGATGTTTCCATCGTGTCAACTGTTTGAGTGACGGTGTAGATGGGAATCGTGGGTGGAGTGGATGTGACATCGGTGAACAGGGTGGTGAAGGTCGGCATGGTGACTCCCCCGACTTGGATTCCCGGGGAGAGTGGGATGCCCATGACAATGGTAGTGGTAGTGGATGTGGTAGTGCTAGTGCCCTGTGGTGGAGTGAATTGTGTAGTGTGAGGTGGGGATGGTGGTGACAACGGTGCTTCGTGATATTCTTCTGCTTGCGCTGACTCGCCTGGTGCTGATGTATTGATGTGAATTTGCTTCCCGGACCTCCTGGGACGAACGGGAGCTCTTTTTTCAAACCTGTGGATGTAGGCCATAGCCTCATGGATGGCCTCGTCCAGTCCTACAGCGTTGGCATGAAGGTTCATGGACTCAATGAACAACTCGTCCACACCTTCCTCCGCTAGCAAGTCGTTCATGAGTCTTTTGCCCTGTTCTAGAGACATCTTATGCTGTTCCTGAACCAGTCGCATGGTTCGATATAGTCTCTTGACTTGTGCCGAATATGCTGGGGCACTTGCTAACTCGGAGAGTTCGTCATATTCTTGGTGTTGTTCTTCGTCGGCCTCTTCTTCATCTCCTCCTGCCTCTTGTTCGTCTGCATCGACTTCTACAGTTTGTGGTTGGGTGGGGGCCGATGTTGTTTTGGGTCGTGGTTCCTGAGCTCGCGCTGCTTCCGCTTCGAGGTTAGAGTCATAGATTAATCTGGCAATTTCTTCATCCGTGAGGTCCTCAAGAGTAAATCCCTGCGGAAATTCCAAATCGGATGGAATGGGTGGAAACACCAGATTAGGCCCCTCCGTGCTTGGTCGTGGTAACCGGATTGTGAATGGCCTAACTCGTCGTGTCTGGGGAGGAGTGATTTCTGGTGTAGCGGTAGCTCCCCTTGGTTGAGCACAGGGTAGTTGGACTCCCCCCCTCATCTTCTTGGATGGGGGGCCTGCTGTTGATAGTCTTCTTTGGAATTCTTGGACTCGGGACCATACGAGTGCCCGCTGAACAGGCACGTCATAAGCCAAGCATCTATAGATTATTCTGGTCAAAGCGCAACACCCGTGGAGCACATTCTTCTGTTTTTTGTTCCACCTTTGATGCGCTAGGTGGATCTGGTCTATGATCCAGTGTGGCACATTGATGGGCAGGCTTTCGGTTTCTGCTAGATACAAACTGAACCATATTTTTTTCGGGGGCATTGTGAATCGTTCTTGGGCGGGAAACGCGAAGTGTTGCATGATGGTGCGCAGGTGAAGCGCAATGGTAGGTGTCATGGCTACCATATCCTTCAACTTATTCAGATCCTTGTGCTTCATTCGACCTGGGACCATGGTTTCCTTTTCTGTTGGGATGTGCATGCCGTACATACCCAATGCTTCTCTTACCAGATTGAGGCTCAACTTGAATCTTTTGAGCTCATTACCCGGCAGCAGTGATGGCAACACAAAGGTGCTGTCGCCGCCCTTGGCTCTGCTTGGCGTGATGGTACTGATCAGATAAGAGCATCGTAAAAAATCCGGCTTTGGTAAGTGAGTCCTGAAATAACTTTCCACACCTGCTTTGACCCAAACTGATCTCATGACTTCAGCATTTTGGTAGCTTTCAAATTCGCGTGTGAAAAAGTGGTATCGACCCCATTTGCCATTGAACTCCAATTCTGCTTCCCAGAAGTAGGTTCCATCGCCCAGTGGTCCAGCAACATCACTGAACCAATGCGCATGCTTACCTACTTGAGAAGTGTGTCCTTGAGGAGGATCCTGGATGGGGAGCACATGCACATCTTGAAGCTCTTGCGGTCTTGCAGTGAGGCGTGGCTCAAGGAGAAGTGTTTCTATGTCCACTATCTGGGGACCAGATCCGGCTTGAGAGCTGGTACCTACTTCTGCCATGGCCTGTTTGCTGAGTGGTTCTGTGAGAATATAGAACCAAGTGTTAACATCGGACTGGACAAAATAAATCTGTTGTTGTCCCCGTTACAACATTAACATGAGATGGATGGTGAGTTAGTGGTTAGTAAGTGCATGAAGGCAGTGTGTGTAGTTAGTGATTGTGTTGTCCTAGGAAACTATTGCAGTTAGTAAGTGGGTTATGAATTTACAAATTGGGGTCGGGGGGTTTTTTACAGGCCCTAGGCTGCCAAATGCAGTGAATGGGCTTTGCTTTCGGTGTCGGAGAGTCTCTACAGAGCTTTTTCGGTGTCGTGGTTTGAAAACGAGGCCTTTTTGGGACCCATATACAATTGATTACATGCACGTTCTTGGGTTTTGGTGTGTACATGAGTGTCGAGAACGAGTGAAATCTGGCGGCATGCGTCGCTGCGTTATGCTGTTCAAGTTGTGGCCTCAGTGTAGCTACTTGTGCCATCAAGCAAGCCTTAGGCACCCAAATTTGTCTTGATTGTGGGCTTGCCTTCATCGACTTCTTGGGCACCCAAATAGATTTTACTTTAGCAGACGAGTTTCTGGAAGACTTCTTATTAGCGTTGCGTTGTTGGTCACTAATAAGAGGCTTTGCCCCTGTAGTTGACGGTGGTGCAACCGGTCGTTCGCCTTTCCGCACCCATACCTGGTCTATTTTCTGGGCTGTTCTGCTGCGCAGGTACTTTTGATCTCTGACATAGGTAGTACCCTGCTTCTTCTGCCTTTGATCCACCTTGGGTTGCTGCCTCCTTCTAGCCTTTGGAAAAGAAGGGAGTTCCATTGTCTTCTTGACTCCTTGTTTGCAAACATCATTCCTCTGCAACTCATAGTTTTGGACAAGAACAGCATGGTCATCTTCATGTGTACCCCTGGAAGGACCAGGAGTCTGTGCCTTTCCTAGTTCCTTGAGTGCTCCATTGTCTAATTCTACTGTAACTCGACTATGATTGACCCAAACCTGGAGAAGTCCACTTCTTAGGTTTAAGTTAATTGCTTGGTCATAGATCCAATCTTGACCCAAGACTAGAGGTTCAGTGAGATCCTCATCTTGACACACCAGTACTTTAACTGTCATTGCCTCATCATGAATGTAAAGGGGAAGTTCCGCCTCGCCCATGCAAGGGGTTTCCACTCCTCCCAATCCTATAAGATATGCTTCCACAGGATTGACAGTCAATTGTAATTCTTGGCAGTAAGACAATTTAACAGCACTAGTGGCTGCACCTGAGTCAATCAAGGCTCTTACGGTCCTTGCACTCTTTCCTTGTCCTATATCTAAGGTTACGAAAGGACGTCTATCAATTATCCTATGCGAGCTTGTTCCTGCGACTTCACACATGGCCATGGGAAATCCTTGGTTTGTATAGTCATTCGCTCCAGGCTGATCTCTGTCTTGCCTTCGTAATTTCATCCTTCTGATGCGTTCTAAAGCTTCAGCTTGAGCTTCTTCTCGAACTCGCTTTTCTTCCTCTTTGCGTTTCTTAGCAGTGTTGAGTCGACTGAGCATTTCCTCTGTGAGGGGTTCCTGGTACAACTTGACTCTGCAACCGCTAATATAATTTGGGAGAACATCACCCTCTAGCGTGGCCAATTGTACTGCTCCGCTCGTGGAGATCCTATTGATGATCATAGGTCCGTAGCCTCTCCTCTCTAGCTTCCTCGCGTGTTGTTTTAGTGTATAGACTAAGACTAGATCTCCTGCTTTCAGGCCTTTATCCTTCACGTGGGCATCAAAGTATGCCTTCTGTCTCTTCTTGGCTGCATATATCCCTGCTGCGGCTCTCAGTCTCGTTTCCCCTAATCGTTCAAGGTCAAAGATCCTAGAGGAGAGCTCATGACCTGTCCATTCGTGCTCTTGTGCTACTCTCAATGTAGGGATCAAGAAGTCCAAGGGTAACACAGCGTTTTGACCGAATACCATCTGAAAGGGAGTGGCTTGGAGTACCGTGTTGTAGGCCACTCGGTATGCCCAAACAGCATGGTGTAGCTGTTTGTCCCAATCAGAGCGTTTAGTGTTCACTAATTTCGTCAGTACATTGCATAAAATCTTATTAGTGCTCTCAGCTTGTCCATTAGCTTGAGGGTGATAAGGGGCAGACTTCTTGTGTATTACCAAGAATTCTTGGAGTAGATTTTCAATAACTTCATTCAAGAAATGAGTGCCTCTATCACTTACGAGCTCTATAGGTAGTCCATATCTCGTGAATACATTCTCAAACAAGAATTTGGCAGTTGTTTGAGCATCGTTCTTTGTCGTAGCCTTTACCTCTACCCACTTGGTGAGATAATCTGTTGCCACGATGATGTATTCCGCATGAGAACCCTTAGCTGGGGGGTTAATAGGACCCACAAAGTCTATTCCCCACTTAGAGAATGCACGTCCACCCATCATAGGTTTTAGTGGCATCTCATCTTTGCGTATAGGATACTGAGTCCTTTGACAGATATCACACCGTTTCACATAGGTATGTGCATCCATGTGAAGGGTGGGCCACCAGAAGCCCGCAAACAATATTGCCTTGATCACCCGATCTGGTCCAAAGTGTCCTCCTGCTACACCTTGGTGAGCAGTTTCTAAGATCTTAAGATACTCACTTTCATGGACACACAGTCTCAGGTAACCATCTTTACCGCGCTTATATAGATTATCACCTATGAGTGAATAATCCAGGGCTTCTTGTTCTAAACTCCTTTTCCTAGCTAGAGTCATGTCTGGGGGGAATGTGTTTGTCCGCAAGAATGATACTAGAGGTTCACTCCAATCTGGCACAATGGATACTTGATAGAGAGTGGCATGTTCCACAGGTGGTTTAGTGCAACAGATTGGGCATTCTTTGCACAACTTTTGGACATCCGCTTCCATAGTTGGCCAGTGCACTCCGAATCTCTTTAGAGTTTGCAACGTTCGTTGCTTCGAATGGTGTTGCTCTAACGCACCTACATGTGCTAATTGCAACCATTTAGCGTACTCATCCTCTTCTACGCAACAAGCCAAGATCCCTTGATCTGTGTGCTTGTACATGCTTCCTGCCATGATGTGGTATTTTTGGGCTTTTACAACCTCTCTATTCCGTGTGTTTACCACTGGATGGTTAGGCCCGTAGGTCAATACTGGTACTATTGGCTTGGCCCACTGCGGCACCACTTCCAAATTAAACAAGTAAGCGTCAGGAAGGTCATCTGGCACTCCTTGTGGGGCTTCTCCCGATGTGAGCCTAGAGAGGTGATCTGCTCGTAAGTGAGTCCTACCTTTTCTTACCACAACCTCAAAATCATATTCCATTAGCAAGAGAAACCATCTCACTAATCTTCCTGTATTGCATGGCTTGTTTACAAGATATAACAATGCCTGATGATCAGTAAAAAATTTAAACTTATTTGCAAGCAAATAGTGTCTAAATTTTTTGACTGCATAAACCATGCCTAATCCTTCGCGCTCTGTTGTGGTGTAATTCCGTTCAGCCGCATTCAATTGTCTGCTGGCATAGGCAATTGGAAGATCCATATTACCTTCACCAGTAGGTTGTGCAAGTACACATCCAATAGCGTAATTGGATGCATCAACATGAACATGGAATGGTTTATTCCAATCTGGTGTGGTCAAAATTGGTGCTGAACATAACCTTCGTTTAAGTTCTTGGAAGGAATTCTCACATTCATCCGTCCACTCAAAGTTTGTCAGAAGTCCGTACATGGGCTTTGCAATGACAGCATACATGTGTATAAATCGTCGATAATAACCGCAATGCCCCATGAAAGCTTGTACTTCCTTGACATTCTTTGGCCTCGGTAGCTCCGCTATGGCTCTCACTTTTTCTTCGTCAGTAGATATGCCATTCTTTGACACGATATGTCCTAGGATCTTGCCTTGCCTGACCATAAAAACACACTTTTCGGGGTTCAGGCAGACTTGGTACTCTCTACATTTGTCAAAGATTTGCCTGAGTTCCGGAATATGGGTTTGTCTAACATTGGAATGAGCACAAAGGTCATCAACATAGACTTCTAAACTCTTCCTCAGGAACTCCTTAAACACATGGCACATCAGCCTCTGGAATGTAGCTGGTGCATTGGTAAGCCCAAATGGCATTACTCTAAAAGCAAAAATGCCCCATTCTGTGGCAAAGGCTGTCTTATGCTGATCCTCTGGAGCTATGGCTACTTGATTGTAGCCCGAAAATCCATCAAGGAAGCTGTACACTTCCTTGCCTGCCACTCTTTCTAAGAGATGTTCTGTGATGGGAAGCGGATAGTTATCTCGAATCGTGGCGGCATTAACCTTTTTCAAGTTAATGCACACACGCAGCTTGCCATTCTTCTTGGGCACCACTACGATGGGGGATACCCATTCAGTGTGCTCAATTTCATAGATAAATCCAGCTTCGACCAATCTATCTATCTCTTCCTTGATCTTAGCAGCATAGTTATCGTTATATGTATATGGCTTTTGCTTAGAGGGTTTGGCATCTGAGGTCATGGGGATGGTGTGCGAGCATATGTCCGGGTCAACACCCTTCAAATCCTTGTAACTCCAAGCGAATACATCTCTGTATTCTCTTAGCAAGGCAACCAATTCGTGTTCTTCTTCCACTGTTAGGTCATGGCCTATATACGTACATCTCTCCTCTCCTTCTTCGATGGCCACTACTATTTTCTTGGTGGTTTCTTTGTTATCATAGGCCTCTCCTGATTGTGCCTCCCGTTTAGGCATTCTTATCATGACTCTCCTGTCATCTATCTCATACTTCTTAAAATTTTCTGGGACCTCAAACAAAGATTCTTCTTCTTCTGGTAAGGCTTCTCTCTTCCTTCGTTTCTTTCCTTCTTCCTTTGGGGTCACATGTGTTGCTAATCTTACGTCATTTGTCAGCTCTCCATGCCTCTGGGGTTGAAATTCTATTTCATGGAAGTATTCTTCATCTGATGCAAATGGTGGATCCATAATGATTGACTCTAGATCGGAGTCACTTGCATCCTCAAATGCATCAGGGCTAGGTTCGCATTCTTCTAGAACTGCCTCTCCCATGATTGGCTCTATGGAGAAGACTGAAATGTCATAGCCATCCTCATCACAGTGAGGTGTCCATTGTTCTTCATTGATGGCTACGTCCATTGTTGCTAAAATTTCTGCCCAACCGTGAGGTTCAAATTCTTCGTCTGGAAAAACTACAGGTGCATAGGCTGGGTCTTGGATTGATCTATGGGTTTCTTTCGCACCTACCTCTCTGGCTTTCTCTCTCTCCTCTTCTTCTACTGCTACCTTGCACATCCATAAGTGGGTATCTTCATGCATCCATGAGGATCCAGATCCTATGGAATGCACCGATTCTGTGTCATCTTTGGCTCTATGGATGGGATTCCATTGGATAGGAGGGACATCTCTGTGAGAATAATCTTTGAGATTGACTTTGGTCGTAACACCCAAGTGTTGCAAATACAAGGAGTTGGTTCCCCAATCCTGTACCACTTGCAATTGTCGCATAAATGGCCTTCCCAAAATCATCTCATAGGCATGATTTTTATTGAAGTCACAGATAGCAAAACTATGTTCAAACTCGACACCACAAGTGGTGAGAGTTATTCCTTCTAGCAATCCTAGGGGTCTCTCTATGTGGCCATCGGCCATCTGCAATTTCATTCTCGTCGGCCTGAGTGCTGGCTTGCCCCAACGCTTCCATAAGGAGGTGGTGGCAATTGCAACTCCTGCACCTGAGTCCAAAATTGCCTTTGTGGTGTAGTCTTGGTAGGTAATGGGAAGATAGGTGTTCCCTTCTTCACCTTCGCACATATCTCCTATCTTATCCAAGGGAATTTCTGGCACTGTCCTATGGGATCCTACCCGGGAACGAGGTTTGGCTATCTCTGGTACTTGTTTGGCTACATGTTTCCATAATTCAGGTCTAACTTTGAGTAGCTCTTCTAACTTGAGATTACACTGCACGTTAGTGTTCTTCACTACCTCTGTGTTCCTAGGTATGACTGAGTCGTCGTTCCTTACCATGACTGTGGGTGCTCTCATACATGTGGACTTTGCTTCCCATGGGCCTGTGAAGTGGGGTAACTCCTGTATGGAATTAGACTCAAAGTCCAATCTTTCGTGAGACTGAACACTCTCATGCTCCCCGTAAATAGATGGGATGTCTTGTGGGAATTGGTCGTGTGCATCGTCCACAAGTTCAAAAGGAGGGGCGACCTCGCTTTCGTTATCCCATTTGTCTTCTTGAATCTCTCGTAGGAAGTCTGGTGCAAACCGATTCATAGAAGAAGAAGTGTCTGGCTCTGTAGAATTAGGTACATATGCTACCTGGGAAGGAGGGCTATTTCTATCGTTGGCTCTTTCCTCGTTCTCATAGATAGCTGGCGCACAAGCTTCTTGGGGAGGATTACTTATGCTATTACTTTTCCGCACAGGCTCATACGCTCTCTGAGAAGGAATGTGGGTTACCTGTGGGGGTTCATAAGCTTTCAAGTGAGACTCCTGTGACCTTTGGGGAGGAAGATAGGCTCCTTGACGAGGCACATGAGCTTCCTGAAGAGGCTGGCTTATCCGTTCTCTTGCCCTTTCCTTTTTTTGAGGGATAGGCTCCTTTTCTGGCTGTGCAGTTAGCCTCTCTAATCTTTCCAAGGAGGGGAAGTTGTCTGGTTTAGTGGAATTGGCTGCATAAACTTCCGATGGGGAATGGCTCAGGTTTTTGCTTGCTTTTTCTCTCTCCTGATTTTTTTCTTCCTTGTCAGATCTGGCAATTATCCTCTCTAACTTTTCTAGGAATCCATCCAAGTGTAACTGCGTCTTGGCTGAGCCCGAGTAATTGAAAAGGCGGCTGGCTTCAAACATAGTCTGAGCCAATGCGACCATTTTCGCGCACAGTTTGGTTCTTTCTATCTCTAGGTCAGCTCTAGGATAGCACTTGTCATGATCCGTGACGTTCGGCCCTTCTTGGATTCTGGCCTGATATGCTTTGAGCATCATGTCTAAGTCTTCAGGAGTGGGATCAGCTAATACTGATCCTACCCTAGGGGGTGGTGGAATCGTATGACGTGGTGGGTCGGATGGAGATGGGAGGGGTGGCGGCGGGGTATTGTGAGAGGGGACTTGAGAGGTGATTTCAGTTATCCTAGCTTTGGTTTCTCTTATGCTTTCTTCAAGTTCACTCATCTTTTTAGCCCATTGTCTTTTCATTCTTTCCCGACTATCTTTCCATGCTCTAGTCCTTTTCTTTGTTATGCTCTCGGTTTCACTAGCTTCTGAGTTCTTACCCTGGTTTGTCTCTTGGTTTTGCTGCAAAGCCTGAGCTCTAGTGACTACCTGCACTGGTGCAGTGGAAGTGACGCTTCCTGAAGAATCTACAACCAAACCAATCACATTGATAGGAGTGATTTTTGGCATATTATTGGGGTTCTTAGGGCAATCTCGTAAAAGATGCTCTTTTCCACAATCTTGGCAAAAACCTTGGATAGTCACTGACTGGGGTTGTGTAGGTGGGGGCAAGGGACAATCACGGATGAGATGATCTCCCTGGCACCTGTAGCACGGTCCTCTTGGGAATGGAGGTCTTACTTGCCTAGGTTGAGGCCTGGGGTTGGGGTTTGCATACATGACGTTCGTGTAGTCTGACTCCCAACTAGGTTCACTTGGTTCTTCACTATAGTAAGACTCACCATGTTCTGGAGACTGCATGTAGTAAGCCTGGGGACTATCGACATGTGTAGAATCAAAGCTATGGTCACTTGGGTCATTTTCCGAGATCAATGGGGTTACTGGTACTATGGCCCTATTCAGGTTTTCTTCTGCAACAGCATACTTTACTGGAATCACGTTAGTGGGGTTTGGGGGCTGTTGCGCTAGTACTGGTTGGGGTCTCTGTTGGGCCTGATATTGTGGTTGGTAGGTTTGTTGGGGTCTAGCATATTGTGGTAGTGGATTTTGGTTTTGGTATCTGCCTTGTTGGTAGGGCTGCGGGTAGGGTTGCCTAACAGTCTGCTTGTTGTATGGGCAATCTTGCGCGGTGTGGTTGGTGTATCTCCGTTCTATGGTGCAGTACTGGCTACTAGGGTTTACTTGGGGTTGAGCCATAATGGGACAGACGTTCGCCATATGGTCACCACCGCATGTATAGCACCTTTTTACAGGAGCAAACCTTGGAATTTGTTTGCTAGTCACACCTAATTTCTGAGCTACCTTCTCAGCAAGTTCCTCGATTGATGTAGATTGCATGGAAGAGTGGCTAGATGCGCTATCTGAATCTTTATAGATTTTGGAAAGCTCTAGCTCTTCCCCTAGGTTATCCTCAATGTCAATGCACATGCGTACACACCCTTCTATGGTCCTAGGGTCTTTCAGATACACGTAGGATCTCAATTTTGGACTCAGTAGTCCATCAAGGAATAAGGCTACTTGTTTAGCAGATGTGGGTAGCTCCGAAATAGGGCACCTTTCAAGATATTGTCTAAATCTTCTTCCTGCAAGCCTCACAGTCTCTTGAGGGGTTTGCTTGAAGCTGTGAATCAGTGAGGAGGTGTTGTGTCTTATGCCACTCTTGGAGAACTCTACAATGAATGCCTCTAGGAGTTGGTCTATGCTCCTGAACTGACGCTCATCTAAGGGCTGAAACCATGTAAGTGCCGTGTTCCTAAGGGTTAGACCGAAGGCATTGTACTGTGTGAACAGATCTTCCACTTGTTCAGCTCTCAAGACTTGCTTGAACTCTGCCACATGATCATAGGGATCTCCTGTGCCGTCAAAGTAATTCTTCATGGACTTAACTAGCTGGGTGGGTCTCAAAGTTCTTGTGTGCTCTCTAGGCCTCGGCAGAGGGAATCCATCTACATTTCTTTGGTTCCTGTGGGCTCTATGCATCTCGGGTTCTACCCTATTCGTCTCTATTCTCGTTCTTTCTCTGCCCACTGGGTTGGCAAAACTTACTTCTGGTCTGTCTTTACTTCTGTCTCTTTGCATACCATGAGCCTGGGATGTTCCAGCTCCAGGGTGACCATAGGCTACATTTGATCTTGGTTGGGGGAAAATGAATTCGCCCTTCCAAGTGTAAGCATGCCTATCATTTTCAGTCACCACGAAGATCCGTTCTGAAGCATGATCTAAGTAGGTCACTCTGCCTGGGCTATCCGGATCCTTAAACTCATAGATCATGATATTTCCTATGTCTGTTGGCTGATTAGACTTATACCTCCAAAAGGCTTCATCAGTTTCTCGATTGAGGAGCAACTCTATGCTCTTGTTGTCTTGGGGGACCCATTCAGGCGTGATAATCCTAGTGAGAACTGATTTACCTCGAGGGGTTCTAGGTTCCGCACCCATGTTCCCTTGTTCCAGGTCACCTAAGTCCGCTTCTGAGATTACATTCCCAAAGTCATCTGTCCTATCAGGGTGACTAGTGACTACATATATAGTTCCTTCCTTGTCCAGGTATGCACCATTTTCAAACTTGACAGCTGGATGTTCTAGTCCTATAGATTGGTCAGGGTTTTTAATCTGGACCACGGATCTTCCTAGGCCGTCCTCATAGATGCTAGCACCTAATCGGTTGGTCCTAAGGTATTCCAGCTGCGTTTTGTAAGGGCCTTCTACCCTGTATAGGTAAGGCACTCCTGAACTTCCCGTGGGTCTGTCCATGCCTTGAGACATTTCTGACTCACTGGTCTCAGAGCTAGGGTAGTATGAGTGGTGGCTCAACTGCTGGGCCCAAGACCTTGCAGTGTGATTGACACTAGCCTCTGAAGACCTAAGGCTTTGTCTCTCCCTGGCTAAGTGTCGTCCTGATCTAAGGTTCATATGCCTAACTGATTAACCCGCTTTTTTCCCGAGTACAACCTCGTTGCCAATCAATTGGTACCAGTCACTTGATTCTTTTTAGTTAATTATTGTGTTTATGGTCTTGTCTGATATCACGTCGTCAGGAACACTTGAATGTTCTTCGTATTTTAGGTTGATCGTTCCACGTTAGATTCTTTTCCTTTAGGTTATCGACAGTACAGTAACTAAGTTTTTTGCTTGAACTTGAGTTCCTTAATAGTCTTCAACTTGATAACTGCCTATCGTTGCCCTGACTTACTCCTATCTCTACTCGTTCTTAGCTTGAGCTAGGAAATGACAGAGGGAGTTGAGAATAATCCAACCTTACTTGTTGATCCCTTGCTTTATGGTGCTCAAGAACCCGGTTCTCAAGCTCGCAAAGAAGCCTTGCTTTGTACGCTCTCAGTTGCTCTCAATGGACCTATAAAAGATCCACGGTTAGCTCAATGCTTATGTTCAAAGGACAGAACCAACCACTTTCATTCATGTGACACAAACACACATTTGCCTTGTGACTTTTAGGAAAATAATTCTAAAGACCCCTGACTTTGATCCCCCTGGGTATGGTCACCTTCAAGTTACCCTCTCTGAAAATCAATGCATTATCTTTATAAAAAACAGTTGAGGGCGTGTAGTATATGCTACGAGCTTTCCAACAAGCCCAAGAGCTCAAAAATTGGTTTTCGTATGAAAAAGTTAGGACTGTTCAGGGTTTAGGGAGTTAAATCAGGGTTCAATACAAGCTAACAGTCGAACAGGAATACTCGCATAGCTTGTGGCACGGCCTAACAATGCAATACTACACCTTAAAGCTTGCCCCACACTTAAACACAATTTAGACCAATCACTTTGCCTTAAAAATTTGACCTAATTTGCCCTTCTAACGTGTTCGCAAAGTCTGTCGGTCGCGATTGACAGGTCAGTCGCGATCGACGTGTCGATCGCGATTGACAGGTCCGTCGTGGCTGTCAGTCGCGATTGACTGGTCAGTCGCGATTGACACGTGGCCGAAAAGTCAATCAATCGTGGTCAAAGCGTCGTTGACTCTGTCGGTCGCGATTGATGAGTCGATCGCGATTGACAGGTCGGTCGCGAGGGTCTGTCGATCGTGGTCAAACAGTCGTTGACCGTGTCGGTCGCGATTGACAGAGGCGTCGTGGTCTGTCCGTCGTGGTCAAACCGTCGTTGACTGTGTCGGTCGCGATTGATGAGTCGATCGCGATTGATGACTCGATCGCGATTGACACGTGTCGCGCGTATGGTCAGTCGGTCGTGGTCAATCGGTCGTTGACTCTGTCGGTCGCGATTGACAGAGCCGTCGTGGGCTGTCGGTCGCGATTGACGTGTCGATCGCGATTGACAGGTCTGTCCGTCGTGGTTTGTCGATCGCGATTGACAGAGCGATCGCGATTGACAGAAATCTGTGGAATTTCAAAAAACTAAACACATTTTTGGGAAGCACTTGGCCTCTAGGTCATGGATATGCACTTTGTTTAGCAATTAGAGCAATTTTTCTGTCGGTCGCGATTGACAGAGCTCGGCGACACACAGACAGTTACTCAGATTTCCGTACCTGCGCAGGGTGCTGGGGATGATGATGCGGCCTGTACCTGCAGAAAGCTCACAAAACATGCAAAAAACAGCACATGCAAATTCGCTCTCTCGCTCTCTCTCACAAGTGAAATGAGGGAAATGAGGTGGAGATGGGGATATAGTCAAAAAACTGAAATTTTCGCGATGATGGAGATGGACGTGGGAGATGGTGATGATGATGATGGTGATGGAGATGGTGAAGAAAGTAAAAGAAAATCTATGAGAGTGAAGAAAATACCTACAACTCCAACGCGTCAACTCTACGTCTTACCATCACACGCTCGTCCTCAAAGCTCGATCCCCGGCAACGGCGCCAAAATTTGGTGTAGCTCAGTGATGAGTAGCACCTCCTTTAATGTCAATCCGGGAAGACGTGAGGATGGTATGAAGACCTCGAGCAAGTGGCGGCACAAGTGCGTGAGTGAGAAGCACACAAGCATGCACACACATACACACACACGCGCACACACGGCAAGACAAAGAGAGGGAATCAATGGAGTTCTTTAGATTACTTTCACAAGCTCTTACAAGTTCGTTTCAATTACAATCTAACCTCAAAAATGAGCTCTCTAGCTCCTTTTATAGTTTTTGACTAGCTTTTGGCCCTGTCCAGACCTAGTGTCCGGCCTAGTTAAAAATTAGGTTCCAGGGCTTATTTGGGGGCTCAAACGAGATCTAAAAATTATGAAAATTGGTACGCAACTACTTCTAAGGCTCCTCAAGCTCAAGGACTCCTTGGCTTGCACAAAATGGAGCTACAAAAATGTGAAATGAGATTTACAATGAATTTTAGTGATAAAAATCACTGTTATTGTAGGGATTTCTTCTAGTGATCTGCCATACATATCTTCAAGCTCCCTACTTGCTCTTCTTCCCTGCATGTCCATCTCTCTGATTTGCGTTAATGTCTTGAAAAATTATTGGCCTACTTGCCAGATCTTCTTTGACTGCCCTGTTTGCTTGTGCTGTCCCTTCGCTCGCTTGTGCTGTCCCTTCGCTCTGACTCCCTTCTTTGACTTTCACGTCTTGTAGTTCCTGATGTACCAAGGCTACTGCCAACAGGTGGTACCTTCTATTTTTCAAGAATACGTAGAGATTGATATCGAGATAGAAAAACTAAAATTTCTCCCAATCTACAAAACTAAATATTATGAAATTTTATATTCATAAACTACACACTAATATATTTCCAATGAGTTTTTTTTCATCCAATTTTGAGCTCTGTAGAGAGAGAAAACAGCCTCTGCAATCTTACCATTGTGGAAGAAGATGATGCAAAAAAATAAAGGAGCAAGACAATGATGGTCACAAGTGTACATATATTGCTTCCATGTATTTTGCAAGTGATTTGAAGTCTTTATCTAGACTCTAGAAGTGATCCACGACTGTTACAAGTGGATTTTGAATTCAAATGAAGGTGGGCAACAACAAAAGTGGATTTTGAATTCAAATGAAGGTGGGCAATGTTGTTGGAGGGAATCAATTCACTTTCCTATGATCTAGGAAAAGTGAAGATCTAGTTTGATCTACTTTTAGGTGATCGACGGATTGATTAAATGCAACTCAACTAGCACAAATTCGTGGAATTTGGGCTCTCTCTTTCTACTTTTACATGTGTAAAGCTCAAGGCTTTTACAATGGTAAAATATCCAAGAAAAATCTTTTTAAAAAATACAATAAGTGAGCATAAGTAAAAGAACTCTCCAACGTTGGAGGTAATCCACGCGATAGCTTTTGATGTAGATCAAATCCACCTCAAGCATAGTGTAAGCTTGATGTTCCAACATACATCACAACAAAGGTTGTTAGTGTAGAGAGCATAACAATGTGAGGCGCAATTGAACAACCAAAAAATACCATAAGCAATCAACAATCCAATCAAAAAGCATTGGAATCCATTGAAAATGACTTGGATCACCCAAAAATGACCAGAATCAACCACAATTGCTAGAATCAAACGGAAATGGACAAAAGCATTGGGAATGATCAGATGGCAATATTAGAAAGGAATTCGGTAATGCAACAACAAGAATATTTGACCAAAGGACATTTCGCTTTCTTTTTTATTGCTTTGCCCTTCAACACATTCGTAGCACACATAAACCGTGCATATTGGTGGTTCGGGCAAAGTGAGAATGGTGCCTGCTCTTTTAGATAGAAAGTGTCCACCTCATAGTGATTGTGATGTGGGTGTTCATACAAAGAGGGAATTGTCTCCCACGATCGCTTTTAGAATGAAGAATCCAAATTCCATTGTCATCGGCACAGTGTGGATCACTTAAGAGTAGGTAGTGTTGCACTCTTAATGGGATGGATGGACGTTATGCATGGCGATGAATATGTGAAGGTGATGCGCAAAGAACAGAATCATAGACATAAGAGAGAGAAGAACCATACTCGATACCCAAAACTCCAAGAAATGCACATACATTTCTCATTGAGCATATATTTATTTATACATACCAAATGACTCTTTGTGCCTCGTTTCATGCCCTTTTGGACCTTGCTCCATGGCCATTCAACTAGCTTCGAATCCTTCATCCTAATGAAAAGTGTTGGGTTGTAGGGTATGCATACATCCTCAATTGTGCATGGGAACCCTCTTTAGACCATGAGAATAACCTTTTGTATATATTTGAGTGTCACATGTGAACACTCTCCTAAAAGCACTTTTTAATAATTTCTCATACTATAGTATAGGAGACTTGAGAATCTCTCACCTTTGTGGCTCTTCTAGAAACTCCCCACATAAAAATCCACGCATGCCCTTCATTGGGATTTGGTTGTTACAAATTTGATCTTAGAATATCCTAGAAGATATGTTAGTTAGAGAGATTCACTTTTTGACTTTTCAAAAGAGCACATGGGGAATAGAGCTTAGCCTATATAGAAGCTCATTTTTGTAAAGGGGGGATCTTTTGGTCGACGTGCTCTCATGTAATATCTCTTATCAATGGAAGAAGGCTCTCTTTTACTCTAAGACTATTTACATTTTTATGTATTGTATCTTTGTGAGTGTATGAGAGTGGTGTGTGTGTGTGTGCCTATGCATGTCTCTCCTTTGTGTGAGTGGAGTAGTTGCATTCACTTGTATTTTACTCATGGACTAGGATCCTTGACTCCCTATTCTCCATGTTTTCAAGCATGTGGTATAGCATGTGTCTGATGCCAATGTCTTGAACATGTTGGAGATAGGGGTACATGAGAGGAGAGTCACTCTTGAGCTTTCCTTCTTGCTTCCATGCAAGGTGGTGAGGGTTTTGGTCTTTCCTTGCTACAACCTCAACACTTTTTGGCACCGCTGCCGGGGATATCGGCCCTTCATCACTTGGAGAGCTCAAGAACATGTGGTAAAGTATTGTGTTGCAATTTTTTTTACTCAATTGCATAGGATTTGAGTTCTTGCATGGCATTTTCACCCTTCCATTGGGCCATTTGCTCCCATTTCTTGTTTTTAGTAGTGTAGTTTTAGTTCATGTTTGTTTGATGCACAAAAACACCCCCTTATCTCTCTCTCTCACATATACACATCTCCACACACACATTTGGCATGATCATCCATCTCTGACATTTCTTGAAATTGGTGTTTGCCTTGGATTGGGGGAAGGGTAGTCATCTATCTTGGTCCTCCCTCTTTTCTATTTCAAGATAAACCCAAAAACAAACGAAAACAAAAGGTGGGAGGAATTCAAATATGTGAAGGTTTGAAAGCTTTAATGTTGTTTCCAAGAAAAAAAATATATCATCATCGGATGCCCTCCATTCTACATGAAAGGACTTTTATTTTCTTGATGCATCTAAATAAGAATTTTTGAGTTTGGGTGAGGAGCGTAGGACACGAGCATTATCTCTCTCCTTGATTATTTATTGCGGTCAGTACTTTTCCCTTTGATATGGATGTGGAGGGAAAGATAATTCACCCTCCCTCTCTTTATTTTGCACGTCAGGGTGGTTGGGGGTAGCATCATCTTCTCCCTACCCTACTCTAACTACACCATATTCACGTCATGCAAGTTTCTTCCTTTCTCATGCGAGTGGGGTCGAGCTCTACATGAGCTCCCCCATTGCTTCAAAACTGGTGGGTTGAGCTCCTCTCTCCCCACCTGCATGCACGCTGAGGCTTCCAAGGCTGGGTGGTGAAGGGTCATGGTTGGCTTCTGTCTATGGGGGAGGCACAGAAGGCAGGACTACCATTTTCTCCCATACATTCTCTGTGCTTCAGCAAGTTGGGTGATTCGAGCTTCTTCATACTAGAAGTTTAGCTACTGGTTTTTCCTCCTTCGCCAAGCTTGACTCTCCCTTTCTCCACCTGCTGTTGGGATCGAGCTCTACCAAGATCTCCCATTTGCATGTCTTTCCCCTCCACTTTAATTGAGTGAAGGGTCGAGCATCTTCCCACCAGGTTTCTCTTACTAGAGGTTGATATTCTTGTGCTCCCTGATTTAATCCCCGAGACGAAGAGTCAAAGCCTATTGTGTGTAAAGATTTTGTCTCCCTACGCAAGGCAAAACTCACTATGTGGGGGTTTGAACAATGCATAGGTTCCACCCTCTTTTACTGTTGTAATTTTACACCTCCGAATTCAATGGAATCTGTTGTTGAATGTGGGAACCATTTCTTATGGATGACTATTGTGGGCGGCATCTGAAGAATTACACCCTGAATGAGGCCTCTCTCTACTGGGGTGAAGGATGACAACCTTAGGACCCTTTTTTTCTTGTTTTGTTGAGGTCTCGATTGTACTAGGAGAGACTCTCTAATGCTTCATATTTGGTTGGGCACTCAATTTTCTGCACCATATGGGGCTTGGTACACAGAGCTTTTTAGGTTGCTGATGAATGAGCTAGTTATCCCTGTGTGCTTTTGTAAGAGTTATGATGTATGTTCTATGATAAAAGCTAAATCTCCGCTATAAAAAACTGAGTGTCCAAAATAAGGGCTAATCTATGCCTTCTTCTGAGAGTCCATGTCTGGGCAGTCGTGTCCAATGTTGCCGTCAAGCTTGTTGTTGCAAGTTAATTTGAATTCAGGGTTGTAGGTTACTCATCCTATTGAAGACGATGTGGCACTCAAGGGCCACACCCAAATCCAATATGATGAGCAGTGCTCCTATCCAGCTGAGTCCTCATTCTAGTGTGAAGTTTGATTAGTTTTCCCTCTTCCGCATCACCAATGAAGCCCGGGACATCGTTCAAGGCATATTGAGTTAACTACATCTTAATTACATATTTCTTTGACTATCGAATCTTGTGATTTGTTGTATCACTTTTGTCTGTATTTCCCTTGTCATACCAAGTGTTGATTTTTGCCTATGAAAGGGAGATAGGGGACACAACTCTGGATGATGAAACTTCCTTCGAAATCTAATGATGAATTGGTGATTGTATGAGTATGAACTATCTTGGATGGCACCTGAATCTTTAAGTATCGAGTCACAGGGGTTAGGATTCCACACAAGATAATGTTTTGGATTCCACCCCCCTTTTTTATCGCATTAGGGTCCCTTGGAAAGAGATTTGGAAGGATATCCACTACTGAAAGAGCATGCATACACTGTCTAAAGCAGTCCTAGAAGATTTTCGAATATATTGGGTGTCACCTCTATTGTTCATAGCAGGTCTCCAAAGAATGATGCCCACATCAAGTTTCATGCTTCTACAACAGTAACTTTGAAGTCAGTGGCAGGATTCGAGCATCATCTATAGTGGAGCTTCCATAGCTTCAATTGGCTTCCAACATGTAAGGGAGGTTTGAAATGACAAGAAGATTCACACATCAGCGCTTATAGTAAGACAAATTATGAAATGACTTTTTTTTAAAAGCACACACCACTCTGCCTCATCTTAATTCGATGACCATAGTTAAAAGATGTCGGTGTATTGGTGGCACATAGACTGTCTCTCTATCCTTGTGAAGCTCACTGTACCCCCTTCTGTTCTTGTACTCCGCACGCATACTGAAAGAAATGAGGTTACATCTTGCAATAAAGGTCTTTATATTTTTCTTCAACCTGTACTCGCCCATTCCTCATCATTGTTTCATTTTGGTATGAAAACTTCATGAATTGCTGCTTGAAATCGCTAGCTTTGATGCCTATGAAGGGTTCTATGACTACCTCTTATGAGGGTATTGTGTCTGCTCAACCAAACATCCTTTGAGATCATAATCCATTCTAGAATCGCAGGAGGAGGTTGCTTGAACAAAGAAGCCATTGAGCTTCATCAATGTTGTCTAAAAAAATCACCCCCTTAAGACTTGTTCAGCTTTGAAAGCTGGTCAAGGTGTATCATGTTTGCGAATTTTCATTGTTATGAAATATCGGTGGCTACTAGTTTCCTTGTTGATATGTTTTTCAGGTTGGGAGGATGTGCTATTGTGATGTATGTCCATGTTTCTCGGTGCATCTTGTAGGATTGATATAAACCTCGCATGATGGCCATGTTATACTGATTTAATGTTTTTATACTACAACTCTGTCAAAGAGGTGCAATTTACTGACTTGCTTGTTATGTGCAATAGATGATACTATACTCAATTAATCTTTTTAAGTTGTTCTCGATAATCGGATCAAGAGTTGAGTTACACATCATGATTCAATTCTCTGAGTGATATTCTCTACCTATCCTGTTCTCCATAGAGGTAAAAGATTGCAGATACATTCATGTAGCCATCTTGTGCTTTGTAACAACACTTACAGTCATTGTATTTGATCAGCCTACATGACTTAAAGGTTCCAAAATTTGACCCTGGTGTTATACATGCAACAAAGAGCAGGAATTATCAATAATGTCTGACATGCGCAATGCTCACATTTGAACCTTGTTCAACTTTTACATTGGTGGTGGGGCCCTATGATCCTCACATAGTGGGGGGACGGTGTAACTTGTCATTTCTTCAATGATCATTTTGTGTCACTCTTAGGCACCGTTTCTAAGCTATATTCTATGATGACTTCACACTTATTCCTAGATGTTGCACATGAATATGAAACTTTGAGAATAGGTTTATGACGTCTTGTTTATAGAGTGAAAATGGCAAGTAGGATTCTTATGAATGTCCATGTCCAGGGCCGCGAACCAATGTATCTATTGATTTTGGCTCCGCTTGGGTGAGAAGGCCGTAGAAATGCACATCACACAATAACTGATGCTTAGATAATGGGAGGCTCAGTTCATGTTGGGGTTTCTAAGAGTGTTGGAACTGATGACTGCAGTTCCTGGCTGGGAAGGTGGGTGCTCTTTGGGGAGTATCGCCACCCTTCCTTGCCATCCTTTTAACGATGAGCATTAGTGGTTTATGAATAACTCGCCTAGGGGATTTATGAAGTTGGTACATCGTTCCTGATTTGTTTTGCATGCTTACAAGGGCTGTGGTCATATTCATGTGATACTTGTAAGCTTCAGTATATTGCAGTAAATGACTCATTGCTTGGTGTTTTCATCAGTTGAAGCATGAATAGCTTGCAAGTAATGGCTTACACAGGGGCTATCTCTTGAAGAGTTAGAAGTATCCTTGCACTTGTGGTGCAACATATGATATGCAGCTTGGGACTATGAACATTTTCATTTTCTTGGTTTTTTAAAGGAACACCTAGCTCTTAGGAAACTAAGATTTTGAGTTTAACATCGGCACTAGCTGATCTGCATCATGTTTTCTACCTGCATTTGTTCTCTAGACTATTTTGCAAGACCAAACAGCTTGTGGGAAGATATCAAGCTCCAAAGCTTGGGGGTAAGGTTGTGTGTGGCTACTATATTCAAGGTGTGTGCCTTTTTTGCTCTCAAGGAGATCATGTCCAAATTTCTCCTGGCCAAAAGATGCTTGCCACACCTTGAAGGAAGGAGTGGTTCTCTTTTGGGAGGTTTACCCATGCAATATAAAAATTTTCAATATAAAGTTTCAATCTTGCTTTTGATAAGGACTTTTCAGGGTTCATCATATTCACTCCCCACTTAGATCCCTTACAGTATTTTATGTGCATTATGGTGGCTCACATACGAGATAATGTGTTTGATTTTACCATTCGGTGTCGTCACCACACATTCTAGACCAAAGAAATAATCTCTATAACATCTATCATAAGCACTAATGAACCCTTCCACCCCATGATCTCCAAGATGTTTTCAATCTGCTTTGTTTTCAAACCCAAGTTCTACTCTAGCCAAGAAGGAAACTTTGGCAGCAATGATGCTAGGGTAGCTCTTTTAGATATACTTGTTGGGATGGGAGGCTACTCAGGATTGATAGAATAAGATGCATTGATGTTGGTTACTGAGTTTTTGTGGTTGTCATACAGGGATTATGTGCAAAATTACATCTAGAACACCGAACAAGAACTCTACTTTTAACTATTTTTATTTTATAAAATGCCTTGGGGGTGATAAAGGTTATCTGTTTTTTCTTTCAGTCACACCTATGATCAGTCACTATGCGGAGGTACTTCACCCTAATAGACTATAAGGATGAATGGAATCCCCTGTATTGTAGAGCATTTTTTTATTGAAGGGAATTGTTGTGTGGATTCGGACCTGATCTGTACTATTTAAGTGTGAAAGAGGTCCGAGTGATTGTTTTTTGCCAGGGAAGTAACTCCTTGGTACCACAATGCTCATTTAAGGCTTGTTTTTCATAATGCATTGCACGCCTACTCACAAAAAACTTCAGCATTGATCCTTCTTGACTTCTATAGATGATTTGATACTATGCTTTGCAGGAATAGCTTTGGATAAAACTGTTTGAATTTCATGAATGCTTGAAGAATGAAAAGAGTGCTAGTTCCTTTACATCACTTTTATGTGGTCACACCATTTTGGGCCCTCTGTTTGACATCCATTGCATCAATAGTTTTTAGTCAATATCACAGGAAAAGAATTGGAAAACAAATTTTTTGAAAGCCCTGTTGTGGTACACCTAGTCTCTACTCGTTACTCACATTTTAGGACTTCAAATTCCAAATAGCTGGGGTGTGATACTTTGTGTAATTAACCCACTACTGAGGATGTCACTTAACAATTTTTTCTTATTATGTCCTTATGCTTCAACTTTCATATACTACAATGACATTCTGGGCTGTTTATTTCACTTTTTGAACTCCTATGCACACTCATCAGAAGTATTAAAAGAGCATTGTTTATCTCGTGTGTTTCAATGTTTCATGTCCCACATGCGCTTATGTGCTAACACATTTAGGGATAGTGGCATGACAAAGATATACGACATATGGAAATCTACAAGTTCTTGCTACTCATGGACTCTTAACCGTTTGAGCTTTATTTTGTGGAATTGCAGGAAAAGGCCAGCTCTTCATGAGGATTCTTCTCTAGATGAGCAATCTTGAAGGGCTTGATGCTCCCTGAAGTGGAAACTAAAAATTAGACTAAATGTTATGCTCTACTTCTTTTCAAAAATAGTCTACTTGTTATGTATGTTAATTTCAGGTTTGGGAGCTTCCTAAGAAGGCATTTCCAGCTTTACAAATGACTACACGGTGGATGCATGTTAGGTTGATTGCCCCCAAGGGGATTGTGTTGCCCAGCACTAAACACTAAAGAATTGCAGTTTTTGAAGACCTAAAGATTGCCAAACTTGAAAGACTCCAACTAGGAACACTTCAGTTATGTATGCTCTTCTTCTTTACCTTTGTCGAGGACGACAAAGACTAGAGGGAGGAGAGTGTTGGGTTGTAGGGTATGCACACATCCTCAATTGTGCATGGGAACCCTCTTTGGACCATGAGAATAACCTTTTGTATATATTTGAGTGTCACATGTGAACACTCTCCTAAATGCACTTTTTAATAATTTCTCATAGTATAGTATAGGAGACTTGAGAATCTCTCACCTTTGTGGCTCTTCTAGAATATCCTAGAAGATATGTTAGTTAGAGAGAGATTCACTTTTTGACTTTTCAAAATAGCACATGGGGAATAGAGCTTAGCCTATATATAGAAGCTCATTTTTGTAAAGGGGGGAGCTTTTGGTCGACGTTATCGTCGAGATTTTCTCTCCTCTCTCACTCATGAAGGCCTACAGGAAACACATTCGGTGAAGGTAGCCAGAATTCCTTGAGAAGTCCAAGATGCATCAAGGATGTCAAAGGGAGTTCACATGCAAACTTTGGAAGAAATTGAGCAAATCCAGGGTAGCAGTCAAAGCTGGTCAAACTTTGGAAATTAGGGCAAAAATTTCAATGTCTCCAAATCACATGAAAATTCATATACTTGTAAAGCCTATCAAAGGCAGTCTATAGCCCAAATTTCACATGAAAATGGATTTTCTAGCACATTGATATGCCATGTGCATTTTGTAGCAAATGTAATTTTTCCACTTAGACCCTACAAAATTTTGTATAGGAATTTTTGTTGGCCATATGGTTTGGCACGTATAAAGAGCATATGTGGCTACATATTTGTACAAAGTTTCAAGGCTATCAGAGCTTCCTAGACACCTTAATGCCACCTTGCAAGCTTCCAAATGTAGTCAAACTTGTACAAGGAAGATTCAAATGGGAGTTTTTTTTTGCATATTCCTAAAGGAGGCCTTTCAAAACATATTCCTACAAACTTTTATCTTCATCAAAGGATATTTCAAGGTTCAAAGAGCAAAAAATCCAGTTTTCAAGGTCACCACATTTTTCTAGAATAAGAAAATTGAAGGTTTGAAGGAGTGCCACATGGCAAAATATGATTGAACCATGTTGTACGATCAAGATGAGCTCATATTCAAGGGTGGAGATGCACTAAAGCTTAAAGGAAGGAGGATCCACGAGTTTTTTCATCAAAGAAGACTTTTTTGATAGTTAAAGATCAATAATGCAAAGTTTCTCCAAAAATAGTGGCTTATCTTATCCGAATTGATGTCAGCACTGATCCAACGGTCCAGATCATTCCCAGATCCAATGGTGGAGAATGAAGGCGCCTAAATTTCACTCCTTTACACTAGATTTGATAGAAAGAACAATTCCAAGCCATTGATTTGATTAATCAAATGGTTGTAATATAAAGTAGTGATCCTAGAGTTGAGAGTTGATTTCTCTAGATCCAAGGGCCCAAATTCATTCAAAAAACTATATAAACCCCCCTCCAAACTCCTAGAGCATCATTGTTAGGCATCCATAGGGCTCTTGCTAGCTTACGGTTTCCTTGAGACGATCACCCTCGGTTGAGCGAGTGAGGATCCAAGGTGGGCTAGTATGAGTATAGTACCTAGTTTCAAATTTAAGTTAGAACTCCAATCTAGGATAGGCTCTTAAGACCAGCATCTCTATCTTGACTCACCCTCGGTAGAGCGTGTGAGCGAGTTAGAGCAAGTTCTAATGAGTCTTAGACTTCTTTAGTTAGACGTTACGAGCCTAGACATACATAGGGTCAATGAAGTGGAACTCACCTTCTTACGTGTGACATTCGAATGAACTGTCATGGTTTGAGGGTCAGAACCGCCTTTGATCAGAGACTGCTTAGCTTGACATATCACGACGATATTATACATGTATCTTAATTCAAATCCTTTTAATTCATGTCACTTGTCTCTTGTCTCTTGTCTCTTGTCTCTCAGGCTCTTAAGTATTTTTACATGTCTTCTATTTTCTTCTATGTGTGAGAAGGCTCCGCAGTATTGCGTTGAACCAGTGAGGATGTTTCATTGATCTTATGATTAAACTCTATCATCATAATTCACTTGCATGCATATAATCCATACATACCCATACATATTGATTAGTTTCTGAAAGTGTATAAGAAGCTTCAATATTGGACCATTCTTCCTTTCGAAATTGATTTATGTGTAAGGATTCCATCTATTCTCGTCATGCATACATATCATCCAAAGAAAACTATGCATATCAATTAGAATTAGGAAGTGTTTAAGAAGATCCTTCAATGGACCATTCTTCCTTCCAAATTTGATTCGTGTGTATGGTTCTCTTTCATTCTTATCATTCATGTTCATCAATCTAACTTGCACTCCTACATTCCCATTCCCATAATCATTTCAACATCTCTCTCTTCTCCATACTCAACATTAATTTCACTTTCACGTCCTTAAACCTTCCAACATTCATTAGCTTCATACACCCTGTGTGTGCCACGACTGGACCCGATCCACCCGGATTGCGATCACCTCCACATTTGAACCCGACGTGAAACGCTTCATGGCATTTTCTTCTGATCTTGTTGGGAGGTTGTGATCCATATTTTTTGTTTCATATTTTTCATCCTCATCATATCATCATCATCATTCTTGATTATTGCACAGGATTTCTCACAATATCGTGCACATCTTCGTCGTGAAGTAAATGCATTTGTGAGAGATCTAGAACATCGTGCATCACTCGCTTATTCACATAAGATGGAGGAAGCATTCAAATCCCTTATTGTTGAGAAACAAGGCCAAAGAATAGTCTCTTCTATGTTGAGAGAGAAAGGAAAATTCAATGGCATCAACATTACAAGCTACTTAGATTTGTTTGAAGAGCAAGCTATGATTTTTGGTCTTCCCAAAGATCTTTTGATATCATTCTTTGAACGAATTGTTGATAGCTCTATCATAAACCGTGTCACTCAATATGATAGTCTTCCTTGGAGTGATTTTAGAAAGTAGATGCTCAAAGAATTCTATCTTGAAGATTATAGCCAACATAATCGAGATGGATTCTTATGATGGGTCAATTCCCCAAAGTCTAGTAGCTCTATTACTCACTTACAAAATGAGTATATTAGACGCTATGAGCAACTTCCTGATGAGGATAAGATAACTTTGGAACCTGATCTTGTGATCAATTTTCTTAAGCTTCTTCATCCTGAAACTCGTAGGGAAGTTGAACGGCGATTAGAAGAGCCAGATAAGCGCTATGATCTTATTGACAATTGGCAAAAAGCATGTAAAGTAGTAGAGGCCGTAGCCCATAGACATCAAAGACAATCCATGCTTTATGAGCAAACTAGTCTTCCTCAAGCTAGCCTTCCACAAACTAAGGAGCAAGTTAGAGAACAATCCCATGCTATGCTTTTTGACTCTACTCCTATTCCTCAAATGATGGATCCTACTCAAGGTTTTAAAGTAGAGCCAAATAAAAGTGTAGTTGAACAATCTCAAGTGGAAATTCTCACTAAGCAAATGGAAAGTATTATTGCTACTCAATCCAATTTGGCCAAGACTATAGATGCTTTACAATCTACTTACACCAAAACTTTCCAAAATCAAATGAACCCAATATCTTCTCAAGAGCCTAATCAACATGTTATAGCTACCAATCAAAATCCACAAGTAGCTCCTACTCAAGCATATCAAGTTCCTCCAATGCATAATCCTTCAATGCATAATCCTTCAATGCAAAATCCTCATCCTCATGTGCAAAATCCTCAAATGTATCAAAACATGTATCCTCAAGCTTCTCAAATAGCTTTTCAAAATCCTCAAAATCAAAATTTTCATAATCATCAACCATATAATAGGGAAGCTCCTCTTGCACCTCAAGTACCACATGTTGCTCCCCAAGGTCCTCAAATACATCAATTGCCTTTTCAAAATCCTAATTATCCTGTTCAAGCAACACCTTATCAAAAAAATCCTCAATTTCAAAATTTCCCACCACAAGTTAATCAAAATCCTCAAAATCAAAATGGTTTTGTGTGTGGCCCTCGTAGGTGTCCTTGGTGTGATTCGTTAGAGCACTTTTTGAGAGATTGTGAACTATTGAAGGCTGCTAAGGAGCAATGACTAGTAATAGACATAGACAAGAAAATCTGTGACTATCGATCTAGGCTACCTTTGCAAGGAAATTATGGTAAGGGAGGAATGAAAAGACACTATGAAAATATAACCATAACGGATGTAGGAACTAGAGGAGTGAAACTAGAAGCTCTTGATGAGCAACAAGTAGAATCAAGTAAACCGACAAAGGAAGGTGACTTTTCCATAGAGGCTTTAGTAAGAGCACGAGATGAGATTAGGAGAATAATGTCTTGGGAGTCACCAATAGAAGATCAATCTCTTATTTCTCACATATCCAATGTAGAAGAAAAACGAAAAAGAGATGAAGCTGAGCCTAGTTAAAGAAGAGTGACGCGAAAACAAACCTCAGAGGGAATAGAAACAATCATAGAGCAGGGAGAAACATCACAATCTAAAGATAAAAAACAAGAATCACAACCCAATGAACAAAAACAAGAGGAGAAACAAAAAGGGAAGAAGACAAAGCAAAGAAAAATAGAACCAAAGCCTTTAGATAAACAAGAACAATCAAAACAAACTGAAGACCAAACACGAGAACATGAACAAAAACAAGATCCTGAGCAAAAACAAAAGAAACCAAAGAGAAAACCTAAAGCCATCTTGATTTCAGAAATTGAGAGAAAAAAAGTTCCTATGGAGATTTTAGATGATATTTTGCTTAAGAGTCAAGTGACTATGTCTTTAGAACAAGTTTTCTCTATTGCAAAGCCTGTTTTTAAAGATAAATTTATCGGCCTAATTAAAAGGAAGAGGTTTCCACTTAATCTAGATACTGAGATGCAAGATTCTCTAGATCAAGATCAAGCTATGAATGAAGCCTTAAACTTTGATGAATCTGATGAAGCGGACTATGATGATTGATGAAGTAAATGTTAATAAAAATTTCTTAGGACTTATTCAACCTGACCATGAAAATCATGAAAACAATCCTGAACATCACTTTAAAAGAAAATTTTGTTCTAGAGGTACATCAGAGATGCATGTTAAAATAGGAAATGATAAGAACACTATCACTGTAAATGCATTAGTAGATTCCGACTCTGAAATCAATGTGATTTCAAGAGAAGTCTATGATAATTTTTGATGGCCCATAGATAAAGATTGTGGATGGCGTATGAGAACTGCAGATAATGGTGTAGGTACCCTGTATGGAACTTGTGCTAGTGTGCCCATATCCATAGGAGGAATCACAGAACAGTTTCACTTTTTTATTCAAGATAATTGCTCCTATGAACTTCTCTTAGGTCAACCCTTTATTTCTGAGAGTCGTATGGAAACTAAAGCCATGGATGATGGGTCTACCTATGCTAGATTTAAGTTTAAGGATGGAATGCAATCACTTCAAGTCATGATGGTAGGAGTGAATCATCCTAGGAATAGACTGTCAATTAGAAAGAAACCTATTGTTACTCAGGGTCATGAGCATGCTTGTAGTGATTGTGCACCTCGATTCATGTTTGGAGCTACATATGATCAAAATTTCGGATAGAATCCATTGTTGAGCGGGACAACAATGGATATTGGTTTGACATCTCGCATCCAACCAACATGTACAATAGTTTGTCACTTTGTTTTTCACATTCTATATTAGATTTTCTTCATAAGAGTCAATTGTCCACGTCTTTTATCCAAAAAACCCAAAAAAACTATAAAAACAACAAAATCATGGAACATGATGAGAACATTGAGCATGTGATTGAAACATCTCATTGTTTCTCTACTCTTGAGGAGTTAGAGTTATATCTTCAACAAAATTCTAATTCCCATATTATTCTTCTTTCTTCCCTTGATGAGTATGCTCTAATCCAAGAATATGCTCTCAATGTTGACAAGTGCTCAAAATTTAACCAAACACATGATGCTTTAGTTGAAACAAAGTACAAAACTGTAGACAAAAAAATCAAACCCATAGCTCAACCATTACCTCAAGGAAGTAATGAAAAAATTATTGATGTGAAAAATGATCCAATTCTTCAGGATAAGAAAAACATAGGACATACATTCACGGATGAGACAATCAAACAGGTGAAAATTGGTAGAGATGATGAATTTCTTTTGCCAACAGAGAGAGATAAATTTGAGAGTCATACGTAGCCATGGAAAAGCCTTTACTATGTATCCTCATGAGATTGGTTGTGTAGATCCTAAGCTAGTTGCACCCATGATAATCTTTACTATTCCACATATTCCATGGAATCTTCGTTCTATACCAGTTCCAAAGGCTCACTTACCTGAGCTAATGAAACTACCTAAGAAGAAGATAAACGTGAGAATTTTAGAGCCATCTTTTGCACCTTACTCAAACAGATGGTTCACTGTGCCTAAAAAGAATGGGAAACTACGTTTTATTCAAGATCTCCAACCTGTCAATAAAGTCACCATAAGGAATGTAGGAACAGGACCCATTGTAGATGAGTTTGTTGAATCATTTTCAAGACATTCTATCTATTCAATGGGTGATTTATATTCGGGATATCACCAATTCCAATTAGCAATTGATAGTCGTGACATAACCACAATGAAAACTCCTTTAGGCTTAGTGCGAATGTGTACTTTACCTCAAGGAGCGACTAATTCTCTAGCTCATATGACGAGTGCTATGAATATGGTGTTGGGTGTGTGTAGAAGCGCGAGAGACACACAAGAAGCACACACAAGGAGCACAAACGCAACAAGACACACGGAGAAGACGACGGCTGGAATAGCTCTCTCTATTGATCGATGAACTGAATTGAAGTAAGAGCTGAATAATATCCCTAAGTACAAAGTACCACCACATATGAGAGTATCAAGTATGTGGTAACATGGGGAAAAAACCTCTAGCCAGCACTAGAGTAAAAAGTGCCCATGTATAGGGAAAAGGTTCACATCAAAGCTACTCTAAGAACACATAAGTGTAACAAACCCCCCTGGAGCGAATGATGTGAACACATACAGGGAGTGACAGATCAGCCCCCACAAGGTAATAAGCCTAAAGCTTTGCAAAAAGCTTCAAACTTTTCCCGTGGAAGAGCTTTGGTGAATATGTCTGCCACATTATCTTGTGTAGGCACATATACCAAATCAATATCTCCTGCATGAAGGCGCTCTCTCACATAGTGATAATGCACCTCAATATGTTTGGTCTGTGCATGAAACACTGGGTTTCATACAACAGCCAAAGCACTCTGACTATCTGTGAGAATATGTGTAGCAGCATCAATCTCCATGCAAAGATCTATCAATAGGCGTCTCAGCCATATACACTCCACTGTAGCTGTGAAAACTGCCCTGTACTCAGCTTCACAACTCGATGTCGCCACTGTAGGTTGCTTCTTACTCAACCAAGATATGCATGATGTAAGGGATTGAACTCACAACCTCTTGGTTAGGAATGTGATGGGCTAACCACTTGCCCCAAAAGCCATGGTTGAGGATTACTTCCTAATCCTCTCTCTTAGGGTGTGGTTCAACCATCTCCTACCAGGATTATGTTACATTCTTCCCCCCTTGAACTCCCTCGGGAATGTACCCTGACCAGCTATGGGACTGGTAGGATGTACCCTGGATGTACCCTGGCAGGATGTACCCTGACCAGCTATGGGACTGGCAGGATGTACTCAATCAAGTTCCATCCAAGGATTCCCAAGGAATTCACACATTGCAAGCTAGCTCATTGGAAAGTTCGTTCCGAGAGCTTTCCAACGGTATATTACACGCCTCAATCCGACCTACGGATTGGGAGATACACCCCAATCATTGTAAGGTCCATCATTGAAATCGACGCGCGCCTTCCACAAATCCTACCCTTTCACATGGAGGATGCCCAAGCGCCTTTTTTAGAGGCCATTGGGTCATTCCACTTTGCCCAAGCCTACTTCCTAGGCTCTGATACCAATGTAAGGGATTGAACTCACAACCTCTTGGTTAGGAATGTGATGGGCTAACCACTTGCCCCAAAAGCTATGGTTGAGGATTACTTCCTAATCCTCTCTCTTAGGGTGTGGTTCAACCATCTCCTACCAGGATTATGTTACACATGAGTCTCCAAGGAAAAAGCAATTACCACTAGTGGACACGCGAGTATCATAACAACCAGCCCAATCACTATCTGTAAAAGCATGCAAGCATGGCTGAACATCTCTACCATAAAAGAGACCTAAGCTCAAAGTGCCTCGGAGATATCTAAACACACGTTTCACCGCTTGCCAATGCTTAGTGCCAGGGCTATGCATGAATCAACTCAACTGGGAAACTGCATACTGTATATCCGGCCTTGTGTTGCATGCATATATAAGACATCCCACAGCTTGCTGATAAAGAGAAGTGTCAAATGCATCACTGGAATCCTCAACTGAGAATCTAAATCTTGTCTCAACTGGTGTGGAAACTGGCTTGCAAACCTCAAAGTCAAAACGCTGAAGTAGTTTTTCAACATACTTTACTTGATGCATAACAATTCCCCCCTCAACGGATACAAACTGGATGCCAAGATAGTAGCTCAAAAGACCAAGATAAGTGACATCAAAAGTATGCTGCAAATCAGCCATAAGAATGTCAAGTTTTGCATCACATGACCCAGTCAAGAGTATGTCATCAACATAAAGAACAAGCACTATAAGATCAGCCCCATTTTTGCGTACATAGAGTGTGCTTTCAATCGGACTACATGTGAAGCCAAGAGCAATCAAGTGCTTATGTATTTTGTCATACCATGCACGTGGAGCTTGCTTGAGACCATACAAGGCTTTATGCAAGCGACAAACCATATGCTCTTTCCCTTTCATAGCAAATCCAGGAGGTTGCTTCACATAGACTTCTTCTTGCAAATCACCATCCAAGAAGGCTGTTTTTATGTCTAGCTGATGCACTTTCCAACCTTGATGGGCAGCCAATGCAACCACGGTACGAATGGTAGTCATGCGTGAAGTAGGTGCAAAAGTTTCCTCATAGTCAATGCCATATTGTTGCGCAATCTAGCTTTGTAGCGATCAATGCTACCATCAGATTTTCTCTTAATCTTATAAACCCACTTTGTACCAATGGCATTCTTTCCTTTTGGCAATTCACATAACTCCCAAGTACTATTCCTATGTATGGAATCCATTTCTGATTGCATAGCACTCATCCATTGTGGATCGTCACATGCATCTTCAAAAGAAAGTGGCTCTTCATTACATGTTGTAGCAATAAGAGAATAATCCACAAAATTACTTGATGCATGGTGAGAGCTTGATCTTGTTCTACCAAGTAAAGGTGCACTCAATTTGCTGTCCTGCAAAGTTTGTTTCAGCCACTTTGGCATAGATTGTGCACTCTTGATAGACATGTGTTCATTATGTAAAACATCTTCAATATGTACATCATGCGTGGGCTGAATTTCGTGCTCAGTTTCAGCCATATTTGGATGCAAATGTTCAACCATATGTGGCTGAAAATTTCCAACAGTTTTGGCAATTTTTGGCTGAATTTTTTCAGCCATGTTTGGCTGGAAATTCTCTGCATTTTCAGCCCTATTTGGCTGTAATTTTTCAGCCCTTTGAACCTCAGTTGGCTGGTCTACATGGCCATAGTCAAGCGCACCATTTTGGAACAAAGGCATGAGTGTATTGAACACATCTTGTGAGCTAACTGTTGGCAGTTTTTTGCATTCAAGTAGAGGGAAAACTGAATTTTCAGCAAATACCACATCTCGACTCACAATAATTGTGTTCATCAATGGATGGTACAACCGATATCCCTTACTTTCAGCACTATAACCAACAAATATACATTTCTTTGCCTTGTCATCAAGTTTGTGACGTTGTTGTGATGGCACAAGAGCATATGCCAAACAACCAAACACACGCATATGACTAACCATAGGCTTATGACCATTCCAAGCCTCATAAGGAGTGATGAATCTCAATGCTTTTGTAGGGCAACGATTCAACACATAATTTGCACACATGACTGCTTCCATCCAAAACTTATGAGGAAGATGCTTTCCTTTAACCATACATCGTGCCATTTCAAGTAGAGTTCTATTTTTACGCTCGGCAACACCATTTTGTTGAGGTGTATATGGCACCGTACATTGGTGTGAAATACCTCTTTCACGAAGAAAAGCATTAAACTCATGTGACATGTATTCACCACCACGATCCGTGCGTAGAGTCAAAAGCTTTTGTGAAGAAAAATTTTCAGCCATAGCTAAAAATGCTTTGAAGCAAGAAAATACCTCATTCTTTGCTTTCATAGGATACACCCATGTATGGCAAGTAGCATCATCAATGAAGGTAACAAAATATACATGCTTCCCAAAAGATGGAGTCTTGATGGGACCACATACATCACTATGAACAAGTTGCAATTTTCTTGTAGTGTGTGTGTGACTATCTTTTGGAAAAGAAGCCGATGCATTTTTCCAAGAATGCAACCTTCACATGCATGCTTTTCAATGGACTCAAGTGTAGGCAAGCCAATAACCATGTCCTTCTTTTGCAAGTAGAGCAAACTATTGAAGTTTAAATGACCAAAACGAGCATGCCAAAGCTCCATTTCAGCCATGGAAGAAGTATGAGCAACTAAGGCATTCGAGGCAGCCCTCTTGTATGTATCCATGCGATACAAACCATTACATAATGTACCGGACATCACGATAACATCGCCATTGCTGAAATCATGAACCATACACTTATCATCAACAAAGTGTACATGAAGTCCAGCTTTGGCAATCAACGAAATTGAAATTAAGTTCTTCTTGATACCGGGCACATACAATGCATTTTTCAAGAGAATCACACCTCCATTTGCAGCCGTAAGCTCAATTTCTCCTACTCCAATGATAGGATAAGAGGCATTGTTTGCACACACCACATGTCCTCCTTTAGGTGCATCTTTCAAAGAGGTAAAAAATCTTTTGCATGATGTTATGTGCTTTGAAGCACCACTATCAAAGAACCAATCCGAATCAGCCTCACTCACAACCATACATTTAGAATGTAAAGAAGCATCATAATGCCATGTAACAACACATGCCCAAAAATCTTGAGCCATGTTAGCTTCATCGTTCTTTGCATTTGCTGAATTTTCAGCAATAGACATGCCCGATTCCTTCTTCTTTTCATTACGTTTAGCAAGCTTTCTACACTCATCAATAGTATGACCAGCCTTCCGGCAATATTTGCATCTCTTCTTCTTTTGCAAATCACCATCATTAGAGGAATGAGTGGAAGAGGAAGCTTGAGGCTTTGGGTTTGATGAACCAAAAGCTGAACCATACTTGCTTTTCCCTTTTTGTGAGATAGCAAGTGCTTGCGTTCCTTCAATCAAACCACTCCTATTCACTCTAGATTGCTCTTCTTGCAAAAGAAGAGACACAACCTCATCAAATGCATACATATTAGGATTTCCTTTTGCAACCAAACGAAGTGTAGTAGCAAAGCTTTGAAAAGATTCCGGTAATCCTTTCAACAATGTAGAAATGAGTGATGCATCCGGACTGATCTCATCTATGTTTGCCAATTGCTCTTTCAAGTCCTTGATGCGTGTCACATACACATCCACTGACTCATTTTCAGCCATACATACATCCTCAAGTTGCTTCCTCAAGTATGCAACACGTGCTTCATTACGCACGGCATACAAAGAAGCAAGACTGTCCCATGCCTGTCTCGATGTAGAAGATGACCGAATGTGTGGAACTATATGACGCTTCACTGAAAGCGCAATCAAAGCATGAGCTTGAGCATCTTTTCCATCCCATCTAAGCTGCTCCTGTGTAGGTGGAGAAGGAGAAACCATAGTACTCGAAGAAGAAGCTCCATCTGTGACAGTAGACTGTGAAGTAGAAGCACCTACCGGTCTTCGATCTACATCTGCCACTATGTTCCAAAGTTGTTTTGCAACAAGAACGTGCTTCATCATGTAAGATCACATCAGATAGTTGGTCCCATCAAGTTTATCTTCAGCTTGAAGCATGCCAAACAAGTCATTGCTGCCCGCCATTTCACTAAGGAACAAGAATGTGACAAAATCTTCAGTTCGACGAAAACTGAAATGAGTGCTGAAATTTCAGCTCACAAACTGTCACTCTGATGGCGATTCTGACTGCACGAATGGCTTCGAAATGGGGGAAAAATCCCAGCGCACCTGCTGGAAATGTTTCTGGGCTGCTGAAATTCACACTTCTATGCTCCGAAGTCGATTTGCACTGTTAAAGTGTGCGTGCGCCGCGACGCGACGCGAAAAACCGAAACTTGAGAAGAAGCTGAACCTGCTCTGATACCACTGTTGGGTGTGTGTGTAGAAGTGCGAGAGACACACAAGAAGCACACACAAGGAGCACAAACGCAGCAAGACACACGGAGAAGACGATGGCTGGAATAGCTGTCTCTATTGATCGATGAACTGAACTGAAGTAAGAGCTGAATAATATCCCTAAGTACAAAGTACCACCACATATGAGAGTATCAAGTATGTGGTAACATGGGGGAAAAACCTCTACCCAGCACTAGAGTAAAAAGTGCCCATGTATAGGGAAAAAGTTCACATCAAAGCTACTCTAGGAACACATAAGTGTAACATATGGTCTTACATGATTTTATCCCTCATATAACCATGCTATTCATTGATGATATTCCAATTAAAGGGAGTGAGGAACGTGCAAAGGACATTACTTTAGATCCATCTGGATGTCGTAAATTTGTTCTTGACCATATCTCTGATTGTGAAAGAATATTTCAACGATTTGAAGATGTAGGTCTCACATTTTCCATATCTCTGATTGTGAAAGAATATCCACAGATCAAACGAGAACTATGGGGTATGGTAACAGATTTGAAAACAGACAAAGAATATTTCATTGGTGCAAATGTCAAAGTTGAAACTGATTGTTTGCCTCTCATTGGAATGATAGCAAATTGTTCATCTCCTGATATAGCCATGCTTAGATGGATCTCATATATTAAGTTCATAAATCTTGAGTTAGTTCATATTTCAGGTAAGTCAAATTCAGTTGCTGATATGTTATCAAGGGCTAGATTTGATGACCTTGAAAGTGATCTAATAAAGAATGTGAACTTAATTGATTATGTTCCACATATATACGAGTATGTGCAATTTCATGAGTCTGAGTACGAAGATGAATGGAGAGACATAGGAAAGTATCTGAGTACACTACAACCATTACCTAGTTGGACTACGAATAGATTCCATAAAAACGAGCTTATAATTTTTTCCTACGTAACGGTTATCTTTGGAGACATGCTAAGGGTAAGGTTAAGAATCCACAATGAGTCCTAGGGAAGAGAGGTGTTCAATTGCAAGTAATGAAGGAGATGCATGAGACATTATGGGCAGGTCATAAAGGATTTTTTGGAACATATGAAAAAATTAGAAGTGCCTATTATTGGCCTAGGATGTATGTTGACATTAGTAGCTATGTTTCTACATGTTATACATGCCAACTTCATTCTTAAGTCAAACATAGAGATCCATTGCATCCTATTTATCCACCCTGTATTCACTGCAAGTGGGTAGTAGATCTTGTAACTATGCCTAAAGGTATTGACAAAATGCGTTACATTGTACTTGCAAGAGAAGACTTAACTAATCACGTAGAGGGACGTGCACTACGATCTAAGACCACATCCAATGTTTGCAAATTCTTGCTTGAAGATGTCATAAGTCGCTTTGGGTACATAGAGAAAGTAGTTGTCGATTGTGGAGAGTTAAATGCGAGAGAAGCTAAAGAGTTCTTTGAACATTACGGTATTCGTTTGTCTCTTACTACTGCATATAATCCAGAGGCCAATGGTAAAATAGAGAGAGGGCATCCACCTATTGTGAAAGCCATATCTAAAGCATGTAATGGTGACATCAAACAATGGCCTAGATTCTTACCTTTTGCACTTTGGGCAGATAGAATGACGTGCACACGCACTACTGGGTATATGCCTGTTGAACTCATGTACTGTCAAAAACCATTGTTTCCAATTCAGTCTCATATTTCTGCATGGTCAAATTTGCCTTGGTCTGAAAACATGTCTACTGATGATTTTTTGAGTTTGCGCATTAAACAGTTAGAACAAGGTAAATTAAGACTTGATGATGCCGTTGAAAAATTAAGAGAATCTAGAATGAAGAACAAGCATTATTTTGATAAAACTCATCGATTGCATCCTAAGCCAATTGAAGTAGGAGATTGGGTGCTCATTTATGATAGTACATTTGACTCTCAATATGATGCACATAAAAATCTCACTCAACGGTGGTTTGGGCCATACATTGTATCAAAAGTCAACAACAATGGTACGTATGCTCTTTGTGAATTAAATGGTGTTGCACTAAAAACTTTGATTGCAGGTAAAAGGATAAAGCTATTCAAGAAACATGATAATGACGAGTACATTTGGATGAGGACATTGAAGAAGATGACAACAATGAGGCCGATTCATAAACAGGAGTATCCATGTTATAAAAATAAATAAATAAATAAATAAATAAATAAATAAATAAATAAATAAATAAATAATAAAAATAAAAAAAACGTATAAAAATATCATTAATTTTTCAAGTTCATGTTGCTTTGTTTTTTTTCAAGTTCATTCTACTTTTTTTCCATTCTTGTTTCATGCATGTTTGTTTTCAGTCTTTGCATTGCATTGCATATCCACATCACTTGAGTCAAAAAAAGGGCAAATGATGATTTCTCTACTTGTGTAAAATTGTATCTTAAGTAGTAACTTATCTACTAGAAATTGATTATAATCTAGGATTGTGGAAAGATAGGGCATGTAGATTTGGAGGTTTATTTTGGTGACATGACTTTCATATATAAACATGCATATGTATCCTGTATCGAAAGCATAATTGTTGAAATCCTAGCTCCTGCTATTGCATGTTTCTACATCCTTAGTCCATCTCACAGCACTTGTATCGAAGTTTAAACGACTATTCTTTGTCATCAAAAATGGTTGTACCTTGTATCGGGGTTTATTTTTTCCTTGTCATTAAAAAAAAAAACTACTACATATTACCAGGAAGTTTACACTTTCTTCCACCCCAAAAAAGTGATCGTAACCATAAAGTTGCCTAATCATCATCATCAAAAATAAAAAGAGCAATCCAAAGGAGGATAAAGAGGCATAGTAGAATAAATCACGGGCTATATAGGCAGATTTATGCATTAGTGGAGTTTAGTTAGATTTCCTTGCATGTTATTAGAGAAAGAGCATATTCATATTTATGTAGGAAAGGAGTTGATCTAAAATAAGCTAAAGATGAAAGATGTCTCTTGAAAATCCTAAATCTTTGTTTATAATCGTATTTAAGGTAGATTGCTTTATGAAAAAGGTACAAATTTTTCTTCAAGATGAGAGGAACTGATGCTTAAAACGACTCAATACATCCACTTCCACTTCATATTGATGCTTGTTTGTTTTCTTTCTTGTTGTCAATGTTGCTTGTTCATTTGCATATATGTTGCCTATTTGTTCATGCATATTCATGTTGTGTGTTTCAATTCTTTCTTTCATGCAAATTTTGCTTCATGTCACGTTGCCTACTTATTCATGCATATGATCAATTTTTCCTTCCATGTATGTTGCCTATAAAATAATTTGATGCCTGGAACATTTTGTTTTTCACAGATACTAGAGTGGCGCTTCCGGAGGAATCGCAGGTTTAGTGGGGGCGAATGTCGTCGAGATTTTCTCTCCTCTCTCACTCATGAAGGCCTACAGGAAACACATTCGGTGAAGGTAGCCAGAATTCCCTGAGAAGTTCAATATGCATCAAGGATGTCAAAGGGAGTTCACATGCAAACTTTGGAAGAAACTGAGCAAATCCAGGGTAGCAGTCAAAGCTGGTCAAGCTTTGGAAATTAGGGTAAAAATTTCAATGTCTCCAAATCACATGAAAATTCATATACTTGTAAAGCCTATCAAAGGCAGTCTATAGCCCGAATTTCACATGAAAATGGATTTTCTAGCACATTGATATGCCATGTGCATTTTGTAACAAATGTATTTTTTCCACTTAGACCCTACAAAATTTTGTATAGGAATTTTTGTTAGCCATATGGTTTGGCATGTATAAAGACCATATGTGGCTACATATTTGTACAAAGTTTCAAGGCTATCAGAGCTTCCTAGACACCTTAATGCCACCTTGCAAGCTTCCAAATGTAGTCAAACTTGTACAGGAAGATTCAGATGGGAGTTTTTTTTGCATATTCCTAAAGGAGGCCTTTCAAAACATAGTCCTACAAACTTTTATCTTCATCAAAGGATATTTGAAGGGTCAAAGAGCACAAAATCCAATTTTCAAGGTCACCACAGTTTTCTAGAATAAGAAAATGGAAGGCTTGAAGGGCTGCCACATAGCAAAATATGATTGAACCATGTTGTACGGTCAAGATGAGCTCATATTCAAGGGTGTAGATGCACTAAAGCATAAAGGAAGGAGTGTCCACGAGTTTTTTCATCAAAGAAGACTTTTTTGATAGTTAAAGATAAAAAATGCAAAGTTTCTCCAAAAATAGTGGCTTATCTTATCCGAATTGATGTTAGCACTGATCCGACGGTTCAGATCATCCCCAAATCCAATGGTGGAGAATGAAGGCGCATAAGTTTCACTCCTTTACACTAGATTTGATAGAAATAACAATTCCAAGTCATTGATTTGATTAATCAAATGGTTGTAATCGAAAGTAGTGATCCTAGAGTTGAGAGTTGATTTCTCTAGATCCAAGGGCCCAAATTCATTCAAAAAGCTATATAAACCCCCCTCCAAACTCCTAGAGCATCATTGTTAGGCATCCATAGGGCTCTTGCTAGCTTACGGTTTCCTTGAGACGATCACCCTCGGTTGAGCGAGTGAGGATCCAAGGTGGGCTAGTATGAGTATAGTACCTAGTTTCAAATTTAAGCTAGAACTCCAATCTAGGATAGGCTCTTGAAACCAGCATCTCTATCTTGACTCACCCTCGGTGGAGCGTGTGAGTAAGTTAGTGCTGGTTTTAATGAGTCTTAGACTTCTTTAGTTAGACGTTACGAGCCTAGACATACATAGGGTCAATGAAGTGGAACTCGCCTTCTTACGTGTGACATTTCGTTGAACTATCATGGTTTGAGGGTCAGAACCGCCTTTGATCAGTAGACTGCTTAGCTTGACGTATCACGACGATATTATGCATGTATCTTAATTCAAATCCTTTTAATTCATGTCACTTGTCTCTTGTCTCTTGTCTCTCAGGCTCTTAAGTATTTTTACATGTCTTCTATTTTCTTCTATGTGTGAGAAGGCTCCGCAGTATTGCGTTGAACTAGTGAGGATCTTTCATTGATCTTATGATTAAACTCTATCATCATAATTCACTTGCATGCATATAATCCATACATACCCATACATATTGATTAGTTTCTGAAAGTGTATAAGAAGCTCCAATATTGGACCATTATTCCTTTCGAAACATATTTATATGTAAGGATTCCATCTATTCTCGTCATGCATACATATCATCCAAAGAAGACTATGCATATGGATTAGAATTAGGAAGTGTTTAAGAAGCTCCTTCAATGGACCATTCTTCCTTCCAGATTTGATTCGTATGTATGGTTCTCTTTCATTCTTATCATTCATGTTCATCAATCTTACTTGCACTCCTACATTCCCATTCCCATAATCATTTCAACATCTCTCTCTTCTCCATACTCAACATTAATTTCACTTTCACGTACTTAAACCTTCCAACATTCATTAGCTTCATACACCCTGTGTGTGCCACGATCGGACCCGATCCACCCGGATTGCGATCACCTCCACAACATGCTCTCATGTAATATCTCTTATCAATGGAAGAAGGCTCTCTTTTACTCCAAAACTATTTACATTTTTATGTATTGTGTCTTTGTGAGTGTGTGTGAGAGTGGTGTGTGTGCCTATGCATGTCTCTCCTTTGTGTGAGTGGAGTAGTTGCATTCACTTGTATTTTACTCATGGACTAGGATCCTTGACTCCCTATTCTCCATGTTTTCAAGCATGTGGCATAGCATGTGTCTGATGCCAATGTCTTGAACATGTTGGAGATAGGGGTGGATGAGAGGAGAGTCACTCTTGAGCTTTCCTTCTTGCTTCCATGCAAGGTGGTGAGAGTTTCGGTCTTTCCTTGCTACAACCTCAACAAAAAAGCAATATCCAGAAATTGATAATCTGGTATCAGTATCTCCTATCCAATACAAATCACAATATCCAACCAGAGATGATCCTTCTTCATAGAGAATATCATAATTAATGGTTCCTTTGACATACTTGAGTATTTGCATGCTTTCCTTCCAATGAGTTTGGCAAGGCTTATTAGATAACCTCCTTACTACTCCAAGATATTTGGTCTGCTATTGCACAACTAGATGAGACTTCCAACTAATTTCCTATATCTTCCAATATCCACTAGATGTGTTGTATCTTCAATAGATAATTTTGTGTTGAGTTGCATAGGTGTAGAAATTTCCTTGCAATCCTCCACGTCAAATGCCTTCAAAATCTCTCTTGCATACTTTTGTTGACAAATGAAAATCTTCCTTGGTTATCAAACTTCAAGGCCTAAGCAATAATGCATTAAGCCCAAGTCTATCATTTCAAATTTTGAGCTCAGGGCATCTTTTGTTTGTTGAAGAAGACCATAATCATTTCCTATAATCACAAGGTCATCTACATAAACTACAAGCACACTTTTCTTCACTCCTCTCATTCGAACATACAAGTTAGCATCAAAAGCACATGCAATTCAGCCTTAAAATTAGCAATATGCTTGTCATGAGGGCTAGTGAGTAGCATGTCATCAACATACACAACAATGATCATAAGCACATCATTAGCATGCTCAGCATTTAAGGTGATTTCAGTTGGACTGTTCTCAAAAACATGCGCAATCAGATAGGCATATATGTTTTCATACAAGCACGTGGTGCTTGCTTTAAACAATATAATGCCTTCTTTAACTTGCACACATGGTTTTCATGCCCTTTTTGCACAAAGCCATGGGGCTGAAAAACATACACTTCCTCATGCAAGTCACCATTCAGAAATGATGTTTTAATGTCCACCTGATGTACATTCCAACCATGATGAGTTGCAAGTGCACAGATGCTATGAACAGTAGTCATTCGGCATGTAGTTGCAAAGGTTTCATCAAAATTAATGCCTCTTTCCTACACATAACCCTTTGTAACAAGCCTAACCTTATACTTGTGGACTGTTCCATCAAGTTTATGCTTCAGCTTGTACACCCACTTAGTGCCAATGGCCTTCTTGCCAAGAGGCAAGTCACATAAAGACCAGGTACCATTTTTCATGATAGCATCATATTCAGATTGAATTGCAGCCATCCAATGTTCAGAATTTTGTGCTTCATCAAATGGAACAGGCTCAGTCTCATCACAGAGACTAAAGGCAGCCATAGCATAGCAGTCTAATGCAAAAGAGGCACTATGAAAGCCTGAACCAGTACGATATGATAGAGATGCATCTAATTTGCTATCACACAAAGTCTACACTAGCCATTTTGGCATAGTTTCTTCCTCCTCAATATCAGCTCTCCCATCAACAAGTGCATCATGGAAATCTGCATCAGAAATGGAATGATCCGCATCATCACATGAAACTTGTAAAGGCTGAGAAGTTGCCTCAATAGGACTAGCACTAGATTGTCCACCTATAAAAAGAGGCAGCAAAGTATGATACATATCTTTGGAGCTAACAGATGTCTCCTTCGTACATGAAAGTAAAGGCTGAATAGAATCTTCCACGAAAACAACATCACGGCTAACCAAAATGCATTTAGTCTATGGATGATAGAGAAGATAGCCTTTGCTTTCAGAACTAGACCCAACAAAAATACATTTTACAACTTTATCATCCAATTTCATGTGATGTTGTTCATGCACTAATGCATATGCCAAACAACCAAAAACACGCAGATGAACAACAGATGGCTTGCGACCATGCAAACCTCATATGGAGTGATAAACTATAGTACTTTAGTGGGACACATGTTAAGTACATATGCTGCATACATGATAGCTTCAAGCCAGAAACTATGTGGTAAAGCTTGACTCTTGACCATACACCTCGCCATCTCCATGAGTGGCTTGTTCTTCCATTTAGCAAATCCATTTTGTTGAGGTGTATACGGCATTATACACTGATGTTTTATCCCATGTTCAGCCAGAAATGCTTCAATCGAAACCAAAAACTATTTGAAGCACATGAACACTTCCGACTTTTTGTTCAATGGATATACCCATGCATGCCTAGAAAAATCATTGATGAAAGTCACGAAGTAAAGATAGTTTCCAAAAGAGAATGTCTGCATAGGACCACAGACATCACTGTGAACAAGCTGCAATTTCTTACTAGCCCGAAGTGAACCATCTTTTGGGGATGAAGAACGCTACATTTTGCCTAAGATATAGCCTTCACAAACATGATTACCATTTGCCTCAAGTTTGGGTAGAGAGGACACCATTTCACATTTTTGCAGGCATAACAAACTAGAAAAATTCAGATGACCAAAGCATGCATGCCAAAGCTTTGCATCTGATATAGCTTGAGAATCATGCCCTGCACATGGTGAATCATTCATAGATTTTTCATAGTTTATGAGCTTATACACAAAGCTATAATCATGTCGCCATTTGAGAGATCATGAATTGTACATCTTTCATCAACAAATTTTACAACCAATCCAATCTTGGCTAATGCTTAGATTGATAAGAGATTCTTCTTGATCCTTGGCACAAATAAATCATCTGATAATGTAAAAGAACTACCATCAGTAGTAGTCAGAATGATCTTACCAACTCCCATGATCGGATAAGAGTACTTGCCATGATCTCTTAGCCTCAGGGTCAAAAAACTTATAAGCCTTCTTATCTTCACTCTACCCTAAGAAGATACATTTGATGCTTTTTGGTTGAAGCTTGTTTCTCTCTCTTTCTAGAACATGTACATAACATTCACTTCCAAATACTTTGAAATGGGAAACAGATGGATTTTTACTAGTGTAGGCCTCTTGTGGAGTCTTTCCATCAAGTGCCTTGGTTTAGCTTTGATTCAAGATATAGACAATAGTGTTGGTAGCCTCTGCCCAAAATTGATTAGGCAAACCCTTTCCCTTCAACATGCAGCTTGCCATCTCTATGATGGTTTGATTTCGAAATTCTGCAACACCATTTTTTTGAGGGCTATGTGCCACTGTGAGTTGATGCTTGATTCCTTTACTCTTGCAAAAATCTTCACCCCAACTCTATTGATGTGAACTCACCACCACCATCTGTCCTAAATTTCTTCATCTTCTTCCTTGTTTTTGTTTCAACATGTTGAAGCCATTGTTTTAACTTAACAAAAGTTGGAGCCTTATTGCAAAGGAAGTACACCAACATCTTCCTACTATATTACTTCACAAGTAACATGAACTAGGGAGATCCACCCAAGGCCTATGTAGGCATTTTTCTACACAAGTCAGCATGCACCAACTCTAGAGGACAGCTTGCTCTATTCTTGCTTTCTTGTGGAAATACCTTCCTCTGTTGCTCGCCCATCATACAAGCTTCACATGGTTTCTTTATTTCGGCAATCAATGGTAGGTGTGCAACCATACCCCTATGATGCATCTCCTTTAGTACATGGTATCCAATATGGCTGAATCTCTCTAGCCATAGCTTACTTGTGCCCACACTTGTAGTGGCTATAAGAGTAGACAACTAATATAGGTTGTTTCTCCTTATGGGAATCCCAACAATGTTGTTGTTACTATCCATAATCTTAGCTATTATCTTAGTAAAAGATACTTGATGACTTTGATCAATTATATAGAAGCTGCTTAAAGTAGATTTCTTTTGATTTATACAACACATTTGAAAGATTTTTGACATCCGTATTAGAGTTAATGAAAGAAATCGTACCTTCACCCCTTACGAGACATCTTGCATTGTTGCGTACCTTTATTGTGATTGGTTCCTTTAGAGGATATAAGGAACTATAAAGGTCTTTTCTACTCATCATGTGAGGAGAGGCACTATTGTCCAACACCCATGAGTCATATGTTCATGAATCTTCAGTCGAGGAGCATACCTCCTCTATCGTAACAAATCACTGAACTCTGTGTTTGCAATGTTGGAAAATCCTTGACCTTGACATTTTTTGAAGAGTCGTTTTTCCCTTTTGTCTTCTTCATGTGATAATCTTGGATTATGTAGCTGTTGGCATACAAAGCAACAAAGGAGTCATGCACAATACGGCAACAAGGCCAGATCATTTTTTTCCCATAGATTATGTACAACCCAAGTGATTTTAATCACTACACAAACATTGTAAATCCCGTTTTTGGTAGATTAGACTCCATTTTGTGCAAGCCGAGGAATCCTCGAGCTTGAGGAGTATTAGAAGTACCATCATACCAAATTTCATAATTTTTAGACTTCGTTTGAGCCCTCAAATAAGCCCTGGAACCTAATTTTTAACTAGGCCGGACACTAGGTCTGGACAGGGCCAAAAGCTAGTCAAAAACTATAAAAAGAGCTAGAGAGCTCATTTTTGGGGGTTAGATTGTAATTGAAACGAACTTGTAAGAGCTTTTGAAAGTAATCTAAAGAACTCCTTGATCCTCCCTCTTTGTCTTGCCGTGTGTGCGCGTGTGTGTGTATGTGTGTGCATGTTTGTGTGCTTCTCACTCACGCACTTGTGCCACCACTTGCTCGAGGTCTTCATACCATCCTCACGTCTTCCCGGATTGACATTAAAGGAGGTGCTACTCATCATTGAGCTACACCAAATTTTGGCGCCGTTGCCGGGGATCGAGCTTTGAGGACGAGCGTGTGATGGTAAGACGTAGAGTTGACGCGTTGGAGTTGTAGGTATTTTCTTCACTCTCATCGAATTTCTTTTACTTTCTTCACCATCATCATCATCACCATCTCCCACGTCCATCTCCATCATCGCGAAAATTTCAGTTTTTGACTATATCCCCACCTCCACTTCATTTCCCTCATTTCACTTGTGAGAGAGAGCGAGAGAGCGAACTTGCATGTGCTGTTTTTGCATGTTTTCTGAGCTATTTTGCAGGTTTTTTGTTGTACCATCATCCCCAGCAGTGTGCGCAGGTACGACAGGCTCTGCACAGGTCCCGGGACGACAGCCTCTGTCTATCGCGACAGACAGAAAATCTTAACATTTTGTGAATGCATGTTTATCACTGTAACCTACACCTTGAGGGCACTCTAGAACACTAGAAGTTTTCCAAAAATTTGCATTTTTTCAGTCTATCGCGACAGACACTGTCTATCGCGACAGACACCGTCCATCGCGACAGACAGAAATCCGCGACAGATACCGTCTATCGCGACAGACACCGTCTATCGCGACAGACAGAATTTCACGACAGATAGCGTCTATCGCGACAGACACCGTCTATCGCGACAGACAGAAATCCACGATAGACACTGTCTATCGCGACAGACACCGTCTATCGCGACAGACAGAAATCCGCGACAGATACCGTCTATCGCGACACCGTCTATCGCGACAGACAGAAATCGCGACAGACACCGTCTATCGCGACAGACAGAAATCCACGATAGACACTGTCTATCGCGACAGACACCGTCTATCGCGACAGACAGAAATCCGCGACAGATACCGTCTATCGCGACAGACACCGTCTATCGCGACAGACAGAAATCGCGACAGACACCGTCTATCGCGACAGACACCGTCTATCGCGACAGACAGAAATCCGCGACAGATACCGTCTATCGCGACAGACACCGTCTATCGCGACAGACAGAAATCCGCGACAGATACCGTCTATCGCGACAGACACCGTCTATCGCGACAGACAGAAATCCACGATAGACACTGTCTATCGCGACAGACACCGTCTATCGCGACAGACAGCCCCCACGATAGATTGTGTCTATCGCGACAGACACCGTCTATCGCGATAGACAGGCATTTTCGGCAAAAATTAAGGAGTGAATTTTTGGAAATTTAGGCTAAATTTTGGGCATATTTGCACTTTCATGTACTCATCTACTTACAAAGGCCTTAGAAAATGCATTAAAACCCCCGAAAGGTTCTGTTTGTCTAGTTAACCCCCTAAACCCTGAACGGTCATAACTTTTTCATACGAAATCCATTTTCTGAGCTCTAGGGCTTGTCGGAAAGCTCGTGACATATACTACACGCCCTCAACTGTTTTTTATAAGAATAACACGTTGATTTTCAGATAGGATATTTGGAAGTTGACACACTGAGGGGTAGGAACACCAAGGGAGCTCTAGAGTAAATTTCTAACAATGCAAAAGGGGGAACAAGGGTCATTAAAAAAGTGTCTGAAATAAATTGTCTGTCAATTGAAAGGTCTACTTGGAGCTAATCTTGGGATTTATGCAGGCCTATCGAGAAGCAATTGAGAGTATCCAAGCAAGGGTGTGGCACACGCTTGAGAATCAACTTCTCGAGCACTAAAGAGCAAGGTTCGGCAAGAAAGGTCGGAATATTCTCAACTCCTCTTCGTCAATTCCTAGCCTAGGCTAAGAGCGATTAGAAGTAGGAGTAAGTCAGGGCGACGATAGGCCACTATCAAGTTGAAGACTACCTAAAAACTCAAGTTCAAGCTAAAAACTTAATCTCTGCACTGTCGACAACATAAAGGAAAGAACCTAACGTGGAACGATCAACCTGAAAGTACGAAGAACATTCAAGTATTCCTGACGACGTAATAACAGATAAGACTTTAAACACGAGGAATAACTAAAAAGAATCAAGTGACTGGTACCAATTGATCGGCAACGAGGTTGTACTCTAGAAAAAATTGGGCTAATCAGTTAGGCATATGAACCTTAGATCAGGACGACACCTAGCAAGAGAAAGACAAAGCCTTAGGTCTTCAGAGGCTAGTGTCAACCACACTGCAAGGTCTTGGGCCCAGCAGTTGAGTCGCCACTCTCATTACCCTAGCTCTGATACCAGTGAGTCAGAGATGTCTCAAGGCATGGACAGACCTACGGGAAGTTCAGGTGTGCCTTACTTGTACAGGGTAGAAGGCCCTTACAAAACACAGTTGGAGTACCTGAGGACCAACCGATTAGGTGCTAGCATCTATGAGGACGGCTTAGGAAGATCTGTGGTCCAGATTAAAAACCCTGATCAATCCATTGGACTAGAACACCCAGCTGTCAAGTTTGAAAATGGTGCATACCTGGACAAGGAAGGAACCATATACGTAGTCACCAGTCATCCAGATAGGACAGATGAATTTGGAAATGTAATTTCAGAAGCGGACTTAGGTGACGTGGAACAAGGAAACATGGGAGTGGAACCTAGAACCCCTCGAGGTAAATCAGTCCTCACTAGGATTATCACGCCTGAGTGGGTCCCCCAAGATAACAAGTGCATAGATTTGCTTCTCAATCAAGAAACGGACGAAGCCTTTTGGAGGTATAAACCGGATCACCCAACTGACATAGGAACAATCATGATCTATGAGTTTAAGGATCCAGATAGCCCAGGTAGAGTGACCTACTTAGACCACACGTCAGAGAGGATTTTTGTGGTGACAGAAAATGATAGGCATGCTTACACTTGGAAGGGCGAATTCATTTTCCCCCAACCAAGATCAAATGTAGCCTATGGTCACCCTGGAGCTGGAACATCCCAGGCTCATGGTATGCAAAGAGACAGAAGTAAAGATAGACCAGAGGTAAGTTTTGCCAATCCAGTGGGCAGAGAAAGAACGAGAACGGAGACGAATAGGGTAGAACCTGAGATGCATAGAGCCCACAGGAACCAAAGAAATGTAGATGGATTCCCTCTGCCGAGGCCTAGAGAGCACACAAGAACTTTGAGACCCACCCAGCTAGTTAAGTCCATGAAGAATTACTTTGACGGCACAGGAGATCCCTATGATCATGTGGCAGAGTTCAAGCAAGTCTTGAGAGCTGAACAAGTGGAGGATCTGTTCACGCAGTACAATGCCTTCGGTCTAACCCTTAGGAACACAGCACTTACGTGGTTTCAGCCATTAGATGAACGCCAGTTCAGGAGCATAGATCAACTCCTAGAGGCATTCATTATAGAGTTCTCTAAGAGCGGCATAAGACACAACACCTCCTCACTGATTCACAGCTTCAAGCAAACCCCTCAAGAGACTGTGAGACTTGCAGGAAGAAGATTTAGACAATATCTTGAAAGGTGCCCTATTTCGGAGCTACCCACATCTGCTAAACAAGTAGCCTTATTTCTTGACGGATTGCTGAGCCCAAAATTGAGATCCTATGTGTATCTGAAAGACCCTAGGACTATAGAAGAATGTGTACGTATGTGCATTGACATTGAAGATAACCTAGGAGAAGAGCTAGAGTTGTCCAAAATTTACAAAGATTCAGATAGTGCATCTAGTCAATCTTCCACACAAGCCACATCAATTGAAGAACTTGCCGAAAAAGTAGCTCAGAAACTAGGTGTAACTAGCAAACAAATCCCAAGGTTTGCCCCTGTGAAAAGGTGCTATACATGCGGTGGTGACCATATGGCGAACGTCTGTCCCATTATGGCTCAACCCCAAGTAAACCCTAGTAGCCAGTACTGCACCATAGAACGGAGATACACCAATCACACCGCACAAGACTGCCCATACAACAAGCAGGCAGTTAGGCAACCCTATCCGCAACCCTACCAACAAGGCAGATACCAGAACCAAAATCCACCACCACAATATGCTAGACCCCAACAAACCTACCAACCACAGTATCAGGCCCAACAAAGGCCTCAGCCTGTGCTAGCACAACAACCCCCTGCCCCAGCTAATGTGATTCCGGTAAAGTATACTGCTGCAGAAGAGAACCTGAATAGAGCTATAGTTCCTGTAACATCCTTGATCTCTGAAAATGACCCAAGTGACCATAGCTTTGATTCTACCCATGTGGATAGCCCCCAGGCTTACTACATGCAGTCCCCAGAACATGGAGAGTCCTACTATGGTGAAGAGTCGAACGAACCTAGTTGGGAGTCAGATTACACGAACATCATGTATACTAACCCCAACCCTAGACCTCAACCTAGGCAAGTACGACCACCATTTCCTAGAGGACCGTGCTACAGATGCCAAGGAGATCACCTCATTCGTGATTGTCCCTTGCCTCCACCTACGCAAACCCAGTCGGTGACGATCCAAGGCTTCTGCCAAGATTGCGGAAAAGAGCATCTCTTACGAGATTGCCCAAAGAACCCCAATAGCATGCCAAAAATCACCCCTATCAACGTTGTTGGGTTAGTGGTAGACTCCTCAGGAAGCGTCACTTCCACTGCACCAGTGCAGGTAGTCACTAGGGCTCAGGCATTGCAGCAAAACCAAGGGGTAGGCCAGGAAAAGAGCCCAGATGCTAGCGATACTGAGAGCCAAAATAAAAAGAGAACAAGAGCTTGGAAAGATAGCCGCGAACGCATGAAAAGGCAATGGGCAAAGAAGATGAGTGAACTTGAGGAAAGTCTACGAGAAACCAAGGCTAAAATCATAGAGATCACGTCTCAACCGCACTCTCACACATTCCCACCGCTACCATCCCCATCACCCTCTAAGACAGCCCACGCAACCCACCCACCACCCCAAACAGGATCAGTATTAGCTGATCCCACTCCTGAAGACATAGACATGATGCTTAAGGCATATCAGGCCAGAATCCAAGAAGGGCCAAACGTCACGGATCATGACAAGTGCTATCCTAGAGCTGACCTAGAGATAGAAAGAACCAAACTATGCGCGAAAATGGTCGCATTGGCTCAGACTATGTTTGAAGCCAGTCGCCTTTTCAATTACTCAGGCTCAGCCAAAACGCAATTACACTTGGATGGATTCCTAGAGAAGTTAGAGAGGATAATTGCAAGATCTGACAAGGAAGAAAAAAATCAAGACCAAGAAGAAGCAAGCAAAAACAGGAATCATTCCCAATCAGAAGTGTATGTGGCCAATGCCCCTAAACCGGACAACTTCCCCTCCTTAGAAAGAATAGAGAGGCCAATAGCACAGCCAGAAAAGGAACCTACCCCTCAAAGAAAGGAAAGGGCAAGAGAACGGGTAAGCCAGCCTCTTCAGGAAGCCCGTGGGCCTCCTCAAGAAGCTTATCTTCCCCCCCAAAAGGCAGATGAGCCTCCCTCGAAAGCTCAAGTACCTCCACAGGTTGCCTACATTCCTTCTCAGGGAATGTGTGAGCCTGTTCGGAAAAGTAATAGAATAAGTAATCCTCCCCAAGAAGCTTGTGCTCCAGCCATTTGCGAGAACGAGGAGAGAGTCAACAATAGAATCAGCCCTCCTTCACAGGTTGCTTATGCGCCCAATTCTACGGAGCCAGACACTTCTTCTTCTATGAATCGGTTTGCACCAGACTTCCTACGAGAGATTCAAGAAGACAAATGGGATAACGAAAGCGAGGTCGCCCCTCCTTTTGAACTTGTGGACGATGCACACGACCAATTCCCACAAGACATCCCATCTATTTACGGGGAGCATGAGAGTGTTCAGTCTCACGAGAGATTAGACTTTGAGTCTAATTCCATACAAGAGCTACCCCACTTCACAGGCCCATGGGAAGCAAAGTCCACATGTATGAGAGCACCCACAGTCATGGTAAGGAACGACGACTCAGTCATTCCTAGGAACACAGAGGTAGTGAAGAACACTAATGTGCAGTGTAATCTCAGGTTAGAAGAGCTACTCAAGGTTAGACCTGAATTATGGAAACATGTAGCCAAACAAGTACCAGAGATAGCAAAACCTCGTTCCCAGATAGGATCCCATAGGACAGTGCCAGAAATTCCCTTGGATAAGATCGGGGATATGTGTGAAGGTGAAGAAGGGAACACCTATCTTCCCATCACCTACCAGGACTACACCACCAAGGCAATTTTAGACTCAGGTGCAGGAGTTGCAATTGTCACTACTTCCCTTTGGAAGCGTTGGGGCAAGCCAGCACTCAGGCCAACAAGAATGAAATTGCAGATGGCCGATGGTCATATTGAGAGACCCTTAGGATTGCTGGAAGGGATAACTCTCACCACTTGTGGTGTTGAGTTTGAGCATAGCTTTGCTATATGTGACTTCAGCAAAAATCATGCTTATGAGATGATTTTAGGAAGACCATTTATGCGACAGTTGCAAGTGGTACAGGATTGGGGAACCAACTCCTTGTATTTGCAACACTTGGGCGTTACAACCAAAGTCAATCTCAAGGACTATTCTCATAGAGATGTCCCTCCTATCCAGTGGAATCCCATCCATAGAGCCAAAGATGATACAGAATCTGTGCATTCCCTAGAATCTGGATCCTCATGGATGCATGAAGACACTCACTTATGGATGTGCAAGGTAGCAGTAGAAGAAGAGAAAAGAGAGAAAGCCAGAGAGGTAGGTGCGAAAGAAACCCATAGATCAATCCAAGACCCAGCCTATGCACCTGTAGTTTTTCCAGACGAAGAATTTGAACCTCACGGTTGGGCAGAAATCTTAGCAACAATGGACGTAGCCATCAACGAAGAACAATGGACACCTCACTGTGATGAGGATGGTTATGATATTTCAGTCTTCTCCATAGAGCCAATCATGGGAGAGGCAGTTCTAGAAGAATGCGAACCTAGCCCTGATGCATTTGAGGATGCAAGTGACTCCGATCTAGAATCAATCATTATGGACCCACCATTTGCATCAGATGAAGAATACTTCCATGAAGTAGAATTTCAACCCCAGAGGCATGGAGAGGTTACAACTAATGTAAGATTAGCAACACATGTGACCCCGAAGGAAGAAGGAAAGAAACGAAAGAAGAGAGAAGCCTCACCAGAAGAGGAAGAATCTTTGTTTGAGGTCCCCGAAAATTTTAAGAAGTATGAGATAGATGACAGGAGAGTCATGATAAGAATGCCTAAACGAGAGGCACAATCAGGAGAGGCCTATGATAACAAAGAAACTACTAAGAAAATAGTAGTGGCCATAGAAGAAGGAGAGGAGAGATGTACGTACATAGGTCATGACCTAACAGCGGAAGAAGAACACGAATTGGTTGCCTTGCTAAGAGAATACAGAGATGTATTCGCTTGGAGTTACAAGGATTTGAAAGGTGTTGACCCTGATATATGCTCACACACCATTCCCATGACCTCAGATGCTAAACCCTCTAAGCAAAAGCCATATACATATAACGATAACTATGCTGCTAAGATCAAGGAAGAGATAGATAGACTGGTCGAAGCCGGATTTATCTATGAAATTGAGCACACTGAATGGGTATCCCCCATCGTAGTGGTGCCCAAGAAGAATGGCAAGCTGCGTGTGTGCATTAACTTGAAAAAGGTTAATGCAGCCACGATTCGAGATAACTATCCGCTTCCCATCACAGAACATCTCTTAGAAAGAGTGGCAGGCAAGGAAGTGTACAGCTTCCTTGATGGATTTTCTGGCTACAATCAAGTAGCCATAGCTCCAGAGGATCAGCATAAGACAGCCTTTGCCACAGAATGGGGCATTTTTGCTTTTAGAGTAATGCCATTTGGGCTTACCAATGCACCAGCTACCTTCCAGAGGCTGATGTGCCATGTGTTTAAGGAGTTCCTAAGGAAGAGTTTAGAAGTCTATGTTGATGATCTTTGTGCTCATTCCAACGTTAGGCAAACCCATATTCCTGAACTCAGACAAATCTTTGACAAATGTAGAGAATATCAAGTCTGCCTAAACCCAGAAAAGTGCGTTTTTATGGTCAGGCAAGGCAAGATTCTAGGACACATAGTGTCAAAGAATGGCATATCTACCGATGAAGAAAAAGTGAGAGCCATAGCAGAGCTACCTAGGCCAAAGAATGTCAAGGAAGTACAAGCTTTCATGGGGCATTGTGGGTATTACAGACGTTTCATCCACATGTATGCTGTCATTGCAAAGCCCATGTACGGACTTCTGACAAACTTTGAGTGGACGGATGAATGTGAGAATTCCTTCCAAGAGCTTAAACGAAGATTATGTTCAGCACCAATCTTGACCACACCAGATTGGAATAAGCCATTCCATGTTCATGTGGATGCATCCAATTATGCTATTGGATGTGTGCTGGCACAACCTACTGGTGAAGGTAATATGGATCTTCCAATCGCCTATGCCAGTAGACAATTGAATGCGGCTGAACGAAATTATACCACTACTGAACGAGAAGGATTAGGCATGGTATATGCAGTTAAAAAGTTTAGACATTATTTGCTTGCAAATAAGTTTAAATTTTTTACAGACCATCAGGCATTGTTATACTTAGTAAACAAGCCATGCAATACGGGAAGATTAGTAAGATGGTTTCTCCTGCTAATGGAATATGATTTTGAGGTTGTGGTAAGAAAAGGTAGAACCCACTTGAGAGCAGATCATCTCTCTAGGCTCACATCGGGAGAAGCCCCACAAGGAGTGTCAGATGACCTTCCTGATGCTTACTTGTTTAATTTGGAAGTGGTGCCGCAGTGGGCCAAGCCAATAGTACCAGTATTGACATACGGGCCTAATCATCCAGTGGTGAACACACGGAATAGAGAGATCGTAAAAGCCCAAAAGTACCATATCATGGCAGGAAGCATGTACAAGCACACAGATCAAGGGATCTTGGCTTGTTGCGTAGAAGAAGATGAGTACGCTAAATGGTTGCAATTAGCACATGTAGGTGCGTTAGAGCAACACCATTCAAAGCAAAGAACTTTGCAGACTCTAAAGAGATTCGGAGTGCATTGGCCAACTATGGAAGCTGATGTCCAAAAGTTGTGCAAGGAATGCCCAATCTGTTGCACTAAACCACCAGTGGAACATGCCACTCTTTATCAAGTATCCATTGTGCCAGATTGGAGTGAACCTCTAGTATCATTCTTGAGAACAAACACATTCCCTCCAGACATGACTCTAGCTAGGAAAAGGAGTTTAGAACAAGAAGCCCAGGATTACTCACTCATCGGTAATAATCTATATAAGCGCGGTAAAGATGGTTACCTGAGACTATATGTCCACGAAAGTGAATATCTGAAGATCTTGGAAACTGCTCACCAAGGTGTAGCAGGAGGACACTTTGGACCAGATCGGGTAATCAAGGCGATACTATTTGCGGGCTTCTGGTGGCCTACCCTTCACATGGATGCACATACCTATGTGAAACGGTGTGATGTCTGTCAAAGGACTCAGTATCCTATACGCAAAGATGAGATGCCACTGAAACCTATGATGGGTGGACGTGCATTCTCTAAGTGGGGAATAGACTTCGTAGGTCCTATTAATCCCCCAGCTAAGGGTTCTCATGCGGAATACATCATTGTGGCAACAGATTATCTCACCAAGTGGGTAGAGGTAAAAGCTACAACCAAGAACGATGCTCAAACAACTGCCAAATTCTTGTTTGAGAATGTATTCACGAGATATGGACTACCTATAGAGCTTGTAAGTGATAGAGGCACTCACTTCTTGAATGAAGTTATTGAAAATCTACTCCAAGAATTTTTGGTAATACACAAGAAGTCTGCCCCATATCACCCTCAAGCTAATGGTCAAGCTGAGAGCACTAATAAGATTTTATGCAATGTACTGACGAAATTAGTGAACACTAAACGCTCTGATTGGGACAAACAGCTACACCATGCTGTTTGGGCATACCGAGTGGCCTACAAAACGGTACTCCAAGCCACTCCCTTTCAGATGGTATTCGGTCAAAACGCTGTGTTACCCTTGGACTTCTTGATCCCTACATTGAGAGTAGCACGAGAGCACGAATGGACAGGTCATGAGCTCTCCTCTAGGATCTTTGACCTTGAACGATTAGGAGAAACAAGACTGAGAGCCGCTGCAGGGATATATGCAGCCAAGAAGAGACAGAAGGCATACTTTGATGCCCACGTGAAGGATAAAGGCTTGAAAGCAGGAGATCTAGTCTTAGTCTATACACTAAAACAACACGCGAGGAAGCTAGAAAAGAGAGGCTACGGACCTATGATCATCAATCGGATCTCCACGAGCGGAGCAGTACAATTGGCCACATTAGAGGGTGATGTTCTCCCAAATTATATTAGCGGTTGCAGAGTCAAGTTGGATCAGGAACCCCTCACGGAGGAAATGCTCAGTCGACTCAACACTGCTAAGAAACGCAAAGAGGAAGAAAAGCGAGTTCGAGAAGAAGCTCAAGCTGAAGCTTTAGAACGCATCAGAAGGATGAAATTACGAAGGCAAGGTAGAGATCAGCCTGGAGCGAATGACTATGCAGACCAAGGATTTCCTATGGCCATGTGTGAAGTCGCAGGAACAAGCTCGCATAGGATAATTGATAGACGTCCTTTCGTAACCTTAGATATAGGACAAGGAAAGAGTGCAAGGACCGTAAGAGCCTTGATTGACTCAGGTGCAGCCACTAGTGCTGTTAAATTGTCTTACTGCCAAGAATTACAATTGATTGTCAATCCTGTGGAAGCATATCTTATAGGATTGGGAGGAGTGGAAACCCCTTGCATGGGCGAGGCGGAACTTCCCCTTTACATTCATGATGAGGCAATGACAGTTAAAGTACTGGTGTGTCAAGATGAGGATCTCACTGAACCTCTAGTCTTGGGTCAGGATTGGATCTATGACCAAGCAGTCAATCTAAACCTAAGAAGTGGACTTCTCCAGGTTTGGGTCAATCATAGTCGAGTTACAGTAGAATTAGACAATGGAGCACTCAAGGAACTAGGAAAGGCACAGACTCCTGGTCCTTCCAGGGGTACACATGAAGATGACCATGCTGTTCTTGTTCAAAACCCTGTGTTGCAGAGGAATGACATTTGCAAAAAAGGAGTCAGGGATGCAACGGAACTCCCTTCTTTTCCAAAGGTCAGAAGGAGGCAGCAACCAAAGGTGGATCACAGGCAGAAGAAGCCGAGTACTACCTATGTCCGAGATCAAAAGTACCTGCGCAGCAGAATGCCCCAGAAACTCAACCAGATGTGGGTGCGGAAAGGCAAACGACCGGTTGCACCACCGTCAACCACACGGGCAAAGCCTCTTATTAGTAGCCAACAACACGACGCTAATAAGAAGTCTTTCAGAAATTCTTCTGCTAAAGTAAAATCTATTTGGGTGCCCAAGAAGTCGATGAAGGCAAGCCCACAATCTAGACAAATTTGGGTGCCTAAGGCTTGCTTGCGGGCACAAGTAGTTAAGCCAAGGCCGCAACCTATGCAGCATAACCCATCTACGAGTACCACCAGAATTCCCTCGTGCTCAACACTTAGGAACACACAAAGACCCATGAGTATGCATGTAATCACTTATAAGTGGGTCCCTAAAAGGCCCCATTCCCAAACAGCGACACCGACACAGCTCTCTGGAGTCTCTACGAAACCGAAAGCAAAGCCCATCCACTGCATTTGGCAGTCTAAGATCTGTAATAAACCCCCCGACCCCGATTTGTAAATTCACCCCACTTACTAACGGCATTAGTCTCCTAGGAATACACAAACGTTAACTACACTCACTGTCTTCGTGCACTTACTAACCACTAACTCACCATATACCTCATGTTAATGTTGTAACGGGGACAGCAACGGATTTAGTCTGTCCATTACGATGTTAACACATGCTTCTATATTCTCACAGAATCAGAAGGCAAGCAGTAAAATGGCAGAAGCGACAGGGTCGGGCTCACAAGTAGGGATACTTACTGCAGGAATTGATGTGGATAGCCTACCTGTGGACGTGCCCCCGACTGAACGACCAGTGGAGATGCAACACCTTCAGCAACTCCCGGTGCCAGACCCACCTACAGGAATCACGGAAAGAGTCCATGCCAACTCTCATTGGTTCAATGGCATGCCCGGTCCATTAGGAGAGGCTAAGTATATCTGGGAGTCTAAATGCGAGTATGACAGATCATGGGTGCGTTTCCAATTTTTCTCCAAGGAGTTCGAGACTTTACAGAACACCGAAGACCTCCAGATCATATGGCAACGAGCAGGGTTGGCGGAATATTTTGAAGCCCCACTACCTAAACCCGACCTCCTCCGATGTTACTATCTGGTCTCTACATTACAAGCTCATGAAGATAAGGACCAACCCGGATCATTTGTTCTCCCCTCATTGCTGGGCAACAACGAGTTGAAGAGGTTTGAACTTACTGTGGAGCTAGTGAGTGATGCTTTAAAGATGCATGGCACGCATGTACCCTCAGAAAAGGATGCTCTCGTTCCCAATAACATGAAGGACAGGAAAGTAGTGAAGCTGAAAGACATGGCAGCCCTCACCCCAAATGTGTCCATCCCTCTCCGCATGTGCATGCAACATTTCGCCTTCCCCGGTCAAGACCGATTCACGCAACCACACAAGAAGATCTGGTTTGCTCTCTACTTGGCGGAAGCAGGTGCGCTACCTATTAAGCTACCAGTGTGGATTATAGATCAGTTGTATGAAGCGAACAAACGGGCTTCTAGGAAATTAGTGGTGAACGGATGCTGTGCACTCACACGCATCATTTACCGATGCTTGGCATATGATGTCCCCATTGAGCGTGCCTTAACTTGGGCACAATTACAAATGTTTAAAAGGCTCAAGACATCCACACATCAGTCCAAGCGCATGAGGGGCGCGATTCTGTGTGTCCAGACAAGGGAAGTCCTGACTACTCCTGAGGCATCACCATTAAGAGAGGGCACTGTACCTCCTTTTACCATTAGGATACCCAGGTCGGAATCTGACACTACGACACAACCCACCCCATCGGCTCCTCCGGTTACACCTGAATTCGAGTTTGCTGCCACCGGAGAGGCTGAAGGATTGGACCCCCAGGATTTCGAAGCATTCCTACAAAGCACACAATTCTCTGACGTGGAGTTTTATTCAGAGGCAGAGGAGCAGGGCACATCCTCGCGGAGAAGAAGAAAGTCTACAGACGGTAGACATGTCCATTGGAGTGACGCTCAGCAAAGTCAACAACACGGACAACCGGAAGAAGAAGAAGCATATGAAGAAGAGACCACTGAAGCCCCAGCATATACAGCAGAACTCCGAAGGCTGTATCAGATTATGGAAAGAGTGCGATCGCAGCAGTTACTCACTGAACAGAGCAGCAGAGTACTTATGACTCAGTTGTTGGAAGAAGCGGGAGTTGACTCAGAGTACAGGGAAGGTCTCTTATTGATGGCAGAAACATATGGAGTTGTAGAAGCTGTGCGCACTGCCATTCAGAGGCCTTCAGTTCAATATGACCCACGAAGGTTCCAGACACGGCCTCGCTCAGGTAAAAATATCCAAATTCCCGTTACAGTTGCAGAGGAGCCAACTACTACACCAACCTCCCAAACAGCTAGTCAACAGCACCCCGCCACCCATGAGGAGTCCACCGAACCACTACCACCTACTCCCCCACCATCGCCTCCGAGAACAGAGACAGTGGAAATCCCATCGACCACTCAACCCACTGACCCAACCTTCATCTTTCGTACTCCCATCTCTAGTGCCACCCTATTCTCTACCACTGATAACCCGACCTTTGAAGCAAACCCCATCACTACACAACCCACCGAAACCCTTCCCGAGCCTGCCCTAGGACAACCATCCCCAAGGCCTTCAGCCACGGGTCATCCTGACCCCAGATCCACATTCATGGGTTTCCCTACTACCATGCCACCCTTTCCACCCTCCTCAAATTTACGACCCCAACCCCCGATATCCCTCTCTCCATTTCTACAATCCCTCCAGGACATCTTTGCTAGGGCTTTTCAACCAGGCCCTCAACCATTCCCTGTCTTTTCAGCTCCCCACCCCACTTCACACCTATTCACCACTTCCACACACACACCACCTACCATACCAGTGTATATGGCAGGCCCCACACTAACACCCACTCCTGAAGGAATGGACATTTCACCACCCACGGCCCCACCACCCACGGGTTCACCTCCTCCCATTCCCCCTCCACCAATTACACCCACACACACAACTTTCGTAGACACATCATTCACTATCTCCCTTCCCCAATTCCCTTCCCATGCATCTTCCACGGTAAACACCCCCCACTCATCTATAGGTAATGCATTGGACACCATGTTGGCTTGTATATCAAATTTAAGAACAGATTACATTCAGCTTCAGCAACAAAACGCACGCCTGCAAGAGCACTCTGCGACACTACAGCTCCGCCTTGCGGTACTAGAAGAGGAGAATGCTCGCCTCCACACACAGTTCCAAACCCTCCAAGACGCCCATAATATATTGGAAGTACATCTACAGAACGTAGATCAGGAAGCAGTGCAGGTGGTAGAAAGTCACCTACGGACACAACTGGAACGCAACTCAAAACTTCAGCGAAATATGGCGCTACTTAAACGCCATCTTGCGGCTGCTCAGGAAGAGAACAGACGTCTGCAAATACAAAATCAAGAGAACCTGGAGGCAGCTATTGAGAGCACACCGGGGGCACCCATCAGCCCATCCAAGTTTCAAGCAGTGACCCCCGATAATATCAAGATTATATTGGAAGATTATGCCATGCTACTCGAAGCACATGATAAGCTATCGGAGGAGCTAGGACAACTGAAGCAGGAACACCAACAAGGCCCAACAGCTGCCCCTCCAACCACCCCCTCTGCAGCTTCGCTTCCCTCCGACGCAGAGGCCATAAAAGATCTCCAGCAACAGGTAACTGAATTGCAAACACGCCTACTACAATATGAGAGGCCATCTTCCCCTCCGGAGGCTCCCACGGACGAAGAAGTTGTGCAAATTCCTGTGGAACAAACGTTTGATGAAGAATATGATCCGCAACCATTCCCAGGAGGCCAACAAACAGAAGAAGCGCAGGACACGTTCGAGGCACCACGGCCGCCATGGTTACGACAAGTGGAGGAAATAGGGACCTCGCATGAAGAGCGCACCGTAGTGCAAAATCAGGCTATGAGGGTCATAGAAGAGACTGTTTTACAATCAGATTACTTCAAGAACTTGTCATCGAGACGCCTGATTCTCTCATCGGAACTCCAGTACAGGCCATATTATATTATCTTGGCTGATTATAATGCAGAAATACAAAGAGTCACGGGTCAGATTCCTACTTTTGCGACCCAATTTCAACCCGAAGACCTTCCTCCAGAGGTGCGAAAAGGCAAGATTCGTCAACCGACATGGCGGCAGAAACTTTTAGAGACTTATCCAGAAATGCTACGCACATGGAACAACGCGCCACTGCACCTCCTGTACAACCCATGCTACGGTCCAGTTCCCCGCCGCAGGTCGTGGAAGGCATTTAATATCAAGGTACAGAACAATGCGCAATGCAAGGAATGGCTGAACTACCCGTACATCGCGCCACCACAAGGACCACCATCGGTAGCATATATGATGGGAACCATTCGCCACTGGATGCCGCGCTTGAAGCCCATGCCAGATGTAGCAGCGCAAATGATGCTTAAAATCTTAGATATGATGCAAGTAGTGCTGAAGACCTTTAGAAATGCAGCCGCGCCACAGGTACGTCTTCCGGGGTTTAGCAATGGAAATTACGACTTGGTGTATGACATGAGCACCACCCCCAGTATCCGTGTGGCTTACGCTTGGCATGCACGCATCAAGTACCTCCCCGCCTGCTACAAACAGACCTTCGAAGAAATGTTCAGATCTGGTTTCTGGGAGTACCACTCGGAGATTTTCGCACCAAAGCCGACACATCTGCTTCAACTGTTTGCTTGTGAACAAGCAATGTATTCAGAGTACTACACCACCCCGCAACCAGAAACCCCTGGTGCAATCAATTGGGAGGCATTGGAAGCCGATCTAGCAAGAGGCTTAAGGATAGGAGAACATGAACTGGCCACCAATGTCATCCAATATTACATCGACCACCCGCGCGAACAAAGGTCTGTCAGGGGCGACAGACGCTAGGAAGGGGGGAGTGTTGGCATACAAAGCAACAAAGGAGTCATGCACAATACGGCAACAAGGCCAGATCATTTTTTTCCCATAGATTATGTACAACCCAAGTGATTTTAATCACTACACAAACATTGTAAATCCCGTTTTTGGTAGATTAGACTCCATTTTGTGCAAGCCGAGGAGTCCTCGAGCTTGAGGAGTATTAGAAGTACCATCATACCAAATTTCATAATTTTTAGACTTCGTTTGAGCCCTCAAATAAGCCCTGGAACCTAATTTTTAACTAGGCCGGACACTAGGTCTGGACAGGGCCAAAAGCTAGTCAAAAACTATAAAAAGAGCTAGAGAGCTCATTTTTGGGGGTTAGATTGTAATTGAAACGAACTTGTAAGAGCTTTTGAAAGTAATCTAAAGAACTCCTTGATCCTCCCTCTTTGTCTTGCCGTGTGTGCGCGTGTGTGTGTATGTGTGTGCATGTTTGTGTGCTTCTCACTCACGCACTTGTGCCGCCACTTGCTCGAGGTCTTCATACCATCCTCACGTCTTCCCGGATTGACATTAAAGGAGGTGCTACTCATCATTGAGCTACAGTAGCCCTTCTTCTTACAATGGAAACACTCTCTCTTGAACTTCTTTTTGTCATTCTTCTTTTTTTCTCCATCCTTTGAAGAGTCCACTTTGCCTCCTTTGGCATTTGCTATGAATGCAACATCTCGTTTGCTGCCGCCACTCCTTGCCTTGAGCTGCATCTCCTCCTCCATGACTAAGGCATTGAATTCTTCAAAAGTTAATGGTTGATGTCTGATTTGACTATTAAGAGCAGTTACCAAACCATCCAACTTTGCTGGACAGATTCAAAGACAACATGGAGCTATATCCTCACTTGAATTTTGTACACTTGATCCCACCAATTGATCTCCTAGATCCTTTATGCAAGTGATAAACACCTTTGCAATATCCCCATCAACAACCCTTTCTAGTGCTAGTTGATTCTCCAAGTTTTGAAGGTTCTATGGGGAAACTGTGCAACACCACAAGGCCTTTATTTTTGCCTTGAATGGCAAACAAATAGCCTAGAAGTTTATGCCTACCTAACCTTAATTATAGGCTATCAAAGCTCATCTATAACCATCAATGGTCACAAATAGACCTCATCTAGCTTGGAAGTTAGGGTTCCACAAATGTGATCTCACAATGGCTTCTCCTCATAACGGGGGCCTTAAAACTTAGAGCATCATGGATCATTTGTGGTTACTTGAGGGTGGAGTATTGAGTATATCTAACAAAAAGCCCCCTTCAAACTTCACTATTGGTCTTGTTATCACCTCATTCCCATGGGATCCTCTAAGTTTGACGACTAGTCACTGTTATCAGATATTCCATTTCATGCTTGTGTTGTTCATTTCTTAGTCCTATCAAGTACCATATTTTCCAATAAAATGAGAAATGACATAGCAAATACCAAATCCAAGGGTACATGAACCTTATAGGCTCACTTAGTAGTTTGCAAATTTATTCTCTTCTCTCTCTCTCTTGAAGTATTTTGATAGCGAAGAAGCTCAATGGACTCTCCTTCTCGAGAGCTCTACGACGATACCCTCGACATAGAAAACCTAGATCTAGATGCCACACAGGATACTCCGCATAGGGCTTATAGAATACATAGAAAAAACAATACATAGAGAGAAAGAACACAACTTTCTTGTGTGTTACAAATGCGGTCGAACTTTTAGTCTCTGGCTAACCAAGCTACTGTATGTTTTATTAAATAACATAAACAAAAGTGTCTGATGGCCATTTGGCCTTTCACATGCATACTAACAGTAACAATTTCCCACTAAGGGCCAATATGGCCAAAGTGTCTATGGGAGAAAAATAAAGAATGATAAGAATACCTAAGTGTAAGCATACAAACTATACCTTCCACCTGATTGGCATGTTACACAATATACAAGTAAATGTGTAAGATCATAGATCAAGTAACCCCCATCATGTGACAACAATGTCAAAACATATCCTATGGTAGAGCTTTAGTCAAGGCATCTACATCATTATCGTGATTCTGAACCTTCTCAAGAATAATGTGTTGAATGGTTAAGGAGTCTCTAATGAAGTGATATTACACCTCAATGTGCTTGGTCTTTGCATGATAGGCCAAATTCTTAGCCAATGCAATGGCAATCTAACTATCATTGAGCTTGAAGATGAGATCGCCAAGAGATAGCACCGCCAACAAAATGAAAAATGTACCATGATGTAGACTTACAATTTTCTACACAACCAGCATAATCAAAATCTGTGTAACCAATCATGGATTCTTTCCTTCTACCCAAGCATAGACACTTGTCCTTAGTGCCACTCAAAATCATCTTGATAGTTTCCTAATGCTTCTTGTGAGGATTAGACATATATCTGCTCCCAACTCCCACTACAAATGAAATGTCTAGTCTCGAAGCTACCATAGCATACATGAGACTACCAACAGCAGATTGAGAAGGAATTTTGGTCATGCATTCCTTTTCCTCATCTAATTTGGGGCAATCATCCTTGCTCAATTTCACATATGTGGGTAAAGGTGTACTCAATGCCTTTCCACCCTGGATATTGAACCTGTGAAGTAATTTGGATATGTACTCACTTTGAGAAAGTATGTGCATCTTTTACTCCTATCATGAGTAATGTGCATGCCAAGAATATGTTTGGCATCCCCTAGATCCTTCATATCAAATCTCTTACTTAACTTCTTTTTGAGAATTGACAAGTCATAAGAGGACTTCCCAAAAATCAACATATCATCAACATAAAGTATCAAGCATATCAAGTTGCCATCTGAGCATCTTTTTGTGTAGAGACAATGATCCCCATTGCTTTGAGAATAGCCTTTAGACTTCATAAAAATATCAAGCTTTTGGTACCATTATCTAGGGGACTGTTTAAGTCCATATAAGCTCTTCTTCAACTTACAAACTAGACTTTCTTTGCCAGGAACTACATAACCCTCTAGTTGTTCCATATAGATCGCATATGTAAGACCTCCATGCAAGAAAACAATTCTCACATCCCCTAGCTCTAAGTCCTCCATTGCAACTAATCCAAGAAACATTCAAAGGGTAGTCATCTTGACCACTAGAGAGAAGATTTCCTCAAAATCAAGAACATGTTGTTGCTTAAAACCCTTTGCAACAAGTCATGCGTTATACTTTGGGGAAGCACCATCTAACTTCAATTTCAGCTTAAATACCCATTTACATGGTAAAAATTTCTTGCCCTTTGGCAAAGATACTAAATCCCAAGTACGATTCTTGTGAATAGAATCCAACTCACTCTTCATGGCATGCTCCGACTTGACATGATCCTTTGTCTCCATGGTTATTTGCAACGAGAAGGCTCACCAACATCTGTTAGCATAACAAAATCCAAATCTGGAGCATATCTATCATGTGGATGTGAGACACATGGAGAGCATCTCAATGATTGTTGGATAAGAACATTTGTAGACTAGTCTGATCAGACATTCTATTGAACATCCCTATGTGCAACATTGTTATGCATGCTTGTTGACCTTCCGATCATGCAGATGCACGTATGTAGAGGATAGTACAGAAACAAAATCTCACAAAAGTACTTAAAGAATAGAAAGAGACAAGAGACTAGACACCAAATTGGGTACAATCTCTCCCCACATACTCTGATGGAAAAGTCTATCATAGCATGTGTATTTATAGGTATTTCTTATTACATTATGAATAGAAGATAAATGAGGGTGGTGTTTCAAAAAGCGTGCTTTTTTACAAAAATCTATTTTATTTTCAAAATCATGATTTTCTATTTTTATAGAAGTTTCGCTCTCTAAAGCGATCTATTATTGTTACAAAAATAACTAAAACTACTATCTTCTAAATATTCTTCTAAATAACTTCAAAAAATATTTGAATAAGTCTATGCGTGTTCACACCCTCATGAATCTGCACCTGCTATATCAAAACACAAAACACATTAAAAACCTCAAGGCAATAAAATCCATTTATCATTCCCTTATTCCATAAAGTATAACATGCCTCTCGGTTGATGAGCAACTGACCTCAATTGATAAGAATAAAATAGACACGGATGCGAGTCACATGTCCCATCATTGAACAATCATAAGCATGTTCCATGTAAAAACACATGCATGGAACTGGAAGACTGGAATTTGATGTGATTGTGAATGATAAGTAGAAATCAAATGGTCATAATGTGGATTTACTGATGTCTTATGAATCCATTGAGATTGTTCAAGTGAGTGATTTTTATATTTAGCTAAATATCTATGCTATTGGTTACTTGTGCATGTAGTAGTAACATCATAATCAAGTATTTTCTCTAGAATTAAAATTTCAGCATCCTCTTCTTACAAAGGATTATCATCTAAAATAGGAATGAGTGGTAGAGTTTCTTTAAACGATATCAATAAACTAATTTATGTATATTCCAAAGAGAAGGTGTGTCTAATCTAAAAGCATTCTCACTAATTTTTTGAATAATATGAAAAGTTCCATAATAACATGGTGCAAATTTAACCTTAGGATGTTGTGAAATATTTTCCAAATGTCTTTTAATTGTTCATAACCATACAAACTCATCTCATTAAACTGTTTAGTTACTCATTTCTTATTAACATTACACATAATGTTCTTAAATCTTTTTAATGTGCTCATGAACCTCATGAAGTGTAGAAATATGATCTTGTGCAAAAGAATGAGCCATAGGTATGTCAATTTGAGTGAGAGTCATGGGAGTGGGAAGCTTTTTACCATAAACAATTTCATACGGTGCACGTCCCATAGTGGTATGTGTTGTGTTATTATATGAAAACTGTAGTAAAGGAAGTTTCTCATCCCAATTGCTTGGATTATCTAAAGAATAACAACGTAATAGATCTAAAATAGTACTAGTCGTAGCTTCACTTTGCCCATTACTTTCAAGAATGAACATCTCGATCTAAATGAACATCTCGATCTAATAAAATAACCTTGTTAAATGCTTTACTGTGATGTCTTTTCACACGTTGACACACAATGCAATGGGAAACATATTGTTGCCCTTTGGATCCTGTAGATGCACGTATGAAGAGGATAGTACAGAAACAAAATCATACAAAAGTACTTAGAGAATAGAAAGAGACAAGAGACTTGACACCAAATTGGGTATAATCTCCCCTCACATACTCTGATGGACGAGTCTATCAGAGCATGTGTATTTATAGGTATTTCTTATTACATCCTAAATAGAAGATACATGAGGGCGATGCTTCAAAAAGCATGCTTTTTACAAAAATCCACTTTATTTACAAATGCATAATCTACTATTTTTACAAAAATGTCACTTTCTAAAGGGATGTATTATTTTAAAAAAATAAAATATTATCTTCTAAATACCTCCAAAAATATTTGAACAAGTCCATGCGCGTTCACACCCTCATGAATCTTCCCCTGCTAAATCAAAACACAAAACACATTAAAAAACTCAAGGCACTAAAATCCATTTAACATTCCATTATTCCATAAAGTGAAACATGCCTCCTAGTTGACAAGAAACTTACGTCAGTTGATAAGAATAAAATAGACATGGAGGGCAGTCACATGTCCCATCACTGAACAATCATAAGCATGTTCCATGTAAAAACACATGCATGGAACTAGAAGACTGGAATTTAATGTGATTGTGAATGATAAGCATAAATCAAATGGTCACACTGTGAAATTAGTGATGTCTCATGAATCCATTGAGATTCTTCAAGTGAGTGATTTTTATATTTAACCAAATATCTATGATATTGATTACCTGTGCATGTAGAAGCAACATCATAATCAATTATTTTCTCTGGAATTAAAATTTTAGCATCCTCTTCAAGTAAAGGAGGATCGTCTAAAATAGGAGTGAGTGGTAATGTTCCTTTAAATTGTTTCAATAAAATTATATGAAAAGAATTATGTATATTCCAATGAGAAGGTATATCTAATCTAAAAGCATTCTCATTTTTCTAAATAATATGGAAAGGTCCATAATAATGTGGTGCAAGTTTAAGCTTAGGATGTTGTGAAATATTTTTCAAACTTCTTTTAATTATTCGTAACCATACAAAATCATTTTCATTAAATTCTTTAGCTACTTGTTTCTTATTAAAATTACGCATGTAACATTCTTGACTCTTTTTAATGTGCGCATGAATTGCATGAAGTGTAGAAATATGATCTTGTGCAAAAGCATGAGCCATAGGTATGTTAGTTTGAGTGATAGTCATGGGAATGGGAAGGTTTTTACCATACATAATTTCATATGGTGCACATCTAGTAGTGGTATGTGACTAGCCTATCTTCTCTTTTTGATACCCCATTCCTTGTAATAAATATTTAACATTCCATTATTCCATAAAATATAACACATATTGTGCAATATCCTTTGTGGCCAAAAGAAAAATTCTTTACATGTGTTCCATATGGATCTCATCTGTAAGATCTCCATGCAAGAAAGCAGTTTTCACATCCATTTGGACTAGCTCTAAGTCCTCCATTGTAATGAATCCAAGAAACATGCACAGGGTAGTCATCTTGACCACTAAAGAGAAGATTTCCTCAAAATCAACACCATGTTGCTTAAAAACCTTTGCAAGAAGTCGTGCTTTATACTTTGGAGAAGCACTATGTGATATGAATTTCAGCTTATATACCCATTTACATGGTAAAGCTTTCTTGACCTTTGTCAAAGGTACCAAATCCCAAGTACCATTCTTGTGAATAGAATCCAACTCACTCTTCATGACACACTCCCACTTGACATGATCCTCTGTCTGCATAGCCTCTTTGTAGCAAGAGGGCTCATCGGCATGTGTTAGCATAACAAAATCTAAACCTGGAACATATCTATCAGGTGGATGTGAGACACCTGCAAAACATCTCAATGGTTGCTGAACAGGAATATGTGCAGACTGATCTGAACGGACATTCTCTTGAACATCCGTATGTGCACCATTTTTAAGCATGCTAACTGGAGGACTAGTATCCTCAAACACCACTTTCTCACTTCAACCTCCTTAATGGGCTGTTTATGCATCTTGGACTCATTGAAAATGACATCACTACTTTTGATCACTAACCGTGTTTCAGGATCCCATAAGCGATATCAAAATTGTCCTTCTCGACCATATCCAAGAAAACTGCATTTCTTTGACTTATGATCCAACTTTTATCTAAGATTCTTTGGTATATGAACATATGCTTCACACCCAAAAACTCGAAGATGATCATAATATGGTGGCTTCCCTGTCCATAACTCTTGTGCCACTTTCGAACCTTTGGTAGTACTAGGTGAAAGGTTAATCACATGAGCTGCAGTCAATACTGCTTCTGCCCAAATACCTTGTGAGAGGTTTGCATGATGCAACATAGAGACTACTCTATCTTGAATAGTTATATTCATCCTCTCAGCAACAAGTTCCTTTTTCAGTCTCAACTCAAGCAAGCCATTTTTTGAAATTAGGGAATACCTCATCCTTCGATTTGATAGGATATACCCAAACTTTTCTAGTAGCATCATCTATGAAAGTGATAAAGTAAAGAGAATCACCTAAGGACCTAGTCAGCATAGGACCACACACATCTGTATGAATGAGATTTAAAGGCTGAATTAAGAGTCAATGTGCATTGTATGCACATTTTTAGTTTGCTTTCCATATTGACAATGGTCACAAAATGAAAAATTGGAGAAAGATAACACAGGTAAGTAGCCAGAACGAGAAATATTTTCCATTCCACTACGAGATATATGGCCCAAATGACCATGCCAAATACAAGCCATAGGTTGTTCAGTAACAGCTAACAAGCGTTCTTTCTATGATACAAATAAAGGATAAAGTGAGCCAACTTTGATTCCTTTTGCAATAAACATATTTCCCTTTGATATGCAAAAGGACTGAGCATAGAAGAGCATTTGTAACCAAGGTCATCAAGTTGACCAACTGACATCAAACTGCGTGATAACTGAGGTACATGGCATACATTATGCATAGTAAATTTTGAACCATCAATGAACTGCACAACCACATCTCCAATCCCCACAACATCACACTGGTAAGAATCACCAAGTCTCATGGTACCAAGAGAGTTTGTTGCATAATTAGAGAACCATTCTCTATGTGGTGTCACATGGAAAGAAGCACCAGAATCTAGCAGCCATGTGTGGGAAAGTATTGTTTTGGTTTATATCATCACTCTTTTAAGGTTTCTATTGTGCAAAGACTTTTATCATTGCTATGTTAGGTTAAAGAATATCTCCATTTTTGCAAAGACTTTTATAATTGTCAAAGACATATGATTGTTGTGCAAGGTTTCTATTGTCCAAAGAAATTCTATTGGTCAAGATAAGGATAAGAAGTTCTCCATTTTAGTGATTAGTTATATAGAGCACTAAGATAGGAATATTACAAAGGGGGAAGCCTAGAGGAGACAAACAATTCAAGCAATAAGAGGTAATGAAGGTTCTCTGAAGACCCTTATCGCTTGAATTGGTTGTCTTTCTTTTTTATGCTAATGGGCCATGTATGAAAAGGCGTGACCGATTCAAGTGATAAGGGACATTTGAAGTTCTTGGACTGCTCTCTTCGCTTGAATTGGTCGTGCCTTTTGTGTGGGTAATAAAAAAAGTATAAGAGCATCAAGGATTACAAAATGGAAAAGATTGGAGGACAAGACCAATTCAAACGATTAGGGGCATCGTCAAGATGAATATAACCACTTACATGGAGGTATTCCTTATCCTAACCCAGCAATGGTAAAGGTGTTTGCAAACAATGTTAGTATGAATATGATGATTCTTCATAAAAAAAGAGAGATGTATTTAGCATCAATGTCTTTGTTTCCATTCCAACAATTTTGGTAGAAGAAAAAGGGCAAGATTGGTTACATTCTTAAGGGTTGGAACTTGATCACCTTGGGTGGCAGGCAAGTAATGCAAGATAGTGTTTTCTTTGATATAATGTTTACCACTACACCATCAATTGAGAATCTGAACTGTGGTGGAACCTCATCAAGGAAATCTAGGAGCTCCCTTACATTTTTGAGTTTCCAATTTATAGTGACAATTATTTTCCTAGGTCAAAATCTGATAGATGAATAATTCTAACTCAAATTCTAGACAGATCTCCTCTAAATCCAAGGGTATCCAGAGTCCAAGCTTCTTTTTCCACCTCTTATAGTCATATCCTAAAACAAGTAATTCTTGAGATATCTGATATGAAATTGAAAGAGAATTTGGACTAACTTTACATAAAATGATGTCTCCTAGCTTTTGAGATTCTTTATTATCCTAGTACCTACCTAAAACATCATCAGTCTCTGAAATTGAAACTCTCTTATTCAGCCACATTGTTTTTGTTTTCTATAAGAACATGTTTTTAAAACATGCTACAAAAACATGAAGAGTGAAAAACTATTGAATCTTTATCCTTCAAGAAATTCGGCTTGGTGACATCGCCCTTTGGATGTCATCTGTCATTTTTATAGAAAATTTGAAATTGTTGAATGATCAGGAGCACCCCAATCTAATGAAGTGATGCAAAGAGCAGACAGATCTACAAGTTTTCCATAAGCACTCCTTCCTTATGGCACTTCATAATTTGCAAAATAGACAAATAATTGAATGCTACTGAAAAATTGAACAAATTTTTTTGCATACATAAGTTTTTCCTAATCCTTATGAAGGACTTTGAATGTTCTTGTTACACATTCAACAGGTTGCCACTCCAGAATATTGAAAGAAAAAATATCTGCAATACAATATTCCAAAAACAATTGAAATTGATAAAAGAGCATTGTTAGATTTCATTTATAGTATGATGGGAATTGCAAATGATTGTCTAGCACTAGATCCTTAGCATTGTACACACGTTGAACCTTTTGCAAACCAACCGTGTCTTTTCAATTTGAAACTAAGAATACGACCTTTCCAATGGTTTTTTGTGTTGTCTCTTTTTAGTACGCTTGACTTTATGGGCACCTCTGCAACTAGGAAGCATATTCACCAAATCATTTTGCTTCACAGAAGTAGGCTTCCATAAAGAATCCTCTCTTCTGTTGTAAACCTCACATGAGGTTATACGATTGGAAGGAGGAAAAATAGAAGCCATTCGAACACTCAGCCAAATAGTAGAGAATGCTCAAAGTGGGAAACCAAGATTCACAAACTTCGCGAGTATTTATAGACAAAAAAAACTTTGTACACATGGAAGTGAGTCGCAATCTTTTGATTTGATGTATCAACTGTGAATGAAACATCATTGAATTTGTGAACTAAAAAATATTTCGTATCTTCAAAAATCATTTCTCTTGAAAATTTCAGGATTTGCATTGTGGGTTGTGCAAAAATATGTTTTTTCATATGAAATCAAAAAATTGTACACCCAATACAAGAAACTCCATTACTTTAGCGACACTTTTAAGCATATTTTCTTAAAAAAAAGCATTTCTTCATAGGATTAAAAAATATTTCTTCATAGAATGTTATACTCTTGTACACATAGAAAGATCCTATTTGTCAATTTTCTTAATCTGTCATTAGCAAACTGCCCTTTTTCGGGCATTTTTGGTCCTAATGGTTTGCAAACAGAGATTGATGCAATCAAAAAGAACAATACTTGGACATTTGTTCCATATCCTACTAATCATCAAGCATGTAGGGAGCTCCAAGAAGCACATGCCAAATTTTCAGAAGAAATCCCTATAAAAATAGTGATTTTTATCACTAAAAACCATTGTAAATACCATTTTTTATTTTTACAACTCCATTTTGTTCAAGCCAAGGAGTCCTTGAGCTTGAGGAGTATTAGAACCATCATCCTACCAATTTTCATAATTTTTAGACTCTATTTGAGCCCTCAAATAAGTCCCAGAACCTAATTTTTAACTAGACTGGACACTAGGTCTAAACAAAGCCAAAACCACTCAAAAAACTATAAAAAGGGCTGGAGAGCTCATTTTTGGGGTTAGCTTGTTGTAGATTTGAGCCTTATAAGAGAGTTCTTTTGTAATCGAAGATCTTCCATTGTTCCACTCTTTACTCTTATCTTGTGTGTGTGTGTATGTGTGTGCATGCTTGTGTGCTTTCACTCACGCACTTGTGCCATCACTTGCTCGTAATCTTCATACTAGTCCTCATGTCTCCGTGGATTGACATTTATGAGGTGAATCTTCTAACATTGGTACTTGTCATAGTGCTAGAGTGACACCAAATTTGGCGTCGTTGCTGGAGAGAGAGCTTGGAGGACGAGCGTGTGATGGTAAGACGTAGAGTAGTGATGTTGGAAGGTAAAAAAATCACCAATTTCAGTTCAATTTTTGAGTTTTTATTCCATCATCATCATCACCACTATCTCCTCCCATCTTCACCTTCTCTCATTTTTTCCCTTTTTTTATTGTGCATTCCCTATTTTCGCCTCTTTTTCTTCATTATTGGCTATGTGAGGAGTTTAGCAAGAGGTTAGAGCTAAAGTATGGAGGAAAAACTGAGTTTCACACTCTCAAAATACCAAAATCTGAGTGACAGTATCGCGGAGTGACAAGACCTACGTTTGGTATCGCGAGTGGAGTATCGTGGGTTTGGAGAGTGAACTTCCATCTACAGGCACATAGCAGTGACAAGGAGAACATAAGGTACACATATTTGCGAAAAAATTTGAGTTTGGACCTCAAAAACTCCAAGTATCATGTCTGGTTAAGTGTTGGTATCGCGATATCAGAACTCCCGTGTATCGCAATACTTGTCGAGTATCGTATCGCCCCCTTGAGGTATCACGATACCATCAAGGTATCGTATCGTCAAGTGCTAGTATCGCGATCGTAGTCACCCGGTGGTATCATATCATGGTCCACTTGGTATCGTATCGCGTCGGTCATGGTATCGTATTGTTGACTGAGCGGTATCATATCACGTGCATCATTGGTATCGTATCGTGCACTTAGTATCGTATCATCTCTTATTCTGGTATTGTATTGTGCACCTTGTGGTATCGTATCGCGCAACAAGAGGTATCGTATCGCATAACACAAGCAGTATCGTATCACGGTTGGAGTGGTATCCTATCGTGAGCCCGGTGGTATCTTATCATCTGGAAGGTATCGTATCATGTCGATCAAGGTATCATATCGTCCACTGAGAGGTATCGTATCGTTTACAAACTGGTATCGTATCATCACGAGAATTCACTGGTATCGTATCATTCCTAACCACTGGTATCGTATCGTGAACCAATCAAGTATCGTATCATGAGGTTGGTATCACCGAAAGACAAGTATCATATCGTAAACATTTGGTATCATATCGCCTGTTCTAAGGAAGTCCTAGAGAGATCTTGTTTCCCTATTTTAACCCCCAGAATCCTGAACTGGCATAACTTTCTCATACAAAATCCGTTTGTTGTGATTTTGGGTTCATTGGAAAGCTCGTGGGGAGTTGACCCTTAGGCTAGATCAGCCCAGCCTAGTAGTCACCATCTATGTGTTCAAGGATCCAGAGACACCAAGGAAAGTTGTCTATCTGGATCACACATCAGAGAAAATGTTCTTGGTAACAGCGCAAGATAGGCATGTATACACTTTGGCAAGGTGAATCGATTTTCCCTCCACCATAGGAAACCAAGAGCAAGGAGACCTAGGACGAGAACCCAAGACTCCCAGAGGTAAGTCAACCTTGACTAGAGTAATCACTCCAAATTGGATCCCTCAAGATAAAAGCATAGAGCTATTCTTGAATAGAGAAACAGAGGAAGCCTTTTGGATATTCGGGCCAGATCGACCCAGCTTAGTAGTCACCATCTATGTGTTCAAGGATCTGGAGACACCCGGGAAAGTTGTCTATATAGATCACACATCAAAGAAAATGTTATTGGTAACAGCGCCGGATAGGCATGCATACACTTGGCAAGGTGAATCAAATTTCCATCCACCAAGATCCAGTGTTTCCCATGGTCTCCAAGGAGCAAGATCATCCAAAGCTCATGAAACCCAAAGGGAAAGAACTAGAGAGAGACCGAAGGTAAGTTTTGCACACACTGTGGGCAGAGACAGATCAGGACATGAGGGTGAAAGACCTGAAAGAGAGAGACACCGAGCACATAGACATCAAAGAGATGAACATGATTTCCATTGCCTAGACTGCGAGATCACCCAAGAACCCTCAGACCTTCTCAAGTGGTTAAGGCAATGACGAACTAATTTGATGGATTCGGAGACCCTTATGATCATGTGGGCGAGTTCAAACAAGTGTTAAGAGCTGAGCAGGTTGAGGACTTGTTCACACAGTTTGAGGCATTTGGTTTGACTCTTTAGGGTACTGCCTTAGCTTGGTTTCAACCCCTGAATAGTCGCAAGTACCGAGAGATAGGTCAATTGCTAGAAGAATTCAATGTAGAATTTCCAAGTGTGGTATTAGGCATAACACATCATCCTTGATCCAGAGCTTCAAGCAGACACCCCAAGAGAGAGTGCAAGAAGATGGTTCAGATAGCACTTAGAAAGATGCCCTATTCTCGAGTTACCCACACCAGCCAAACAAGTGGCTTTGTTTTTAGATGGCTTGCTAAGCACCAAGTTGAGATCATATGTGTACTTGAAAGAGCCTAGATCCATAGAAGATTGTGTGTGGATGTGCATTGACATAGAAGACAACTTGGGTGAGGAGTTAGAATTGTCCAAACTCTATAAGGACTCTCACAATTCTACTAGTCATACCTCCAAAACCTCCACTGAGATAGATGAGATAGCTGAGCAGGTTGCCAAGAAGCTAGGAGTTCAAAATAGACAAACACCAAGGGTTACCTCATTGAAGTGATGTTACAATTGTGAAGGAGACCACATGGATAATGTTTGCCCGGTGATGGCTCAACCCCAAGCAAACCATAATTCTCCATATTGCACCATTGAGAGAAAATATACAAATCATATGGCTCAAGATTGTCCATACAATAGACAGGCTATGAAGAAAAATTATCAGCAACCTTACCAGCAAGGTAGGTATCAGAATCAATACCAATAGCCATATTTAGGCCACAACAACAAAATCAGACACCATATAGGCCACAACCACTCCTAGGAAACCAACCACCAGCTCCTGCCAATGTGATCCGAGTTAAGTATATGATGGCAGAGAAGAACCCTAATAGAGCATTGGTGCAACTAACCCCATTGATCTCATAAAATGATACTCATGCTCATAGTTCAGACTACTCCCATGAAGGTAGTCCACAAGCTTATTACATAGAGTACAAAGCATACTGAGGCTTATTCTTATCAATATGAGATACCGCTTATGGAACAAAATTGGAAGCCAGAATATTCCAATGTCATGTACGTGAATCCTAACCTGAGGTCCCAAGTGAGACAAATGAGACCACAAGCCCCTAGAGGACCATCTTTTAGATGTCAGGGCGACCATTTCATTCATGAATGTCCCCATCCATCAACTCCGAGACAAGGACAAACCATTATAATACAAGGCTTTTGTCTAACTGCGGCAAGGAACACCTCCCGAGAGAATGTCCTAGGAACCCCTCTAGTGCACCCAAGTTTAGACCCATTAATGTGGTAGACTTAGTGGTGGATTCAAGTGCAAGTAGTAGTAATGAGGCTCCTGTACAGGTAGTTACTAGGGCACAAGCATTAAAATAGGACAAACGAGCTAAGCAATCCGAGCCAGGTGAATCAGGAGAACCTAATAAGAGGAAAACAAGAACATGGAAGGATACTAGGAAGAAGGCCAATCGTAAGTGGAACAAAAAGTTATCCGAACTAGAAGAAATCCTCAAAGATGCAAAAACGAAAATAGAAGATATTGCATCTCAAAGCCCCTCGCATGTCGAAGCTCCATCCACTCCAGATTTGCATTTTCAGGGCTTATTAGAAAGATTAGAGTAGTTGGTAAACAAGCCCCAGGTTTCTTTACCTCCACAAGCTCAACCAATAGTTGGAAGAGAAAGCTCACCGCCAACAAAAGCATATGTTCCTAATTCCACGGATGTTGGAACACATCTTTCAATTCAAGAGTACTCTCAAGAATTCTTGCCAGAAATACAAGAGGAGAAATGGGCCAAGGAGAAGGATAATCCCTGTTGATATATTTAGGTAGTGATGTGTGTGAACACTCTAGGACCGCCAGGGCACTTTTTCCCTCTTTATGAGGTTTTTTTCCCCCGGCTTGTATATACGCCTATTGCCCTAATGGGCTACTTATCTTTGTACATTCTCTAGTAACACATTCAGTATTCTGTGTTGTGCTCCAAGCTTCTTCTTCCTCCTTGTACTATTTGTATGCTTCCTGTTAGTCGGCCGTCGGATTGGCAGTTGTAAAGACTGAATCTTTTTTAGTTTCCGCACGTACGAAAGGTTGTTACAAAGATTTTTGTATCTTTATATAAATGAATGAAAAAGAGGCGCTCGATGACGATCGGTTGGTTCATCAGACTGTCTGTCTGGGTGATTGATATGCACGTTACTGTAGTGTGTGTTTGCGTCATTTTGAATACCTTGTTCTCATCTCTACCTTGTGGTTATCAATACCTGTTCGGTTGGTGCATCTCTGTCTAGTCGATGATGTCCGTGTAGTAACTGTAGTAGGGTTGGGAGCTCTGAGTCGTATTGCGGTTGTCTTCTTTGTTGAAGATCCACTATTGTACGGTAAAGATTAAGTTACAGTAAGGTTCGTCTTAAGCTGAGTACGGAATCTTTGTCCCGTAAAGGTTATGACTGCGATTTGTGTTACGTTAGTTCTAATATGGTACGCTGATTACTGAGCCAGTCTTAATCGGTGTAGGAATCTACATTCAGTACTATGTGTTTGATAATTTGGAGTCTTTCTGTGTCTTCGATTCTGGTTGATTGTCTACACCTGTTCGGTAAAGATTAAGTCACTGTTATTGTCTCTATTGTTACAGTAGTTTGTGTTCGGATAGTTTTTGAGTTAATCAAGTAATTATGCATTACGGTACTAACTAGTTCTTGCGCTGAACGCTGAGGAGAGTATTGACTAGCATGTGTTCGGTAAATGTTGGAAGAGTTGATTGCGTACTGTAAGAGTGTAAGTGTAGCAGATTCTTAATAGAGTTTTTTTTAGCATCAGTATATTGCGGTGCGTGAAGGGGTTAGTTTGGGAAAATCAAGAACAGGGCCTCTGTCTAACAGACCCCTTCCACTCCCAAGAACCCAAGTAGATGTTTAAACGCGCTTCTGACGGTTAGTCTCGCATTTAACACTGGCGCCGTCTGTGGGAAGGTGGCATCGAGAGTGTTGCCAGCTAACTGTGGGAAAGTGGCACCAGATTGTTGCCGTTTGCCTGTGCGAATGTAGCATCAAGAATGTTCGTTGATTGATTGTGAAAGTGGTCATAGATTGTGAATCGACCATAAAGAAGAATAGTACGCAAAGTATTGCAAACATAGTATATGCCGGTTACTCGTTCTGGTGAATCATACCCGAAGCATAGAAGAAACCAACAGTCTTGGGCGATACCTAATTTGCTAAGGACGCCTCCAAGAAGTAGAAGCGCAGATAAGTCTAACCCAGCTGCCAAGGAATTAAAGAACGCCAGTAGTGACTCCGGTAGTATTCCGGTAGAACGTACTACATTTCTGGCAGATTCCGGTGCGATTTCGGCACAGTCTGTCGAAGAAATAGTAACTCCAGAGTCTACCAGGACAAAGCCTGAAGTTAATTTAACATCATTGGGTCAAGATTCGAATTTGTCTGCGGATAGAAATGTCTTGGCCAAAGAAATCAGTGAAGGTGAAAAAGCACCTTGTTTTGGTGAAAATTCGACAGCTTCCGGTGTTATTTCGGTACCAGTTGCTGAGAGTTCACAGTCTTCCGGTGACGGTTTACCATTTCTTGGTGGATCTTTAGTCCAGTCACCGTTATTTGGAGTAAGTACCCCTACATCTGATACCAAGGAGGAAGGTAGCTTGTTCGAAACTGAAATCAGAACCATACTGAACGATATTATCAAGCCAGAAAGTGTACAGACTGAAGACACAAATTCAGACGGTTCAGATATTCAGCCTCGGGATACAGAAGATAGTCACAATACCACTGCCAGCACAATGAGTGGGCAACAACAACAACAACAACAGCAGCAATAGCAACATCTATTTCCACCCCGACCGATCCCAACAAGAGTAACGTACACTAAATTCGGTGGATTCCCAGGCAATGACCCAGATGCTCATGTACGCACATTTGAGATAAGTTACGCAGTGCTCAATCACCCACTTGATCCGGCGTATAAAGCTATTGTATTCCAGTCTATATTGGTTAATGAAGCCGCCAGGTGGCTTACAGAATATGATATTAACAATTTCGGCACCTATGAAGCAGTAAGGGATGCATTTTTGCAGAGATTTAGGCTAAAGAAGAATCCAGCCAAAATTTTTGATTACCTACAAAACAATAGACAGAAGATGAATCAAACAGTGCAAGAATATGCCACCCTATTCAGAACACATTTGAGGCAATTACTGCCAGCACATGCCAACCTGTCGGATGACGTTATCACTCAATGGTTTATCAATGGTTTGACTCCGCAACTTAAACAGATTATGATCATATGCTGTGTGGGAGCTATGACGCTAGATGCAATGATCGCAATGGCTTTGTAGCTGGAAAACAAGGTTGGAGGATTTACAGAAGACCTGGAATGGTTAAAAGCAAGTAAAAATATTGCAGAAGATCCGACCAGATAGATGTACTGCACCACGTGCAAGAATTCAGGGCATACCAGTGCCACTTGTGCCCTCAACCAGTTGTTTTGCGCTATCTGTAATACAACAGGACATTCCACCGAAAACTGTGCATACAACGCCAAAGTACAGGGAACAGCAACAGTGAATGCAATTATACAAGAACCAGGGCAGCCTGCCAATCACTATGTACCTCCTCAAATGAGAAATTACAGAGGACAGAGAAATAATAAGTACAATGCAAACCGTTGGCAGGCAAGACCAGCACAGGAAAATACTAATTTGCCACCACCTCGCTGCCATTTTTGCGGTGAATTTGGCCACATTAGAAGATTTTGTAAAGATGCAGCAGAATATGATCAGAGAAAGAAAGAACGGCAGAATCCAATGACTAATATGGTTCATATCACACCAATAGAAACACAAGTTGCAGTAGTTTAGACCAGATCCGATAGGCCGTTACAACCAGCAGCTGAAATATTTGAACCAGGCATCCTAGAACAGCAAAGAACATATGGCAAGGCTAGTCACTGGACCACCACAGAACCTCCAGTGTTCCCAGATCCTATTCCGGTGACACAAGTTCCACTACCAAAGGAAACTGCACAGGAGCAAGAGTCGATTCCAGTAACCGACGCATCGTCTTCAGAAGGCAGCTACAGTGCCAGATCTGTTTCCCCTTCCATTTCTTGACACCATGCTTGACAGAGTAGCAGGACATGAAATGTACTCATTCTTAGATGGATACAGTGGTTACAATCAGGTCAGAATGGCTGAGGAAGATATACCAAAAACAGCATTCATTACCAATTGGGGTGTTTTTGCTTGTACTATTATGTGGTTTGGATTAAGAAATGCCCCCAGTACTTTTGAAAGGTGTATGCAGGAAATATTCTCCCCCTATCTTACCTCTTTCATGCAAGTATATCTTGATGAGTTCTCTGTGCTCGGTAGGATGGTAGCACACTTGTTCCATTTACGGTGCTGCTTTGAGAAATGCAGAGAATACAGACTCTGTCTGAACCCAAACAAATCTGTGTTTGTGGTTTCATGTGGTAAGTTGCTTGGCCATATTGTATCTGCACAGGGCATACAAGTCGACCCAGATAAGGTAGCAGTTGTGTTGGAAGCACCTGTACCTACTACAGCAAAGGAAGTAATGCGTTTCATGGGTCAAGTGAGATAGCATGGTCGTCATTTACGGTGGCTCACTCATTTAGCCATTCCACTCAATCGTTTAATCACGAGTACTCCTAAATAGTTTGAATGGACTCAAGAATGTCAAACAGCATTTGATCGTCTAAAGTGTTTATTAACGCAGGTCCTAATTTTACAACCACCTGATTGGGAACGCCCATTTCATGTTTTTGTAGACGTATCAGATATCGCCATCGGCAGTGTGTTAATGCAACAAACTGATAAGTGGTTCCGGCATGTTTACTATGCGAGTAGAAGACTTGCTCCTGCATAAAAGAATTACTCTGTAACTGAAAGAGAATGTCTGGGTTTAGTGTATTCTATAAAGAAATTCAGACACTATTTACTTGGCCGCAAATTTACTTTTCATGTAGATCATGCGGCACTTGTCTATCTAGTATGACAACAGCATTTAGGTGGTCGATTAGCGCGTTGGGTTCTACTTTTACAAGAGTTTGATTTCGGAGTAATCCATCGGTTCGGCAGCTCACATGCCTTAGCAGATTTCCTTTCTCGCTTAGATTCCGATGAAGCTTCAGTCGGTGTAGATGATACCACACCAGCGATTTATGTTACTGAACCAACTAATGATGAATATGCAGAACCACCCATGCCATCTACATATTATGATCAGATATTGACTTTTCTTATTGATGGATGTATTCCTTCTCAGACCTCTCCTGCAATGCGTAGGAAGATTGCAGTGTATAGTCGCAGATTCCGGTTAATTGTTGGAGAATTATACTATATGGATCACACTGGAATTTTACTTCGTTGTATTCCTCCGCATGAAGTTGACTCAGTCATTATTCTGGCTCACTCAATTCCTTCCAGTGGACACTTTGCAGTAGATTTAACGCACCGGAAAATTCTGCAAAGTGGACTTTGATGGCCTACTATGTACAGGGATGTATCTCAGTTTGTCAAATAATATGATACTTGTCAGAGGTCTGGACAGCCTCTACAACACCATTTTTTCCCTCTCCAACCTGTCTTGTCGTTGGAGCCTTTTCAGAAGTGGGGCCTAGATTTTGTTGGACCTAGCACACCTCCAGCCATACTCAGTAATAATCGTTATATTCTAACATGTACAGATTATGCTACCAGATGGGCAGAAGCATGGGCTTTAAGGTCCGCCACAGCTGTTTCGGTGGCAAAGTGTCTCATGAAAGATGTTTTCCCACGTTTTGGCTTACCTCTGGAGCTTGTTACAGATCAAGGCACGCATTTTTCTAACAACTTAATGAAAGTACTCACCCATTCTTTTCAGATAATGCATAAATTCAGTTCTCCTTATTATCCTCGTGCCAATGGTTTGGCTGAGAGCACAAACAAAACCTTGTTGAATATAATTCGAAAACTGATTCTGGAATCACCGGAAAGGTGGGATCAACTTTTACCTGTAGTATTATGGGCATACCGGACTACCTACAAGGTAGCACCAATGGAAATTGTTGTGCCAAGTTTACGTGTAGCCCTCACTCAGAAACTACTACCTGAAGAATCTCTGTCATTTCGGTTGGATACACTCAGAGAACTGGATGGGTATCGATGGCAAAGTTTGCTGACTATCCAGGAAGTGCAGTTAAGACAAGCTCGAACACAGGACCGATATCTGAAAACTCCAGTTTTTTTGGTGGGGCAACTTGTACTCTTTTACAATGCAAAATCAAATCGCTCTGCTAGAAAATTCAAGTTACGATGGTTTGGTCCCTACCGGATTTTTGAACAGGTGGGCCATGCCACTTTTTGGTTGACTACTTTGATCGGAATTCCTCTTCCAAAGGTGATAAATGGTTCAAAGCTGCGGTCGTATCAACAAGCATCCGATCCACACTGAACGTTCCGCGGATTGGCCGCGTATTTTGCGTTTCCTTTTCTTTTCTTTCCTTTTCTTTTGTTTTTGCGCGCTTAATAAAATAGGTCTGTAAATATCCTCGTTTTGATACCTAATTATACTCAACAACTGCCCTGCATTATCATTCTGCTCATGCATGCACACCGCAATTATGAAGGTTATCATCTCAATATCACGCGATGATTAACGAATTTAGTTGCTCCTCAGTACCAAGTATCTACTTAACCTTTTTTCTTTCGTTGTTAGTCACTATTGTGTTTGCGTGAATTGTGTGCTTGTGCTGTCTGTATACCCAGTGCCCTGTGTTCTTGTGCTTGCGTTTAGTGTGTGCGCCATGGAAGCTTTGGCAAACTTCACCGCTTTCCGTGACGGACTCCCTACCGAGGTAGGAGAGTTCCTGAGCATACGAGGGTTGGGCAATTTCGCTGAACTGTCTTGGCATTCAATGGATTGCCACTCGTTCTATGCTCAGATAATCGCCACAATCGCTGCCACACTTGCTACCGAGCAGAGTTGGCCTATCACATCTTTACCCACTAGAACCGTAATCACCCTGCAATCTTTCACTGATGCATTTTGGCTCTCTCCGCAAGGTCGGGAAAATGGCCCGAATTTACCAATAGCTACCATGATCCAGCTATTCCCTAGATACTTCCTCGAACGAATATGCAATCCTCTGTCGCCCCGAACCTGAGAGATCGGCACTCCAATTCTTAGTTGCTATTTTGAATCTCCAAAAGCGTACATATGGAATCTCTCGTCCCTTTTACTCCGCTTTAGATTTAGCTGCTCGAGAACCAGTCAACTTTGCTTCGTATTTCTTTCGCCGAACTCATAAAGAATGCGTTGCAATCATCAAGCAGGTCAACAAGGGAGATACCAGACTACCGCACATTATCAGTTTCTTATTTCTGGCCATCCAAGTAGCACAACCACCACCCCGCGGGCCCGTTCTACACCATGAGGAATCTGCACAAATATTAGAAGACGATGACGAAGAGATTTTCCACCTTCTCCGCCGGAAAAGGATTAGAATCAGTTCATCCGATAGTGAAGTACAGGGTTCAGCCGTAGGAAATAAAGAAGATGACAAAGAAGACGAAGGACAGGAAGAAGAAACCTTTCACGAAACAACAACATCAATGAATAATGACTCGGTACAGTCATCTCCCAAGCAGCAACAAGAACAGGATAGCACTGCTGATTCGGCAGCCAGTTCTTCTAAAATCGAATCTCAACAACAAGACGAATAGGACAAGTCAGAAGAGGAGCAAACTATCATTAAGGAAGTTTTCGAAGAACTGCTTAAAGCACTCGAGTCTACAGCTGCCGGCCATGTTGACACTACACAGCAACCCACCGAAAAGGTAACCGAACTTAACCCTGTTCTTCCCACTCCCCCACCTGAACCTCCACTCAACCCTCTTCTTCCTATTCCACCCATTGTCCCCGACGGACCCACTGCTTCCTCGTCCTCTTCACCAAATTACTCTCCACCAAATTCCCAGCAACTACTCACCGCTTCTTCATCTCAGCCCCGTTCTCAAGCTCCCATTCCTTCAATCCCATTACTTTCTGAGTTAGCATCCATGGGTCAAATGCTGATCCAGCTATCACAACTACCTGTGCAAATGAAGCAAGTAACAGATAACATCCGAGATGACTTTCAACACAAAGTTGAGGTGCTAGAGGCAGACATCGCTCCTCTCTAGGAAGAATTACAGGTAGTCAAGGCTGAAAATCACGTGTTAAACGAACGAATAAAAGAGTTACAGGCCAGACTTGTACAATAGGAAATAATTACCACTCAACGAGATGCGGCCCTGGCAGCAGTTCAAGAGAAAGATGAATTACTAAGTGTTGCAGATGCAGAGTTAGTCAACTTGAAGCGATTAATCCAAGATAAAGAAGATGCACGAGGAGCTTTAGGGAATCTCTTAGAAGAAACCAGACAGCAATTAGACGAAGTGGTACAGCGAGGCCAAGAGATGCATGATCTGGCTATGAAGACTGCTGAAGAACTCCAGAAAAGTAAGTCTGATTGTGCTGAAGTCAACGATATTCTTAAAAGGAAATTGACCTTGGAAGCGCAACTATGGAAAGAGATCGCAAGTATCCGACGAGAGCGTGACGCTTACTACAAAACAATCCAATTTCAGAACCAGGAGATAGAAAGAAGAGAGTACCAGCTGGATACACAAAAAGAACGACTCTCAAAAATTGATAAACAGATAGCATATATGAAGCTGAGCAAAGATGCGGCATTAGCGAATGATTTCTACTTACAAAAAGCTTTTCTTCAGATGCAGGTAGAAGTTTTGCTGATCGAAGTCATTTCCCTAAGTTCTGTAAGAACAGATGCCCAATTAGTAGAACCTGATATTTTGAAGTAGATGATAGGATCTCTGAAGAAGAAAATTACCCGAACTTTTAGATTAGCCCGATCGATGTATTTAGAAGGCATTATAGATGAACCATAACTTTGTAAAACCTGCGGGTTCGAGTCCACCGTGCGTGCCAAGTGTCAGTCGGCCGCCGGATTGGCAGTTGCAAAGACTGGATCTTTTTCAATTTCTGCATGTACGAAAGGTTGTTACAAAGATGTTTGTATCTTTATATAAATGAATGAAAAAGAGGCGCTCGATGACGATCGGTTGGATCACCAGACTGTCTGTCTGGGTGATTGATCTGCACGTTACTGTAGTGTCTGTTTGCATCATTTTGAATACCTTGTTCTCATCTCTACCTTGTGGTTATCAATACCTGTTCGGTTGCTGAATCTCTGTCTAGTCGATGAAGTTCGTGTAGTAACTGTAGTAGGGTTAGGAGCTCTGAGTCGTATTGCGGTTGTCTTCTGTGTTGAAGATCCACTATTGTACGGTAAAGATTAAGTTACAGTAAGGTTTGTCTTAAGCTGAGTACGGAATCTTTGTCCCGTAAAGGTTATGACTGCGAGTTGTGTTACGTTAGTTCTAATATGGTACACTGATCACTGAGCCAGTCTTAATCAGTGTAGGAATCTACATTCAATATTGTGTGTTTGATAATTTGGAGTCTTTCTGTGTCTTCGGTTCTGGTTGATTGTCTACACCTGTTCGGTAAAGATTAAGTCACTGTTATTGTCTCTATTGTTACAGTAGTTTGTGTTCGGACAGTTTTTGAGTTAATCAAGCAATTCTGCATTACGGTACTGACTAGTTCTTGGGTTGAACGTTGAGGAGAGTATTGACTAGTATGTGTTCGGTAAACGTTGGAAGAGTTGATTGCGTACTGTAAGAGTGTAAGTGTAGCAGATTCTTGATAGAGTTTTTTTTAGCATCAGTATATTGCGGTGCGTGAAGGGGTTAGTTTGGGAAAATCAAGTACAGGGCCTCTGTCTAACAGACCCCTTCCACTCCCAAGAACCCAAGTAGATATTTAAACGCGCTTCTGACAGTTAGTCTTGCGTTTAACACTTCCGCAGACATCTAACTCTAACAATTGGTATCAGAGCAGCTAGTCGCTTCATCTAGGGTGCAATCGACACTCCTCTGGTTGCAGTCTCAAAATCACACGAATTTTGCATACTCAACGTCTTTCGAAGATCAAAACTGCTTCGCTTTCTCGTGCTGAAATCGTGATCTGAGCTCGTTTCGGCCTCCGAACACACTATCGCAGTGCTTGTGTAGGCTATTTTGTCTTTTTGTGCCAAAGGTATATACTAGTTTCTATTCGCCAATATAAGCGTCTTGAAGTCTGCTACAGGTCTAGCAGAATTCGTCTGGGTAGTTCGGTTCAACTTTTTGAGATATAGTCGATTTTCTACATCAAAGTATTTTAGTCACCGGCCATGGTTGAAAGCAGTGATGTATTCCGTATGTTGGCTGTTGAGGATAAGTTGGATGGTACCAACTACCCGTTATGGGCTTATATGATGTGACATGTGTTGGTTGCAAAAGGACTGTGGAACATTGTGTAGGGTGTCGAAAAACGTCCTATCACACCTGCAACTGTTACAACTGCAGGTATTGAAGTTGATGCAGAAGGTGTTGAAGATGATGATATTCTGCATATTCCTGTTCGTGTTGCGGTTTCTGTTGCACCTACTGCAGAGAAGATTCGCTGGGATGCCAGAGATGGCCAGGCACATGCATTGATAGCTTTGTCTATCAAACGTGCCATTATTCCTCACATTCGCTCTTGCAGAACAGCTAAGGATGCTTGGGATACACTTACCACATTGTACGAAGCTAGGAATGAGGCTCGTGTTGCTTACCTCTGAAACCACTTAGAGAGTGAGCACATGAATGAAGGTGATCCTATAAACAGTTTCCTAATGAAGATCAAGGACTTGATGGAACAGTTGATTTGTGCTGATGGGGTTATACTAGATAGCTCACTTGTGCAGACCGTTTTGAATGGTCTTCCTGATTCATATCAGAGTTTTGCTTCTACTCTTCAGTTAATAATGAAAGGCAATCCGAATGTCTTATCATTTGAGGAGTTAGTCTCTGTTCTGCTGCAGGAAGATCAGTCCAGGAAGAACAGGTCCATTATGCGAGTTGCAGATCAAGCTTTCCTAGCTAGTCAGAAGGGCGAAGGAAAATGGAGCTCTTCAACTAGTAAGCAGAAATCTGCTAATTCTGCATATTCGAAGAAGGAAGATAAAGATGCGAAGAAATCAGAAAAGCAAAAATTGTTTTGTAAGTATTGTAAAGGGAATGATCATATCATAAAGAACTGTCCAACACTGGCTGCTAAAGAGGCAAAGAAGAAAGAGGCTGGAATGGTTGTTGCAGAGGCCTCTACACCAAAAACAGAGTTTGCTAGTCTTGTGCAGGAAGAAGAATGGGTGTTTACTACTGTCTGTAGTTTTGACCCATCTTCGCAGTGCAGTTTCTTCTCTTCACTCGAGCCTGCCCCTACAGGGAATACTGTTACATGCGCCAACAACTCATCTTATCCTATTATGGGAGTTGGTAAGATCATTTTGACTACTACTGATGGTAGTTCTTTCACTTTGTCTGTACAATTCACGATCTGTCAACTGGCAATGTGATTATTGCTTCTGGCATTTTATGTCGTGGGCTATATAAGCTCATAGACTATGAAAGATCAGTAAATGATTTGGCATGTGTAGTAAATGATTCTCAGGCTATGTCAGATGCAAAGCTTTGGCATGCATGCTTTGGTCATCTGAATTTGGCTAGTTTGCTATGCCTGCAGAAATCTGAAATGGTATCCTCTTTGCTAAAACTTGAGGCACCTGGAAAACATGTTTGTGAAGGCTGTATTTTGGGCAAAATGCAACGGTCGTCCTTTCCAAAAGATGGTTCAGTTCGGGCTACTCAAAAATTGCAGCTTGTACATAGTGATATCTGTGCTCCTATGCAGACCCTTCTTTTGGGAATTATCTTTACTTCGTGACTTTCATCGATGATTTTTCCAGGCATGCATGGGTATATCCATTGAAGGCAAAGTCCAAAGTGTTCATGTGCTTCAAACAGTTTTTGGTTTTGGCTGAAAATCTATCAACATGTAAAATGGGCACCCTCCGTTCTGATCGAGGGGGGGAATATATGTCTTCTGATTTTAATGGATTTCTGGCTGAACGTGGGATAAAACACCAGTGTATAGTGCCGTATACACCTCAACAAAATGGAGTTGCTGAACAAAAGAACAGGTCACTCATGGAGATGGCAAGGTGTATGGTCAAGAGTCAAGTTGTACCACATAGTTTCTGTTTTGAGGCTGTCATGTGTGCAGCATATGTACTAAACGGGTGTCCCACTAAAGCACTGCAGTCTATCACTCCATATGAGGCTTGGCATGACCACAAGCCATTTGTTTCTCATCTGTGTGTTTTTGGTTGTTTGGCATATGCATTAGTGCCTGAACATCCCAGAAAATTGGATGATAAAGCAGTAAAATGTATTTTTGTTGGGTACAGTTCTGAAAGTAAAGGCTATTGTCTGTATCATCCACAGACTAAACACATTCTGGTTAGTCATGATGTTGTTTCTGTGGAGGATGCTATTCAGCCATTGCTTTCATGTACTAAGGAGACATATGTTAGCTCCAAAGACATGTATGATACTTTGCTGCCTCTTTTTATAGGTTTCTAGTGCTAGTCCTAATGAGGCAACTTCTCAGCCTTTATAGGTTTCATGTGATGATGCAGATCATTCCATTTCTGATGCAGATGTACACCTGAAGATCAACACAAAACACCTTTCGCCACAGAGTGGGGAACCTTTGCATTTCGTATGATGCCATTTGGTCTCACCAATGCACCTACGACATTTCAAAGGCTCATGTGTCATTTCTTCAAGGAGTTCTTGCGCAAGAGCTTAGAAGTATATGTGGATGATTTATGTGCTCATTCCCAACAAAGAAAATACCACATCCCTGAGCTCAGACAGATTTTCAACAAGTGTAGAGAATATCAAGTGTATCTGAACCCAGAGAAGTGTGTATTCATGGTACGACAAGGTAAAAGCTTAGGTCACATTGTTTCTAAGAATGGAATATCTACAGATGAGGATAAAGTAAGATCCATGGCGGAGTTTCCAAGACCAAGAAACGTTAGAGGTACAAGCCTTTATGGGCCATTGTGGGTATTACCGCAGGTTTATCCTGGGAGGATGTGCATTCTCGAAGTGGGGTATAGACTTTTAGGTCCCATTAACCCCCCCAGCTAGAAACTCCCATGCAAAGTACATTATTGTAGCCATAGATTACCTTACAAAGTGGGTGGAAGTAAAAGCCACAACAAAGAACGATGCTCAAACGACGGCTAAGTTCTTATTCAAGAACGTGTTCACTAGATACGAGTTACCAATAGAGTTAGTCAGTGATAGAGGTACACACTTCTTGAATGAAATCATTGAAAATCTACTTCAAGAATTCATGGTGATACATAAGAAGTCCGCCCCCTATCATCCCCAAGCTAACGGGCAAGCTGAGAGCACAAATAAGATCCTATGTAACGTATTGACAAAACTGGTAAAAAATAAACGCTCTGATTGGAACAAACAACTTCATCATGCTATTTGGGCGTATCGAGTTGCCTACAAAACGATACTCAATGCCACCCCATTGCAGATGGTCTTCGAACAGAATGCGGTGATACCATTGGACTTTTTAATCTCATCTTTAAGAGTAGCACAAGAGCATGAGTGGAATGGACACGAGTTGTCTTCCAAGATCTTTGATCCAGAACACTTAGGTGAGACGAGGCTACGAGCGTCAGGAGGCATCTATGCTTCAAAGAGAAGACAAAAGGCATACTTTGATGCACACATCAAAGATACAGGATTGATAGAAGGAGATCTGGTGTTGGTTTATACACTAAAGCAACATGCTCGTAAATTGGAGAAACGAGGATATGGACCCATGATCATTAATAGAAACTCCACTAGTGGAGCAATTCAATTGGCCACCCTAGAAGGTGACATCTTGCCAAACTATATTAGTGGATGCCAAGTCAAGATATATCAAGAACCTCTTACAGAGGATATGTTAATGAGACTCCACTACTAAGAAGTGAAAAGAAGAAGAGTTGAGGGTCAGAGAAGAAGCACAGGCAGAGGCTAGAGAGCGCATTAGGCGAAATAAGTTAAGGCGACTAAGCCTAGATGTCAACCCGAAAGCCCCAAAATATCACATGGACATGTGCCAAAAATCGGGCATAATTACTTCTCGCATAATCGATCGACGCCCCTTTGTGATTGTGGAGGTAGAACGAGGAAAGAGTGCAAGGACTGTAAAAGCCTTGGTTTACTCCACTGCAGCAACTACTCAAGTGCCCATAGAATCCTATCTCATAGGTTTGGGAGGTGTGGAAACCCCTTGTTTGGGCAAGGTGGAACTTCCCATCTACCTTCAGGATGTTCCAATGAAAGTCAAAATGCTAGTGTGTCACAATGAGGACCTTACAAAGCCACTTGTCTTGGGTCAAGATTGGATTTATGAACATGCAGTCAACTTGAACCTCAGATGCCAACTTCTTCAAGTTTGGGTACATGAACAATGCATTACATTAGAATTAGAGAAACGCATGCTCACAAATCATGGCACCACACACTCTCTTAGTTCCTCTAAAGTCTAATCTTCACGAACAAGATGTTGTATGTGTCAAAAGCTCTATGATCCAGAAGGACTCAATCATGGAAGGACAGTCGCAAAGGCAAGCAAACCCCCCTCCTTTTTTGAAGAGTAAAGCATCCATAGTAGTTCAAGCTTAGAAGCAAGCGAAATAGTACAAGACAACCGGTATATCAAATAGACAAAGATCCTTCAAGTACTTCCGGGCATAAAGCAGATCTGGGTATGAAAAGGAGTGCAACCACTAGCCATGCCAACACAATTCCCACCCAGGTAAGCCAACCATGGGAAGACAAGGACCAAGAAACCAGGACCAACTCAACCAAAAGGTCTTCGATAAATTTGGGTACCAAAAAATTAGTTGCAACTCAATTAGGGCGATACACATGTGGGTTCCCAAAGCACTCTTACGTGCACAAAGGCCTATGCTCTCCACCATGCAAAAGGTCTCAACAAAGAAGCGAAGGAGAGAAAAGGATAAGAACCAAGCACAGAGACCAAAAGAAGATAAACTCACCTCTTCGAAAAAAATAAGCAGGAAATCATCAAGGATATTGGTTTCGAAGCCAAAAGTACCAACAGCATCCACTGAACCAAAGAACCAACCATGCCAGAGGCAAAATTTAAACAATCAACCAGAGATGAAGAAGTCATAAAGGACTTGTATGTAACCCAACACAATCCTCAAATGGGTCCCTAAAATCAGTTGTCCTTTGAAATACAATGGATACCTCCAACGAGGGTTGCATCAACATCTGTCAAGAACATTGAAAGCCTTGACGCACTACAACCATATGCCTTTGGCATAACCTTGTCTTTTGCACCATTCAAGTCATGCATTTCCAAAGTATGCATCAATATAGGGCCACATTACATGGTCATGCATAGACACAATTGAGAATCCCAAGCACATGAGACACACTTGCTAAATGTAAAATATTTTATTGATGCTAACACCTTTCTTCTTGTCTTCTGACATTGTTCCAACAAACCAAAAAAAAAAAAACCGAGGACAAGATTGTGCGCTTAAAGAACCTCTAATGTGAACCATCAACACAGACGTTCATCAACAAGAAAGACAAGCCATTAGTCAATCATCACGATGGGCATACAACACGAAAGAGTGAAGATTGATCGACCTTTCACCATGGCGCCTACTTCGGCAACACCACAACCATGATAGATTAGGAAACCCCTTCGTCAACATACCCTTGAGCACTTAGCTCAAGACCCCATTTCTTGCATCATACTTCTTCCAATGCATTCCCCAAGTACACATACATAGGGGCACATTACAAGGCCGTGCACAAGGCAAATATTTTTTTCAACCCATGCACTGATGCACTTACCCATCAGTCATTATGGATCAAAAGTATTTGGCAACCTACTAAGAAACTCATGTTCAAAGCTCCAACGGACATTAAGAGTACAACATCAATACCTATGAAACAATTCAAGGTTGACAACTGCTCAAGATCAATATTGACAACCTCTTTTGAGCAACTAGCAATCTTTGAAAGTTCTAAAATACTCCATCCAACTCAAGTCAAAGGTAGAAGTACCTACAAGGGGACCAACTCTCGCATACACTAGTAGCAAAAATTTAAAGAACTAGACCAAACTACATTTGGAAGATGGACCACTCCTGTTGATACATGGACACTACCTCTCAGAGTACTACATGGAACACCACTCCAACAAGGGTCTGTCTAGGATGACAAACTCAAGAAGGGGGAGAGTGTTGACACTCAAGATCAAGCACAAGCATGGATGCGCATCAAGGAAGTGTGTCGGAGCATGTGGGGAGCTCCAAGAAGCACATGTCAAATTTTTAGAAGAAATCCCTATAAAAAAAGTGATTTTTATCACTAAAAACCATTGTAAATACCATTTTTCATTTTTTGCAACTCCATTTTGTTCAAACCGAAGAGTTCTCGAGCTTGAGGAGCATTAGAACTATCATTCTACCAATTTTCATAATTTTTAAATTCCATTTGAGCTCTCAAATAAGCCCAAGAACCTAATTTTTAACTAGGCTGGACACTAGGTCTGGACAAAGCCAAAACCACTCGAAAAACTATAAAAAGGGTTGGAAAGCTCATTTTTGGGGTTAGCTTGTTGTAGATTTGAGCCTTGTAAGAGAGTTCTTTCGTAATCGAAGATCTTCCATTGTCCCACTCTTTGCTCTTACCTTGTGCACGTGTGTGTATGTGTGCGCTTTCACTCACGCACTTGTGCCATCACTTGCTTGTAGCCTTCATACTAGTCCTCACGTCTCCCTTGATTGACATTTATGAGGTAAATCTCCTCACGTGGTACTTGCCATAGTGCGAGAGTGGCAATTAGGAAGAAGCTTTTGTTTTGCGTCATTATTGCATTAAGTGCACACTTCAAATGGCCCATTTACCAACTCAATGTCGAAAGCGCATTCCTAAACAATGATCTTCATGTATACAAATTACATAGACACTACCGAAAGGAAAGGTTCGGAGTACACAAAATCTTGATAAATACACAGAATAGAGCAAGAAGGCAATCCTTCATTACATAACAGATTACAACCAGATTACAAAGAATAGCTTCTCTCTCGATGTCTCTTTGAGATATTCCTCGGTCTTCAAACTACTCTCTTTTAACTTTCAGAATTTGTTACAGAATGCGCTGACTAGTGGTTGATATCCTTGAGAAATTCTAAAGATACTATATTACAAGATATAGTATTTGGATAATTACAAATTTTGGGTATCATGTCGAAAATAGCCTAAAAAATGAAATAAGTTGGCATTTAAGTCCAGCAAACATCCATTCATTGGCTATAGTGAACAAACTGAGGTATACAAATTGTACGATCTCGAGAACCACTCCATCACCATTTCCAAAGATATCTTCTTTGATGAAGCTTCGAAGTACTCTAAAGATCGAAATTCAAGATTGAGTCCATCCATCTACACTTCAAAGGACGACACAATTGTTTTAAAGGAAAACTCAAAAGCAAATCCTTTTTACTAAACATAAGAGATCTCAAAGGCTCATCGCGAAGCAACAGCATGAACAAAGCCACTATATTAGCTAGGCACTTATGAAGTTCATCAAAAAAATCCAAAGCCTTCAACTTTAAATCGTTCTAACACTTACGAACTCCTTCCAACTCTTCCAATTATTGACCCAAGGGGAGAGGCAAAGGCCCAACAAAATGTGGTACCCTCACGAACTCCTTCCAACTATTGACCGAGCTTCTATATCATATCTACGAAAACCCCGAAAATTGCGTTATTAACACTTCCACTTCCCTCTTCATCATCGAGGGCTGAAAAGAGTTATATATTATATTCCTTCAGGGACAGCACAAATACCGTACGGGTATGACATTACCTAATACCATTACCACTGATAATTCATCTAAAAATCGTACATCGAAAGATCGTCCTCACCAACAGGCTGGGCATCAAACACACCCTGCGGCATCCTTTGATGCCCATATAGAATGCTAACGCATCGAGAGGGATTCTCGAGTTAAAACTTTGGAAGTTGGGCATACTGAGAAAGATATATATATATATATATATATATATATATATATATATATATATATATATATAGTTGGGCATACTGAGAAATATATATATATATATATATATATGGGTAATGGTTCTCGAATACAGGGGCCAACGGCGTGCATTGGGCAGTGGGCAGGCAGCAGCGGCCAGTCCCAAGTTCCAATTTCTAGCCTCCACGTATGAAAACGGATAGGCACACTCTAACAAGAAACAAAGTAAATCTTATTGTTATTTATAATACGTCTGCACACTACTGAGTGGACGCTGGATGGACGTTGTACGTCGCTGCAGACTCGAGAGTGGAGAGTCGAGACTCGTGTATAACACATTTTATTTCGTAAGAAACCTTTTACACATTTTATTTCGTAAGAAACCTTTTATCTGGTACGAAACCTGCATTACGATTCAGAACTCATTGAGGCCCGCACAAATTCCAAAGAGCAGTTCTTTACAGATTTCAACTTTCCGAGTTCACTTCGAAGTTCGTACTGTAGTCTATAAACTGCTGCAGCATAGCACAGTGGATAGACGAACTAGCAACGATTCCACTTCCACTCTTTGAGCGACTAGCAGGTTAGCATCCCATTCTCGTATGCCTAGACAGCCCCCTGATCATCTTTTTGCATATTTTTTGAGTTGGTGAGATCTTGCTCCGTCGGTTTTCAAGGTTTACAATTCTTACAAATGTTTATTCTTTGTTATTGTAACCAGTATACGTGGTGTGTTAATGTATAGGGGGAGGTTCACCATATATAGAATCCTAATGTTTTGCAGATAGCTCCAAAGTGAAGAAATGGGTTCACGGTTATCTTCTGGACATTTGCATGCTCGGGTACACTTTAAAATGGAAGATATCATGAAACTTCATAAGTGTATGATTCGTTTTCTAAAAGGAGATTGGACTCGGGGGTTAACCTAATAGTACCAGTCTAAGTCATACACACTGTTGTGTTCTTTCGTTTTGGGCAATAGCACTGATGATGGTGCATATTGTTTTTTTTTAATAAAAGGAAGTTCGGCTTTATCCTATTCTCCCGGATTTTAATTAAAATAAAAACAAAAAATTACAAGTGAATGAGACTAGTGCTCATGGGACCCCTCAAATCCCACAATGCAGGGGAGGAGTATGACGAGCTAGAGAGCATTACAAATGAGGTGGATAAATCTAGCATCACCCTCATATGGGGCCCATTTGGGTTTCAACCATTTGGATAGTGCATATTGTTGTTTTTATTCTTGAAGCAGAAAGTTAAAGTCGTAACCTGCGATTTGTTGGTAGCTGCTTTTCATAGGTGTTTGAACATTAAAAGCAGCGAGTGAATAATTGTTTAACTGTATGACTTGAACTGTATGACAGAATTTGGTTTAAGTTTACTGCACTATATACGAGCTTTGAAAAAATAGTACATAAAGCTATCATGCCGTAAAGCGAAGGCTTCACTTTTCGCAATTCCAAAAATAGACGCATATACTACAAGTTGTACACTTACTAGGTCACAACAAATAACGAATGACGCACGCACGCACGCACGCACGCAAAAACCTCATATTGTAAGAACGCCGAAAAGACATAACAATTTGAAGTAATAGTTCACTGCCCCAAAAATATAGGGAGCACGCACTCCTTCACAGCTCTGAACACCTCGCCCTGCACAGCCACTCAAAGATCCACCATCACACACGCACCTACTTTTCTTTCTAGCAAACCGACTTCACTAACAATCCAACGACGATAGTCTACAACCCGAAAAAACGGAGCACGCACTCCTTCACAGCACCTCGCTCTGCACAACCACCCAAAGATCCACAGCCCCAAATCCTTCCATCAGTTGGCACACATATGTTGCTAGAGTTGTCCCTCACCAATTCGACCATAAATCCACCTTCACAGCTCACAACCCCTCGCTCTGCACAGCCACCCAAAGATCCACGGCCCGAAATCCTTCCATCAGTTGGCACTCGTATGTTGCTAGAGTTGTCCCTCACCAATTCGACTATCAATCCACCCTCCCCCCCAATTCCACTTAAGAGACGTATATTTCGCCAGAGAGCTCTCCCCAACCAATTCGTCCATCGACTGCTAACGACCGCCACATTTTCCCACATCTGGACAGTCACAGGGCTTGAAGTCACGAGACAATCGCAGTTTTTGAGCGGGTAGGCTTGATGCAATTGATCCCGTCAGGTACACTCTCTTCTCAAACCAAAATCCAATCAAACACCTCCTATGAGACTACCTTTTTTATTTGTCTACTAGACCATTTGCCAATCATCTACAATTTCTTTCAAAAGTTTTAGCACACCATTTACTTCGAGAACATGTTTCAACACTGTACATAAACCTTACTAATCGTAGAGAGCAGAATTGTGTACCGTCATCCGACAAAGACTCCGATAAGGCAATTGCAAGATTTCAAAAAAAAATAGCATAGCCCATTGGACAAAATAGCTACAGAATTCATTGTACAAAAGTGAAAACTATACTCATCAAAAAAATGATATAATTTGTGCAAACCTGAAGAAAGGAATAAACTACTTGAGTTGCAAATACGTTCCAATCTTAATAGCTCCTTGTCCAAAGAGTTGCGTAGCAAAGATTGTACAACCCAAATTATTATTGGAAAATTACAACGTAATCAGGGGAACTGCATAGCATGAAAATAGTGCAAAAACTATTACATATCTACATATCATAGCGGAGTGCAAATCAATCTCCCTCGTACTTCTATGTATATGAATGTACGAAGCAAGCTCTGCATAACAGAAAGTGCACATCGGTCTGCATATAATATGAATTGCAAAATGCATATGACAAAGCCTCGAGAAGCATCAACGTTATTTCCGTTACAGTAGCATAACACAACCTTACAATGGACGTTAAATTCACGTTTTAAATTACAACAAAACCTACAAAGCATAAAACCTTTATGTCCCTTATGGTGACAAAAAGCATACTAATGTGTGTCCACAACAGTAGTCAACATACAAGACCAAAATGCAACAGTAAACATACACATGTCCTTCCACTAGTAATGATAAAAGAGGATAGTTCGGATGAACTTGGGACAAATAGATACTCAGAAACCATGAATCTTGATATTCTCCTTCTTGACGATCCCAGCCTGAAAATCAGAAAAGGCTGTCAGAAAATTACAGGCATTGCAATGTGACTCACAACAAAACATAAAGCAAATGTAGTACCTGCACGAGAAATTGGGACACATTCTTACGCTGATCACCTTGAAGTTGGATTACCTGCTCAAAATTACAACCAAATCAGACCACACCAAAAAATCATTGTGGAAACGCAATGATCAAATAACTTGGGATGGAAATTGCAGTACTGATCATACCTGACCGAGCTCGGGATCTTGAACAACCGTGCCATTACAGCAAAATTCCTTCTTGAAATCCTTAAGGATTTTGTTGTAATTATATTCTTTCTTTAGGCCCTGAACGGTAGTCAAACTCTTCCTTCCGTTACGTTGCTGGATGCGAACATGCACGTAGTCTTTTGTTCCAGCATCAGACTTGTCAACAGCATTTGCATCAGCAAACGGATCTGCAGATACAATAATTACAAACAATATTGTGAAACAACAACGGACACAATTCAGGACATTTAAACAGTACAACTAAACTGCACAAATTTAACTCACTACTTACCAAATGCGCCAACACCTTGGAAGTCTAGATCTGACATTAACCTTAACTTGACCGGGCAGAAAGGAAGACGATCCCCGTAAACAGAAATTCGACCTGTAGATCTGCGGATCTGATACACTGTTATTTGATTGGGGCATGTAAGCGAAAAAAAAAAATGCATGAAAAGCTCTCATGCAAACACACATAATAAAGAACCTGAAGGCTTCATAAATCGGAACAAAATATAAGGCTTCACATACCGCAACAAAATATATGATTTATAATCAGGAACATGTACGGCAATAAATGTTATCCGATCAAATTAGGAATTGCGAAATAATTGAAACTGGTCTCAGCAATTGAGAAACAGCGAATGACATCCTATGCACTTTGTCCTAGAAAAGACACAAATTTCCCAAACGAGCTAGAAATCCAGAAAGCACCGGCTGAAGGCGGACCAATTGCGCTTGCAAGCGTCCAAACGAATGGAAAGAACCGCGAAGAGAAAGGGAGACCACGATAATAAACAACAGACAAGACACTCACATGGACGCTCGCGCTGTTACAGGGACCGCCCGTCCTGAACCACCACGACCAGATCCTCGTTAAACGTTGCGCTCCGGCCTAGCACCTGCAGCGCTGAAATCTTGCTTATATAGATAACGGATATGTAAGCACGCCCATATAAGTCTAGACAAAGCCCAAACCGACTAAAAAAATCTTACAAACTTCTACATACATTTTTAAGGCCACAAACGAAGGTTCATATGACAATGGGATTTTAAGAAACCTTGGGAGTTTTGTATTTTAATAATTGTTAGACTTTCAAGCCCTCCTATGTGAGTTTCTCTTTCAAATTATCTCAAAGGGTCTTTGGGTATGTGAGTCAACTCCTTTAAAAATAAGAGAGTAGATCTTAGATCGAATTCTATAAAAATAAGAATAAAATAGAATTGTAAGTCAAGGGACATAATGTAGTGGTAATATTTTAAATCATTAGGTCGAAGATTAAAGGTTTAAGACCCATGGATCGGTTGGTATTACATGAACCATTGATGTGAGAAGTAAAGGAGGTGCTTTAGATGTACCTTTTTTTTTGAGAGAGTACAATGAATTGGAAACACACTCACACACTTGGCCTCATAAGATAGAAGCACCCATCTTTGAGGAACTCATAGATATGTTCAACCAAAATTTGAACTAAGAACTTCCTCCATGAGACTCTTCTGTCTATGGGAAAGTAGTTAGTAAGATAAAATTTCTAAAAAAACAAAAGAAAAAAAAAAACATGTAAGTCCCAAGAGCATGAGTACTCTAGCTTTTTATCTTCGAGGTTATCTACCTACGTTCAAACTCCGTGAGGGACATTGTTATAGCTCATTTTTTTCTGAAGCTTCTGGCCATCTCTTCTTTACCTCAAATCTTGTGGCTATCTACCTAGGTTGAGACTCCATGACGGACACGGCTATAATTTAGTAGTGGTGGATCTTTCTCCTCTATACTTAGGCTTTTCTTTTAAGGAATCTATCTTTATATCAAAACATAGATTTTACAATAACAATTTAGCTTAAGAGGATTGAAATGTCTTTGTAAGCTCTCTAATTTTGTCATTAGAAAGGAGGTTATGCCAACTATATTGGACCAAAGATATTCCGTTAAATTTTTCAATGGTGTGGATGTCTATCTCTTTAAAAATATGTTATTTTCTTGGGGATTTGTGGTGTAGTGGTAACACTTTGGGCCCTAGACTGTTAGGTCCAGGGTTCGCTAGAGTGTGACCTAACATATAAACTTTCGAAAGTAGGGGGAGAGAGAGTGCTCCCCAAGGTGTGTGAATTGTTATTTCAACCTTTCAAGCCTAAATAAAAGAAAAAATTGAGGATTGAACTTCTAAAAAAAGTGTTATTCATCCTCATTAGGAGAAGTATAGATTGTAAAATTTCATCCATATTTAATTATAACACATATGTTGCGACACATGACAATGGGATCTTCATATTGAGAAAATCAAACCTTATCACACACACGATAAGCTCATCAAAAGATTTGTAAGGAATGACTATTGAGAGGAAGAGAGTTGCACATGAAAATACAAGAAGAAAGGTGATGGGGGAAGTATCTCAACCCCTAAGCAACGATGAAGCGCGAATGACCTCCACAGGTATCCTTCTTTGACCTCTGCACACCAAAAATGCTCTTACTCAGAGCTTATGCAGAGAACTCCAGTGAGCTTTTGTAGACCTGTAGTAGACACCAAGGGCTTTCCAACAAAACAAATTTCACTTGAAATGGATGCTTACACAAAGAGAAACAATGTCTACAACATGAGCTAGTTGAATGCTCACAACTGCTAGTCAAGCAGAGACCTCACTTCACTCCAGCAAACTTTTCTCACAGATTATACAGAGAATGAATCTCAAACTTGAGTCAACTTTAGTTCACTCTAATAGCTACCCAATGACACCAAAATCATAGCAAATGGATACATAGAGAAGGAGAAACAGCCCTTACAACAGAGAGCAAAATATTTCCAACAGAGCCTACACAAAGAGAGATATCGATCACACAACTTCACTAAAATGAATGTTGCTCCCAGATTACTCAGAGAATTATCCAGAGAATTTGTGAGCATAAAATAGACTCTTATAGATATCCAATGAGACAAGAATTACATCAAATGGATACCATATGAGGGAGAACCAATGCTAACAACTCAGGGGTAGAGAGTTGCAACACTGCCTGCGCACACACATAGATATGCCTACTAAAAGAAAACAAACAAGCAAGCAAGGGGGTTGCTTAAGCAAGGGGCTTGCTTATCACAACTCCAGCACTTAGTGCTCACTTTACATGAGCTAAAACTCCAAGAAGATGGCCCAAAAGAAGTCGGGATACATGCTCCTTTTATAGTGAGAGGTGTGCCCCTAAAATCTAGGAACTATCTTTCCAAATCAGCCTCCTAACTTGGAGGAATTAGTTGAGATGACTTGGGGAGTGGTTGAGTGACTTTTCTTGATGGAATCTCGTGGCTTTTGGCTTCCTTTGATTGCTCCACATGTCCATAAAAGATTCCCCATGAATTTTTAGCTTGAAGCTTGACTTTTAACACTCCCCCTCAAGCTTCAATTCTTCATCCTCATCCAAGCTCCTTCATGTTGATGCATTGCTTGAATTTTGAAATCTTCATCCCATCCAAAGCCTTTGTAAACATGTCTGCAACTTGGTCCTTGGTACCAATATGATGTACTGAAACTTCCTTGGATATCACCTTTTCCCTTATGAAGTGATAGTGCACTTCAATATGCTTGGTTCTAGCATGATAGACAGGGTTCGATGCTAGATGAATGCTACTCATGTTGTCATAAAAAATTGGATATGTGTCAACCTGCAAATTAAGCTCCATAAATAACTTCTTAATCCACATTAGCTCACATGTGACTTGAGCCAAAGCTCTATACTCAGCCTCGGTGGAAGATAATGCCACCGTGGGTTGCTTCTTTGAAATCCATGAGATGATCTTGCTACCTAGCATGACTAGGTAACCACTTGTACTCCTTCTATCTTCCTTCGAACCGGCCCAATCGGCATCGGAATAAGCTTTGACCTGCATATCATCATCAAATGAGTAGAACAATCCTTCATTTATAGTGGCTTTGAGATATCGCAACATTCTTCTTGCAGCTTGCAAGTGTGTAGTCCTTGGACTATGCATAAATTGTGATAACACTCCAACTCCATATGCTATGTCGGGCCTGGTTATTGTGGCATAATTGAAAGAGCCTACAATAGATCGATACAAAGTTACATCCTCTAATGGCTCTCCATCAATGGAGCTTAGCTTTACATTAACTTCCATGGGATTTGAAATAGGCTTGCAATGTAGCATCCCAAACCTCTCAAGTAGGTCTAGAATATACTTCCTTTGTATGAGCATAATACCTTCTTCTTTGTATACAACTTCAATGCCAAGAAAATACCTAAGATCTCCAAGATCAGAGATCCTAAACTCCTTTCCAAGCTTTGCCTTGATCTCCTCAATGCCCTTTGTATCATTACCTGTAATGATAAGATCATCTACATACACACACATGTAGACCACGAGTTCTCCTCTTTGTTTGATGAAGAGAGATGGATCCGCCTTGCATTGATTGTAACCACATTTGATCAAATAGTCCACCAATCTTTGGTTCCAAGCCCTTGGAGCTTGCTTTAGGCCATAAAGTGCCTTCTTCAACCTACAAACATGATGTGGAAATTCTTTATGAACAAAACCTAGTGGTTGCTCCATGTATACCTCTTCTTCCAAGTCTCCATTGAGAAAGGCATTCTTGATATCCAATTGGAAGAGCTTCCATCCTTTGCTAGCATCCATTGCAATGAGTGTCCTAATGGTGCTCATCTTTGCCACGGGGCTGAATGTCTCTTCAAAGTCCACTCCATAGGTTTGTGCAAAACCCTTGGCCACCAATCTTGCTTTGAACCTAGAAATAGATCCATCTGAATTCCTCTTTACCTATTACCTTCATGTTCTCCTTCTTGGGCACTAGAGTCCATGTTTGATTTTCCTCAAGTGCGTCGATCTCTTCTTGCATTGCCTCTTTCCATTCGGTGTACCTGCTTGCATCTTCATAGCAATCGGGCTCATGATCTTCTACTACTTTGTTCATATATGCATAATGTGTTGCCATGTATGAATCATAAGTAAACCTTTGAGTTGGATACTTAACTCTAGAAGACTTCCTTTCTTCACCTTTTGGAGGAATAAACCTCCTTTGCCTTGGGAACTTGATCTCTTTCTTTGACATGGCTTCTTTCTCCATCATGTGTCCTTCATCATCTTCAACTTCATTACCTTCTTCATCCAACTCCACCAATGTTGCTTTGCCTTTGTTGATTGATTGTGCTACATAGCTTGATGAAAATCTCCCCCTCCATGGTGAGTTCATGCTTGAACTATCTTCATTGATGGAACACCTTGGGCCGCTTAGCTCTAGGTCGATTTGTTCTTCATCATGTCCATGCTTTTCTTCTTCATAGTCCTGCATACAATCATACTTCTTATACCAAGGGAGTAGCTCATCAAATGCTACATCCCTTGATATCCTCAAGCTTTGTGTTTGGGTTGAAGCACCTGTAACCTTTATGATCATTTGAATATCCTAGAAACACACACTTTTCTGCCTTTGGTTGTAGCTTGTGCCTCAATTCACTTGGCACATGTACATAACAAGTACATCCAAATATCTTCAAGTGGGAAAGATCAGGTTTCTTACCATAATAGGCTTGATATGGTGTCAAGCCATGGATCCCTGAGGTAGGAGCCCTATTCATAAGATACACGGCGGTATTTGCTGCATCACTCCAAAACATGTTAGGTACATTCATCTCATTAAGCATTGCTCTAGCGATCTCGGCAATGTATCTATTCTTTCTCTCTGCTACTCCATTTTGTTGGGGTGTGTACCTACATGTTACTTGCCTCTTGATGCCTTGATCCATTAAAAAATCAGAAAACTCATTTGAGAAATATTCTCCCCCTCCATCGGACCTTAGCTTCTTGATATATGTACCTGTTTCCTTCTCTACCATTGCCTTGAATGCTTTGAAACATGTAAACACATCTGATTTGTTTTTGATGAAATAAACCCAAACCATCCTTGTGCAATCATCTATAAAAGTGACAAAGTACTTGTTACCTCCAATGGATTGCTCTTTCGTTGGCCCCCACACATCTGTATGTATCAACTCCAATGGATGTTGGCTTATGTAGCCACTCTTCTTGAATGGAAGTCTCACTTGCTTCCCTAGTTGACAAGATTCACATAAATGCTTCATACCTTGTCCTTGGAAGTTGGGAAGACCTTCAACCAGCCTCTTGAATTGCATTTCCTTCATTCTTTGTATGTTGATGTGACCTATCCTCTTGTGCCACAAGTCCAACTCCGAAATCCTCTTGTTTCCATATGTGAAGTAGACATGTTGAGTAGAATGAGAATTTACCTCCAAAGTGAAAAGTCTCCCTTGCTTCTTTCCTCTTGCTATGACCTTGTAACCTTGCTTAGGGTTCTCCACAAAGCATCCACCTTTGTTGAACCTTACTTGATAGCCTCTTTCAACCATTTGCCCAACGGACACTAAGTTCTTTGTGATGGTAGGTACATGCAAGACATCCTTGAGACATCTTCCTTCCTCCTTGTCATCCAAAGCTACATCTCCAACATGGGAGATCTCATGGGCTGTATCATCACCTGTTTCTACATGTCCTTTACCTTTGGGAACATGTAGATTAGTAAACCAAGAAGCATTGCAACTCATATGGTTGCTACATCCACTATCAATATACCAAGTGTTATCTACTTTGCTTGAATTCCCATTCATGTGCATCATCAAGAGATTGTCATTTTCTGAACTTGTAGAAGCATAATTACCTTGGCCTTTGTATGAAGAACCTTGATTATAGCTCCTTTGGTTTCCTCCTTGGTAGCAATCTCTAGCATAGTGGCCAAACTTGCCACATATGTAACATCCTTCACCATCTTGATTCCTGTTTTGTTGATGTCGTCCTCCTCTTCCTCTTGTTCTTCCTCTCCCTCTTTGTGATGAGGTGCCTTGGTCATGTCCTTGATTGCTTGAGTGGCCTTGCCTTCCTCCAAACCTTCCTTTGCCCCTTCCTTGTCCTCGTCTTCCTTCGCCCCTTTGATTACCTGCATAGAAAACTTGTGCATCCTTGCTTTTAGTTGAACTTCCACCTATGTTCATTTCTTCGGTGACCATGAGAGCAACCAATTGCTCAAAATCGGGAAGATTATCCCTTACATATACTGAAGTGGTAAAGGGTTTCCACTTCTCATCATCTCTCAAACCATTGAGAGTATAAGCCACAAGATCGTCATCGTCTACGTGGCTTCCAATGGATCCCAATGCATCTGATAACTCCTTGACCTTAAGTATGTAGTCATTTATGCTACTCCCTGAGCTCTTCCTAAGGTGGTTGAGCTCATTCTTGAGTTGGATCTTCCTTGCTTTGGTGCTTGTTGAATAAAGCCTTTCAAGTGTCTCCCATACCTTCATGCTTGAATCCAAGTCTTGGATATGGCCGATCATGCTATTGCTAATGTGTTGGGAAAGGATAAAGATAACCCTCTTGTCTCTTTCATTCCATTCCCTAAAGGCCCTTCTCTGATCATTGGTTGGATTCTCATCCAACCTAGGTCTTGGTTCACTTCCACTAATCAACCCCCAAAGGCCCTTGCCCATAAGATAGTTGGAGACCCTAAATCTCCATGGTTGATAGTTCCCTTTGTCTAGCTTTTCAATTTGAGTGTTGAAGTCTCCCATATCTAGTCTTTGATACTTGACCTAGCCCTTGGATAATGCTCCAATGTGTGTAAAATGAAAATGAGGCTCTGAGGTTACCTCAATCCAAAGCTTTCCTTAGATGGACACCTTGTGCTCTTTGAAACTTTGAGTAGAATAGCTCCCCCTTGATGTGAGCTACCTCCAAGAAGCTTTTGTTGATGCAAATCTTCAACCACCAACTCCAAGAGGTCTTCGTGCTTGTATGTGATGCCTCCAAGATGCCCAAATGCTCTGATACCACTGATGGGGGAAGTATCTCAACCCCTAAGCAACGATGAAGCGCGAATGATCTCCACAAGTATCCTTCTTTGACCTCTACACACCAAAAATGCTCTTACTCAGAGCTTATGCAGAGAACTCCAGTGAGCTTTTGTAGACCTGTAGTAGACACCAAGGGCTTTCCAACAAAACAAATTTCACTTGAAATGGATGCTTACACAAAGAGAAACAATGTCTACAACATGAGCTAGTTGAATGCTCACAACTGCTAGTCAAGCAGAGACCTCACTTCACTCCAGCAAACTTTTCTCAGAGATTATACAGAGAATGAATCTCAAACTTGAGTCAACTTTAGTTCACTCTAATAGCTACCCAATGACACCAAAATCATAGCAAATGGATACATAGAGAAGGAGAACCAGCCCTTACAACAGAGAGCAAAATATTTCCAACAGAGCCTACACAAAGAGAGATATCGATCACACAACTTCACTAAAATGAATGTTGCTCCCAGATTACTCAGAGAATTATCCAGAGAATTTGTGAGCATAAAATAGACTCTTATAGCTATCCAATGAGACAAGAATTACATCAAATGGATACCATATGAGGGAGAACCAATGCTAACAACTCAGGGGTAGAGAGTTGCAACACTGCCTGCGCACACACATAGATATGCCTACTAAAAGAAAACAAACAAGCAAGCAAGGGGGTTGCTTAAGCAAGGGGCTTGCTTATCACAACTCCAGCACTTAGTGCTCACTTTACATGAGCTAAAACTCCAAGAAGATGGCCCAAAAGAAGTCGGGATACATGCTCCTTTTATAGTGAGAGGTGTGCCCCTAAAATCTAAGAACTACCTTTCCAAATCAGCCTCCTAACTTGGAGGAATTAGTTGAGATGACTTGGGGAGTGGTTGAGTGACTTTTCTTGATGGAATCTCGTGGCTTTTGGCTTCCTTTGATTGCTCCACATGTCCATAAAAGATTCCCCACGAATTTTTAGCTTGAAGCTTGACTTTTAACAAAAGGCACACATCTACCTTCTTTTGAATGAAGTATGATCACCCTTTATCACAGTGCACAATTTGTCTTTTAGAATATCCTTCAATTTAACTAAGCATCTTTTACGGAATTGACTTCTTGTTCATTTCTCTTCAAATCCTCAGTTCTTTTTGGGATCATGTGGACTAGATTCGCTTTAAATTTTGATCAAGTATTATAGCACTTATCAAGTGCCACAACACTTGTTGAAGTATCATCAGGATAAGGTATCTCTCATACTTCAAGTATCACACTTCAAATATCAGATGATACTTGACAAGTATACCATTCTAATTTTTTACATTTTTGCCAAAAGATTTCTCTAGGGAAAATTAGGCCCTAGGCAAAGGATTCTAGGTTTACAACTTGGACGAGGCAAAAAATCCTTTGTACTTATTGACTAACATGGGTTTTGATTTTTGTTGAAGAGACACTTGAGAGGGGAGAGAGAGAGAGAGAGAGAGAGAGAGAGAGAGAGAGATGTTACTGTTAGTGTCCATTTGAAAGGCCAAATGGCCGTCAAAAACTTTTGTACATGTTCTTTAATAAACATATAGTGGCTTGATCAGCCACAGACTAAAAGTTCAACCGCACTTGTAACACCCAAGAAATATGTGTTCATTCTTTGTGTACAGTGTTTTTTGTGTATTCTATAGGCCATGTGTGGAGTACTGTGTATGAGGTTTAGATCTAGGTTTTCTATGTCGATGATATCATCATAGAGCTTTCAAGAAGGAGAGTCCATTGAGGTGCATCCCTATCAAAATACTTCACTGGTGTGTGACTAAAGTGTGCACCCACCCACCCACCCATGGCTTTCTTCAAGGCTTACCACTGAGTAGGCAACCAAGGCATAGACCTTGGCATACCTTGTCATCCGAGTCACCATTGGTTGTGCATGAGGGAGGACCTCAATAATCAAGGAAGATAAAGGTTCATGGTACTTCTTGAGAGGTCACTCATACCACTAATGTTCCCCTCGGAGCTCGCTTAACCGACAATCTCTTGCCATTAAGCTACACTCTTGTGGTGTTTGAAGAATGGGAAAGACTAAGGTTAACATTACCTTGAACATATTTTGGGCCCTCAAAGCTTCATTCTTTGCTTTCAAAGCCTGTTTTGAAGCATTTTTAGGGTGATTCTTAGAGCCATTTTGGAGTACTTTCATGGATAATTCTCTTTACACAGGTTCAAGAACATCAAGAAGAGTGCTCTTTGTACTTCTCCAACAATGAATATTCACCTTTAGAGCTTTGTTTTCAGCCACACTAGTAAATCTATAGGTTTCTTGAAAGGTTTTAATTATGGTGGGAGAAGCCACCACAAGTCTATCCAGGTTTTTGGGGCCTAAAGAACATAGTTGATAGACATTTGTAGGTCTCGTTCGCTAGTATTTGGGCTATGAGTTCAACCTTTTTAGTGCCATTTTACTACATATATTGAGCACATACACACAATGTATGCTTTTGTGGATATTGCTTATGTGCATCCATGTGGGCATTGATATAGCCGTAACATTTTTTACATAAAGCCTTTTATGTTTTATAACGAGGTTCATGGTGAGGTTTTCTTAACTGGGAGACACCCTGATATTGGGGTGTCTTCATGATACAGGTGGAAGAATTATCGAGCCTTGCCATAGGAGATGTATGCTAGTTGTTGATAGGTGATTGATAAGCCTAGTCGATTTATTTTGTGTAATTGATTATATGCAGTGGAGTCGGTGATTCACTATACAGATTAACATGTTAGTACTTGCAGTTTTGTGAGATTTTGACACTGATCATATGCTCATTTTGCAAAGGATACTCTGGCAAAAAATTTCCAAATGTCTTATTTCTGTCAACTATATAGTGGTCGATTTACTCCTTGATACAATTATTGGTATGAGCACATTTATTCTCACATAATCCTTTTGGTTGTTCATTATTGTTGAATTCATTTTCCTAGGAAGAATTTGTTGAATTTTCTCCCAAAATCTGACATTTGGTCATCCTTTTTGAGCTTTAGTGGTGTTTGGACTCTTCTACCTCCATTATCATTCTATTCAATTCTCTATCATCATGACATCAAAGTTCTCAGGCATGTTTGGTGGTGAAAACAAGGAAAAGAATGGTCAATGAAATAAGAGTAGAAGTAAATCAAGGAACAGGGATATGGAATGCCATTATTATCATAAGAAAGGACACATGAAGAAAGACGGCTATATGTTAAAGAATGCTAAAGGTAAAGGGAAGAATGGTGATGGGCATGTTAAACAGTTACATGTGCCATCTACTTCAACTGTTAAGATTGAAGAAATCAATGCCATTTCTGATGATGTTCATGTGTTGACACTTGGCAGTATTGTGCCTACTGGGGCTCTTATGGTTGATTCTCTTTTCCACATGTGGTTGCTAGATTATGGTGCTTCTTTACATGTGAAACCACATAGAGAATGGTTCTCTACGTATCCAACAAAATCTCTTGGTATTGTGAGACTTGGTGACTCTTACGAGTGTGATGTTGTCCGTGTTGGAGATGTGGTTGGTGCAAAATTTACTATGCATAATATATGTCATGTACCTCAGTTATCATGTAGTTTGATGTCAATTGGTCAACTTGATGAACTTGGTTACAATGTGGTTTTCGATGCTCAATCCTTTTGCATATCAAATGGCAATATGAAAAGAAAGAAAAGTTGACTCACTTTATCCTTTATTTGTATCACAGAAAGAACACTTGTTAGCTGTTATTGAACAACCTATGGCTTGTATTTGGCATGGTTGTTTGGGCCACATATCTCATAGTGGAATGGAAAATCTTTCTCGTTATGGATACTTACTTGTGTTATCTTTCTTTGATTTTTCATTTTGTGAGCATTATCAATATGAAAGAAAACTAAGAATGTGCATAAAATGCACATTGACTCTTCAATTCTGCCTTTAGATCTTGTTCATACAGATGTGTGTGGTTGAATGCCCACAAGGTCATTAGGTGGTTCTGTTATACTTTATGGAATAAGGGAATGATAAATGGATTTTAATGCCTTGAGGTTTTGAATGTGTTTTGTGTTTTGATCTAGCGGGTGAAGATTCATGAGCGTGTGAACGTGCATTGACTTATTCAGATATTTTTTTAAGTTATTTAGAAGAATATTTAGAAGATAGTATTTTTAGTTATTTTTTTTTTAAATAATAGATCACTTTAGAAAGCAATATTTTTCTAAAAATAGAAAATCATGAGTTTGTAAATAAAGCATATTTTTGTAAAAAGCATGCTTTTGAAGCACCGCGTTTATGTATCTTCTATTCAAGAAGTAATAAGAAATACCTATAAATACACATGCTCTGATAGACTCATCTATCAGAGTATGTGGAGGGAGATTTCTCATCTATCAGAGTATGTGGGGTAGATTGTACCCAATCTGGTGTCTAGTCTCTTGTATCTTTCTATTTTCTGAGTACTTTTGTGAGATTTTGTTTTTGTACTATCCTCTGTGTACATGCATCTACATGATCCAAAGGTCAATAGTGGTATCATAGCCAAGACACGTCTAAGGAGGTGTATGTATCGGTGTCTGATCGCGATTCATGGTGTCTGCTTGTTAATCAACCATTGTCTCAACTGTACAATCCAGGTTTTTGTTTATCAAACCTAGGTTTTGGTTCTCTACATAAGGCCATGGACCCTAGCCATACTACCGATGATTTTGGTTCATCATCCCTACCAGAGGTACCAATCAAGCAACAATTAGAGCTTCTAGAGAAAATGAAATTCGTTACTAATAACGGTGGGTAAGACCCAGTTATGGTGGAATGTTTTGTGCCATAGCACCGATCGCCCCACCACATGGAAAGCATTTCAAGAAAAGATAAAGGAGTCCTTCCTTCCTCCTTAGTTTCACTTACATGCATGTTGATCATGGAAAACTTTTGGATGGAAAGATGGAGATATTGTACCTATGTATACTGAAAGTTTTTGGCAATGACTATTACTTATTCGTTCACTTGAAACAATTCCTGAAGATACCTTGCAAAGAAAGTATGAAGATGGTTTGGAGATGGGAATCCAAGCCAAACTCAACACCCTATGTCCCATGACCCTCTATGAAGCTATTTCTTTTGCACATGATGTTGAGAAAGAGTTTCAATCCATCACTAAGTCCATTTGCTTTAAAGAAACGCATCAACGACAACCACCAATCAAGCCTAATTTTCCTTTCAAGCATCCTTCACTAGTCTTTCTTCTCCTACTTTTTAGCGCCCACCTACTTTCCAATGCCCCCTACTTTTCTACGCCTCCTCAATCCAATTTCTCACTAGTATCCAAGAACACTCCCCTACAACCACAAAACCTCCAACCCTTCAAACTACAACGATGGATGCTCAACAAAAGAGGCCTCGTATCACTTGTTGGCATTGTGGTAAGTTTGGTCATACTAAAGCTAAATGTAGATTTCAAACTAACGACATAAAGCATGTCGGAGCTCAAGTACACAACATGGAGGTGGTTCTTGAAGACATTCAACCTGATTGGACCGAAGAAGCATTGTACAAGATCTACGTACCTTGGCTAACATAGTTTCTATCCAGTCTTTTCTTTGCATGCAAGGTACTATTAATGGTAAAGTTGTTAATATTTTACATGACGATGGTAGTTTGCATGACTTTATTTCTCATACACTAGTGAAAGATCTCCACTTAAACCCACTTCCTTCTATGTATAAAGTTAAGGCTACATTTCAAGGAAATAGATATAATGCTACAAGTAAAGTGCATAACGTTCGGATTTGTATAGGTTCATATGTAGATGAACGCACATGTCTTAATTGCTCCTTTGCAGTCCTATGATGTTATAATTGGTATGCATTTTCGTCATCATTATAACCCATGCATTGATTATCATACACACACCATGAGTTTTAAGCTTAACAATCAAGATATTTCTTTTTCTGCGATGCATGACTTCCAATAATTTCCATTAATTAGTCATACTCAAGTAAAACGTGCATTTAGGAAAGGTTACAATTCATGTATTGTTTTTGTCAATATTATAGTTGATTACACACATACTTCTTGGTGCACATAAATCATTTATGGCTTCCTATAAGGATTGTTTTATGGCTGATTTTCCTTCTAAGCTACCACCTTCTAATGGATCTCTTGACCATAGTATAGACTTAATTTTTGGTAGTTCTCCTCCCCATAAAGCACCTTATAGGCATGGACCTTTACATCAACAATAAATAGCTAATCAAGTTAAGGATTTATCTCACAAAGGACTTATAAGACCTAGTTCTTCTCCCTTTGGAACAGTTGTTCTTTTAGCAGAGAAGAAGAACAAGACTTATAGGATGTGCATTGACTATAGAGCGCTCAAATAGATCATAAGTAAAAATAGATATCCTATTCTTAGGATAGATGATTTTCTAGATAAACTTCGTGGAGCACGTGTCTTTAGTAAAATTGATCTTAATGGGTATCATCTGATAAGAATGACACAAAATGACATTTGCAAGATTGCTTCTATAACTCAAAGTGGTCATTTTGAATTCATGCTAATGCCTTTTGGACTTACCAATGCACCTACTACATTTGCACGCATGATGAATAACATTTTTCTTGAATACCAAGCTTCTGTTCTTGTTTTCTTTGATGATATACTTGTCTATAGTGAGAATGATGATGCCATGAAAAGCATTTAGTAGTAGTTTTTAATTTGTTAGACAAAAACAAACTTTATGCCATTCTTGAAAATCGTTATTTCTTCCAAAAGGAATTAGAGTATTTAGGACATATTGCTTCTAGTCAAGGTGTTCATGTAGATCCAAAGAAAATTAAAGTAATTGAAGAATGGCATGTACCTCAATATGTGAATGATGTACGCTCTTTTCTAGGGTTACCTAGTTTTTATTGGAAGTTTGTACAAGGATTTTCTTATTTAGCACTTCCACTCACATTATTATTGAAGAAAAAGTTAAAATTTAGATGGGGATTAACACAACAACAATCTTTTGAAAAACTCAAACATGCACTTTCTCATGCACCTATTTTGCAATTACCTGATTTTGCACACCCTTTCCATGTAGTTACAGATGCTAGTTGTTACCGTTAGTGTCCATGTGAAAGGCCAAATGGCCACTAGACACTTCTTTGTATATGTTCTTTAATAAAACATATAGTGTCCTGGTCAGTCGAAGACTATAAGTTCGATCGCATTTGTAAAAACCTAAGAAATCTGTCTTTGTGCTCCCTTTGGACTGTGTTTTTACTGTGTATTCTGCAGTCTCTATGTGGAGTACCATCTGCGGCCTTAGGAGCTCGGTTTTCTACTCCGAGGATATCATCGTGGGGATCGTGAGAAGGAGAGCGCACTGTGGTGCATCGCCATTGATATACTTCACTGGTATCAGAATAGTTCGACGCAAAAGCTTTGTTCCTTTTGTGCGAGTGAAGCGAGCACCCTCGCCCCCCTCCCAGGCTTTCGATTAAGGCGGGGACCAAGGCATAGACCTTGGCATACCTTGTCATCCGAGTCACTAAAGTCACCATTGGTGCCGTTGGCTGCGCACGAGGGATGACCTCAACGATCAAGGAATATAGAGGTTCCCGGTACTTCCCAGGAGGTCACCCATCCTAGTATTGTTCCCCCCGGAGCTCGCTTAACCATGGCAATCTCTTGCCACTAAGCTACACTCTTGTGGTGTCTGAAGAAGGGGAAAGACTAAGGTTGACATTACCTTGAACATGTTTTGGTCCCTCAAAGCTCATTCTTTGCTTTCAAAGCCTATTTCTGAAGCATTTTTGGCGTGTCTTTTGGAGCCATTTTGGAGTACTTCCACACATAGTTCTCTTCACACAGGTCCAAGAACATCAAGAAGAGTGTTCTTTGTACTTCTCCAACATTAAATATCAACCTTTGGGGCTGTGTTTTCAGCCACACTCGCAAAACTACAGGTTTCTTGAAAGATTTCAGTTTTGGTGGAAGCAGCCGCTGCAAATTTATGCAGGTTTTTAACTGGGAGACACCCAGATGTCGAGGTCTCTTCGGTGATGCAGGTGGAAGACTTACCCAGCCTCGCCATAGGAGATGTATGATAGTTGTTCATAGGTGCTCGATAAGCCTAGTTGTCTTCTATTGGGTAACTGATTATATGCAGTGGAGTCAGTGATTCACTATGCAGGTAAACATGTCAGTACTTGTAGTTTTATGATATTTTCACATTGGACATAGGCTCATTTGCAGAGGATACTCTGGCAAAATTTTTCCAGATTTTTGGTTTTGTCAACTATACAGTGGTCGATTTACTCCTTGATACACTTATTCGTTGGTGTTTAGACTCTTCTAGCTCCATTATCATTCCATTCAGTTCTCTACCATCATGGCATCATCAAAGGTCTCAGGCACATCCGGTGGATCCGGGTCTAGTGCTAGTGTTCCGAGGACGATCTATAACTTATAGGGCAAAGACCATTTTGAGATCCGAAAATTTGATGGCACAAACTTTGCTCTATGGAAGAATCAGATTAAAGATGTGGTGATTCAAAGGAGGCAATGGAAGCTAGTATATGGAATTTCAAAGAAGCCTGCTAACATGGATGAAGATGATTGGGATGAGTTAGATGAAATGGCCAGGTCTACCATTTGCACCTGTGTTGGAAATCAATGTCACATCACTCCAAAATTACGATGAGTAGCTTTTAGGAAGCTTTTTCGCATAAGATCACAAGAACACTTGTGGGCTATAAATTAGAGTGCTTGGTCACTTGTTATGTAGTCCAAGACCATCGTTTGGGCTGACTTTTGGCGATGGATATGCTCTAGCACTCATGGGGCAGCCATGGTGCACTCTAGGAGCATGTTGAGCAGCAGCTATGGAGTTCTTCTTGGAGAAGAGTGTGCTCACACTCTTGTTTGTAGAGAAGACTTACTCATCAGCAGCTTGGTGGTTTGGATCACCCAAGTACATTATGTATTTGAAGATTTTCTTCTACATGAAGAGTTTGGTGTACTTCAAAGACATTGGATGGAGCTTAACATAAGATTGCATCTTATGTTAACTATTCAGGTACACATTCTCTTTATGCACACAGGTACTACTTGGAGCTTATGGAGGCAGTGGCATCCATATCTGGAGGAGTCCTATTCGGCATACATAAAGGAGAATCAGTACATGCATGCTACATGCATCAGATGATGTGTTAGAGAAGGTGTTTCCACATGAATATGAGGATTTCTATCAGCAAAATGTTAGCATTCAATGCTAATTCTGTAAGTCTGTGATCTATCACACACACACATCTGATTTAGGGTCTTCCATATCCTAAATTTAGATTAGGGTTTGCTAAATATCAGTTTCAAACATTCAAACTAATCTTTCCTCTTTCTATCACTCATAAACACTCTTCTACAACCTATCAGGTCATACATCTCATACATATTCAGATTTCTATCCCTACATCTGAATATTCTTGTAAATTATGTACATTCACTCTTCCATCTATTTCTATTCACATAGAGTGGTTGAGATATTGACTCCCACATTGTAATTTGACATTTGTATATATGATAGAGTGAGTAAGCAGTGGCTTACGTAACACTTTGAACATGTTTTCTAATCTCTCTCTATCTTTGTATCATCATTGTATGATTAAGTGTGGTATGTTCATGTTTGTCAAATTTGGAAGATACTGGAATCTGTGTTGTACCTATGGGACCTATGGAATTCGTTATGGGCCTACCTAATTTCCAACATTTGGTATTAGAGCTCCCAGACTACCAACATATGGTTTCAGAGTATCTTCTAACATTTGACATATGACATACACACTTAAGCTAGATGAGTAGAGATTTGAGAATTTGACAATTCAGTCACATGTTTATTTATCAGTGTGGAGTATGAAGTTGATGATCTGTTAGGAGCCAAATACTTTTGAAGAGTAAAGATACTTTACAGAAGTATTGCATGAAGACCAAGACTTGATGAAGAGAAGGCTACTACAAATTCAAGGAAAAACAATGGTTTGGAGAAGATGAAGGAACCAAATCAACATCAAATCACAGGTATTAGTTTCTACTATCAGATTGTCATTTGCAGGTCATATCTTAGAAGAGCAGCTATGAAGAGATTTGAAGGATTCAAGAAGTGCTTTTAAACACTTTTATTTCTTTGAAAGTTAAAGCATTAGCTACATCAAAACAAGTATCTAGAGGTTGTTCTTGATAGTTTTGATAGATCTCTTTCATGGCAAGAAAGCTCATCTAAGAAGACAAATTTGGAGATTAGATCAGTTTTGTTTTCATCCAATAGAGGGTTGAAAGTTTTGTTGATCAAAGTTTGTACCTAGAGAGGTAATTCAGTATTCAACCTATAAGGAGATGGAGCTGAGATGATAGAAGCATGTTTTATCTTCTATGTTTACTTCCATTTATATACCATGTTTGTTTTGTCTCTTACTCTTAGCACTAGAGGAAGAGAAAAATTCATTTGAAGAAGTTAAGAGTGCTTGCTACTTCAAGATGAAGAGAATAAAAGGTATGGAAGAGAAGTTTGAAGATATTGTCATCATCAGGTGGAAGAAAGATGCAGAAGAAGAAAGCCCAACAATTCCAAAGGGAAAGTAAGACTTCCTTTTCTCTAATATTTTCCATATACTTTTCCTATTTTTATCCTCTACATCCAAAGACAAATCTACGAGAACATCTTGTGTGAAAAAGAAAGTTTAAAGAAGAAGCAGTTTCTTGTTTTGCATTATACTTGGTCATGTTTTAGTAGGTTTTGACAAAGATTTGCATTGAGAGAAAGAAAAGAAGCAGATATCTAAGACAACTTATATGTTTTGACTCATATGTGTATGAGTTACATTTTAGTTGAAGCTTTTAAGCAAGCCGCTTCTATGTTCCCTCAAAGAATTCTTGGAGTGTCAATTCAGAGATACTTGGTATATGACAAGTTACAAAGAAGTATATTTCTTCTTTATCTAACTCTTGAGGTAAGAGAGTATTTATAGCAGATGTTGGAGACTTGGAGTGGGGTTTCTTGAGTCTGGAAAAGTTACCTCATATTCAGTATACTCAGAAAATTCAGAGTTTTTCAGGATGAAAATTCAGAAAAATTAGTATCTCAAAATTTCAATATTTTCAGAAAAATTCAGAATTTCAGTATTTTCAAAAAATTCAAAAAATTCTGTATTTTTTGTGATGTACCAATTAGATGGAGAATCTACTTTCTATGATTGTCTTGAGTTTTGGACACATGTTTGTATTCAAAAAGGTGTTCCATAAGATCCTATCACTTGATTGATAAGTGGAGTTAGCCAAAAGAAAGTCAAGCAGACACTATCACATTTCACCTAGGAATAATATGAAGATATGAAGTATCAACTTGCAACTTTTGGAGTTCTCAAGGTGAGAGTTTGTCCACTTATGTTTCAAGTAGGAGTTGCAGATTCTTGGAAAGGATCTAGTTGAAGAAAAGTTTTACAACTTTATGTAAGAAACATGGATACTTAGAGACATTCAGGTTGTAAATCAAACATTCAGTCATGAAGGTTTGATGAGGGCAAATTCTACACAGGTATTTTGTTGGAGAGATCTTGTATGATCTTGAATATCTTGAAGTATTTTTGAGTCAGATGTCTATCCTTTGTTTGTAAAATTCTTAACATTGGAAGAAGTAAGTCAAAGATTTACATTCTATCAGGCTAGTGTTGCAGAGAAATAGAAGAATTTACTTGTTATGTTGCAGAACATTATGAATCCTAGAATGCTTTCAAAAAGGTTTTTGTTATGATAGGATAAGCTAACCTTATTCTAGATTTTGGAAAGCTGATGAATGGTAGGGAAAGCTATTGGCATGTGTACAATGCTAATAAAAGGGTTCATATATTTTGTTTTTCAGATACAAGTATTGATCACTGAAGATCAGATTTATTGAAAGAAGGAAGACGTCACAGATTTCATAAAGTCTGATTTACTGTAAAGGGATTTGGATACTAGTGTTAAATCATCTAGGGGGGTGATGAAAAATGAAGACTTATTTTCAGCCATATGTGAAAGGATGCAGAATCATACGTACAGGTATTCCTATATTTCCTTTGTCAGTTTTTGTTTATGTTCCAACTTTAAAAGAAGAAGGAGAATGTCTGGAGAAAGTTCTTGTTAGGTGTTCCTGTTCAGGAGAAAGTTCTAGAGTTCTATTGAAGAGAAGCTTGATATTTCAGAGAGGTATGTTACTTATGAGGTGCACACATATGATTATACCAGACTCTAAAGGAAACAGGTATGAAGGACTTACAGATAGAACAAGGATGAAAACAAGATGACATCATAATTATGAAATTTTGGTGAGACTCTCATGAGTTGAGTTGAGTACAGTCAGAGATGAACCAACTAATGTTCATAATACACTTAGTTGTGAGTTGTCAGTCACAAGTCCCAGGATGGATTCAGTTTCTGATTTTGTTTAGTGTATCTACATGACACAACAGAAGTACGTTCATATTTTCTCAGGTATTATGGTTCATATTCAGCAAATTCAGATTTTTGAAGTTTGAAGAAGTTCAAATTCAGTTTTGAAGAAGACTTTTGAAGATAAAATTTTGAGGGTCCTCCAGAAAGACAAGTTTGAAGCTTATGTCAGTTTGCAGATGAATGAAGTTGTTGGAAAACAATGTCTTATTGGTTCAATTTTCCACTTTTAACAACATGATTAAGTGTTCAGATTAGTCCCTATACCACACTATAGCGCGGGTGGCGTGGATAGTTTGTTGTCCTCCCATATCACCCACCAGGGTTTGAATCCCTCTGACACAACGCATTCGCGATTTTATTTTAGATATGCTTTTGCTTTATCCAAAGATGGCAGCAGACGGATGACTCACGTATATGGTGTTTTCTTTTTTAGTGATTAAGATCATAGTGCTTTATGCGGCGATATCTTTTCGGAAGTGCTTTTCAAAGGTAGATAAACTACTATATAAGAAGTGCTTGGGGTCACTTGTAATGCATCCTTCACCTAGTGTTCAACACAAGCCTTGGTGCTTGGATCTCAATAGAGGTGGTGTTTCTTCTAGCACATGGGGCAGCCATGGTGCTAACTTGGAGCATGTTGAGGAGCGGCTATGGAGTTCTTCTTGGAGGAGAAGAGTGTGCTCACACTCTTCCTCATGGAGCTCACACTCTTGCTCATGGAGAGGACTTGGTCATTAGCAGCTTGGTGGTGAGGATTGGCCATCTACATGATGTATTTGAAGATTGTCTTCTACATGAAGATTTTGGGTTACTTCAAAGACATTGGATGGTGGTTGACATAAGATTTGCATCTTATGTTAAGTATTCAGGTACATATTCTCTTTATGCACACATGTACTACTTCAAGTTTATGGAGGCAGTAACATCCATATCAGGAGGAGTCCTATTTGGCATTGGTACAAGAGAATTACTACGTATATGCTTTATGCATATTTGGATGAGGTGTTAGAGAAGGTGGTTCACATGAGTTCAAGGATTTCTGGCAGCAAACTTGTTAGCATTCTATGCCACTTTTGTAAGTATGTGATCTTTTCACACATGTGTCTAACTTAGGGTCTTCCATAGCCTAAGTTCAGATGAGGGTTTGTTGATTATGAGTTTTGGACTGATCTTTCCTCTTTCGGTCACTCATATTCACTCTTCTATAACCTATAAGGTCACACATCTCATGTATATTCAGATTTTTTTCCATACATCTGAATATGTTTGTTACATTTGTACATTCACTCATCCATCTATTTTTGTTCACATAGAGTGGTTGAGAGTTTTGCTCCCACATTGTACATTGAACATTGGTATATATGATAGTGTGAGTAAGCCTTGGCTTACGTAACATTTACACATGGTGTCTAATCTTTCTCTATTTTTGTTTCATCATTTGTATGATTAAATGTGGAATGTTCATGTTTTGTCAATATTGGAAGATTGCTAGATTCTATGTTGTATATGCTGGACCTATGGAACCATGGACTTGTGATATGAGCTATGGACCTACCTAAATTTTAAACATTTGGTATCAGAGCTTTAGGGCTTTGACATCAGTGCATTCAGGCTCATTCAGATTCCCAGGTTCCTAGACTTCCAGGTTTACAACATATGATTTAAGAGCATCTTCTAACATTTGACATTTTACATACACACTTAATCTAGATGAGTAGAGATTTGAGAATTAGACAATTCACTGACATGTGTATTAATCAGTGTGGAGTATGAAGTTGATGATCTGTTAGCAGCCGAATATTTTTGGAAGGGTATGCAAATACTTTACAAAAGTATTGTTTGAAGACCAAGACTTGATGAAGAGAAGACTACTTCAAATTCAAGGAAGAACAATGGTTTAGAGAAGATGAAGGATTCAGATCAACATCAAATCAAAGGTATCAATTTTTACTATCAGATTATCATTTGCAAGTCATGTCTTAGAAGAGCAGTTATGAAGAGATTTGAAGGATTCAAGGAGTGCTTTTATACACTTTCATCATTTGAAAGTTAAAGGCTACACCAAAATAGGTATCTAGAGGATTTTCTAGAGAGTTTTGAGAGATCTCTTTCAGGATAGGAAAGCTCATTTAAGAAGAAAAATTTGGAGATGGGATGAGTTTTTTTTCAGCCAATTTTTTGTTGTAAGTTGGTTGGATATCCAGGTACAAAATTTGATCTAGAAAGGTAACTCTAGAAAGGTAATTCATCATTCAGCCAAAAGGTTGGTGAATTTAGTCATTTCAGACATTTGAAGCAGAGTTTTGACTCAAAGATAAGAGGAGATGGTAAAACATGATTCTATGTTCACTTCCATTTGTATACCATGTTTGTTACTCTTAGCATTAAAGAAAGAGAAAAGTTCATTTGAAGAAGTCAAGAGTGCTTGCTACTTCAAGATGAAGAGAACAAAAGGTATGGAAGAGAAGTTTGAAGATGTTGACATCATCATCAGGTGGAAGAAAGATACAGAAGAAGATAGTCCATCATTTCAAAAAGAAAAGTAAGTCTTCCTTTTCTCATATATTTTCCATATAATTTTCCTATTTATCCTCTACATCCAAAGACAAGTCTACGAGAACATCTTGTGTGAAGATAGTCTAAAGAAGAAGCAGTTTCTTGTTTTGCATTACAGTTGGTCATGATTTAGTAGATTTGACAAAGAATTGCATTGAGAGAAAGAAAAGCAGCAGATATATGTTTTGACTCATATGTGTATGAGTTATATTTTAGTTGAAGCTTTTAAGCAGGCAGCTTATATATTCCCTCAAAGAATTCTTGGAGTGTCAATACAAAGCTACTTGGTATATGACAAGTTGCAGAGAAGTATATTTCTTCTTTATCTAAGTCTTGAGGTAAAAGAGTTTTTTCTGGTAGATGTTGAAGACTTGGGTTGAGCTTTTATGTTTGGAAAGGTTACCTCATATTCAGTATTTTCAGAAAACTTCAAAAAATTCAGATTTTTGATGTACTAGTCAGTTGAAGAGTCTACTTTCTATGATTGTCTTGATTTTTGGATACATGCTTGTATTAAAAAAGATGTTCCATCAGATCCTATCACTTGATTGAGAAGTGGAGTTAGCCAAAAGAAAATCAAGCAGGTAGTATCACATTTCACCCAGGTAGAATATGAAAAGATGAAGTATCAACTTGCAGCTTTAGGAGTTCTCAAGGTGAGAAGTTTGTCCACTTATGTTTCAAGTAGGAGTTGCAGATTCTTGGAAAGGATTTGTTTGAAGAAAAGTTTTACAACTTTGTAAGAAGCATGGACACTTGGAGACATGCAGGTAGCAAATCAAACATTCAGTCATGAAGGTTTGATGAGAGCAGATTCTACACAAGAGAGATCATTGATCTTGGATGATCTTGTATGATCTTGTATGATCTTGTATGATCTAGTATGATCTTGGATGATCTTGAATGATCATGAAAGATCTTAAGTATTTATGAGTCAGTTGTCTATCCTTTGTTTGTGAAGATTCTTAACATTGGAAGAAGTAAGTCAAAGATACAGATTCTATCAGATTAGTGTTGTAGAGGAATAGAAAAGATACTTGTTATGTTGTAGAAGGTTATGAATCCTATAAAGATTTCAACAAGATTTTGTTATGTTAGGATCAACTAACCTTATTTTACAATATGGGAAGCTGAAGAATTACACTGAAAGCTATTGGAAACTATAGTGCTAATAAACAGGATTCAGAGATTTTGTTTCAGATACAGGTATTGATAACTAAAGATCAAATTTATTGAAAGAAGGAAGACGTTCCAGATTTCATAAAGTCTGATATATTTGAATAATTTTGTATACTAGTGTTAAGTCATCCAGGGGGTGATGAAACATGAAGACTTATTTTCAGCCATATGTAAAAGAATGCAGAGTCATATCTACAGGTATTCCTATTTCAAGTATTCCTATATTTCCATTGTCAGGTTCTCTTTATATTCCAGCTTTGAAAGAAGAAGGAAGAAGAAGAATGTGTGGAGAAAGTTCCTATTAGGATGTTCCTGTTCAGGAGAAGGTTCCAGAGTTCTTTTGAAGAGAAGCTTGATATTTCAGAGATGTATGTTTGAGAAGTGCACACATTTATGTTTATACCAGGATCTGAAGGAAAGAGGTATGAAGGATTTACACATTGAACAAGGATGAAGACATGATGACATCATAGATCTTTTGATTAGACTCATGTGTTGATTTCAGCTGATTTCAGTTGAGTTAAGCTAATTTGACTTGACTTGAGTACAGTCAGAGATGAACCAGCAGTGTTCATAACACACTAAGTTGTGAGTTATCAGTCACACGTTCCAAGATTCAGTTCTTGATTTTCTTTAGTGTATTTACATGACATAGCAGAAGTACATTGAGAAAGCTTTTTTGGAAGGTAAATGCAAATATGTAGATCCTAGTGTATGTTTTCAGGTTTTTGAAGACAGTAAATAGCAGGTTTAGAGATAGTTCATGCTATATTTGTTATCAAGAAGTGATTGCTTAATGAGAACACTATTGGATATCTAGTTTGCATATTTTCTGAGGTATTATGATTCATATTCAGCAAGTTCAGTTTTTTGAAGGAAAGTCAAATTCAGTTTTGAAGAAGACTTTTGAAGAACAGGTTTGAAGGTCAATTTTGAAGTTCGAGAGTACAAGATTGAAGCTTGTGATAGTTTGCAGGTTATGATAGTTTGCAGATTCAGTTCAGTTTATACCCATATGACATTGTAGGGGGGATTGTTGGAAAACAATGTATTATTGGTTCAATTGTCCACTTTTTACAACATGATTAATTGTTGGAAAAATACTATATAAGAAGTGCTTGGGGTCACTTGTAATGCATCCTTCATTTAGTCTTCAACACAAGCCTTGGTGCTTGGACTTCAATAGAGGTGGTGTTTCTTCTAGCACATGGGGCAGCCATGGTGCTAACTTGGAGCATGTTGAGGAGCGGCTATGGAGTTCTTCTTGGAGGAGAAGAGTGTTCTCACACTCTTCCTCATGGAGCTCACACTCTTGCTCATGGAGAGGACTTGGTCATTAGTAGCTTGGTGGTGAGGATTGGCCATCTACATGATGTATTTGAAGATTGTCTTCTACATGAAGATTTCGGGTTACTTCAAAGACATTGGATGGTGGTTAACATAAGATTTGCATCTTATGTTAAGTATTGAGGTACATATTCTCTTTATGCACACAGGTACTACTTGAAGTTTATGGAGGCAGTAACATCCATATCAGGAGGAGTCCTATTTGGCATTGGTACAAGAGAATTACTACGTATATGCTTTATGCATATTTGGATGAGGTGTTAGAGAAGGTGGTTCACATGAGTTTGAGGATTTCTGGCAGCAAACTTGTTAGCATTCTTTGCTACTTTTGTAAGTATGTGATCTTTTCACACACGTGTCTAACTTAGGGTCTTCCATAGCCTAAGTTCAGATGAGGGTTTGTTGATTATCAGTTTTAGACTGATCCTTCCTCTTTCGATCACTCATATTCACTCCTCTATAACCTATAAGGTCACACATCTCATGTATATTCATATTTCTGTCCATACATCTGAATATGTTTGTTACATTTGTACATTCACTCATCCATCTATTTTTGTTCACATAGAGTGGTTGAGAGTTTTGCTCCCACATTGTACATTGAACATTGGTATATATGATAGTGTGAGTAAGCCTTGGCTTATGTAACACTTTACACATGGTGTCTAATCTTTCTCTATCTTTGTTTCATCATCTGTATGATTAAATGTGGAATGGTCATGTTTTGTCAATATTGGAAGATTGCTAGATTCTATGTTGTATATGTTGGACCTATGGAACCATGGACCTGTGATATGAGCTATGGACCTACCTAAATTTCCAACAGAAGTTACATATTCAGTTCAGTCTGTACCAATATGACATTGCAGGGGGGATTGTTGGAAATCAATGTCACATCAGTCCAATATCCTTTTAGGGCAAAAACCCTAATTTTGGTGCTTAGTCATTTTTGGCACAAAATTTGGGTAAAATTTTTATGAGACTATCTTGTAGAGTTTGAAGAGAGCTTTCTAATGGTATATGACATGCAGTCATCAGAGATCAGATTTGGGAGAAGACCCTAACCCAAATTTCTTGTTGATTTAGGTTTTTTACCTCATTTGATAGCTCTCAGCTTGGAGATCATAAAAATGTTGTCAGATCATTCATCAGGTGGTCAGATAGTGGAAAAAGGAGGTCAAGAAGCACTTTTGGCGATTGAATAAAGCAAAAGCAACTCTAAAACTCAATGATTACACATAAATAAAGTGATTAGCTTTATTTTTTTACGATGAGCAGCTTTTAGGAAGATTTTTTGCATAAGATCGCAAGAACACTTGTGGGCTATAAATTAGAGTGCTTGGTCACTTGTTAGGTAGTCCAAGACCATTGTTGGGGCTGATTTTTGGTGATGGATGTGCTCTAGCACTCATGGGGTAGCCATGGTGCAATCTAGGATCATGTTGAGGAGAAGCTATGGAGTTCTTCTTCGAGAAGAGTGTGCTCACACTCTTGTTTGTAGAGAAGACTTACTCATTAGCAGTTTGGTGGTTGGATCAGCCATCTACATTATGTTTTTGAAGATTGTCTTCTACATGAAGATTTTGGTGTACTTCAAAGACATTGGATGGAGCTTAACATAAGATTGCATCTTACATTAACTATTCAGGTACATATTTCTTTATGCACACATGTACTACTTGGAGCTTATGGAGGCAGTGGCATCCATATCTGGAGGAGTCCTATTCGGCATACATAAAGGAGAATCCATACATGCATGCTACATGCATCAGATGAGGTGTTAGAGAAGGCGTTTCCACATGAGTATGAGAATTTCTATCAGCAACATATTAGCATTCAATGTTAATTCTTTAAGTATGTGATCTATCACACACACATCTGATTTAGGGTCTTCCATAGCCTAAATTCAGATTAGGGTATGCAAAATATCAGTTTCAAACTTTCAAACTGATCTTTCCTCTTTCTGTCACTCATAAACACTCTTCTACAACCTATCAGGTCATACATCTCATACATATTCAGATTTCTGTCCCTACATCTTAATATTCTTGTAAATTCTATACATTCACTCTCCCATCTATTTCTGTTCACATAGAGTGGTTGAGATATTGACTCACACATTGTAATTTGACATTTGTATATATGATAGTGTGAGTAAGCAGTGGCTTACATAACACTTCGAACATGTTGTCTAATCTCTCTCTATCTTTGTCTCATCATTGTATGATTAAGTGTGGTATGTTCATGTTTGTCAATTTTGGAAGATACTGGAATCTGTGTTGTAGATCTTGGACCTATGGGGCCTGTGGAATTTATTATGGGCCTACTTAATTTCCAACAACCTGGCAGATAATGTTTACTTTACAGTATTAGACTGTGAAAGTGCAAAGGAGCTTTGGAAGAAGTTATGCAATACATATGAAAAAGAGACGACATCAAATAAAGTCTATCTGATGAGAAAATTATATGAACTTCATATGAAGGACACAGATAGTGTTGCTGCTCTTCTAAATGAGTTTGATGCTATATTCTCTCAGTTACAGGCTCAAAAAATGGATATGGATAATGAAATGAAAGCAATATTGCTGTTATGCACCTTGCCTTCATCATGCGATACATTTTGCACAACTATTAGCAATAGTGCACCTGGTGGTAAACTCGTCTATGATGACATATGTGGAGCACTCTTGAGTGAGGAGATTCGTAGAAATCTATGGTTGGCACTCAGAGTGGAGATGCATATAATGTTCGTGATTCTTACCAAAGAAAGAATCAACAACGTGGCAGGAGCAAGAACAAGCAAAAGAATGGTCATCGAAATAAGAGTAGAAGTAAATCAAGGAAGAGGGATATCGAATGCCATTATTGTCATAAGAAAGGACACATGAAGAAAGACTGTTATGCATTAAAGAATGCTAAAGGTAAAGGACAAAATGTTGATGGGCATGTTAAACAGTTACCTGCAACATCTAATTTGACTGTGAAGATTGAAGAAATTAATGCTATTTTTGATGATGTTCATGTGTTGACACTTGATAGTACTCTGCCAACTGAGGCTCTTATGGCTGATTTTGACATCTTCTGCTATTTGTGGTTTCTCTTGAGTCAGAGTTGGAAAATCACTTTCCAAGTCATAGGGTAGCTTTATTTTGCTGCAATCATCTTCAGACCAACAATTATTTTCATCAAACACCACATCCCTACTAACTATAAATCCTTTGTTAGTGGGCTAATACAACCTATATCCTTTTTTATTTTGATCATAGCCAATGAATATACATCTTTCAACTTTTGGATCAAGCATTCCTCTAATCTGTGAGGGTATATGTGTGTAAACAATGCATTCAAAGATTTTACAATGGTCTAGGGAAGGTCTCCTTCCATTCCATGCCTCATAAGGTGTCATTCCATCCAAAGACTTGGATGGAGGCCTATTAATGAAGTATGTGGCTATGGAAATAACCTCTGACCATAAGTAATTTGGAAGTTTCTTTTCATTCAACATTGATCTTGCATCCTCTACTATTAGTCTATTTCTTCTTCTGCCACTCCATTCTATTCAGGAGTGTAGCTTGCTATAGCGTCTCTTTTTATGCCTCTTTCCTATAGAAACGAGTCAAATTCATGTGGGAAATACTCACCACCTCCATCAGATATGAGCCTCTTCAAGCTTCTATCTATTTAATTCTCAACCAATGCCAAATACTTCTTGAAACAAGTGAAGAATTCATCTTTATGCTTCAAAAAGCAAAGTATTATCCATCTACTATAGTCATCTATGAATGAAACATAATACCTTGATCCAGAGATTGATGGCTCTCTGCTAGGACCCCACACATCTGTATACACAAACTCCAAGTAGTCTTCATACATGTATCCTCTTTTATTGAATGGTTGCCTGTGTGATTTGCCAAATTGGCATGCTCCAAATTTATAAATCATGTGTTGCTTATAAATGTTTGGAATTTCAAGCACACTCTGATCCTTGATATTTATTTTAGTGTCCTTTCGCCTATATGACCTAGCCTCTTATGCCATATCTCCAATTTAGATAGGGTTTGATCTTTGTAATTGAAGAGAGCAATATTTCTGGTATCTTCAACTTCAAATGTAAAGAGTTTACTAGATTTTCACCTTTTGCAATCCTTTTAAAGCCTTGTTGAGGGTCCTCCACATATGCTCCATGCCTTGTGAATCTAACTTGTAAGCCCTTCTCAACAATCTGCCCAATAATGATTAGGTTGTTTGTTATGGTTGGCATATATAATACCTTACTTAAAAGGTTCAGGTTACCATCAGATGCTTTAACATTTCCAATCTTCTTAACAGAGTGCCTAGTGTCATTGCTTGTCTGAACTTCATGGTTCCCTTTAGTTTCTTCAAGATCAGATAACAATGCTACATTGCCTGCTACATTGGAGCAAACAGAATCAATATAGAATAGATGCTCATCATCTTTACCTTATTTGCATGTCATGTTCATGATCAATAGAAAATACTCTTGGTCTTTTGCATAGTTTTTGTAGTCTCTTCTATTTTTGAAGCCTCCTTGATAGTTGTTGTTGTAGCCTTGGTTTTAATTGTGATGGTAGTTGCTTCATCCATTATTAAACTTGTCTTTGGATTGTCCATAGCCTCCTCTATGGAAGCCTCTTCCTCTCTGATTCTTGGTATTCTTGAAGCACTCATCTGTGCTATGATTGGTCAAGCCACAGATATTGCAAGGGGAAGAGTTGTAGGATCCCCTGCCTTGCTTTCCTCCTCTGCCCCTTCCTCTAATACCTCTCCCTCTACCTGTGAAGTTCACTTGAGAGGTACTTGCCTCTTCTTCATTCCTCTTACCTTTGCCTTTATCTTTACTCTTATTTCTATCTTTGTAAAGGGTAGAAGATTGAGTACCTCTAGGCACTTTGTTAAGAAGATTGGAAATGTTAAAGCATCTGATGGTAACCTTCCAATCAAACTCATATTGATTACCTCTAGAGTTATCTCCATTCTTGTTGAAATTTGTCTCATGTGTGAAGAGTTGTTCCATCAATGTGTTGAGGTTAGGTATCTGCATGTCCATATATAGGTCCATTGCTGTAGTAAAGGATTCCCACTTGTCATCAACCTTGATGCCATTTATGATCTGCCTTAGTATCTGATCCTCTTCTATTTCTTCTCCAATGTTACCAAGTTGTTCAACTACATCCTTCATCTTGGTAACATAGTCAACTACACTTTGCTTTGGTTGCTTCTCCAAGGTTGTGAATTCCATCCAAAGCTACTTCTTTCTAGCTCTTGTATTTGATGAGAAGTATGAAGAGAGTACTTCCCAAGTCTCTTGGGAGGCCTTGCAATTCCTAATATGAGGTAATAAAAAATCAGTTATTGAGTTAAGTATGTAAGACCTGGCTAGAGCAATCTTTGCACACCATGTAACTAGTCTTTCTTGCTCCTCTCTTGTGGGTTGATGTTTGCTTTTGAATATTGTAATTTCTTCATCTCAAGAGATGTATCTATACAAGCTTCTTTGTTGAAGACAAGCCTTCATCCTTAGGAACCATACTGGATAAATGCCCCTATCCAATTTGTCAATGAATGATGGAAATCCATCTCCCATTTTGCTTTGATGTGCTCTGATACCACTATTGGAAGAGATGGTGGATAGATTCCAGAGATGAAGTGGTGCTACAAATCCTTGCTTCACAACAACCAAGAACAAGTTGAGGAATGTAAAGTGGATCCCTTGAGCTTCCCAAGAACCACAAATAATCACCTAAGTGCTTTGGAGTATGATCCTCTAATCAATGGATAAAAAAAATGAGTAGGAGATTCAACTATGAGCTAAAACTTGCTAATTTGGTTTCTACACTTGCTTAGTAAAATGAACGGTGCTCTTATCTTGCTAGCAATTGATCAAATTCTTTTTGGGAGTATCTATTTGACTTAGATAACTATGAATCACAAGTTATTTCACTAAAAACAATCAAGTATACTCTGAGAGTTATGCTAAGCAAATCAAATGACCATCCCGACATTTTTGGGCATCCATAGTATGCAGACTAGTGAGCAGAACTTTGAAGATTTATCAAGATTGATTGATGCAATAACAACGAAATTTTATAACAACAAAATAGATAGTATGCTGAATCTATACCACTTCAAATCACATCAAGTGATCAAGTATGCACTGAGAACCAAGTATGAGAAGTTCACTGCTGTGAGACAAACATGATAGAGAAGTGAAGTAGAGATATGATCAATGTATATGTATTAAATCACATAGATTTTCAATAACATTGGCAATATATAATTGCATAATGTGAGGGTACTGATGGAGCTATAGAATGAGCTCATTAAGCACTAAAGATCCCTCTCAAATGATCTCCAAATTGGGCCACACATATGCGAGATTTTGATCTATCTTTTATAACTAGAGTTGGAGCCATTTTCTGAATTCAAATTCAAACTCCTACCATAAAGTGAATCCTAAATTTTAGGACTTGCTTTCTCTTCATCTACCAAACAATTCGTGATTTGATTCCTCCTAACTCCACGTGATAGTAAGTGCTATTAACATATTCACTTTTACAAGGATAAAAGTAAATGCTTTTTTACAAGGGAATAGTAATATGTGAATTTAAATGATTATATTAAGTGAATGCTAATTTTCCAAGTATGTAGGCTTGGACTCATTTGCACCAACACATGTGGCATCCTTTGATTGGTCCATATCATCTAACCACTACAAATGTTGATGTACGATTCCATGTGTCAACGTTTTTGTGGTCCTCATCATGATATTTTTGAGTTTGATTTTGCCACATGTCACATGTGCATTGGTTCACATCATGTGACCATTTCTTTCCTCTCTTCCCCTATAAATATTAGTTGCCTTGGTCTTTTCTAATTTTTAACCTTCGAGAAATTTTTGCCTCCATAGCTAAGCATTTTGAGCTCAAACCCTATACACGACCAATTCAAGCAATTATGATAGTTTGAACTCTTTGACTGCTTCCATTTTCTTGCATCGGTTGTCTATTGTGATGGAAGAGAAGAATGTGATTCGTAGTGTTTATCCATATGAGAAACTTATAGTTTTTATGGTTCAAGAGGGATTGAGGGTGAATAATTTTTCAGATGCAATGAGAATCTTTATGGTTCAAGAGGGATTGAGGGTGAATAATTTTTCAGATGCAATGATAATACCAAATTTAACTTTGAAGCACTTGTGGAAAAAACCAAGGCATTTCTTATGGATGAATGGGAGACCTTCATGAGGATAGAAAATGAACAAGAAGTTATAATCTCTGGCAAAACTTACATCCACCTAATTATTTTTGGGAAGGATCCTTTGGATAGGGCCAGAATCACTAGAAAATTTAGGAAGATTTCCCCCTTTCGAGGCAGGATAGAACTTTGCCCAAAACATAAAAACAGTTGTTGTTTACTGCCCTTGAGCATAGGGTTTTTGATTCGGCTTGATCATATCTCCATTGAGAAGAATGAAGAAAAAGAACCATGATGAAGAGAAAGGGGCATCCATAGATGTTTCTTTTGATAAATATTCATAAAGTCAAGTTAAGGATATTGTTGAAGAGATTAACCTCCAAGCAGAAGAAGAAGAGGTTAGAAAATTTGATGTCACTACTTTCAGAGCAAAGACTACCATTAGAGAGCCAATGGAACATGTAAAAATCTCAAAGAAGTCACTCCTTCTCCTAAATCTCCCATATTACTTTATTTCTGGGAAGAACTTTGTTCCTCTATATTGCATTCAAGAGCTCTTCAATATTAGAGAAGACTATTGCCTTGATGATATAGCTGAATGAGAAGAAGTTGCAAGGAGGTTTATAAATGAGAAGGAAGAAAGTAAAGAGCCTGACTTATCCTTGTCAAATAATGAATTCAAAGACTCATCCAAAGCTTTTTCTTGTTGCTATGAAAGAGTACATTCAGAGAAGCCAACCCTTGTAGATGAAGCTTTTGTCCTGCGGAAAAAAGATCTAGGGATTTAGTCATTTGGACGAGAGGTAGCTGAGGACAAAGGAACAATAAGGATTGACAAAAAAGAATTGATTCAGGAGGAAGATGAGGTCAAGATACATCGAAATAAGAAAATTATAAGACACGACCGATTCAAGCGATTAGGCCCATCATAGAATTTCTGATGAGCCTATTCAATTGAATTGGTCGTGTCTAGAATTCTTCTTTTTTATGGTTTTTTAGCTTGTACCTTATGTAATATAAACCAATTTACATTTATTTTTATTGATAAGGATCATTTGGAAGACACAAACGATTCAAGCAATTAGGCCCATCTGAGACTTCCTAATGAGCCTATTTGCTTGAATGGGCCATGCCATCAATTTCTCAATTTCGAGTTATTTTCCTCATCAAATACCTAATTCCTCATATTCTTAGTGTGCACATCACAAAAGGGACAAATTTACCAGTTTTTGTAATGATAGTGATGATCTTTGAGACCCAACTGATTCAAGTGATTAGGCTTATTCGTTGTTTAGTTCAATTACTGAGTTTTTTGTTTAATCTTTATTAAAGGCCTTTATCTTTCAATATTAAGATATGTTGGCACAAAATTACCTTCATTTGTAATGATTCCGATGTGCGACCGATTCAAGCCATTAGGCCCGTCCAAGATTTCTTGATGAGCCTAGTTGCTTGAATTGGTTGTGTCCTACATTCATTTCAACAACTCTTTTTCTTACAACTTTAGTTGTGTCCCGAGTCATTCAAAGTTGTTTTGCTCTCTCTGATCTTACTTTGTCATTGTTTCCACAGTTATCTATATTGGATGGGAACAATTATCTTCGTAGGGGTAAGGGCAGAATGAAAGCTATAGAGAGTAAAGGAGAAGCAAAACTGGATATACATTCAGTCATTCACTATCTTCTAAAGTTGAATCCAAATTTATTATGTGTTGTACATAAACTGTATAGTGAGGACCCTGATTTTGCATTATTCTCTCTAAAGACTCTTTCAAAATATATGGGCTTTTCCTCACTACCCTTTAATGCATATAGGATTTTACTTCTTGAGAGGACACCAGCATTCAAGATTTTTGGCTATGCCCTAGGGCTCTATGCTTCTAGAGTTGGATATTTCCTCTGTTATTCAAGCTATGCAATGGCTGCAGAGGTCTCAGATGTACAAAGTATTGCTTGCTACAGGAGAAAGGAGGTCCTTAGATATAGAGGAGATTTTCCAAAGTTAAGCTCATTCAAAAGACTTAACGAAGAATAATGATACTTCACTTCAAAAATTTCATGAGTTTAGAAAGTGTATATACATCCATATGTAATTTTTGGCCAGAAGAATTTAAACGATATTCTAAATATTATAGCTTCAAACTGGAATGAAATCTCATTATTTTTTGTATTTAATCCATATGTCCTAAAGGAAATGACATCTGGTGATACTTCTTATTGACGTGATCTGTATCGTTTATCTGGTGATGATATCTAGCATGTCCTCGTTTGTAATTAACTTCTAAAGAACCAATCAAAAAGCTCTTTTAAAGCATTAATTTTTGTGACTCCTCCTTTTCTTGTGCATTTGAAGAGGTTTGGTCTTGCTTGATAATAGATTTTTCCATGCCTTGGGTGTTCCATGTGGCAAGTGTTTCCTTTTTTGCAAAGAATGGACCATGCAAAAGAAGAACATGTTGTAAAAACATAAAGATAAATATTATGAGATGTTTATTTTCAAAACAAACCAAATAAAACTAATGGTGAAGTAGATGATTTCTTTGAAACTCACCAATTAGCAAGTTATGTCTTTGGCACTCCATGCCTCTGTGATGGTTTCTATAAGCTCTGTGATTTCCCTTGTGAATGCAATCACATAGGTATCAAATGTCACTTGTTGCCTCATAATCTTCAGAAGTTTATCTAGTTTGAACCACACCTCCATTCCTTTTTCTTTTGCTATTTCTCGATTGCTTTTTACGTTTGTCGTAACCTTGCAAAATTGTTTGCAACAATTCCACATTGCATTTAGTTTTTTTTTATCGCTATTGCTGAAGAGTCTTCTTGCTTTTGCACCTCCCATTTACACATCCTATAATACATCACTTGTATTTTGTGAAAGCTTTGGATCTTTTCTTAGATGAAAATCACAACCATGAAATCCTATTTTTGAAAGTAGAGATTCACATTTTCTTATGCATTCATCTGCAAGAGCTGTAGGCTTGATGGAATATGCATAATCCAAATGAAGACATACCAACTTGTCAATGATGCTTAACTTTGCATGCAGTGTACATATGTGTACATTATGGGATCCCAAATCATGGAAGAAGATAATTAATTATGTAGATTAACATTTTTTTTGGAAGGAGCTTCCTCAGCCTAAATTCTATGTCACTCGAGCACAATGGTAAGTACCAACGTGAGGAGATCCACCTCATAAATGTCAATCCATGGAGACGTGGGGACTGGTATGAAGACCATGAACAAGTGAAGGCACAAGTGCATGAGTGAAAGCACACAAGCATGACACACATACACACACACATACACAAGGTAAGAGCAAAGAGTGGAACAATGGAAGGACTTTGATTACAAAAGAAATCTATTACAAGAGCTCAAATCTCTAACAAGCCAACCTAAAAAATGAGCTCTCTAGCTCTTTTTATAGTTTTTTGAGTGGTTTTGGCCCTGTCCAGACCTAGTGTCTAGCCTAGTCAGTTGTTGTATAATTTCATTCAGCTACGTTTAGTTGTCTGCTAGCATATGCTATAGGTAAATCTAGATTTCCTTCACCTATGGGTTGTGCTAGCACACATCCTATTGGATGATTGGAGGCATCTACTGTTGATATATTTAGGTAGTGATGTGTGTGAACACACTAGGACCGTCGGGGCACTTTTTTCCCTCTTTAGGAGGTTTTTTTCCCCCGGCTTATATATACGCCTATTGCCCTAATGGCCTACTTATCTTTGTACATTCTCTAGTAATACATTGTGTGTTTGTGCTCCAAGCTTCTTCTTCTTCCTTGTGCTATTCACGTGCTTCCACAGACGTCTATCTCCAACAATTGGTATCAGACTAGGTCATCGCTTCATCTAGGGCACCGTCGACACTCCTCCGTTTGCAGTCTCAGATTCGCACGAAATTTGGTGAGCATACTCAGCGTGTTTCTGAGATTAAAACGACTTTGTTCTGTGGTGCCGAAATCGCAATCTGAGCTCGTTTCGGCCTCCGAACGCACTATCGCAGTGCTTGTGCAAGCTATTTCATATTTTTGTGCCAAAGGTATAGACCAGTTTCTGTTCGCCAGTATAAGCATCTCAAAGTCTGCTACAGGTCTAGCAGAATTTGTCTGGGCAGTTCTGTTCAACTTTTTGAGATACAATCAATTTTTTGCATCAAGGTATTTTAGTCACCGGCCATGGTTGAAAGCAGTGATGTATTCCGTATGTTGGCTGTTGAGGATAAGTTGGATGGTACCAACTACCCGTTATGGGCTTATATGATGCGACATGTTTTGGTTGCAAAAGGATTGTGGAACATTATGCAGGGTGTTGAAAGACGTCCTGTTACACCTATAATGACAGGTACTGCAAATACATGTGCTGGAGCTGATGAAGATGGTGTCGAAGATGATATTCCGCAGATTCCTGTTCGTGCTGCTGTTTTTGTTGCATCGACTACAAAGCAGATTCGTTGGGATGGCAGAGATGCCCAGGCACATGCATTGATAGCTTTGTCTGTCAAACGTGCCATTATTCCTCATATTCACTCTTGCGGAACAGCTAGGGATGCTTGGGATACACTTACCACATTATACCAAGCTAGGAATGAGGCTCATGTTGCTTACCTCCGAAAACAGTTGGAGAGTGAGCACATGAATGAAGGTGATTTTATGGACAGTTTCCTAACGAAGATCAAAGATTTGAAGGAACAGTTGATTGTAGAATGATCATATCATAAAGAACTATCCAAAACTGGCTGCAAAAGAGGCAAAGAAAAAGGAGGTTGGAATGGTTGTTGCAGAAGCCTCTACACCAAAAACAAAGTCTGCTAATCTTGTGCAGGAAGAAGAATGGGCATTTACTACTGTTTGCAGTTTTGACCCATCTTCTCATGAGCAATGCATGTCTGCAGTGGACTTAGATGTTTAGTACTTTGACAGTGGGGCGACCAATCATATTACCTCACAACGTAGTTTCTTCTCTTCACTCGAGCCTACCCCTACAGGGAATACTGTCACATGCGCCAACAACTCCTCTTATCCTGTTATGGGAGTTGGTAAGATCATTCTGACTACTACTGATGGTAGTTCTTTCACCTTGTCAGATGCTTTCTCTGTGCCAGGGATCAAGAAGAATCTGTTATCAGTTTCTGCATTAGCCAAGATTAGCTTGGTTGTGAAATTTGTTGATGACAGGTGTACAGTTCATGATCTATCAAATGGCGATGTGATTATTGCTTCTGGCATTTTATGTCCTGGGCTGTATAAGCTCATAGACTATGAAAGATCTGTGAATGATTCAGCATGTGTAGTTCATGATTCTTAGGCTATGTCAGATGCAAAGCTTTGGCATGCACGCTTTGGTCATCTGAATTTTGCTAGTTTGCTACGCCTGCAAAAATCTGATATGGTGTCTTCTTTGCCCAAGCTTGAGGCACTTGGAAAAGATGGTTCAGTTCGCGCTACGCAGAAATTGCAGCTTGTACATAGTGATGTCTGTGGTCCTATGCAGACACCCTCTTTTGGGAATTACCTTTACTTCGTGACTTTCATTGATGATTTTTCCAGGCATGCATGGGTATATCCACTCAAAGCAAAGTCCGAAGTGTTCATGTGTTTTAAACAGTTTTTGGTTTTAGCTGAAAATTTGTCAGCATGTAAAATGGGCACCCTCCGTTCTCATCGAGGGGGGGAATATATGTCTTCTGATTTTAATGCATTTCTAGCTGAACGTGCGATAAAACACCAGTGTACAGTGCCGTATACACCTCAACAGAATGGAGTTGCTGAACGAAAGAATAGGTCACTCATGGAGATAGCAAGGTGCATGGTCAAGAGTCAGGCTTTACCACATAGTTTCTGGCTTGAGGTTGTCATGTGTGCAACATATGTACTGAACAGGTGTCCCACTAAAGCGCTGCAGTCTATCACTCCATATGAGGCTTGCCATGACCGCAAGCCATCTGTTGCTCATCTGCGTGTTTTTGGTTGTTTGGCATATGCATTAGTGCCTGAACAACATCGCAGAAAATTGGATGATAAGGTAGTAAAATGTATTTTTGTTGGGTACAGTTCTGAAAGTAAAGGCTATCGTCTGTATCATCCACAGACTAAACGCATTCTGGTTAGCTGTGATGTTGTCTTTGTGGAAGATGCTATTCAGCCATTGCTTTCATGTACTAAGGAGACATCTGTTAGCTCCAAAGACATGTATGATACTTTGATGCCTCTTTTTACAGGTGGACAGTCTAGTGTTGGTCCTAATGAGGCAACTTCTCAGCCTTTGCATGTTTCATATGATGATGCAGATCATTCTATTTCTGATGCAGATTTACACGATGCACTTCTTGATGAGAGAGCTGATATTGAGCAGGCAAAAACTATGCCAAAATGGCTGGTGCAGACTTTGCGTGACAACAAATTAGATGCACCTTTGTCATATCGTACTCGTTCAGGCTCTCATAGTGCCTCCTTTGCATCAGATTGCTATGCTATGGCTGCATCTAGTCTCTATGATGAGAATGAGCTTGTTTCTTTTGATGAAGCACAGAATTCAGAAAATTGGATGGCTGCTATGCAATCTGAATATGATGCTATAATGAAGAATGGTACATGATCTTTATGTGACTTGCCTCCTGGCAAGAAGGCCATTGGCACTAAGTGGGTATACAAGCTGAAGTGTAAACCTGATGGTACAGAGGCTTGTTGCAAAGGGTTATGCGCAGGAAAGAGGCATTGATTTTGATGAGACCTTTGCACCTACATGCCATATGACTACTGTTCGGAGCATTTGTGCACTTGCAGCCCATCATGGTTGGAATGTACATCAGTTGGACATTAAATCAGCATTTCTGAATGGTGACTTGCATGAAGAAGTGTATGTTTTTTAGCCCCGTGGCTTTGTGTCGAAAGGGCATGAAAACCAGGTGTGCAGGTTAAAGAAGGCATTATATGGTTTAAAGCAAGCACCACGTGCTTGGTATGAGAAGATACATGCCTATCTGGTTGCACATGGTTTTGAGAACAGTCCAACTGAAAGCACCTTATATGTTAAGCGTGCTAATGATGTGCTTCTGATCATTGTTGTCTATGTTGATGACATGCTGCTGACTGGTCCTATTGAGAAGCATATTACTGATTTCAAGGCTGATTTGCATGCCTCATTTGAGATGTCTGATTTGGGGCATTTGCATCACTATTTGGGCATTTAGTTTATGCAAGTTGATGGTGGAATGGCTTTGTGTCAAACGAAATATATTGACACATTATTGCAGCATTTTGGCCTTGAAGACTGTAAGCTTATTGCCACTCCTATGGAGACAGGTTTACGATTGAGTCTTCATGATGCTAGAGATGCATTTGATGTTTTTCTCTATTAGCAGGCTGTTGGATGCTTGATTTACTTATGCATTACTCAGCTAGATATTCAGTTTGCTGTCTCACAGATGAGGAGGTTTATGCATTGCCCATGAGTCACGCATTGGAAGGCGGTTAAGCGCATCTTTCGCTACTTGAGTGGTACTCGACTACTTGGGTTGTTTTATCCCAAGGAGGGATCACTACTGCCAGATTTGCATGCTTTTTTTGACTCAGATTGGGTTGGTTGTGTTGGATGTGATGGCTGGGTACAATCAGAAGATCAAGGTGGTGCTGCTAGACCTGCTTCACACCTGCCCTTTCTTTTCTTCAGATATGGTTAGGAGACTCCTTGAGCTTCCAAATGACACCAAGAAACTATATATGTGCTTTACAAAGTGATTGAGTAATGATCAAATCAAAACAGATAAGTTTGAACCTTCATAAGTCCAAAAACTTGCTATTTCTGTAATGACACCTGCTCAGTCCTAAGCTCAGTGTGTCCAGCACACTTGCAATTGGTCTAATTCCTTCTGGGAGTATTAAATTAGCTTAACAAGCTAACATTAGCAAGTTAAATCACTCCAAATTACAAACTATATACTAAGCATGATGTTTAGCAAAATCAGGGACACCCCCGACTTTTTAGGAAACACACAGAAATATACCAGTGATCACTTCGACAGCAATTTCTCCCAATTGGCTGAATAGATTGACTTGAAACTTTGTAGTGTTGTAGAATGCTTTGAGCTGGTTCCAATGAGCCCTTGATCATCAAATTTGGTTCAGTAGATCTTGAGATATGCTCTGTTGAAGTTTCCAGACTTGAAGGTAGTCACTCAGAGAAAACACAGAGTAAAAACTATGAGTATATGTATTGATACTAACAAATGTACATTCCCATTGGCATGTAGAATGATGCCCAATGGTACTCAGAGGTGTAGGCTAGGTAGTAGCTCTCACACACTCACAAATTAGCTTGGATTAGCCTCGGGAAGAGTGTCATTGAACCCGCGACTTTTTCATTGTCTTTTATAGATGTTTTGAAGGAATTTGAATTTCAAAATTCAAATGTAGGCTCCCTCAAATCTCTCAACTAATCACATGGAGATATTCTCTCCATTCATACCTTTCAAATTCCACGACTTTTGAAGGTGGGTGAGATTACAAGAAGTGAGTTAAGTCATATTGACTTTTACATTGGATAAAAGATAATAAAACATAGGCATGTGTTCCTATGGTCTTCCTTCAAGTGAGTTACTCCAAGAACTTTTGTAACATCTTCAAGATAGGTATCCCATGCTCTTCAAGGTACAAGACAAGGCCAAGTGTTAAGGCTTGTTTGCACCAACAGCTCCCCCTCAAGCCAAACACTTGCTTGAGTCTTCATCTTTAGTCTTCAATAATATCCTGCAATCCAATCATGGATTTAAACCTGCATAGCTTGCTCCCATCCAAAGCTTTTGTAAGCAAATCTGCACATTGAATATTAGTGGACACATATGATAATTGGACTTCTTTGCTAAGTAGTTTCTCCCTCACATAGTGGTAATGCACCTCTATGTGTTTTGTCCTAGCATGATACACAGGATTAGCAGCTAAATGAAGTGAACTTGTGTTATCACCAAATATGATAGGTGGCCTTGTGTATAGGCCCAATTCTGAATAGAGTAACTTCAACCATATTGATTCTTGAGTGGCATTGGCTAGCCCTCTGTACTCTGCCTCAGTAGATGATAGAGCCACTGTGGGTTGTTTTTTGGATGACCAAGAATTGGTTTATCACCTGCAAAGCATATGTAACCAGATGTACTCCTCCTGTCATCCTTGCAACCTGCCCAATCTGCATCTGAGTATACCTTGATATCAATATCTGATGAATATGGGTAATACAAACCATGATTTTGTGTTCCCTTTAGGTACTTTACTATCTTCTTGGCTGCCTCCAAATGTGGTACTCTTGGCTTATGCATAAATTGGCTAAGTACACTCACACCATATGAGATATCAATCCTAGTTAAGGTAGCATAATTGAGACTACCTACCAAACTTTGGTAACCTGTAATATCCTTGAGTTCTTCTCCTTCATGTGCACTGAGTTTGTGGTTGACCTCCATAGGAATGTTTGAGACTTTAGCTTCCTGCAAATTAAACTTCTTGACCATGTCCTGAATATACTTCTTCTGAGTAATGTATATACCTGAATTTGTGTAGACCAATTCAAGTCCTAGGAAGTACTTCAATAATCCAAGATCATTGATCTTGAATTCCTTCATCATTTGACCTTTGATGTGTCTAATTCCTTGAACATCATTTCCTGTAATAATGATGTCATCAACATAGACACACAAGTATATTACCTCTGAATTGTTCTTCTTTATAAACAATGAAGTATCTGCTTTACTCATCACAAATCCTTGATCCAAGAGATAGGTTGTCAACCTATAGTTCCATGCTCTAGGTGCCTGCTTCAATCCATACAGAGCTTTCTTCAATTTGCAAACATGATTTACCTTATTGGGATCCTCATAGCCAGGTGGTTGTGACATGTAGACCTCTTCAGATATCCATCCATTCAAGAATGCATTCTTCACATCCAATTGGTACATGTTCCAATTCTTGGATGCAGCTACACTCACCATAATTCTGATAGTTGGCATCTTTGCCACAGGAGAAAATGTCTCCTCATAATCAATACCTTGGGTTTGTGCAAAACCTTTGGCTACCAACCTAGCTTTGTACCTGCTTATTGAACCATCTGAGTTCCTTTTGAGTTTGTAGATCCATCTGGATCCTATCACCTTCATGGAGTCCTTCTTGGGTACCAAGTCCCAAGTATCACTCTCCTTGAGAGCCTCCATTTCTTCATTCATTGCTTCCTTCCATTCTGGTTTAGTAATAGCTTCCTCAAATGTACCTGGTTCTTCACTTAAGATATTCTTTGCAAGATATACAGAGTGCTTGGTTACAAGTGAAGTATCATATCCATACCTAATAGGTTTCTTCTTTTCCCTTGAAGATCTCCTCATAGCTTGAGTTGAGGATTCTGGATTGTCTTCAAGTTGCTTCATCTTCATCTTCCCTTTGGATTTCCAAGCTTTGAATTCTTCAATGTTGATGGTGTCTTCATCATCTGAACTTGTATCCTCATTCTGAGTTGGTTCTTGTCTGACAAGCTTTGGAAAGTCTTCTTCCATATCATAAGGTAAACTCACTTTCCTGCACTCATTATCATACCATGAATCATTTTCATCAAAGATGACATCTCTGCTTACCTTGAAGCCTTTGTTTGAGGGGTTATAGAACCTGTATCCTTTCTGATTCAAATCATAACCAATAAAGATACACTTTTCAGCCTTAGGGTCTAGCTTTCCCCTTACCTGTGAGGGAATATGCACATATGCAACACACCCAAAGATCTTGCAATGATCCAGAGATGGTCTCTTACCATGCCAAGCCTCATAGGGTGTCATTCCATCAAGTGTCTTTGATGGCAACCTGTTGATCAAGTATGTGGCAGTAGATACACTCTCTGCCCAAAGATAATTTGGTAGTTTCTTCTCATTAAGCATAGACCTAGCTGTCTCCACAATGAGTCTATTTCTTCTTTCAGCTACCCCATTTTGTTCAGGTGAGTACCTTGTGGTAATCTCCCTCTTGATGACTCTTTCCTGCAAGAAGTCTTCAAAGTCATTGGAGAAGTATTCTCCACCACCATCAGATCTTAACCTCTTCAATTGTCTACCTGTTTGATTCTCTACTAATGCAAGATACCTTTTGAAGCAATTAAATACTTCATCTTTATGTTTCATGAAGTACAAGACAGTCCATCTGCTATAATCATCTATAAAAGATACATAGTACCTTGACCCAGATATGGATGGCTCCTTGCTTGGTCCCCACACATCTGTATGCACCAATTCCAAGTAATCTTCATGCATAAATCCTTTCTTGGTGTATGGCAACCTGTGTGACTTACCAAATTGACAAGCCCCACACTTGTATATCATGTGTTGCTTGGATACATTAGGTATCCCAAGCACACATTGATCTCTGCTCATCTGCTTTATGGTTCTCTCTCCAATGTGACCCAATCTCTTGTGCCACATCTCCAATTCTGATAGGGTTTGGTCCCTATAGTTGTACAAGGCAATACTTTTAGTATCCTCAAGTTCAAAGGTAAATAGTCTACCTGACTTCTCTCCCTTGGCTATCCTTCTGAATCCATGTCTTGGATCCTCCACAAATGCACCATGTTGAGTGAACCTGACCTGTAGACCTTTTTCAACAATCTGACCTACACTCATCAGATTCTTGGTGATTGTTGGGACATACAATACTCTGCTTAGTAAATTTTGATTACCATCACTTGTTTTGACATTACCTACTTTAACCACTGAGTGTTTAGTGTCATCACCTGTCTGCACTTGGTGCTTGCCTTTAGGTTCTTCCAAATCAGAGAGTAAAGCAACATTCCCAGCTACATGGTTAGAGCAACCTGAGTCAATATAGAACAAATGATCATCATTGATACCTGATTTAGATGTCATGTTCATAATCAACAAGGAATCATCTTGATCCTCTGCATAATTGTTGTAATCCTTTCTGTTCCTGTATCCTCCTTGATAATTGCCATTGTGATTGTAGCTATTGTTGTAGTTATTGTTGTAATTATTGTTGTAGCCATGGTAGCCTTGAGATTGATTGAATCTGCCTCTGCCTTGGGAGTATCCTCCTCTTTGGTGACCTCTTCCTCTTTGGTTCTTGTAGTTTTTGTAGCATTCATCTGTAGTATGATTAGACAAGCCACAAATATTGCATGGAGATTGATTATAGGGTCTCCCCCTACCGGACTTACCTCCTCTGCCCCTACCTCTAGATGATCTACCTCTCCCTGCATAGTTTGCTTGGGAGGTGGATCCTTCTTCATCAACTTTCTTACTTTTACCCTTGTCTTTAGACTTCTTATCTGTATATAGGGCAGAGGGATTGTTACCTTTTGATTGCTCTCCATTCTTTGTGATCTTGGCTTCATGTGTAAAGAGTTGTCCAATCAGAGTTGTTAGATCAGGTGCTTGGATGTCCATGTACAAGTCCATTGCAGTGGTAAAGCTTTCCCACTTGTCATCTGCTTTGAGTCCATTGATCACTTGTCTGACTATTTGCTCTTCTTCAATCTCTTCTCCAACACTTGCAAGTTGATCTGCTATGTCTTTGACTTTGGTGACAAAATCTGAAACACATTGTTTTGATTGCTTCCTAAGAGTTGTAAACTCAATCCATAGCTGATTCTTTCTGGCCCTTGTGCTTGATGAGAAGTATGTTGACAAGGTCTCCCAAGTCTCTTGGGAAGTCTTACAGTTCCTAACATGAGGTAGAAGAAAATCAGAGATAGAGTTTAGAAGATATGACCTTGCCAAAGCATCTTTAGCACACCATTGATTAAGTCTCTCATGCTCATCCTTTGTAGGTAGGCCTCTGGTTTTGAATGAGGGCAACTCCTCATCTCCTGATATGTATCCATACAAGCTTCTTCCTTGTAGATAAGTCTTCATTCTTAATGACCATGCCTGGTAGTTATTCCTATCCAATTTGTCAATAAAGGAAGGGAAACCATCACCCATGATTACCTTGTTTGCTCTGATACCACTGTTGGATGTGATGGCTGGGTACAATCAGAAGATCAAGGTGGTGCTGCTAGACCTGCTTCACACCTGCCCTTTCTTTTCTTCAGATATGGTTAGGAGACTCCTTGAGCTTCCAAATGACACCAAGAAACTATATATGTGCTTTACAAAGTGATTGAGTAATGATCAAATCAAAACAGATAAGTTTGAACCTTCATAAATCCAAAAACTTGCTATTTCTGTAATGACACCTGCTCAGTCCTAAGCTCAGTGTGTCCAGCACACTTGCAATTGGTCTAATTCCTTCTGGGAGTATTAAATTAGCTTAACAATCTAACATTAGCAAGTTAAATCACTCCAAATTACAAACTATATACTAAGCATGATGTTTGGCAAAATCAGGGACACCCCCGACTTTTTAGGAAACACACAGAAATATACCAGTGATCACTTCGACAGCAATTTCTCCCAATTGGCTGAATAGATTGACTTGAAACTTTGTAGTGTTGTAGAATGCTTTGAGCTGGTTCCAATGAGCCCTTGATCATCAAATTTGGTTCAGTAGATCTTGAGATATGCTCTGTTGAAGTTGCCAGACTTGAAGGTAGTCACTCAGAGAAAACACAGAGTAAAAACTATGAGTATATGTATTGATACTAACAAATGTACATTCCCATTGGCATGTAGAATGATGCCCAATGGTACTCAGAGGTGTAGGCTAGGTAGTAGCTCTCACACACTCACAAATTAGCTTGGATTAGCCTCGGGAAGAGTGTCATTGAACCCGCGACTTTTTCATTGTCTTTTATAGATGTTTTGAAGGAATTTGAATTTCAAAATTCAAATGTAGGCTCCCTCAAATCTCTCAACTAATCACATGGAGATATTCTCTCCATTCATACCTTTCAAATTCCACGACTTTTGAAGGTGGGTGAGATTACAAGAAGTGAGTTAAGTCATATTGACTTTTACATTGGATAAAAGATAATAAAACATAGGCATGTGTTCCTATGGTCTTCCTTCAAGTGAGTTACTCCAAGAACTTTTGTAACATCTTCAAGATAGGTATCCCATGCTCTTCAAGGTACAAGACAAGGCCAAGTGTTAAGGCTTGTTTGCACCAACAGGTTGCTATGAAACTCGTGTGTCCACCAGTGGTTTTTGCTTCATGCTTGGTAGCTCATGTATCATGTATATCTTGGTTGAGCAAGAAGCAGCCTACTGTGGCCACTTCCAGTTGTGAGGCTGAGTATAGGGCAACTTTCACAGCGACTGTTGAGTGTGTGTGGCTTAGACGCCTTATGGCTGATTTGGGTGTTGGCCAGTCTTCTGCCACCACCATCTTCACTGACAGTCAGAGCGCATTGGCAGTTGCGAGGAACCCTGTGTTCCATGCTCGCACTAAGCACATTGAGGTGCATTATCACTATGTCAGGGAGAGGTTCTCTGCTGGGGAGATCAGCTTGGCATATGTGCCCACATAGGAGAACATTGCAGACCTTTTCACGAAGGCTCTGCCTAGGGAGAAGTTTGAAGCTTTCCGCAAAGCTTTGGGCTTACTTCCTTTTGTGGAGTGATTTCCACATAGCTTGGCACTTCCTTATACATGAGTGCCAGCTCCTTGTTCACTGCATCACTCCCAGGGGGTATTTGTTGATATATTTAGGTAGTGATGTGTGTGAACACACTAGGACCGCCGGGGCACTTTTTTCCCTCTTTAGGAGGTTTTTTCCCCCGGCTTGTATATATGCCTATTGCCCCGATGAGCTACTTATCTTTGTACATTCTCTAGTAATACATTGTGTGTTTGTGCTCCAAGCTTCTTCTTCTTCCTTGTGTTGTTCACGTGCTTCCGTAGACGTCTATCTCCAACATCTACATGGACATGGAATGGCTAATTCCAATCAGGAGTGGCCAGTATTGGTGCTATGCACAAACGTCTCTTCAACTCATTGAAGGAATTTTCACATTCGTCGTTCCACTCAAAATTTGTCAACAAGGCATAAAGAGGTTTAGCCATGATTGCATACATGTGGATAAACCTACAGTAATATCCACATTGGCCCATAAAAGCTTGTAGCTCATTAACGTTCCTTGGCCTCGACAACTCTGCTATGGCTCTTACTTTGTCCTCATCTATTGATATTCCATTCTTAGAAACAATATGAGCTAAGATTTTACCTTGACGAACCATGAACACACACTTTTCTAGGTTCAGACACACTCGATATTCTCTACACTTGTTGAAGATGTGTCTGAGCTCAGGGATGTGGAGTCTTCTTTCTTGGGAATGAGCACATAAATCATCCACATATACTTCTAAGCTCTTTCGCAAGAACTCTTTGAAGACATGACACATGAGCCTTTGAAATGTTGCAGGTGCATTGGTGAGCCCAAATGGCATCACACAAAATGCAAATATTCCCCACTCCATGGCAAAGGCTGTTTTGTGTTGATCTTATGGGGCAATGGCTACTTGGTTGTAGCCTGAAAATTCATCAAGGAAGCTATGAACTTCCTTGCCTACTCTGCGCTCCAATAAATTTTCTGTGATTGGAAGCGGATAGCTATCTCTTATTGTAGCGGCATTAAGTTTTTTAAGGTTAATACACACTCGCATCTTTCCATTCTTCCTGGGCACCACTATAATGGGGGACACCCATTCCGTACGCTCAATCTCATAGATAAATCCAGCTTCAATCAACCTGTCAATTTCTTCTTTTATTTTTGCCACATAAGTGTCATTATATGTGTAGGGCTTCTGTTTGGTGGGCTTGGCGTCAGCTATCATGGGTTTCGTATGAGAGCATATTTTCGAATCTACTCCTTTCAAGTCTCTATAGCTCCATGCAAACACGTCCCTATATTCCCTTAATAAATCTACTAGCTCTGCTTCTTCTTCTACTCTTAGGTCTTCTCCTTTGTATGTACATCACTCTTTGTTCCCTTCAATGGTTACAACAATTTTCTTGGTCTTTTCTTTATTATCATATGCTTCTCTTGTGATGGCCTCCCTCTTAGGCATTTGTACCAAGATTTTCTGGTCTTCAACTTCATATTTCTTGAAATTCTCTAGTACCTCAAACAATGATTCCTCCTCTTCTTGTTTTGCTGCTTTTCTTTTCTTTTTCTTTTGACCACCCTCACTTCCATCCTTTGAATTTACAATTTTAATGCTTGTGAGAGCTTCTTCTTCTCTTTGGGTAAATACTCCTACATCTTCGAAATAATGCTTCTTTGAGTTAAAGAAACTATCCATCACAATGGACTCTAGATCATCAACATTCTCTTCTTCTTATATGACATCACTAGGGTCACATTCTTCTAGCAAGGGTTGACACATGAACACTGAAATATCATAACCCATGAAAATTCCAACGAGCCATAGGGTGACACATGGAGGTAAGACACTTCTACAAGGACAAGGGCAAATACCAACGGAGGAGGAAAGAGAGCAAAGTCAACAACCACATCAACAACAAAATGTGCAAGATGAAGCTGGGCCCTCACATCGTGTACATCGGAGAAAAAAAAACTATCAACCACGACGTCGACCTCAATGCCAGCCAAACATACCTCCCAACACAAGAGCTCCACAAAGACGAAGGAAGCATAAAACATATGGTAGAGATGCAATGGTCTAGTTATTAAGAGGTTATACCCTACAGGTAATCATTGTATGCATAAAAGGTATGGATGAGATCTTTATCTAGTTAAAGCTAAGTTTATACCCTACTAGTAATCTTTGGTTCTGATTGTACGAAAACCAAGTGAAAATCTAGAATTACATGCTTTCCTATGTTTTGTAGCACCTAAAAACACTAGATAAGGCCAAAAAAGCCCCAGCCACAGAAACGCGGGAAACACCCTGCAAAAATTTGCAGGGCTGTTTCTCGCGTTTCTGTGGCTGGGGCTTTTTTGGCCTTTTTTATGCATATAATTATACAAAGGACCAAAGGACAATACAAAGACCCCCAGTTAGATACAATTTGTGGAGAGAAGATAAGTTCACTTTTTTAGCACATTCATATACAGAACTAGACAAATGATGAAAAAAAAGGTTTGTATTATCAAGACATTACATCATTTCTCAGCTGCCTTCAATTTCTCTACAAATTTCTTTCTCCTTTGTAGAGATTGAGGCAGCTGGTAAGTCAATACAGATCTTGATATTACATGGGGGTCTTGCATTCCAAGACCCATGGTGATACCTATTTGCCCTAATACTTTTCCTCTAAAATTAAGTCCTAATGTAGTTACAACTAAGGATTTCCTAACCAAAATGACACAATTAGTGCCTTGGGTAATTGTACATAAACACAAAATCTTGCTAAGGGCCTTCAAGCGCCAAGTCATGAAGTGCCCATCCGGACTGTAGTCTTTGTGTATGATAACAAAATCATCCTTTGGAAACTTTCCGATTTAGTTTGCCAAGGATGCACCACTCCCACGAGAAGCTCGATCCCCACCAGACCTTGCTGCGAACTTGTCGAGCTCAATTCCTTCCTATTAAGAACAAATGAGAATTCAAGCTCTTACAATGTTAACTTAAATTATCGATTTATTTAGTTCAATTACCACTTACATCATGAAGCTTGTCTTCTTCCTCCCCTCTTCCAGGGGCATCAAGATCAATGCTAGAGTGGGCCATGCCACTCTGCTCTGCTACAGGGGATGTAGGAATTTTTTGCTTCAATATCCTCTCCCGTGCTGCACTGAACTCCTCCTCCGTAGTAGAATTGTTGTCATCATTTAAAATATCAGCACACACCATTGCTATGGTGTGTGCCACATAATCCCCAAGTGGGATGGACTTCTTTTCAAGTATGTCAGATGTGTTGTCAAGTGGAACATCTAACATTGTGGAGAAAATACTCAAGCATTCATCTAGACGTAGACCGAATGCCTTCTCAATGTGATGAAGTAAAATAAATTCCTCTCCATCCACAACGATGCTGGAGAGATATTCAAGTTCCACCTCTGGTAATGTGGGCTCAGAGGGGTTGAGATTTGAAGGGGGGGCCTCCTCCATGCTTGATTGCGCACGTAGTTTATCCTCAACACCACCAGGAAATTCTTGGTGGATTGAAATGCTTTCTTTGGCAAAATTTATGGCCTCTAGTTGAGGCTCGTTCTTCTCCTTAACAAAACCCCTAGTGACAAGGTTGGGGAGCTCAACAGGTGTAGGTTCGGGCTCCTCATTAATAATGAAATATGTTGTTGCAATGTAGGATAGCTACTTTGTACCCATACTCTTCTTTTTGTTAAGTTTTTTTACTAATGGCACAGAGTCATCTAGTAAGTGCCCTGCAGTTTCAGCAATTGCCATGAAGCGCTTAAGGTGCTTCATGAAGGCTTCATCACCTCTGTGTATGTAGAGTAGAAGGTCACATGGAACCCATTTACCCTCATAAGGCGGTATTTCTATAGAGAAACGCAAGATGTAGTACTCAAGGAACTCTATGATTTCCTTGAGCACATCAGAGTTCATTTGAATTGTTTTGTCTAGATCAGGGACTCTAGACAGTAGGTCATACAAGTGGTTTTGACCTTTGAACTCAGTTGATTCCAAGAACTCATTGAAGAGTTCACGTGGATGTTTGGGTTGCAGGGTACTGGAGGATGCGGCAGCCATTGCGCGTGATGCTAGCTTGTGCGCATACTCTGCAAGTGATTGTAGCTCTTCCTGGTTGCAAAAGTGAGAAATGAGAGAATAAGTGTTGCTTTTATAGTAGTTTCAAAATTTTAAAGTGAGTGGGACCCATTTTAAAACTAAAATTGATACCTTCAAATAAAACAATCATGCACAGAACTCTCAGAAAAAAAACTTTTGCTCATAAAAAGATTGAACAGAATCATTAACCAGAATAAGATACACGACAACACAATAGAAAAAATAAATTCTCAGAACTTTAAAATTATAATAAATTGCCATTGGAAAAACCAAAGATTTGGCAAATTGTACATCATATTGAGTTACAGACATAGGATTATAAATGGAACATAGGTTGTGTGTACACTGTAGCACTCAAATAGCTCTTAAGCTTTGACAATGAAAGCTGAGTTCCATCCACACTCCATTCAAGGAGGACTTTAATTTTATCCTCCAACCTCTTACCAATCTGCAGACAAATAGAAAACTTTAAATGAACATATTTGAGTGTAAGAATTTGTATAAACAAAAGAAGAAATACCATATGCTACTTACCTTATGCCCTTGTATTCTGAACTTTGATTGATCCATATCCTCAAATCCCATGATTACTACATGTTCTCTCACGTTGGCAAGAGTCCAATGACGATTTACTAAAATAACTTCCATTTCGTTGTTGGGTAGATTTACCTTAATTTCAAATGAAATTAAAACACCTTCAGAACTTTGTAATGGTATCCATTCACCAAGTTTACACATCCAACAATCATAATAGAATCTAATGTACAATGAAGTCGATGTTTCAAGTATCGAAATCCTATGCCTGTTGCACCAATTTTACAAATGTATCTATCCCCTTTGGTGCATCCTTCTACAAGTCCCCAATTTTCACCTAGCAAACCCTCTACCTGCTCATACGTGATATCTTTTAACATGAACATTGTTGAAGTCTCTAGAATTGTGAATATCTAAAATAAATGTACAAAACAATGAGCAGGAACACACCAATGTAATCCTATAGATCTTGAAACTCTTGTAAATTTCAAAGAGTTGTGTATGTCCATCACCATCTTATGCTTCAAAGATGTTAATGTCCATACATCAGGTTGCGGCCACTCGAGCTTTAAGAGAGAATCTACCTTAATCATCTCTAACTTGCTAAAATCATTTGATGAAGAGGGTACAACATACGTATGTATGTAAAAGAAAACTCTCTCATGTAATAGCTGAGCAGGATGGGCTTGTGGAAAGACTATCGACCCAACATGTGCATGCAATGCTTGGAAAGTACCTGTAAGACTATGAAGTGGTTGTTCTTCCACCAAGGTAGAAGGAAATATGTCTACAACAAAAAACTACACAACTTAGCTAGGTATATTATGAAATTTGGACAAAAGTCAATGAGTAATACTTATAGTTGATAGGATATCTCATTTTGTTTGAGTTTTCCAATTTCATGGTTGACATTGTGAACACATGCTGTACAATGGCAACAATTTCACCATTTTTGAGCTTTTTGAAGCCTAGTAACTTCCCTTTCCAATGAAGATCCAAGTTTCCACGATCTCTCACATGGTGAGGACCAACACCAGAGGGTTGCATGTACACCCATGCACCTTTGCAGAACTCCTATCCTAACCAAATTCCTTCTGGAGCCTTGATATTGTGACATTTTATTGCGATGACCTCATCTTTTGTACGTCTATGAGATTTAGGTTTCTCCATTGGAGATCAGGCTATGGAAGTGACAATAGGACTTCAAAGAAGATGATGCACAGAGAAAGAAATGGAGATGCAGGAGCTGCAATGGTGTGCTAGGGAGAGAAAGTGGTGGAAAGAGATGACTTTTTGGGACCTGGGTATGAAAATGTGAGGTTTTGGAGGGAGAAAGTTGCATTTTGAGTTATTTTTGAAAAAGTCACTTTTTTCACTTCAGTTCATGCACGGATTTTGATTTAGAACCCAAAAATAGCACTTTTGATCCTAAAAAGTGGTTGGGGGACCATTAAATGGTGTTATGATGAGTTTTATAACTTTTTGAAAATTTTGAATTTTTGGGCCCAGGTAAGTTACGAGATTCCTTTCTCTCTCTAGAGGTAAAACCTGAACATAGGGGAATCCTGTCCCCTCATCCCCCTTCAGCCTAGTGATTTATAGGCTATAGACTGTGTCCATCACCCTCCTCTCATTGGTCCATCACTAATCACTCCTTAATCCAAAAGGCCCATGCAGGGTTCATTTTTTTCCCTAATGTTCTATTGCAAGAAGACCAGTCTAGGCAGAACAGGTCCATTATGTATGTCGCGGATCAAGCTTTCTTGGCTAGTTAGAAGGGGAAAGGTAAATGGAGCTCTTCTTGTAGTAAGAAAAAATATGCTAATTCTGCACAATCGAAGAAGGAAGACAGAGAAGAGAAAATAGAAAAGCAAAAACTGTTTTGCAAATACTATAAAGGAAATGATCATGTAATAAAGAGATGCCAAAAACTAGCTGCTAAAGAGGCAATGAAGAAAGAGGTTGGAATGGTTGTTACTGAGGCCTCTCCACCCAAAACAGAGTCTACTAATCTTGTGCAGAATGAAGAGTGGGCATTTACCACTGTTTGCAGCTATGAACCATCTTCTCATGAACAGTGTATGTCTGTAGTAGACTCAGAACTTTGATAGTGGGGCGACCAAACATATTACCTCACAACATAGTTTCTTCACTTTACTCGAGCCCGCCCCTGCAGGGAATACTATCACATGCGCCAATAACTCCTCTTATCCGGTTATGGGAGTTGGGAAGATCATTCTAACTACTGCTGATGGTAGTTCTTTTACATTATCATATGCTTTATTTGTGCCAAGGATCAATAAAAATATGTTATTAGTTTTAGCATTAGTCAAGATTGGCTTGGTTGTGAAATTTATTGATGATAAATGTACAATTCATGATTTGTCAAATGATGATATCATTATTGCTTCTAGCATTTTATGTCATGGACTATATAAGCTCATAGGCTAAAAAAAATCCGTGAATGATTCAACATGTGCAGTACATGATTCTCAAGCCTTGTCCGATGCAAACTTTGACATGCATGCTTGGTCATCTAAATTTTGCTAGTTTGCTATGCCTGCAAAAATCTAAAATGGTGTCCTCTCTTCCCAAACTTGAGGGACCTAGTAAACATGTTTGTGAAGGATGTATTTTGGGCAAAATACAGCCTTCCTTGTTCCCAAAAGATGGTTCAATTCGAGCTACTCGAAAACTGCAGCTTGTTCAGAGTGATGTCTATGGTCCTATGGAGAGACCCTCTTGAATTTCATTGATTATTTTTCCAGGCACACATGGATATATCCATTGAAAGCAAAGTGCGAAGTGTTTATGTGCTTCAAACAGTTTCTGGTTTTAGCTGAAAAATTTTCAACATGTAAAAATGGGCACCCTTCATTCTGATCGAGGGGAGGAATATATGTCTTTTGACTTTAATGCATTTCTGACTGAACATGGGATAAAAAATCAGTGTATAGTGCCCTATACACCTCAATAGTTGGAGTTGTTGAACGAAAGAACAAGCCACTCATGGCTATGGCGAGGTGTATGGTCAAGAGTCAGGCTTTACCACATAGTTTCTAGCTCGAGGCTGTTATGTGTGCACCATATGTACTTAATAGGTGTCCCACTAAAGCATTGCATTCTACACTCGATATGAGGCTTGGCATGGTCATAAGCCATCTTTCGCTCACCTATGTGTTTTTGGTTGTTTGACATATGCATTGGTGCCTGAACAACAACACAAGAAATTGGATGATAAAGCAGTGAAATGTATTTTTGTTGGGTACAATTTTGATAGCAAAGGCTATCATCTGTATCATCCACAAAGTAAACACATTTTGGTTAGCCATGATTTTATTTTTGTGGAAGTTGCTATCTAGCCATTACTTTCATGTACTAAGGAGACATTTGTTAGCTCCAAAGACATGTATGATACTTTGCTACCTCCTTTTATGGGTCCTAATGAGGAAACTTCTCAACCTTTATAGGTTTCATGTACTAGTGATGGTCCTAACGAGGCAACTTGTCAACCTTTATAGGTTTCATGTGATGATGCAGATATGATGCACTTGTTGATGAGAGAGCTAATATTGAGGAGGCAAAAACTATCCCAAAATTGTTGGTGCAGACTTTGCGTGACAAAAAATTAGATGCACCTCTATCATATTGTACTCGTTCAAGCTCTCATATTGCTTCTTTTGCATCAGATTTCTATGCTATGGCTGCCTCTAGTCTCTATGATGAGAATGATCCTATTTTGTTTGATGAAGCACAAAATTCTTAAAATTGGATGTTTGCTATGCAGGAAAAATGTACCTCGGCTTTATGTGACTTGCCTCTTGGCAAGAAGGCCATTCACACTAAGTGGGTATACAAGCTGAAGTATAAGCCTTATGGCACAGTTGACCGGTATAAATCTAGGCTTGTTGCAAATGCTTATGCTCTAGAAAGAGGCATTGATTTTGATGAGAACTTTGCTCCTATGTGTCGAATGACTGCTGTTTGTAGCATCTATGCACTTGTAGCTCATCATGGTCGGAATCTACATCAGTTGGATATCAAAAGTGCATTTCTAAATGAAGACTTGCATGAAGAAGTGTATGTTTTTTAGCCCCGTGGCTTGTGTAGAAAGGACATGAAAACCAAGTGTGTAGGTTGAAGAAGGCACTATATGGTTTAAAGCAAGCACCACAGGCTTCGTATGAAAAAATACATGCCTATCTAGTAGCACATGGTTTTGAGAACTCCAACTAAAAGCATCTTATATGTTAAGCATGCTAATGATGTGCTTCTGATTGTTAAGTATGTTTATGACATGCTGCTCACTTGACCTCATTTTAAGCCTGATTTGCATGCCTCATTTGAGATTTCTAATTTGGGGCATTTGCATCATTATTTGGGCATTCATTTTATGCAACTTGATGGCAGAATAACTTTGTGCCAAACAAAATATATTGACCCATTATTGCAGCGTTTTGGCCTTGAAGACAGTAAAGCTATTGCCACTTCTATGGAGACACGTTTACGATTGAGTCTTCATGATGCTGGAGATGCATTTGATGTTGTTCCCTATCAGCACATTCTTGGATGCTTGATTTAGTTATGCATTACTCGACCGGATATTCAATTCTTTGTCTCATAGATGATCAGGTTTATGCATTGCCCAGGTGTCAAGCATTGGCAAGCGGTTAAGCACATCTTTTTGCTACTTGAGTGGTACCCGACTACTTGGATTGTTTTATCCCAAGGCGGGATCACAATCGCTACATTTACATGCTTTTTCTTACTCTAACTGGGATGGTTGCTATGACACTCGTGTGTCCATCAGTGGTTTTTGCGTCATGCTTTGCAGATCATGCATATCTTGCTTGAGCAAGAAGTAGCCTACTGTGGCCACTTCTAGTTGTGAGGTTGAGTATAGGGAAGCTTTCATAGGGACTGTTGAGTGTGTGTGGTGTTGGAGTTAGACATCTACAGAAGCGCGTGAGTAACACAAGGAAGAAGAAGAAGCTTGGAGCTCAACACACAAAGCTGAATGTATTACCAATAGAATGTACAAAGATAAGTATCCCATAGGACAATAGGCGTATATACAAGCCGGGGGAAAAAACCTCCCAAAGAGGGAAAAAAGTGCCTCGATGGTCCTAGAGTGTTCACAAAAATCACTACCTAAATATATCAACGAATCCCCCCTAGGAGTGATGCGGTGAACAAGGAGGTGGCACTCATGTATAAGGAAGTTCCAAGCTATGTGGAATCAATCCACAAAAGGAAGTAAGCCCAAAGCTTTACAGGAAGCTTCAAACTTCTCCCTAGGTAGAGCTTTCGTAAAAAGGTCTACAATGTTCTCCTGCATGGGCACATATGCCAAGCTGATCTCCCCAACAGAGAACCTCTCCCTGACATAATCATAATGCACCTCAATGTGCTTAGTGCGAGCATGGAACACATGGTTCCTCACAACTGCCAATGCATTCTGATTGTCAGCGAAGATGGTGGTGGTAGAAGAGTGACCAACACCCAAATCATCCATAAGGCATGTGATCCACACACACTCAAATGTCGCTGTGAAAGCTTCCCTATACTCAGCCTCACAACTGGAAGTGGCCACAGTAGGCTACTTCTTGCTCAACCAAGATATACATGAGCTATCAAGCATGAAGCAAAAGCCACTGGTGTCCGAGTGTCATAGTAACCACCACAATCACTGTAAAAAAAAGCATCCAAATCTAGCAATAGTGATCCCCCCTTGGGATAAAACAATCCAAGTAGTCAGGTACCACTTAAGTAGCGAAAGATGCACAACCACGTGCCAATGCTTGACACCTTGGCAATGCATAAACCTGCTCATCTGTGAGACAACAAACAGAATATCTGGTCGAGTAATGCATAAGTAAATCAAGCATCCAATAGCCTACTAGTAGAGAACAACATCAAATGCATCTCCAACATCATGAAGATTCAATCATAAACCTGTCTCCATAGGAGTGGCAATAGGCTTATAGTCTTCAAGGCCAAAATGCTGCAATAATGTGTCAATATATTTCATTTGACACAAATCCATTCCACCATCAACTTGCATAAGGTCAATGCCCAAATAGTGATGGAAATGCCCCAAATGAGACATCTCAAATGAGGCATGCAGATCAGCCTTAAAATCAGCAATATGCATGTCATGAGGACTAGTGAGAAGCATGTCATCAACATACACCACAATGATTAGAAGCACATCATTAGCACACTTAACATATAAGGTGCTTTTAGTTGGACTATTCTCAAAACCATGTGCAATGAGATAGGCATGTATCTTTTCATACCAAGCATGTGGTGCTTGCTTTAAACCATATAATGCATTCTTTAACCTGCACACTTGGTTTTGATGCCCTTTGTGCACAAAGCCACGAGGCTAAAAAACATACACTTCTTCATGCAAGTCACCATTCAAAAATGCTGTTTTAATGTCCAATTGATGTACATTCCAACCATGATGAGCTGCAAGTGCACAGATGCTACGAACAATAGTAATTCAGCAAGTAGGAGCAAAGGTTTTATCAAAATCAATGCCTCTTTCATGCACATAACCCTTTGCACCAAGCCTAGCTTTATACCTATCAACTGTTCCATCATGTTTACACTTCAGCTTGTATACCCACTTAGTGCCAATGGCCTTCTTTCCAGGAGGCAAGTCACATAAAGTCCAGGTATCAGGTTTCATGATAGCCTCATATTCAGATTGCATTGCAAGCATCCAATGTTCATAGTTTTATGCTTCATCAAACAAAACCGATTCAGTCTCATCATAGAGACTAGAGGCAGCCATAGCATAGCAATCTGATGCAGAAAAGGCACTATGAGAGCCTGATCGAGTATGATATGACAGAGGTGCATCTAATTTGCTGTCACACAAGGTCTGCACCATCCGTTTTGGCATAGTTTTTGCCTCCTCAATATCAACTCTCGCATCAACAAGTGCATCATGTAAATCTACATAAAAAATGGAATGATTTGCATCATCATATGAAACCTGCAAAGGCTGAGAAGTTGCCTCATTAGGACAAACACTAGACTGTCTACCTGTAAAAAGAGGCAGCAAAGTATCATACATGTCTTTGGAGCTAAATGATGTCTCGTTAGTACATGAAAGCAATGGCTGAATAGCATCTTCCACAAAAATAACATCATGGCTAACCAAAATGCGTTTAGTCTACATATGGTAGCCTTTACTTTTAGAACTATACCGAACAAAAATACATTTTACTCCTTTTTATCCAATTTTCTGCGATGTTATTCAGGCATTAATGCATATGCCACCAAAAACACACAGATGAGCAACAGATGGCTTGCGACCATGCCAAACCTCATATGGAGTGATAGACTACAACGCTTTAGTGGGACACCTATTTAGTACATATGTTGCACACATAATAGCCTCAAGCGAGAAACTATGTGGTAAAGGCTCACTCTTGACCATACACCTCGTCATCTTTGTGAAGAGATGGATAGGTATGTGCTTGAAGATGAAGAGGTGTTGCAAAATCCTTGATCTACACCAGCCAATTGAACTCCAGGAGTATATGGTGGGCCCTTTTAGCTTGCCAATGGATGTATTAGACACCCTATGTACCTTGGAAGATCACTCTAAAAAAGATAGATCAAAACAGATAAGTTGGAGTTAGCTCAGAGGTGAAAAACTTGCTATTTTGGTTCATACACCTATCCACTGTTTTGCATAATTCTCTGAGCACAGCAACAGTTAGCTTAATTCCTCTTGGGGAAGTCTAGTTAACTTAAAGAACTAACTTTTAAGAGTAATTTCATAAAAAATAATAAACCACACACTGAGAATGAGTTTTAACAAGTGATGACATCATCCCAATTTTCACGGGCTGCTACAGTTTGAGACTAGTGAGCAGAAAAATGCACATAACGCAAAACGTAGGAATCCAATGATTATGCAAATTTGTATGCTTATACTAGACAGTAAGCGAAATCCAACAAGCTTTCAATAATTGAATTTGAATAAGTAACCACTGAGAAATGGCTCTGACAAGGTGAGTGAAAAAGTCGGGTACCTGACAGAGAAGTGAAGATGAACAGATACTATTGACTTCAACTGAACATAACTGAAGATTGCAACATCCAAATGACATGAAAATTTATCATCATATAGTAGACTTATAGAGCTAACGTTACCAAGTTAAATCACTGAAAATGATGCACCAAGCTCAGAGAAAACATCTCTGCAATCTGACTGAGAAAACTGAGAGATATGGCAGTGAGTACTACACTTCACAAGAACATGGAAATATGAACCCAAATGATAATGAAAATGAAAATATATTGCTTGTACAATATAATGAATTACTGATACATATGTGTGCCTTGTAATCACACCTTGATATGGCATAAAGCGCAGCTCTTGGAGGTCTTCACATAGGTCTCTCTAACCACGACTAAAACTGCCATCTATTTATAGTTGAGTTTGGGAGGCTAACTTCCCTCAATCACTCTCCAATCAATCAGTGATTGATTTGATTCTCTACCTACCACAAATCACAAATTCGTGGCTCCTCTTTCCCTTTTTGATCATGTGGATGCAACCACTCAAGATTCTCTTACTTTTACATTAAGTAAACTCTTCAAAAGTTACAAGAGGTAGTTCACAAGTGAACTTTACATAGTCTTCATTTTAAAGCTTCTTTTATGACTTTGTGGGACTCAAGCCAATACTTAGGCTTGTCATAGACTTGCTCCAACAGCTCCCCCTCAAGCCAAGTATGGTTGAGGTCTTCAATCTTCCAAGATTACCTGCAAACCAATCATAGCCTTGAATTTGTAAAGCTTTGTACCATCCAATGCTTTGGTTAGAATATCTGCACATTGTTGATGAGTGGACACATATGATATTTGAATCTCTTTGCTTAGAACCTTCTCTCGTACATAGTGATAATGAACTTCAATATGTTTAGTCCTTGCATGAAAAATAGGATTAGCAGCTAAGTGAATAGAACTCATATTGTCACCAAAAATAGTTGGAGCTCCAAACTCCAATCCAAGATCTTTGAATAATGTCTTCATCCACATAGCTTCTTGTGTAGCTATGGCAAGACCTCTATATTCAGCTTCAGTAGAAGAGAGAGCAACTATGGGTTGCTTCTTGGATGACCATGAAATAAGCTTTGAACCTGCAAAGGTAAGATAACCTGAAGTGCTCCTTCTATCTTCCTTGGAGCCAGCCCAATCTGCATCAGAAAATAGCTTCAAATCTAAATCAGATACATAAGGATAATAAAGTCCTTCATTTATGGTTCCATTGAGATACTTGAGAATCCTTTTGGTAGCATCCATATGTGGTTTCATTTGTGTGTGCATAAATTGACTTAGCACACTCACACTGTAACATATATCTACTCTTGTCAATGTGGCATAGTTGAGACTACCCACTAGACTTTGATATGATGTGATGTCCTCTATGAGTTCACCTTCATGTGAGCTCAATTTGTGATTGACCTCCATTGGAGTACCTGCAATCTTACAATCTTGCATCTTGAATTTTGCCAACATGTCCTTAATGTACTTTCTTTGAGTGAGAAACAAACCATGATCTTTGTAGACAACTTCCAAACCTAGGAAGTAGGTAAGTGAACCCAAATCACTTATCTTGAACTCTTCTGTCATTTGATCTTTGATCTTCTTCATACCATCTGCATCATTTCCTGTCAATATAATATCATCTACATATACACATAAGTAGATGACCTTAGAATTACTCTTTTTAATAAAGAGTGAAGGGTCTGCCTTGCTTGCTTGAAAGCCTTTGTCCTGCAAGAATGAAACAAGCCTAAAATTCCAAGCTCTTGGGGCTTGCTTGAGACCATACAATGCTTTGTTAAGTTTACACACATAATCAGGATAAACTTGATTCTCAAAACCAGGTGGTTGTGCCATATATACCTCTTCTATTATCCAACCATTCAAGAATGCATTCTTTACATCTAGTTGAAGTATCTTCCAATTCTTGGAAGAGGCAATACTAAGCAAAACCCTAATAGTAGGCATCTTTGCCACAAGAGAGAAAGTCTCCTCATAATCAATTCCTTGAGTTTGTGCAAAGCCTTTTGCCACAAGCCTTGCCTTATACCTGTTAATGGAACCATCAGAATTCTTCTTGAGTTTATAAACCCATCTTGAGCCTATTACCTTCATGGATGAAGTCTTGGGCACCAAATCCCAAGTGTTGTTTTCCTCAAGTGCTTCAATCTCTTCCTTCATTGCATGCTTCCATTCTGTTTTTGCTTTGGCCTCTTCAAATGATGATGGATCCTCTTGGTTTATGTCCTGTGCTATGTAGATAGAATGTTTAGTTACTAATGAGGTGTCAAACCCATACCTTTCTGGTTTTTTGTTTCCCTCATAGATCTTCTTAGGCCATGATGTGATGATTCTGCCTCATGTCCAAGTTCCTGCAATTTTGCTTTACCTTTAGACTTCCATGCTTTGATCTTTTCCATATGAGATTCTTCATCATCCTCTGAGGTGTCTTGTTCTTCAATCTTTGGTTGTTCTCTACCAAGCTTTGGAAAATCTTCTTCAAGATCATATGGTAAATTGACCTTCTTGCATGAATCTTCATACCATGAATTGTTCTCATCAAAAACTACATCTCTGCTTACCAAGAATCCTTTGTTGGTAGGGTTGTATAACCTGTAGCCCTTTTGATTGTTGTCATATCCAATAAACACACACCTTTCTGCCTTTGGATCCATTTTGCCTCTAACTTGTGAAGGAACATGAGCAAAAGCAATACATCCAAAAATTTTACAATGATCTAAGCTTGGTCTTCTTCCATTTCAAGCCTCATATGGAGTCATCCCATCAAGGGATTTTGAAGGCAACTTGTTAATCAAGTAAGTGGCTGTAGATACAGCCTCAGCCCATAAGTAATTAGGTAAATGCTTTTCATTTAACATAGACCTTGCAGCTTCAACAATTGTCCTATTCCTCCTTTCTGCCACTCCATTTTGCTCAGGAGTGTACCTTGTAGTTACCTCTCTTTTGATTCCCCTTTCTTGAAGAAAAGAATCAAAATCATGGGAGAAGTATTCTCCCCCTCCATCTGACCTTAGCCTTTTTAGAAATTTACCTGTTTGATTCTCCACAAGAGCCAAATATCTTTTGAAACATGAAAAAACTTCATCTTTGTGTTTCATAAAGAATAGGATAGTCCATCTGCTGCAATCATCAATAAAGGAGACATAATACCTTGATCCAGATATTGAAGCTTCCTTGCTACGTCCCCATACATCTGTATGAACCAACTCCAAGAGATCTTCAACATATAACCTTTCTTCATGAATGTTAACCTGTGAGACTTTCCAAATTGACATGCACTACACTTATAAATCATATGTTGTTTTGACAAATTAGGGAGTCCAAGTACACTTTGGTCCCTGCAAATTTTCTTTAATGAACTTTCACCAATATGTGCTAACCTTTTGTGCCATACTTCCAATTCTGTGAGTGTCTGACTACCATAATTAAAGAGAGCAATGTTTCTATTGTCCTGTAATTCAAATGTGAACAATCTACCTGTCTTTTCACCTTTTGCAATTTTTCTGAATCCTTGACTTGGATCTTCAACAAATGCTCCTGCCTTCATGAACCTAACTTGCAACCCTTTCTCTACTATCTGCCCAACACTTATCAAATTCTTTGTAATGGTAGGGACATAGAGTACCTTACTAAGTAGGTTGATGTTTCCATCAGGTGCTTTGACATTGCCTATTTTCTCCACAGGATGTTTTGTATCATCTCCTGTTTGTACCTCATGCTTATTCCTTGGATCTTCTAAATCTGATAGGAGTGCCACATTTCCTGCCACATGATTTGAACAACCTGAATTTATGTAGAAAACATGCTCATCAGATTTATCTTGTGGCATAGCCATGTTCATGATTAATAATGAATCCTCTTTGTTTGAGTCTTTTGTGTAGTTATTGAAGTCTCTCCTTCCTTTGTAGCCTCCTTGATAGTTTGAATGATTGTAGTTGTTGTAGTTGCCATGATAATTGTTGAACCTTCCTCTTGAGTAGCCATTTCCTCTGTAGTATCCTCTGCCTCTTTGATTCCTAGAATTCCTAAAGCAATTTTCAGTTGTATGATTAGTTAATCCACAAATAGAACATGGGTTGGAGTCTTGGGATCTCCCCCTGCCTTGTCTACCTCCTCTTCCTCTACCTCTGCCATGTCTTCCTCTACCTGCATAGTTAGCTTGATATGTACCTGCTTCATCATCCACTTTCTTTGCCTTTCCTTTGTTATCTTTGGACTTGCTTTTATCAGTGTATAAAGCTGAAGGTTGATTACCTTTAGAGCTTTGTCCATTTTTGATAAGCTTTGCCTCTTGGGTAAGTAGTTGTCCAATGAGTGTATTGAAATCAGGTACATGCATGTCCATGTACGAATCCATAGTTGTGGTGAATGCTTCCCACTTGTCATCTGCCTTCAAGCCATTGATGACTTGCCTTACAATTTGCTCTTCATCTATTACCTCTCCAATGCTTCCCAACTGATCCGCTATGTCCTTGAGCTTTGTGAAAAAATTAGTCACATTTTGTTTGGGAGCCTTCTTGAGAGTTGTGAAATCCAGCCATAGTTGATGCTTCCTAGATTTGGTACTTGAAGAAAAGAAAGCTTCAAGTGCATCCCACACTTCTTGAGATGTCTTACAACTTCTAATGTGAGGCAACAAAAAATCTGAGATAGAGTTGAGGAGATAAGACCTTGCAAGTGCATCCTTGGAGCACCATGTGCTCAATCTTTCTTGCTCTTCTTGTGTTGGTTGACTTTTGTTCCTGAAACTTGGCATCCAGCCACATAACCATATAAACTTCTACCTTGGAGATAAGCTTCCATTCTTAATGACCAAGCTGAGTAGTTACCTCTGTCCAATTTTTCAATTGATGAAGGAAATCCATCTGCCATGTTGTCCAACCTTGCTCTGATACCACTGTGAAGAGATGGATAGGTATGTGCTTGAAGATGAAGAGGTGTTGCAAAATCCTTGATCTACACCAGCCAATTGAACTCTAGGAGTATATGGTGGGCCCTTTTAGCTTGCCAATGGATGTATTAGACACCCTATGTACCTTGGAAGATCACTCTCAAAAAGATAGATCAAAAAAGATAAGTTGGAGTTACCTCAGAGGTGAAAAACTTGCTATTTTGGTTCATACACCTGTCCACTATTTTGCATAATTCTCTAAGCACAACAGCAATTAGCTTAATTCCTCTTGGGGAAGTCTAGTTAACTTAAAGAGCTAACTGTCAAGAGTAATCTCATCAAAAATAATAAACCACACATTGAGAATGAGTTTTAACAAGTGATGACATCATCCCGATTTTCACGGGCTGCTATAGTTTGAGACCAGTGAGCAAAAAAATGCACATAACTCAAAATGTAGGAATCCAATGATTATGAAAATTTGTATGTTTACACTAGACAGTAAGCAAAATCCAACAAGATTTCAATCATTGAATTTGGGTAAGTAACCACTGAGAAATGGCTCTGACAAGGTGAGTGAAAAAGTCGGGTACTTGACAGAGAAGTGAAGATGAACAGATGCTGTTGACGTCAATTAAACATAACTGAAGATTGCAACATCCAAATGACATGAAAATTTATGATCATATAGTAGAGTTATAGAGCTAACTTTACCAAGTTAAATCACTGAAAATGATGCACCAAGCTCAGCGAAAACATCTCTGCAATTTGACTAAGAAAACTGAGAGATATGGAAGTGAGTAGTACACTTCACAAGAACATGGAAATATGAAACCAAATGATAATGAAAATGAAAGTATATTGCTTGTACAATACAATGACTTACTGATACATATGTGTGCCTTGTAATCACACCTTGATATGGCATAAAGCGCAGCTCTTGGAGGTCTTCACATAGGTCTCTCTAACCACGACTAAAACTGCCATCTATTTATAGTTGAGTTTGGGAGGCTAACTTCCCTCAATCACTCTCCAATCAATCAGTGATTGATTTGATTCTCTACCTACCACAAATCACAAATTCGTGGCTCCTCTTTCTCTTTTTGATCATGTGGATGCAACCACTTAAGATTCTCTTACTTTTACATTAAGTAAACTCTTCAAAAGTTACAAGAGGTAGTTCACAAGCGAACTTTACATAGTCTTCATTTTAAAGCTTCTTTTATGACTTTGTGGGACTCAAGCCAATACTTAGGCTTGTCATAGACTTGCTCCAACAATCTTATGAGTGACCTATTCTTTCATTCAGCAACTCCATTCTGTTGAGGTGTATACGACACTATACACTAATGTTTTATCCCATGTTCAACCAAAAATGCATTAAAGTCAGAAGACATATATTCCCCTCCTTGATCAGAACGGAGGGTGCCCATTTTACATGCTGACAGATTTTCAGCCAAAACCAAAAACTCCCATAACAAGATAGGAGGAGTTGTTGGCACATATAACAGTATTCCCTGTAGGGGCAGGCTTGAGTGAAGAGAAGAAACTGCTCTACGAGGTAATATGTTTGGTTACCCCACTATCAAAGTACCAAACATCTGAGTCTACTACAAACATGCACTACTCATGAGAAGATGGGTCAAGACTGCAAACAGTAGTAAACACCCATTCTTCTTCTTGCACAAGATTAGCAGACTCTGTTTTCGATGTAGAGGTCTCTACAACAACCATTCCGGCCTGTTTTTCTTTGCATCTTTAATAGTGAGTTTTGGACAGCTCTTGATGACATGATCATTTCTTTATAGTATTTTCAAAAAAAATTCTGCTTTTCTAATTTCTTCTCATCTTTGTCTTCCTTCTTTGAATGTGCAGCGTTTGCACATTTCTGCTTACTAGTAGAAGAGCTCCATTTACCGTTGCCCTTCTAACTAGCTAGGAAAGCTTGATCTGCAACATGCATAATAGACTTGTTCTGCCTAGACTGGTCTTCTTGCAACAGAATAAAGAATAACTCCTCAAATGACAAGGCATTTGGATTGCCTTTCATCATCAAACAAAGAGTAGAAGCAAAACTCTGATATGATTCAGGAAGACCATTCATAATGGTCTGCACAAGTGAGGTATCTGGTATAACTTCATCCGCAAAAATCAACTGTTGTTTCAAATCCTTGATCTTTGTGAGAAAATTATCCATAGAATCACCTTCATTCATGTGCTCACTCTCCAATTGTTTTCGGAGGTAAGCAACACGAGCCTCATTCCTAGCTTGGTACAATGTGGTAAGTGTATCCCATACATCCTTAGCTATTCTACAAGAGCGAATGTGAGGAATAATGGCACGTTTGACAGACAAAAGCTATTAATGCATGTGCTTGAGCATCTCTACCATCCCAACAAATTTGCTCTATAGTAGGTGCAACAGAAACAATAACACGAACATGAATCTGTAGAATATAATTATCTTTGACACCATCTCCATTAGTTCCAACACCTGTATTTGTAGTACCTGTATTCGCAGGTGTAACAAGACGTCTTTCAACACCATGCACAATATTCCATAGTCCTTTTGCAACCAATACATGACACATCATATAAGCCCATAATGGGTAGTTGGTACCATCCAACTTATCCGCAACAGCCAACATATGGAATACATCACTGCTTTCAACCATGGCCGGTGACTAAAAATACCTTGATGCAAAAGATTGACTCTATCTCAAACAGTTGAATAGAACTGCCCAAACGAATTCTGCTAAACTTGTAGCAGACCTCGAGATGCTTATACTGGCAAACCAAAATTAGTATATACCTTTGGCACAAAAAGACAAAATGGCCTACACAAGCGCTATGATAATGTGTTCGGAGGCCGAAATGAGCTCAGATTGTGATTTTGACACCACAAAAAGAAGAAGTTTTGATCTCTGAAACACCCTGAGTATGTGTTGGCAGTAGCCAGAGGCACAGGCGTCACGGAAGCATGTGAAGAAGGATCACAACAAAGTAGTGGGGAGCCAGTCGGATTATTTTTTCAAAGAAATATGTTTTATAAATACTTTTCAAAACTCCCAACAGTGATTTTCATCACTTTTGTACCATATGTAACATAGAAAAACCCTTTTTGTAATTCATGGCTCCATTTTGTGCAAGCCTAGGAGTCCTCAAGCTTGAGGAGCTTAGGTAGAACGTGTCTACCAATTTTGGCTATTTTTAGATCTCGTTTACCCTTTCAAATAGACCTAGAACCTATTTTTTAACTATGTCGGTCACTAGATGTGAAACCGGTCAAAACTAGTCTAAAAACTATAAATAGAGCTAGAGAGCTTATTTTTGAGGTTAGCTAGTGTAGAATTGTATGAGTTGGTGTGAATTTGAGCTTGTAATTGAGATCTTGAGTAATAGAGTCTATTTTCCTACCTTCCATTATGTCTTGCTTGTCTCTTCATTGTGTGTGTGCATCTCTATGCTTCTCACCTTTGCTCTCACTACATCTCACATTCACGATCTTCATATCACTCCTATCTCTTCCGCGGATTGACATTAAGGAGGTGGATCTTCTTAACATGCTAGAGCAACACCTAATTTGGTGCCGTTGCCGGGGATTGAGTCTAGGACGAATGTGTGATGGTAAGAGTATAGCAAGAAGTGGCGTTGGAAGGTAAAAATTTCAGTTTTTGTTATTGTTTTTAATTAGTTTTTAGTGTTTTTCACCTCCTCTACACTCCGTCTTCACCACCGCATCATCTTCTTCCACTCCGAAAAAAATTAGAAAATTCACCATATCCACCCATTCTCCTCATTTCCCCTCATTTGTGCATGCGAGAGAGAGAGCTTTTGTGCTTGCATGTGCTTGTGTGTTTTTTAGTTTTCTTGCAGGTACAGTGCTCCAGAGCAGGAGGAAAGCTTTCAAAAGGTAAAAAATCCACTTTCTATCAGAATCTGCCATGTGTGTCAGACCATCGCGATGGTCTGCCAAGTTCTGCATTTTTGGTAAGCGAGTACACCACGAGGTAGGCGACAGTAGCGCACACACGAATCCACAAACGCATTTCAAAAATTCATAGTTTGGTGGACCATCACGATTGGCTCATGCCATCGCGATTGTGTCACACCATCGTGATTGGCTCACGCCATCGCGATGGCTTGGCTGAACCATCGCGACGGTCTCACACCATCGCAACGGTTCACTTGAACCATCATGATGGTCCCTGACCATCCCGACGATCCCGTCGACCCCATGCCATCGCGATGATCCTGCCATGTGTCAAGCTAGACCATCACGATGATACCAGGTACGCCATCGCGATGCCTCAAAGTTGGACCATCGTGATTGGCTCAAGCCATCACACCTCGTGACCATCGTGATGGGCTCATGCCATCACGACGGTTGCATTGAACATTGACCATCGCGACGGGCTCATGCCATCATGATTACTCGTCAAGCAGACAATCGCGATGCCTCACTTTGACCATCACGACAGTTCACATCAGACCATCATGATGGTTCGCACCATCGGGCCATCGCGATTGTACCACGCCATTGCGACGGTTCATTTGAGCCATTGCAACGGTCCCCGAACATCGTGATTGTCGTAGACCATCGCGATTGTTCACCCCAAATGCAAAAATTAGGGTTTGATTTTTTGGGTAAATTTGAGGCTATTTTGAAGAAATGTTTGGGTGACTAAGCTCATAAGAGACCCTAAGATCATATTTGAAGAAAAACCTAATTGAAAATTTTTACCCCCGAGAGCCTGAATGCCAGGGGGCATTAAAAATTTGGGCAAAGGAGAAGGGACCTAAAACTGTATATATCAAAGTGCTTGAGCATCCATTTAAGAAGTGGTCTAAACATTGGATTTTTATAGGTCTAGCAAGGGCTATCAAAAGCAATCAAAGCAGGGTAGTGAAGAACGCAGGGCTTGGGAAGTGCGACTTCTTGGGCATCAGAGCAATCAAAGAAGCTGACTCGAGGTTGGGAGAATACTCAACCCCCTCAGTCAGTTATTAGCTTAGGCTAAACATTTAGCATTGTGGATTAAAGATGATAGGAATGACCAAGTTCAAGAGACTTAAATTTTTCAAGTCAAAGACTAAGATAAAAGCGTGCGATACGAAAACCTAAAGGAAAGAACTTAAGTATGATGGAATGAGAACTCAAAAGTACAATGGAAATCGATTCTTGATGCATACAGTAAGATAAGACAAGGACTTAAAGGAATTTAAAAAGAAACAAGCAATAAAGAACAAAGAACCATTGACGATCAGAGAGTACTAGGAAGTAAATTCATGAACCTTAGATTGGGCAAGCATATAGGTAAGTCAGACTGACGAAGCCTCAACTGGACGTTCGTGGGCACAACAATTGAATAGCTACCCTTATGAGTTGGGCTCAGATACCAGTGAATCGGAAATGGCCTTTAGCACAGAAAGACTAGAAGGAGGGTTAAACATATCATATTTGGAAAGCCTGAAGGACAATATAGAACTCAATTAGAATTTGTCCGCACCAACCACTTAGGTGCTTGCATCCATGAGGATGTTTGCAAAGACAAGTGGTGGAAATGCACAATCTTGATCAACCCGTTGGATTGGAACGTAAATTCGAGAGAGACGCGTACATAGACAAAGAAGGAACGATGTACATCATAAGTCCTCAACCAAATAATACCAATGAGTTTGGTGTAATTCTGTTTGTTGTTAACCTTTGGAGTTGTCCTCTCCAATAATTTAGCATAAAGAATCAACAATACATCTTAATTTTGTCAATCCTGGAAGTATACAAGAGACCACAACCCCTTCTAGATGATAGAATCCAAGAAATAAGAGAAAACTGGCTGGATTTCTGAGAATGATGAAGATGAAGAGGAATTTCTAGGGTTTGGATTATCTTGAGCAATATTCCATCATTGTCAATAATCTTGGTGTCTAAAACATGTTATTTTCTCAGCAGAATAGAATCATAAAGTCAAAACTCAAAAATGATACCTGCAACCTTCAGACGAGACAATCGCGATTCTGTGAAAACAGATGATTTTCATCTACAGCACCATTCTTCATCAATTTCTCACTCCATACATCAGGAATCAACTCTCTTCATACACATTCATCAAAAATACACAATAGAAGCTTACAAATCTCCATGGATACAATAGAATAGACTCAACAAATCAAAGAAATCACGTAAAAGGGAGAAACACGATTTTCTGCAGGAAACTCTCTCTCTTTGCTTGGATAGCATGTAATACAAATAACCAACCCTCTCAAAATAGAGGAAATTGTCTTTTATACATTTTCAAGTATCCCTTTTCACACTTGAATTTTGGTCCTTTCCTCTTATGATATAAAAATATGCTATCTAGGAGTTTCCAAAAATTCTAGAAAAAATACATATGATTCTACTCTCCATAAGGAAGACTCTTCCTTATTTTTATATTATTTGCATAAATATTTTTACAAGTTTTTGGCATTTTACAATTATTTTCCATAAAAAATACTTCTTCTAACATTCTTCCCCTCCTAGACCTTTTGGCTCCTGACAAAAGACATACTTGCTCAAATATCCTGAATGCTTTCTTCACTTCTTCTTTCTTTGATAAACCTATGACAGTAGGTCATGGCTCTTTCTTTCTATAATATTCAGATTGTTTACCATCTCAAATAGTACTTTCCTCCACTGCACAACAGCTTCTGGTTTATCGAACCTCCAATTCTTCCAAAGAAATTATCCTGTGTGTCAATTCCTCATTTTTCTCCTTTACAATCCTCAATTGTTCTGCTAATTGTTCTTTTTCTCTCTTGTGCTCCTTAATGATACTACTACCTTTTTCAAATTGAGATTCTGCTACCATACCTTATATAATCATGTTTCTACTTGCTGGTCTGAACTACTCGATGTTGCTCATAATGATCTTGCAAGCAGATCTTATATTTTTAGGTATCCGTTCCAACCCAACTTCTATTTCCATTTGTTTAACTTCTATCTGCTTGTTTTCTTTACTCTCCTTATCTTCTTCATCTGCTTCCTCATACTCTATGACCTGGGTCTTTTGTTCTTCATGGCTCTATCTGCTTCCATCTTTTCTTGGTCTGCAACATCTTCCTCATATTCCAATATCTGATCATCCTTATTCCATTGTTCTGATATACCTGTAGTTGTCTTTATTTCTTCTGCCTTCTTATTCTCCATTACTTGTTGATCTTCTTCAAAGAGATGTCTTTCCTTTACTTGTACTACCTCTTCCTGAATTATGGCCGAATCAGTTTCCTAAGTAAGCTTTATTTGATCATTACTTATATGCTCTTTCTATCCTTCCTCTTGCTCCTCTATATCCATGAGATCCAGCTCCTCCTCTTGTCCTTGATCTTTTGTAGCTGTAAATTCTTCATTATGATTCAAGTCATACAGGATATCTTCTATGCTTTGATTGATCTCTTTGTTTGTAACTCCTTTTTCTACTTCTTGAACATTCTTCTTCACCACTACTTCCTCTGTTTCCTTGATTTGATCTGTCTCTTTTTGTTCTTGTAGTAAACTGCATAACTGAGCTTCTTTTTCTGTCCCTACTCTTCCTTGATCCAATTTGAAATAGATTTGTGGTGAAGGCTTTGTCCATTTTGACTTTAATCCTGAATCCACTAACCCATAGCTGAATTCCTTTCTTACTTCATTCTCCTCTTCTATCATCACTGCTTTTCCCTTTATTAATCTTCTTTCTTCTTCAAGACTAACCTGTTTTACTGCTTCTTCTTGGTCTTGCTTCCCTTGGGGCTTCTTACTCAAGTCTTCTGGTGTTTTATTTTTTTCAGTGACCTGTGTTATCACATTGGGTGTACTAGGTACTGATAAATTCAAACTTTTCAGCAAAAAATTTTCAATATCACTTTCAGAGTCTGAAGAAAATTGTGAAGAGCCTGCTATTCCTGATTTTTCCAGTTTTGACTCTTCTACATTAGTAGATTCCTTCTAGTTCCTTCTTCTACTATCACTACCTTTGTCTCCATTCTTTGTACAGTTTCTGCTACTGATTTTCCTTTACTTTTCTTGGTTAACTTCCTCTTCTGTACAGGTTTCTTCTGGACCTTTTTCTTCACTACAACCATAGTTCTTGTTTCAGGAGGTCCTTGTAGCTCTTTGAAATATGCTAACAGTTCTACTTCTTTTTTTACAAACACTTCCTCTGTCTCAGCTGCCATCATCTGATCATGCAGCTCTTCATAATGTTCTACTTCCTCTTGAATCCAATCTGTTGCTTTGCAAGAGTAATCCTCCAACATCTTTTGATATTGGGCTTCATATACTGCCTTTTTATTATTTTTTTGAGTCAAGTAGGTATACAACTGCTCTTTGCTTGTCTGAGGTGGATGAGGGTCATTTGAAGATTGCACCTGCTTCTGAGCAGCTTCATGCTCCTCCTTAGTTGCTTCTACCTACTCCAATTCAACTTTTCTTGGATCCAATCTCCTTTTCTTTACAAGAACAACTTCTTTTGAAATTCCTTTTCTTTTCCTTTATGCTCCCCTCATACTTGATTGACCTTCTGATTCTCTTACAGATATCTTCCTTGAAGGACTTTTGATTCTTGCCATCAAATTTATGAAATATTGGGCTGCTGGAGCAAATTGTAATTGATCCTCCATCCCTAGAACATGATATATAATCCTTGTTAAAAATTGAGCTCCATTCATATACTTCTTCTGCTCCCAGTGTTTAGCTGCTTCCTTCAATTGCTCATGTATATATGGTGTTACATCCATCACTCCAAAGGGCTTAGTTCTGTCCTTATTGTTGAACATAATCAGTGTTACTGGTTTGTGTGGCATGGTGTATCTTGGTAGTTTTGGGAAGCAGAAATATTGCAAAAACATTCTGATGGCATATTCCTCAATTTCTCTTCCTTTGAAATCAGGAAAGTTAGAATATCCTGTATATGTTTCTTTATTCTTCTTAACAAAGCTGTTATCCAACTTAGTTCCTATTGGATAAAACTGAAGGGCTGCCCTGATATGCTCTGCTTTTATAGTGATATTCACCTCCTAGTTTTCTTTGTCCTTGACTTTACACCGGAAATATGCCTCATTTCCCTTCCCAACTTCGAACAAGCTGTTCATTACCTGTGCCACTCTTTCAAAGTCTATGAAAAATATAGGTTCATCCAGCAACTTGTGTAATCCCACTGCTTTCCACCTTTTGTAGTTGACTGCACTTTTCAAGAATTTGTAAACCTCCTGACATAGCATAGTGTACTTGTAACCTCCAGCTCCCACTGTAAATATGTGCTGGCCAATAATACCTAGAGTTTCCTTGAGTTCCTTGACTATCTTTTCTGCTTCTGGAATCTCCTGCTCTTCATCAGATTCTAATTCTACTGTCTCCGTTGTTGCTTCATTGTCTAAGAACCAATGTCCTCTAGACAGAGATACTAAGTCTGCTTTGAACTCATGGATTGGTAGTTCCTTTGAATTCATCATTCTGGAGAAAATATAACATCACACAAAAAAGAAAAAACTCCACCCACATGAGTCATAGGAAAAATAGAAAATTACATTTGTTTTGAAATGGAATGAAAGAAGAATGAAAATAAAATCTCAGTTAAGTCCCGACTTCCTTTAAAAGACTCAATTAAAGTGATCATTACATGTGTAGCAAGATGTCTAGTGCTCTCTTCTCTTCTGACAACTTCTATCCAGGAAGAAGATATTTAAAAAGAAAAATGAATAAAAAATAAAAAATCATAAAAAATAAAAAATAAACATAAAAAATAATAAATAGAAACCTGCTACCCTTCTACCTATATCTTGCTTTGTGCTATATATCTAATAAAAGGAAAAATGGATAGTTTTCTCTTCTCTTTTTCTCTTTTTTTTTTCATAAGGGAAAAATGAAATGGGTAATTTTTCTCTCTTTTTTCTCTTTTTTCTCCTTTTTCTCTTCTCTTTTTTTTTTTCTATATATATATATATATTTTAAATAATTTTTCCAACTTCCTTTCCACTTCCTTTCTTCCCCTCCTATTTCTTTTCTCAGAAAAAGGATAAGGTAGAACAATTTGTCTTTTTTTTTTCTTTTTTTTTTTAAATATGTCAAAATTTCTTCTATGTAACACTCTAATTTTCTTTATCCAAGATCCTAACTGCATCTCAGATACTCATGTCCTTTTCCAATGAATCAGCTCTGATTTTTTTACCCAATAATATTTAATTTTTGCTGATCCTATTCTAGGAATACACCCGTCTTCATTTGATGAGTTGTTGTTGAATTTTTTTGGCTTCCATGTCCATTTTGTTCTGGGAATTTGTTTTGATGAACATGCCTTGTGTGTACTTTGTTTCCACATCCTTCTTTTTTTTGATGTCCTGATACTTCTGATTAGACCCTAATTGCCACCTTGCTTCTATCTCTTCACCCTCTTTTGCTTCTTCAATTTGTTGCTGGTTTTGATTAAATGAAGCTTGATCCTTTAGTAATTGTATTGATAATGTCTGTGCGTCTTTTAATGAGAAAGTAAATCCTTCCAGCTCTGAATCATGAAGCTCCTGTTGATCTTCCTGTTTTTTAGTACTCCAGAAGAATATTAAAAACCTTTTGTCATTTACTGTTAATTTGAGCTTCATTTTTTCAAAATCCAGTATTACTCTACCTTGCCTTAACCATGGTTGTCCCAAAATCAATTTTTCAGTCATCAAGTGATCTAGCCATTCTTCACAATCTATTTTCATATATTCCGTATTGAACTTAACTTTAAGAGAAGGTGAAGATATGCTTTGTATCATTTGTCCTTCCAAGGTGTTGATAAAGGTTTTGCTTTTAGTCCTTTTTAGGTTAAATTTATTCAATAAAGCTAAACTAATCAAATTCACTTGTGCACCTGAATCTATTAAAACCCTGATTTTTTCATCTTGACAATCCATAGTTATCACAGGCAAATGTTCTTTTTGTTTTAGAGGTGTTCCACACAGAAGGACTTCTCTAAGGTTTTTGGTTTTTCTTATCCTTTCCTTTGCCTCCTGTTGAGCCTCTTTCCTAATGTTTTCCTCTTCCTTTTTCCTATTTTGAGTTTGGTGTAATCTTCTCCATTCAGAAGCGGTTAATGGAAAGTCATACCTTTTAACTCTGCATCCACTTATGAAGTTTGGCATGATTTCTCCATCTATGTTAGCTAGTTGGATAGATCCACTGTTACTGATCTGATGTATAATATAAGGCCCATGTCCTTTTCTTTGAAATTTCTTCTAATGTTCCTTGACTGTGTATGCCAGAACTAGATCTCCTTCTTGTAGATCTTTTTCTTTTATGTGAACATCATGATAAGCTTTTTGCCTTTTCTTGTCTGCATATATGCTCATAATTGATTGGAGTCTAGAAGCTCCCAGTTTTTCCAATTCCACCACTCTTTCAGATAATTCATGTCCAATCCATTTGTATTGATTTCCCACCTTCAGTGTTGGAATAAGGAATTCCAAAGGCAGAACTGCATTTTGTCCATATACCAGGTTGAATGGTGTGGTTCCTAATGCAGTTTTGAATGCCACTCTATAGGCCCATAGGACATGATTAAGTTGTAAATCCCAATCATTCCTGTTTGTGTTTACTAATTTTGACAATATAGTACAAAGTACTTTATTAGTACTTTCTGCTAACCCATTGGCTTGTGGGTGATATGGGGCTGACTTTCTATGACTAATCATGAAATATTCATTTATGTTTTCTATAATTTGGTTCAAAAAATGAGTCCCCCTATCACTTACCAATTCAATTGGAAGTCCAAATCTAGTGATGATGTTTTCATAGAGAAATCTAGCAGTAGTATGAGCATCATTTCTTTTTGTAGCTTTGGCCTCAGCCCATTTTGTCAGGTAATCTGTAGCTACTAGTATGTATTCAGCATGGGATTGTCTTGCTGGAGGATGTATGGGTCCAATGAAATCCAACCCCCATTTACTAAATGCTCTGGCTGAAATTAATGGAACTAATGACATATTGTCTCTTTTATTTGGTTGACTCACCCTCTGACAAATGTCACATCTTTTCACATATGTTCTCGCATCAGGAAATAGGGTTGGCCACCAAAAGCTAGAATATAATATGAGTTTAGAAGTTCTATCACTTGAAAAATGTCCTCCTGCCACTCCAGAATGTGCCAGTTCCAACATTTCCAGATATCTATCTTCAGGAACACAAATTCTTAAATATCCATCCATCCCTCTCTTATACAATTGTTCTCCTATCAGTTGATATTCTTTAGAGATCATTTGTAGATTTTTTGAGCCTGCACTAGCTCTTACTTGTTTTCCTTTCTTCTTCCTTTTCAATTCCTCAATGATGTTCTCACTCCATTCTGGATTTTTCTGAAACCAATATAGAGTTATAAGTTCTGAGTTTTGCAAGGATTGGCATTCCAAGCAGTTAGCAATATATTTTGTTACATCTTGAATTTTATTAGGCCAATGTACCCCCATCCTATTGAGATTACTTAGAGTGACTACTCTGGAAGCATGAGTACAAGGGTTCCAACAATGAGCTCTTCTCAGATATTCCTGTTGCTCCTCTTCTGGAGTACAATATTCCAATATGCTTGTATGGTTGAGGTGATACAAGTGCCCAACTAGCAACATAAAGTTTCTACTTTGTAATAATAAATGTGTGTTGTTTCCAAATGTTCTGTTAGGACCCATGGTTAGCAAAGGAACTAAAGTCATGGCCCACTCAGGAACACTTTCTACTTTGAACAAATATGTATCTGGCAAGTCATCATCTAAAGGTGGACTTGGTTCTTTAGCCTGGATTCTAGACAAATGATGTGCTCTCAAATGTGTTTTTCCCTATCTGACCACCACCTCAAACTCAAACTCCATCAGTAAAAGAAACCATCTGACTATTCTACTAGTGTGATAAGGTTTATTTACTAGGTAGAGTAAAGCTTGATGATCCACAAAAAATTTAAACTTGTTGGCCAATAGATAATGTCTATATTTTTTTACAGCAAATATCATTCCCAACCCTTCCCTTTCAGTAGTTGTGTAATTTTTCTCTGCTGAATTTAGTTGCCTACTAGCATAAGCAACTGGAAAATCTAATTTGCTTCCTTCTATTGGTTGTGCTAACACACATCCCAAAGCATAGTTTGAAGCATCCACATGGACATGAAAAATTTTATCCCACTGGGGTGTTTTCAGAATTGGGGCTGTACCCAAACAAGTTTTTAGGGTCTCAAAAGCTTGGTCACACTCTTTGGTCCACTCAAATTTTGTGATTAAGGCATACAAAGGTTTAGCTATGTCAGCAAACTTGTGTACAAATTTTCTATAATACCCGCAATGTCCCATGAAAGTTTGAAGTTCCTTTACATTTGTTGGTCTTAGAAGTTCTACTATGGCCTTTATTTTCTTCTCATCAGTTGAAATTCCATTTTTGGAGACTATGTGACCTAACATTCTTCCTTGTCTTACAAAGAATACACACTTCTCTGGATTTAAACATACTCTGCACGTTCTACATTTCCTGAATATATTTTCTAAATCTTGCAAGTGATCCTGTCTTTTTAATGAAAAAGTACAAAGGTCATCCAAATAAATTTCCATTACATTCCTCAGGAACTCTTTGAAGATATGACACATTAATCTTTGAAAAGTTGCTAGGGCATTAGTTAACCCAAAAGGCATAACCCTAAAAGCATACATTCCCCATTCTGTGGAAAAGGCAGTTTTATGTTGGTCTTCCAATGCTATAGGTACCTGATTGTATCTTGAAAAACCATCCAAACCTCCTTCCCTGCCACTCTTTCTAAAAGATGGGCTGTTATAGGCAATGGATAGCTATCCCTTATAGTTGCTGCATTCACCTTTTTCAAGTTAATGCATACCCTAAGTTTCCCATTCTTTTTTGGTACCACAACTATAGGAGATATCCATTCTGTATACTCAATCTCATAGATGAAATTGGCAGCTAGTAGCTTGTCAATTTCTTCCTTTATTTTAGCAGAGTATTTATCATTGAATGTGTAATGTCTCTGTTTGCTAGGTTTTGCATCAGGTGTGATAGGAATCTTATGCTCACAGATTTTAGGATCAATACCTTTCAAATCCTTATAGCTATAGGCAAACACACCTCTATAGTTTTTGGCCAAATTCCTTAATGCCTCCTCTTGTTGATTTGTCATGTCATCAGCTATTACAATATGTCTTTCTTCCCCATCTTCCTGAGTGATCATAACCTTCTTAGTTTGTTCTTCATTGTCATATGCCTCCCCTTTTCTCTTTTGTCTCTTTGGTTTCCTTTTTAGAAGTAATTTATCTTGTACTTCATAAGTTTTGAAATTTTCTGGTACATCAAACTGTTGATCTTTGTTTGTCATTTTCTTATTTTTTTCATCCTCTTGATCTTTTTCTATTTCCTTGTGTTTGTTTTTCTTATATTTGCCTGAGATTTTATCTTTTATTGCATCTTTAGCTTTTACTTCTTCCAAATATTGTGTTTTTCCATTTTCTAATATTATTTCTTTTTCTTGGTCCTCTTCTGTTTTTGATACTCTTATCATTTGTATTCCAATGTGAAAAACATCATACCCTTCTTCATTTTGAAATTCTACTCCTAGATACTCATCACTGGCTAGATCCATAGTAGCCAAAATCTGGTTCCAATCATATGGCTCAAATTCCTCATCTTTGAATTTTTGTGGTACATAGCTCTCATCTTGTAATTTTCTCCCTTCTACACAATCTTCTCTTCTTAATCTTCTTTTTCCATTTATAAGGTTTCTCATCACATTGCACTTCCATATTGATGATTCAGTTTCATTCTGATCTTCCAACTCTGATTCTTCACTTAATTCTTGATTTTGATGTATTTTGAACCATTCTTGAGGGGATATGTCACAATAATGACCATTTCTTAGATTCACTCTGGTTGTCCTTCCTTTGCTCTGAAGATATAGACAATCATTACCCCAATCTTGTACAATTTGCATTTGTCTCATAAATGGTCTTCCTAGGATAATTTCATATGAAGTGGATTGTGGAAATTCAACTATGGCAAAAGTATGCTCTATTTCTATTCCACATATATCCACAATCACCTTTTCCCATATTCCTAGAGGTTTTTCTATGTGTCCATCCGCCAGTTGCAATCTCATTTTAGTGGGTGTCAATTCACTCTTTCCCCATCTTTCCCATGTTTGTTTAGTCATGATAGCCACACCTGATCCACTATCCAATATGGCTTGAGCATGATTTGTACCAAATTGTATACTCAAGGTTGAGTTCCCTTCTTCTCCTTCACAATATCCTCCTATCTTATCAATAGGAATGTACCATAATTCCTCCAATTCTTGTGGCTGTGAATCAAGATTTTCTGGTATTGCTTCCCATTTTTCCATTTTGTATTGTAAGTGAGGATTCTGTTTTACCAATTCCTCCAATGTGGTGTGGTATAAGATTGTACATTGTTTATCTATATTTACCTGGAATGTAATTCGTGGGTTATCTTCTTGATTAATTGTTTCTCTTGTTCTTGTTGTTTTTGACTCCCCAACTATTGTTTGAGAATTGTCTCATTCCCCCAGTTTGAGTTGTGCTTCTTGTATAATTTGTTTGCACTTTTCCATCCTTTCATGTTCTATATGTGGCATAGGATAAGCCATTATATGGTCTGTAGGATTTGGTCCCTCTTGAATCCTTCCCTTGTATGCTTTTATCAAGGTGTCTAGACTCTGTGAATTTCTTATCTTTGACTGGATTTGTGTCTTTTGAGGAGGACTACTGTTTGACTGTTCCATATTCTCTTCTTCTAAACTTTTACCCATTCTTTTTTTCCTTTCCCATTTCCCTTTTTGTCTGTTTTTCTTCCCCTTTGAAACTGAACCTTTATTTTGTTCTTTAGTTGTTTCTTGTTGTTTAGCTTGTGCCCTTGTTATAGCATTTACATTTACTTGGTCACTGTCACTCACTTCTTCTTGCTCCATGATGTTGACTGTTTTCAATGGTATATTATTAGATGTGTTTTGTTGTTTTTGAGTATTTTTTGGACAATCCTTTATTAAATGATCTCTGCCACAATCCTTGCAATAAGATCCTTCTATTCTTAATGTAGGAGGTTGTGGACTGTCTCTAATGAAATGTTCTCCCCCACATCTATAACAAGTTAACTTTTGGCTCCCTTTGAACTGAGGTTTTTGATTGGACATGTAATGATTGGTTATATACATGAATGTGGCTGTATCCATCTCAATTCTCCCATTTCCCAAATCTAAGGCTTGTAGTTCCGGTTCTCTCAACTCATATCCTTCCCACTCTTCCTGATATCCTTCATTCCATTGATAATCTTCCTTGTAAGGTGATCTTGTTCTTCAGTTTCCTTCCTCTATTGGTGTGTATTTAACTGGTACCACATTTGTTGGTAGTGGAGGTTGTTGCCCAAGTACAGGTCTTGGTTGTTCAATATATCCAGATTCTCTTTGGCTTGCATACTCTCTCTCCTTAATGGGTTTTTTATTGTAGAAGCATTCTTCTCTGGTATGATTTGTCCATTTTCTCTTCAATGTACAGTATTTGAGTGTTTTCCTATCTTGCAAATGTGGTGGTTTTTGATGTGGACATTGTTGTACCAAATGATTTTCTCCACAATTATAGCATTTTTTATTTGTAGTTATCTTGGTATTTATCAAATTGGTTTTGGTGCTTACTTCTAGGGCTTTAGCAATGGCTTATGCCAATTCTTCTACTGGTGGAATTTTATCTTCATTTGTTCTAGGTTGATCAAATGCTAACAGGTCTTGTCCTCTATTGTCTTCCAAATCTATTGCCTCTTTCACACATGCTCCTAGGTCAGAGCATCTCCTATAATACACTAGGGTTCTTAATTGGGCACTTCCTTCTATGAATAGGGATACTTGTCTTGCCATGGAAGGTACTTCCTCTCTGGGACATCTGTCAATGTACTGCTTGAATCTCCTAGCTGCCTCTCTGACATTTTCATCTTTTTGCTGTTTAAAGCTATGTATCAATGTAGCTGTGCTATGTTTTATTCCAGTTTTTGAGAATTCCCCAATAAAGGCTTCTAGAAAGGATTCAATATCTAGATACATTTCCTTTCTCAAGGGAATGAACCAAGATAATGTAGGTCCTGTTAGGGTTAGACCAAATGCCTCAAATTGTACTTTGTAATCCTCAACCTCTTCTGCTCTAATTAGTTGTCTGAATTCTGCAGCATGAGCATGAGGATCAGAATATCCTTCGTATTGATTTTTCATGCATTTGGCTACTTGATAGGGTCTAAGCATTCTGCCCTGATTTTGCCAATGATGTCTTCTTCTCAAAGGAAAATCATTAAATCCTTCTGGTTCCTTTTCAAAAGGATTTGGGGAAGTATGTGTTCTCCTACCTTGTTGTTGTTCACCATTATTGTGGATTTCATGTGGTCTTGGCAAGTCTGATGGCCCTAGGTTCTATTCCCAAGGTCTCTTGTCTGCACTTTGCCCTAGGTCATTAGAATTTTCTGGGTCTTGTGATAAGATGTATAGACATCCCTGCCTATCCTCATATCTACCATCCTTAAATTGTGCTACTGGTGTTATGTTTAGGGGAACTTCTAAGTTTCTCAATCTAATGAGAAACTTATGCATTCCATCCTGATATACATAGGTTCCAAACCTATTTGTATACATGTATTTGAGGATGTTTCTATAGTCCCCAGTTTCAGAGGATTCATTTGTTTCATTTAAATTTTCCATGTTGATTTCTTGCCCTAAATCTCTTTCTTGTAATTCCCCTACCACTGGCTCTATTTCCTTCCTTCCCAGTTCTTGCTTGGAATGTGAGTATAATTTATTACCAGACCTAAGGATCATTCAAATAATTTCACGATTTTGTGGAGAGAATCGTGTTTTCCATGATTCTGTGGAGAGAATCGTGTTTTTTCACGATTTTGTGATGAGAGTCGTGTTTTCCATGATTATGTGAAGAGAATCGTGTTTTTTCACGATTCTGTGATGAGAATCGTGATTTCCAGGATTCTATGATGAGAATCATGTTTTTCACGATTTTGTGAGACTCGTGGTTTTCACGATTCTGTGAGAGAATTGTGGTTTTCATGATTCTATGAGAGAATCGTGGTTTTCACAATTCTGTGAGAGAATCGTGGTTTTCACGATTCTGTGAGAGAATCGTGGTTTTTCACGATTCTGTGATGAGAATCGTGTTTTTTTCACGATTTTGTGAGAGAGTCGTGTATTTTCACGATTCTGTGAGAGAATCGTGATTTTTCACGATTTTGTTCCCAGATGATCATGATTCCTCACAATCGTTAGAAACACGATTCTCTTATGAAAATCGTGCTCTGGGAATCGCGATTTTGTGCTTTGTTTCAGAGAATCGCGATTTTGTGTTTGACTACAGAATCGCGATTCTGTTCAAATTTTGAAAAAAATTTAAAGGTATTGATTTCCAAATTTTTGTTTCTTCAATAGAATTGCCTTAGTTATTTTTTAACATGCAATAAAAGACTTTACTCAATATTATTATTTTTTCCACAGAAAACTCAAAAAATCAAAACATCGCGATTCCATATTTTTGGCTATTTTGTGTTTTTTTGTGCTTTGATCATCATGTAAATTTAAAGACGTACAAAAAAATGTATTGAGAACTCCTTACCTTGCTTGCTTGATCCAGAAATCTCCAAAACTCTATGGTTGCAGACGATCGCGATCCTGTTCCTGCTCTCTCTCCCTCTCTTTCTCACTCAAATGAGTTTTTCTTGAGATTTCCAGGGTTTTATAGTGTTCACACAATCGCGATCCTGTGCTATTTCCTCAGAATTTTCACTTTTTACTTGTCCAATTTTATCCTTCAACAATTTTATGGTTTTTAACCCACAATTCCTAACATTTCATCATTGGTCACTCCCATTATCTACTGGTGAAAATCGCGATTCTATACTTCTTTTCCACTTTTCCCACTTGATACTCAATCCTTACTGATTTTTGGAATTTGACTTCCTTCCCTTACTCAACTTAATGAAATCTCTTACAATTACCTATCTCAAAACCCAAATATGCTCAAAATTCCAAAAAAAAAAAAATCTTACAGAAAATCGCGATTTTGTGCAGAGAATCGTATTTTTCCTGTACTTTCTGTTTTTTGCAATTTTGGGTCTTCTTTCTTCTTTCAACTCTTCCAATTTCTTTTCACTCCAAATCAGCTGTCACCTGCAATGTTTACATCATTAACAAAGAATTAATCCAGAAAATCGCGATCCTGTGAAGAGAATCGTATTTTCTTATTTTCCATTTTTTTTGCAATTTTTGGCTTTCCCTCCACTTGACCTCCTTTACTCTTAACAACAACACTTAAGTCCAACTTTCTAAAGAAAAAAGAAATTTTTTTTAGTGTTTTAATGATTTTTATGAATTTTTTTAGTATTTTGCCCTAAATCAAGGTAAACACTTCACTTAGGGTTTCTTGTTTAGTGATCTGTTGATCCTGTGTTTCTTGATTGGTTATACTCCTTCATGCTTTGCTATCAAAATAGTTCATGAGCAAAACTTCCCAAAGAAAAATGTGCTAAGAAATGCAAATGTCAATTTTTGCAAAGATAAACTCAAACATTTTTGTTTTCAAGATGCAAATAAAATTTTTCTCAAGATTATTGCTTTGACTTGATTAACAAATGGATCCTATCTACTTGCATCTAGCTACTTTACTTGAATTTTCTCAATGCAATCATGTCATCTTCCCAAGATCAACAATTTTGCTTGGTACTTGGTCAAAAAGCACTCTACAATTGCAAGAATAGACACATTTTACCTTATCTTCAGCTTTCTTGATTCAACTTTTCACACACCTGCACTTTACTTCCAAAAAATGATAAGAGCAACTATCAATTTGCAAGAATTTCAACACTTCTTATTCTCAAAAGATTATCTATTGTTTTCTTTTCCCAAAAGACAAAAAAAAAAAAAAATATCATTTCATGTTTCCATTTCTTGATTAAAGAGTATTACCTTTTCAATGCGTTCAATAGTAGACTATCATCAATAGAAGATCCAGAAAGGTCCAACTTCAATGAAGCTTTTGCTATACTCCCCGACAACGACGCCAAAAAATGTTTGTTGTTAACCTTTGGAGTTGTCCTCTCCAATCATTTAGCATAAAGAATCACATCTTAATTTTGTCAATCCTGGAAGTATACAAGAGACCACAAGCCCTTCTAGATGATAGAATCCAAGAAATAAGAGAAAACTGGATGGATTTCTGAGAATAATGAAGATGAAGAGGAATTTCTAGGGTTTGGATTATCTTGAGCAATATTCCATCATTTTCAATAATCTTGAAGGACAAAGGGAACATAGAATACCAGGTGGTAGAGATGATTTTCCTCTACCTAGACCACATGAGCACCCAAGGATATTACGACCCACTCAGTTAGTAAAATCCATGAAAAACTACTTGGATGGGAGAGGAGATCCCTACGACCATGTTGCGGAGTTTAAGCAAGTGCTACGAGCAGAGCAAGTAGAAGACATCTTCACGCAATACAATGCATTTGGACTAACGATAAAGAACACGGCTTTAACTTGGTTCCAACCATTGCAACAAAGGCAATTTAGAGATATCCATAACTTGTTAGAGTCATCCACCACGGAATTCTCTAAAAGTGGAATCAGACATGATACATCTTCATTGATTCATAGTTTCAAACAGACCCCTCAGGAAACGGTCAGACTTGCAAGACGTAGGTTTAGACAATATGTGGAAAGATGTCCAATGCAAGAGTTACCCTCATAGGCCAAGCAAGTGTCATTATTTTTAGACGGCCTCTTGAGCTCTAAACTATGCTCCTATGTATACTTGAAGGAACCCAAAACGCTAGAGCAATGTGTAAGAGTTTTTATAGACATTGAGGACAACTTTGGAGACGAGTTGGAACTCTCAAAGGTCTATAAGGACTCAGATTTTTCATCTCTAGCATCCTCAAAACTTTCTAGCTCAATAGAGGACCTAGCAGAAAAAGTGGCCCAGAAACTAGGAGTTTCTAGTAAACAAATGCCTAGGTTAACAACAAACAAGCATTGTTACACCTATGGTGGTGATCATATGGAAAATGTGTGTCCCAATGTAACACATCCGCAAGCCAACCCTAGTGGCCAATACTGTACGATCGAGAGACGATACACGAATCACACAGCTCAGGACTACCCATACAACAAACAAGTAGTAAGACAAAACTACCCGCAAGCATACCCGCAACCAGGTAGGTATCAAGGTCAGTACAATGCTCAGCCTCATTACTATAGGCCTCCTCAAAACTATCCTTATCAGGCTCAACCGAGACCTCAACCTATTTTAGCTCAGCAGCCACCCCCACCAGCTAATGTCATCTCAGTTAAATATGCTGCTGCAGAAGAGAACCTCAATAGGGCATTAGTGCCTTCTTCACCCCTGATCATAGAGAGTGACCCTAATTCTAACAATTTTGACTCTACACATGTAGATAGTCCACCTGCATATTATATGGAGTCACCAGAACATGTGGAAAAATATCAATACAATAGTCCATCATTGGAACCTATTTGGGAACCCGATTATGCTAATGTGATGTATACCAATCCTAATTTGTGACCCCAATTGAGACAGCAAAGACCACATGGCCCTAGAGGACCATGCTTTGGTGCCAAGGAGATCATTTCATAAAGGATTGTCGACATCCTCCGATAGCAGGACAGTCACAATACTATAACATAGAAGGCTTTTGTGCCGAGTGTGGTAAAGAGCATATCATCAAAGATTGTCCCAAGAACCCTACGAATGCTTCAAGAGTGACACCGATCAACGTGATAGGTATTGTACATAGCGCAGATGGATCCAAAGTATGAAATAGAAGATAGAAGAATAATGGTATGAATGCCTAAAAGGAAAGTTGACGCTGGAGAAGTATATGATAACCGAGAGAAAACCAAAAAAATCATTGTCACCATAGAAGGAGAAGAAGAAAAATGTACATACATTGGGAATGATTTGACGAATGAAGAAGAAGAAGAGTTAATTGCCCTATTGCATGAATATAGAGATGTGTTTGCTTGGAGTTACAAAGACTTGAAAGGAGTAGACCCAAATATATGCTCCCATAGAATCCCTATGACTCCAGATGCAAAACCGACGAAACAAAAACCATACATGTACAATGATAACTACGATCAGAAGATTAAAGAAGAAATAGATCGTTTGATAGAAGCTAGATTCATTTACAAAATTGAGCATACTGAATGGGTATCCCCCATTCTGGTAGTGCCCAAGAAGAATGGAAACGTGCGTGTGTGTATTAACCTTAAGAAAGTTAATTCTGCCACAATTAGAGACAGTTATCCTCTTCCTATCACGGAACATTTATTGGAAAGAGTTGCGGGCAAGGAATTTTATAGCTTTCTTGATGGTTACAATCTATACAAACGAGGACGAGACGGATACCTAAGACAATGTGTTCATGAAAGCGATTATTTGAGCGTACTAGAGACTGCACACCAAGGCATTGCAGGAGGTCATTTTGGCCCTGATAGGGTAATCAAAGCCATCCTCTTTGCAGGATTATGGTGGCGCACTCTTCACATCGATGCACATACCTATGTTAAGAGATGTGATGTGTGCCAGAGAACTCAATTTCTTACTCGCAGAGATGAAATGCCATTGAAACCCATGATGGGAGGACATTCATTTTCTAAGTGGGGTATAGACTTTGTAGGACCCATTAACCCCCCTGCAAAAGGTACTCATGTCGAATACATCATAGTAGCCACAGATTATCTTACCAAACGGGTAGAGGCAAAGGCCACAAAAAAGAATGATGCACACACAACTGCAAAATTCTTATTTGAAAATGTCTTTACAAGATATGGACTACCTATAGAGTTAGTGAGCGATTGAGGAACTCACTTTCTAAACCAAGTCATTGAATATTTATTATAGGATTTTATGGTGATTCACAAGAAATCCGCACCATATCATCCTCAGGCGAATGGTCAAGCAGAAAGCACTAACAAGTTCTTTTGTAATGTATTGACAGAACTCGTGAACAACAAACATTCAGATTGGGACAAACAATTACATCACGCTAGTTGGGCATATCGAGTGGCCTACAAGACCGTACTCATTGCAAATCCCTTTCAGATGGTTTTTGGTCAGAATGTTGTGCTTCCTTTGGACTTCTTGATACCGACCCTTAAGGTTGCACAAGAACATCAGTGGACCGGCCATGAATTATCAACAAGAATAATGAACTTGGAACGATTAGGAGAAACCAAGCTGAAAGCAGTAGCAGGTATATATGCAGCAAAGAAGCGACAGAAAGCCTATTTCGATGCACATGTGAAAGATAAAGGCTTAAAGGAAGGCGATTCAGCCCTATTATATAGGCTGAAACAACATGCACAAAAACTAGAAAAGCGAGGTTATGGACCTATGATCATTAATAGACTCTCGACAAGTGGAGCAGTACAATTAGCCACCCTAGAAGGAGACATAATGCCTAATTACATTAGTGGCTATAGAGTCAAGTTATATTAGGAACCTCTCACTGAGGATATGCTTAGATGACTCACGTTGGCAAAGAAGTGTAAGGAGTAAGAAAATAGAATACGAGCTGAAGCTCAGGTAGAAGCTATAGAACACATTAAGCACATGAAGTTAAGAAGACAAGGACTAGGGAGAGAACATTATAACCATCTAGAAACAACACCCAGATACCCCATGGCCATGTGTCAAGCAAAGTCAAGTACTCATCCTAGCATAGTGGATAGGAGACCATTTATTACAGTCAGGATAGAGCACGGAAACCCTTGCCAAGAGCTCAGGACTTTAATTGACTTAGGTGCTGCGACTAGTGCGATTAGATGGTCCCACTATAAGGACTTAGGGATAGAATTGCGCCCAATTGAGGCATACCTCATAGGGCTAGGAGGCTTGGAAACCCCTTGCATGGGTGAGGTGGATCTTCCTATCCTCATAGATGATGTGACCATGACGGCCAAGCTACTAGTGTGCCATGACGAGGACCTGATAGAACCCCTAATCCTTGGCCAAGATTGGCTATACGATCACTCACGGACCTAAAACTTAGACAAGGCTCCTTGCAGATTGGAACCTTAGATCAACAACAAGTGATATTGCTTGACTTCCCTAACAACACTCCGCCTGAGGTATGTAACCCTAGACCATATGAAACGCATGCGATGGAGGACCGAGAGATCTTTGGTCAGATCCCTCCGCTAAGCACGCTCCCTCCAAAGTCAACCCATGAGAGCTTGGCGATGGATAGTTGCCAGATAAAAGAGGGTCAATAGATTTTTCCCTGGTCTTCCAGCAGCGGTCAGGTGGGTTTCATCAGCGGTGAGGTGGACTGCATCAGCAGCCACATGGGCACAACACCCTGTGGTGACCATCCTTCCACACTTACTGCAGATTGGCCTAGATTTAAGGTACAAAATTAAGCACTTCCTAATGGGCAAGTTCCGCAAGTGTTGGACCTCCCTTCTTTTCCAAAGCAGAGTGTCCATCTGACCTCTCAACCCCAACCACGAAGGAGTCAACCACAACGACGGAACCCAAACCGACGACCCTACCAGATGACACAAAACAAGCAGCAGTATCAACACCACAAAGCAGGCAACATGAAACAAGTATGGGTACCAAAAGGACAAAAAACACCGATAGATTTCACCGATGCAGATAATGATAAGAAGAAGTTAAGGCAGAAGCAGAGTCCATATTCAACATCTCCTCGATCTTCTTCTACAAGTATGAACAATAGACAGATTTGGATTGCCAAGAAACACCTTACGATTTGGCCCACACCCATGCAGATTTGGGTACCCAAGCAGTGTATCATAGCTCAACACTCAAGCCATGTAACATATACCCCTTAGAAATCTCTTCACCCCTCGACACCACAATATCCGAAATCATCTTTTGTCCCTCAGCAGAAACATACCACCCGCTCAGCAACCCTTAGGAAATGGATACCGAAACGTATCCAAATGGCTCCTCATGAACCGTTGCCTAACATTAATCCCACCCCGACTAAACACTACCCTTGTAATAATTCACTCACAACTAAACTTTGTATAAACTCATCAATAGTAACCCAACATCACTTGTAATAACGGGTAACTTGGAAATTCATACTTCTGAGAGAAAAATTGTCCTTCCGAGAATTGAAATTCATTTGAAAAAGCATCCGGCCTTTCAAAATCGAACGTGGTATTCATTGGTTTTGCTTCCAGATTGGGTATCGGAAAAGTAAACGCTTCCGCACCAATGGTGGTGGGGATTTTTGTTGCGGTAGTTGTAGGTTCCTGAACGATAGTTGCTTGAGAGGTAACGATACTCATAGTGCCTTCCGTGATAATTGGTCATGACAATCGTATGCGAATGGGTTGTATCACTGCAGGGGGTTCCGTAGGTGACTGTTCTGGAGATGGTTGAGGAGACGGGGACTCTAGAACTTGTAGGCATGGGATAGATCCTCGCATGCGCTTGCTTGCTCGTCCCTTGCTTGATTTTTTGGCATTCTTGGCAGTTCCTTTGAAATCCTTCAATTCTTCACTCATCATTGCACGCTCAATTGGCAAGTCGTATGCTAAACACATATACACAATTTGCGTGAGAGCACAACATCCATGGATGATTTTTTTCCTTTCCCATCTATGCTGCGCTAGATACAACTGATCAATAATCCAACTTGCAAGATCAACTGTTTGGGGCCAATACAAGCTAAATACAAACCAAACCAAATATGCTTGTGAGGCATAGTAAAACGATCCTGAGCGAGGAATGCAAAGTGTTTCATACATATATGTAGTGGCTTAGATAGCTCAGGTGTGATGGCCGAAATATCTTCCCATTTGGTAACATCACCACACTTCATCGGCTCGGGACTCAGCCTTTCTCACTCTATCGGTGTGTGAGTTCCATGGATCTTAATTGCAGCTCGAATCAAGTCCTTTGAAAGATAAAACTTTTTGAATCGGGGGTCATTTACCAAGGACGGTAGAATAAACGTGCCCGGCAAGTCCTTGTTCTCGGAGGCTGTAAGTGTGGTTATCAAGTAGTAGCATCTATAAAAGTTTGGTTTGGGCAGTGGATCACTAAAGGATTCCATAAAAACTACTCTAGCCCAAACATGCTTTAAATCTTCCGTGTTCTGGAGCGCTTCAAATTCTCTAGAGAAGAACTGATACTTGCCCCATTTACTGCTGTCAAAAGTCAAATTGGCATAAAAAATGCAATCTGCATCTGCCAAGGGTCCTGCTAAACCTTGAAACCAATGTGAATTACGATGAACTTTTTCAGTATATCTCCTGGGAGGGTCATTAATCGGCATAGGTCCTGGGAAGCCTTGAAATTCAGGTGGTTGAGCTGTGGGATATGGTTCGGCTACTAATTCAGAAAAGTTGACCACAGGTGCACTAGGGCCAGCTTCAGAAGGTCCTTCTGTCTGCATGATGAGTGATGTGAGTGTGGAGAAGATCTACTACAAAAGATTAGCACATATGGAAATTAATCATGATCCCATTAAAGCGAGACCGCAATCCCTTTCCATAACCGATGTGTAACCCGTGTAGCCAAGTGTTGTGAGGTGGTTTATGGAATGATTTTTTGCAAAACTAATGTAGGTCTCTAGACACCTACATGCTTTTGATGCGATTCCCCCTGATCAAACACAAGAGCAAGTAGTCTCCAATTTTGAAGAAGAGAGGATAGAAATAGATGATGAAGATGGAGATGATGAAGCAAGTCAGAAAAGCCAGGAATCTCAAGAACATGAATAGACTAATACACAGGAACAACAAACTGACACCCAGGGTGACACATGCACGCACGAAGATGAGACATTTGAAGCAGTTACCTATACATTGGCAATCAAGAAGTTGTACCGCACCATGGAAGTAGTGTGGGCACGTAAAAAGCTATCGGAAGAAGAAAGCCAAGTGCTTGTCGAACAAGAACTCGCCACAGGAGGTTTCGAAGAAGCCTACATTCAAGAATTCAAAGAATCAGTAGGAATGGATGAAGCATTACGCTATTTGCAAAGAAAACCACTACCACAGTTTGACCCACGCCGAATTCGCTTATTATCAAGACCGGGTCAATATATTCGTGTACCAACAGATGGCCAGTCATCACAACAGGCCAAGGAAGCCCACCTCATTCCTGAAGAATCTTTGGTAGAAGAAATGATTGTCATCGACTCCCTGCCCCACACCTCTACTGTCTATACCACTACTGTTGTTGAAGTCCCCACCACCCCAACTGCTCCTCTTTCACCTCCCGTCCCTCAAGTCTCTCCTGTACACCCTGCCTCTTCCAGACCATCCACATCCTTTGATAGTGCAATAGCAGAAGCCTTTGTAGCCTCCATTCCTCTTACCCTTTCCCCACCTACACAACCTAGCCTCCCTCCTTGGACCACCCTTCTATCTAGTCCATTTCTCCATCCATCCTTCCCTTCCTTTCCCACCCCTCCAAGACCCCTATTCCCACTTCCACCTCCATTGACGTTCTCCCCCGTCTCACCTCCCCGACCCACTATATTTGCTCTTTCCCCTCTCCACCAAGCAGTACAAGAAACCCCATCTGTTAATTATTTGGCAACCTTTGTAAATCGTGTTTTCACACCCACTCATGTACCCACTATCACTCCACTATTCACAGTCATGACACTCGACACCACGTCTAGTGACATGGACATATCACCACCCACTGCACCACCACTCACCTCATCCATTTTACCACCACATTTAGGCACATCACATTTTTCCATAGTCACCACTGCATCCACATTCCCGTCCCTATATCCCCTTCCCCTTGCATCAACACCTACACCCACAGCATCTTCACTCACTACGCCGTTAATATTATCACCCACAATCGACACCGCATTCTGTCAAATGTTTGCATGTATGACACAAGTGAGAGATGAATTTGCATCTCTAGGCACCAATTATCAGACGCTGCAGCAGACCACGAATGACTTACAGTCACAGCTAAATTCTTTATCAATCCAGAATGCCTTCCTTAACACATGGTACCAAGAGCTACATCAGGCCTACCACAAACTTGAACTAGAAAGTGAGCAAAAGACTAAAGAGGCCATTACAGAAATCGATAATTTGTTAAGGGCTCAAAACATTCGCAATGTGACCCTCACTAGAAACATGGGGCTACTCAGATGCCACCTCGCAACAGTTAAAGAAGAGAACCAACGCTTACAGGAACAAAATAGAGAGAACCTTGAAGCTATTTTAGATCAACCGAACGAACCCTTGAGTCCTAGTCGTTTCAAAGCTGTCCCCTCCGAATCCATGAAAATGCTATTGGAAGATCATGCCAGACTAATAGAGGAGTATGACAGTATGAATGAGGAATACTAGAAGCTCAAAGAGGAACACAAAATATTATAGTTACGAGAACCTGTACAACAAGCACCACCAACTCTTGCAGCCACATCTCCTAAGATCATCGAGGAACTCAACGCTTTACGGGCCCAGGTATTGACTCTTCAAACACAGATAGCAGCTTATGAAGCACCCCCAAGGCCAGATTCTCCACCGAAACTACCCGGCGATGAAGAAACAGTGACTATCCCGGTGGAAGACCCTTTTGAAGAAGCCTATGAACCCCAACCCATCCCAGGCGGACGAGTCACGGTTGAAGGCCAGATCACATTTGAAATCCCTACCCCCGAGTGGATGAAGACTATAGAAGAACTTGGCAAGACCCACTTAGCACGTGTGGAAGCTCAATTACATGCAATGGCCACGAGAGAGGAAAATATTTTACAATCCCCTTATTTCGCTCACTTGGCCCCTCGCAGGTATATATCTGGGCATGAGCTACAATACAAACCATATTTTATGTTAATGGCAGAATACCAATTGGCGATCAAAAAGGAAACAGGCAAGAAACCCTCCCATGCAACTCAGTTTGAGCCTGAAGACTTGCCAACGGATGCTCAAAGAGGAGAGATATATCAACCAACTTGGCGGAAGGATTTATTACAAGAATATCCCGAAATGATGAGCACATGGGTCAAGGCACCACTCCATTTGAAGTATAACCCATGTTGGGGACTGATACCACGTTGCCGCTCCTGGAAGGCCTTTGCAATCAAAGTACTGAACAACAAGCAGTGCCAAGACTTGCTCAATTACCCATATTTCATGCCACCACATGGACCACCTACAATAGGATATATGATGGCAATGATTTGCCACTAGCTCCCCTGCTTACGACGAATGGATGATGTAGCAGCGCATATGAATGTCAAAATATTTGACATGATGCAGATCATATTCAAAGTCTTCCATTGCGTCAAGGCACCACATGTGAACACCCCGGGATTTGAGCATGGAAATCAAGATTTAGCATATGATATGAGTACGACACCATCGCTCCGAGTTTGTTATGCCTGGCACTGTCGCATCAAATATCTACCGACATGCTACAAAATGACATTCGAAGAGATGTTTACTACCGGTTTTTGGGAATACCATTTAGAGGTGTTCATAAGCAGGCCTACACATCTACTTCAATTATTTGCTTGTGAAAAACTGGTGTACTCCACGCACTACAAACTCCCGCCATCAGAGGAACCTCAACCCCTTGATTGGGAAAAACTCGAAGCAGATCTTGCACGAGGTATCTGCATTTCAGAGCACACCCTCGCTCATGACCTACTACAGAATTATATCCGACAGACCCTGTAGCTCAGTGATGAGTAGCACCTCCTTTAATGTCAATCCGGGAAGACGTGAGGATGGTATGAAGACCTCGAGCAAGTGGAGGCACAAGTGCGTGAGTGAGAAGCACACAAACATGCACACACATACACACACATGCGCACACACGGCAAGACAAAGAGTGAGAAGCAATGGAGTTGTTTAGTTTTCTTTCAAAAAGCTCTCACAAGTTCATTTCAATTACAATCTAACCCCAAAAATGAGCTCTCTAGCTCCTTTTATAGTCTTTGACTAGCTTTGGCCCTGTTCAGACGTAGTGTCCGGCCTAGTTAAAAATTAGGTTCCAGGGCTTATTAGAGGGCTCAAACGAGATCTAAAAAATATGAAAATTGGCAGGTAGATACTTCTAAAGCTCCTCAAGCTCAAGGATTCCTTGGCTTGCACAAATGGAGCTACAAAAAGGTGAACATGGTATTTACAGGGGTTGTTAGTGATGAGAATCACTTTTAATTGGTGTAAAGGTTTTGAAAAATTAAAGGTTGCCTTAGTGCTAGATCTGCGTGAATGCTCGTACTTGCTTCTTCATGAAGAAAATTATTGGCCTACTTGCCAGATCTTCTTTGACTGCCATGTCTGCTTGTGCTGTCCCTTCGCTTTGACTCTCTTCGTCTTGTGGCTCCTTCGGTTCCCTGACTGCTACCAACACCCCCCCCCACTCTCGCGTCTGTCGCCCCTGACAGACCCTTGTCTAGAGGATTTTTGAACATAATATTGGACGACATCGGAGGCTAGGTGGTGTTCTTCGAGTCGCAAGCCGCGTGCTAGATCTGTGAGCAAATCATCCCAATTCACAGGTCCGAGAACATCTGGATGAGGCACCCTCAATTGTTCTGAGTAAATAGTTCTCTCCACAGCAAATAATTGGAGGAGATGTGAGGGTCTGGGTATAAAGATTTCGGAGTGGTATTCCTAGAATCCTATGATGAACATCTCCTCAAATGTCTGTTTAAAGCAGGCTGGGAGGTACTTGATTCTGGCGTGCCAAGCATATATTACTTCAATTGATGGGGTGGTACTCATATTGTACACTAGATCCTGGTTTCCTGTCACAAAGCCTGCTCCTGAGAAGTGAGGGTCCTTAATGTTCTTAAACGTCCTGAAAGTGATCAGCATTAATTCAAATATTTTCATACACATCTGGGCCATCACATCTGGATTATTGCGTAGCCGAATACTCCAGTGTCGGATTGTAGAAATCATGTAGTTCACCGTGGGGGGTCCTCGTGGAGGTGCTAGGTAAACGTAATTTAACCATTTTGCACAGGCTTTGATATCTCTGACAGCAATAGTGAATTCAGGCCAGGTGCGTCTTCGAAGAACTGGAATGTAACAAGGATTATATTTAATAAACAACGGCATATTATTCCAGGTTCGGACCATTTCAGGATACGTTTCCAAAAGCCTGATTCTCTAGGTAGGTTGATGGATGGACCCACGCTGAGCACTTTCCGGTATATCATCTGGACCAAATTGTGTAGCAAATGTAGGAGGCTTGCCGCATTGTCGTTGAATCTCAGCGTTGTAATCGGCCAGAAGTATGCAGTATAGCATATATTGGTCATTATTGGTGCCGATCCATCTATGATGAGACATGCTTCTGAAATATTCTGACTTTATGACAGTTTCTTCTAAGTTCGCTAGTGATTGGATCTGAATGGCCACCCGTTCTTCGTGGGTGTTTGCTGTCCTTTCCAGTGTCTGAAGCCACTCGGGTGCTTCCACTTCCAATGTGTCTAATCCCTCTGAGGTTCGTCGCCCGCCTGGCATTGGCATAGGAACATACGGTTCTTCGTACGAATCATCTACCTCAATAGGGACCAACTCTTCTGGCTCTGGTTCTACCACTGGAGATGGCTGCCTCTCGTATGTTAGTAACCTCTTTTGTAATTCTGCTACCTGCTCTGTTAAGGCCTTTACTTCGTCTGAGGTAGAGGTTGATGGGACACTCTTCGGTTGTTCTTCCTGTTCCTTAAGTCTGCTCTGTAGTGTGTCACGTTCTCTTTCCAAGTCATCATGGGCTTCCAGGAGATCCGCATAGCTTTCCAAAATGGTTTTCATCGTCTCCGTGGGAACTGCTTTGAACTGCTCTGGATCTATCTCGTGGGGGGAGCCTTCCATTGCCGCTTCCAGATTCTCTTCATTTTGTTTTTGCAGTCTTTTGTTCTCTTCCAGTGCTGTGGCCATATGTTTCCTGAGTAGCGCCAAGTTACGTCTGACTCGTAGGTTATCGGCCTGGTATACTTCGAGCAAGGCTTCTAGTTGTTTGATGCCTGATTCTGTCGATGGTTGGGGTGCCTCCAATAGCGTTTGGTGAGCTTGCTCAAGCGTTGTATAACGTTGATTCACATCTGCATTTTCCTCTTCTAGAATTTTAAACTACCTTTGTAAGTGCTGGTGATCTGTTGTCAGTTGTTGATACCGGCCGTCCAGAGCTCTGTACTCATTTTGAAGCTGATATACACATTGATTTAATGCTATAAATATGCTATTTACATTAAATGATGCTGGGAGGGGTGAAGATGCAGGGGGAATGGGGGCGGGAGAGGGAGTTGTGAATGATGTGGATGCAAGTGGAGATGTGGGTGGAGGGGGTATGGGAGATGGAGGTGGCATGGGGGGAGGGAGCGGTGCAGTGGCAGGAGATGTTTCCATAGTGTCAACTGTTTGAGTGGCAGTGTAGATGGGGATCGTGGGTGGGGTGGATGTGACGTTAGTGAAGAGAGTGGTGAAAGTGGGCATGGTGACTCCCCCGAATTGGATTCCCTGAGAGAGTGGAATTCCCATGACGATTGTGGTGGTAGTGGACGTGGTGGTGCTAGTGTCATGTGGTGGAGTGAGTTGTGTAGTGAGAGGTGGGGAGGGTGGTGACCGTGGTGCTTCCTGATGTTCGTCTGCTTGCGTTGTCTCTCCTGGTGCTGATACATTGATATGAATTTGTTTCCCGGACCTCATGGGACGAGCGGGAACTCTTTTCTCAAATCTGTGAATGTAGGCCATTGCCTCATGAATGGCCTCATCCAATCCTACTGCGTCGGCATGTAGGTTTATGGACTCAATGAACATATCGTCCACGCCTTCCTCCGCTAGCAACTGGTTCATGAGTTTCTTGCCCGCTTCCAGTGACATTTTATGCTGTTCTTGAACTAGTTGCATGGTTCGATATAGTCTTTTTATTTGTGCTGAATATGCAGGGGCACTTGCCAACTCTGAAAGTTCGTCATACTCTTGTTCCTCGTAGGCTTCTTCCTCTTGTTCGGTCTCTTGTTCCTCGACGTCGACTTCTACCACTTCTGGTCGGGTGGGGGCTGCTGTTGTTGTATGGGGTTGTGGTTCCTGAGCTCGCTCTGTTTCCGTTTCGAGATTAGAGTCGTAGATTAGTCTAGCCACTTCTTCATCCGTGAGATCATTGAGAGTAAAGCCCTGTGGAAATTCCAAATCTGAGGGGACGGGTGGAAATACCAGATTGGGTCCCTCTGTGCTTGGCCTTGGTAGCCGGATGGTGAATGGCCTAATGCGTCGTGTCTGGGGAGGGGTAATTTCTGGTGTAGTGGTGGCTCCCCTTGGTTGAGCGCAGGGTAATTGTACTCCCCCTCTCATCTTCTTCGATGGGGGACCTGCCGCTGATAGCCTTCTCTGGAATTCCTGGGCCCGGGGCCATATGAGTGCCCGCTGAATAGGCACGTCATAGGCAAGACATCAGTATATTATCTTGGTTAGAGCACAACATCCATGAAGCACATTCTTCTGCTTCTTGTTCCACCTTTGATGGGCTAGGTGAATCTGATCGATGATCCAGTGTGGTACATTGATGGGAAGGCTTTCTGTCTCTGCCAGATACAAGCTGAACCATATTTTCTTTGGGGGCATGGTGAATCTTTCCTGGGCGGGAAAAGCAAAATGCTGCATGACGGTCCGCAGGTGAAGAGCAATGGTTGGTGTCATTGCTACCATATCCTTTAGCTTATTAAGATCTTTGTGTTTCATTCTACCTGGAACCATGGTTTCCTTTTCAGTGGGGATGTCCATGCCATATATGCCCAATGCTTCTCGTACCAGATTAAGGGTCAGCTTGAATCTTTTAAGCTCATGACCCGACAGCAGTGAGGGTAACACAAAGGTGCTGTCGCCTCCCTTGGCCCTGCTTGGCGTGATGGTACTGATAAGATATGAACAACGTAAGAAATCCGGCTTTGGTAAGTGGGCCCTGAAATAACAGTCCAAGCCGGCTTTGGTCCATACTGATCGCATGACTTCGGCGTTTTGATAGCTCTCAAACTCGCGCGTGAAAAAGTGGTAACGTCCCCATTTACCATTAAACTCCAATTCAGCTTCCCAAAAATAGGTTCCATCGCCCAATGGTCCAGCAACATCACTGAACCAATGAGCGTGTTTGCCCACTTGAGAGGTGTGCCCCTGGGGAGGATCCTGAATTGGGAGCACATGCACAGCTTGAAGTTCTTGCAGCCTTTCGGTGAGATGGGGTTCGAGGAGGAGTGTTTCTATGTCCACTATCTGTGCACTGGATCCGGCTTGAGAACTGGCACCTCCAGCTTCTGCCATGGCCCTGCTTGCTTGTTGGTTCTGTGAGAATATAGAACCAGGTGTTAACATTGTAATGGACAGAATAAACCCGTAGTTGTCCCCGTTACAATATTGACATGAGGTAGATGATGAGTCAGTGGTTAGTAAGCGCACGATGACAGTGTGTGTAGTTAATGCCTGGTTAGTCCTAGGAGTTAGATGGAAAGGTGCGCTGTCTGACTAATGCAGTTAGTAAGTGGAGATGAATTCACAGATTGGGGTCGGGGGGTTTATTACAAGTCTTAGGTTGCCAAACACCATGAATGGCTTTTGATCTTGGTTTTGTGGAGATTCGGGGGGGTTGCATGAGTAATTCTACTGGGAGTTGTTGTGTCATCGGGACCCATTTACAAGTGAGTCTGTGCGTGCTTCTAGGCGGCAGTGTGTTCAAGTGCATCAGACAAGAGTGGGTGGTGGCTGCTTGAGCAAGTGAACTATGTCGTGTAAGATGTGAATTGTGTGGGACTAGTTGAGCTCGCAAGCAAGCCTTAGGCACCCAAATTTGTCTTGATTGTGGGTCAGCCTTCATCGACTTCTTGGGTACCCAAATGGATTTCACTTTCTCAACAGAGGTTTTAGGAGTCTTCTTATTAGCATCAAGTCGTTGATTACTAATAGGAAGTTGAGACCGTTGTTGCCACTTAGTTTTGGCCGACAGCTCGTCTTTCCGCACCCATATTTGCTTCATCGGCTGAATTGTTCTGCTTTGCGCGTTCCTTTGATCTCTCGCCCGGAGAGTCTTCAGTGATTGATCTGCCGTTAGTCGCTGCCTCCTTCTGGCCTTTGGAAAAGAAGGGAGTTCCATTGTGGGTCTGACTCCTTTTTTGAGATCTTCATTCTTCTGCATCACATAGTCTTGGACAAGAACAGCATAGTCAACTTCATGTGTACCCCTGGAGGGACCAGGAGTCTGTGCCTTTCCTAGTTCCTTGAGTGCTCCATTATCTAACTCTACTGTAATTCGACTATGATTGACCCATACCTGAAGAAGTCCACTTCTTAGGTTTAAGTTGACTGCTTGGTCATAGATCCAGTCTTGACCCAAGACAAGAGGTTCAGTGAGATCCTCATCTTGACACACTAGTACTTTAACTGTCATTGCCTCGTCATGAATATAGAGGGGAAGTTCCACCTCGCCCATGCAAGGGGTTTCCACGCCTCCCAATCCTATGAGATATGCTTCCACAGGATTGACAGTTAATTGCAACTCTTGACAGTAAGACAATTTAACAGCACTAGTGGCTGCACCTGAGTCAATCAAGGCTCTTACAGTCCTTGCACTCTTTCCTTGTCCTATATCTAAGGTTATGAAAGGACGTCGATCAGTTATCCTATGTGAGCTTGTTCCTGCGACTTCACACATTGCCATATGATATCCTTGATCTGCATAGTCATTTGTTCTAGGCTGATCTCTACCTTGCCTTCGCAACTTCATCCTTCTGATGCGTTCTAAAGCTTCTGCTTGAGCTTCCTCTCGAATTCGCTTTTCTTCTTCCTTGCGTTTTTGGCAGTATTGAGTCGACTTAGCATTTCCTCTGTGAGAGGTTCCTGATACAACTTGACTCTGCATCCGCTAATATAGTTTGGAAGAACATCACCCTCTAACGTGGCTAGTTGTACTGCTCCACTCGTGGAGATCCTATTGATGATCATAGGTCCGTAGCCTCTCTTTTCTAGCTTCCTCGCATGTTGTTTCAACGTGTATACTAGTACTAGGTCTCCTGCTTTCAAACCTTTATCCTTCACATGGGCATCAAAGTATGCCTTCTGTCTCTTCTTAGCTGCATATATTCCTGCAGCTGCTCTCAGTCTTGTTTCTCCTAATCGTTCAAGGTCAAAAAGTCTAGAGGAGAGTTCATGACCCGTCCACTCGTGCTCTTGTGCTACTTTCAATGTAGGTATCAAGAAGTCCAAGGGAAGCACCGCATTTTGGCCAAATACCATCTGAAAGGGGGTGGCTTGGAGTACCGTTTTGTAGGCGACTCGATATGCCCAAACAGCATGGTGTAGCTGTTTGTCCCAATTAGAGCGTTTATTATTCACTAACTTGGTCAACACATTACATAGAATCTTGTTTGTGCTTTCGGCTTGCCCATTAGCTTGTGGATGATAGGGGGCAGACTTCTTATGTACTACCAAGAATTCTTGGAGCAGATTTTCAATAACTTCATTCAAGAAGTGAGTGCCTCTATCACTAACTAGCTCTATAGGTAGCCCGTATCTAGTGAACACATTCTCAAATAAAGACTTAGCAGTTGTTTGAGCATCGTTCTTCGTTGTGGCTTTTACCTCTACCCACTTAGTTAGATAGTCTGTTGCAACAATGATATATTCTGCATGGGAACCCTTAGCTGGGGGATTAATAGGACCTACGAAGTCTATTCCCCATTTAGAGAATGCACGTCCACCCATCATAGGTTTCAGTGGCATCTCATCTTTACGTATAGGATACTGAGTTCGCTGACAGACATCACATCGTTTCACATAGGTATGTGCATCCATGTGAAGGGTCGGCCACCAGAAGCCCGCAAATAGTATTGCCTTGATCACCCGATTTGGTCCAAAGTGTCCTCCTGCTACACCTTGGTGAGTAGTTTCCAAGATCTTAAGATATTCACTCTCATGGACACATAGCCTCAGGTAACCATCTTTACCACGCTTATATAGATTATCACCAATGAGTGAGTAATCCAGGGCTTCTTGTTCTAAACTCCTTTTCCTAGCCAGTGTCATGTCTGGAGGGAATGTTTTCGTCCTCAGGAAGGATACTAGTGGTTCACTCCAATCTGGCACTATGGATACTTGATAAAGAGTGGCGTGTTCCACAGGTGGTTTAGTGCAGCAGATTGGGCATTCCTTGCACAACTTTTGGACATCAGCTTCCATAGTTGGCCAATGCACTCCGAATCTCCTTAGTGTTTGTAAGGTTCGTTGCTTTGAATAGTGTTGCTCTAGTGCACCTACATGTGCTAAATGCAACCATTTATTGTACTCGTCCTCTTCCACACAACAAGCCATGATCCCTTGATCTGTGTGCTTGTACATACTTCCAGCCATGATGTGGTACTTTTGGGCTCTCACAACCTCTCTATTCCGTGTGTTTACCACTGGATGATTAGGCCCGTATGTCAATACTGGTACCAATGGCTTAGCCCACTGCGATACAACTTCCAAATTAAACAAGTAAGCATCAGGAAGGTCATCTGATACTCCTTGTGGGGCTTCTCCCGATGTGAGCCTAGAGAGATGATCTGCTCTCAAATGAGTCCTACCTTTCCTTACCACAACCTCGAAATCATATTCCGTTAGTAAGAGAAACCATCTTACTAATCTTCCTGTATTGCATGGCTTGTTCACGAGGTATAGCAATGCCTGGTGGTCAGTAAAAAATTTAAACTTATTTGCAAGCAAATAGTGTCTAAATTTCTTGACTGCATATACCATGCCTAAGCCTTCTCTCTCTGTAGTGGTGTAATTCCGTTCAGCTACATTCAATTGTCTACTGGCATAGGCAATTGGAAGATCCATATTACCTTCACCAGTAGGTTGTGCAAGCACACATCCGGTGGCATAATTGGATGCATCCACGTGAACATGGAATGGCTTATTCCAATCTGGTGTGGTCAAGATTGGTGCTGAACATAATCTTCGTTTAAGCTCCTGGAAGGAATTCTCACAGTCATCCGTCCACTCAAAGTTAGTCAAAAGTCCGTACATGGGCTTTGCAATGACAGCATACATGTGAATGAACCGGCGGTAGTAACCACAATGTCCCATGAAAGCTTGTATTTCCTTGACATTCTTTGGCCTAGGTAGCTCTGCTATAGCTCTCACTTTCTCTTCATCAGTAGATATGCCATTCTTTGACACTATGTGCCCTAGAATCTTGCCTTGCCTGACCATGAAAACACATTTTTCGGGGTTTAGGCAGACTTGATATTCTCTACATTTGTCAAAGATCTGTCTGAGTTCAGGAATATGAGTTTGTCTAATGTTGGAATGAGCACAAAGATCATCAACATAGACTTCTAAGTTTTTCCTCAGGAACTCCTTAAATACATGGCACATTAGTCTCTGGAAGGTAGCTGGTGCATTGGTAAGCCCAAATGGCATTACTCTAAAGGCAAAAATGCCCCATTCTGTGGCAAAGGCCGTCTTATGCTGATCCTCTGGAGCTATGGCTACTTGATTGTAACCCGAAAATCCATCAAGGAAGCTGTAGACTTCCTTGCCTGCCACTCTTTCTAAGAGATGTTCTGTGATGGGAAGCGGATAGTTATCTCGAATAGTGGCTGCATTAACCTTCTTCAAGTTAATGCATACGCGCAGCTTTCCATTTTTCTTGGGCACCACTACGATGGGGGATACCCACTCGGTGTGCTCAATTTCATAGATAAATCCAGCTTCAACCAGTCTATCTATCTCTTCTTTGATCTTAGCAGCGTAATTATCGTTATATGTATAGGGCTTTTGCTTAGAGGGTTTGGCCTCTGAAGTCATGGGGATGGTGTGTGAGCATATGTCAGGGTCAACACCTTTCAAATCCTTGTAACTCCAAGCGAATACATCTCTGTATTCTCTTAGCAAGGCAATTAACGCATGCTCTTCTTCCTCTGTTAGGTCATGGCCTATGTATGTGCATCTCTCCTCTCCTTCTTCTAGGGCCACTACTATTTTCTTGGTGGTTTCTTTGTTATCATAGGCCTCTCCTGATTGTGCCTCTCGTTTTGGCATTCTGATCATGACTCTCCTGTCATCTATCTCATACTTCTTAAAATTTTCTGGGACCTCAAACAAAGATTCTTCCTCTTCTGGTGAGACTTCTCTCTTCTTTCGTTTCTTCCCTTCTTCCTTCGGGGTCACATGTGTTGCTAATCTTACATCATTTGTAAGCTCTCCATGCCTCAGGGGTTGAAATTCATCTTCATGGAAGTATTCTTCATCTGATCGGAGTCACTTGCATCCTCAAATGCATCAGGGCTAGGTTCGCATTCTTCTAGAACTGCCTCTCCCATGATTGGCTCTATGGAGAAGACTGAAATGTCATAGCCATCCTCATCATAGTGAGGTGTCCATTGTTCCTCATTGATGGCTACATCCATTGTTGCTAGGATTTCTGCCCAGCCATGGGGTTCAAATTCCTCATCAGGAAAGACTACAGGTGCATAGGCTGGGTCTTGGATTGATCTATGGGTTTCTTTCGCACCTACCTCTCTGGCCTTCTCTCTCTTCTCTTCTTCTACTGCTACCTTGCACATCCATAAGTGGGTGTCTTCATGCATCCATGAGGATCCTGATCCTATGGAATGCACCGATTCCGTATCATCTTTGGCTCTATGGATGGGATTCCATTGGATAGGAGGTACATCTCTATGAGAGTAATCTTTGAGATTTACTTTGGTTGTAACACCTAGGTGTTGCAAATACAAGGAGTTAGTTCCCCAGTCCTGTACCACTTGCAACTGTCGCATAAATGGTCTTCCCAAAATCATCTCATAGGCATGATTTTTGCTAAAGTCACATATAGCAAATGTATGCTCAAACTCGACACCACAAGTGGTGAGAGTTATTCCTTCTAGCAATCCTAAGGGTCTCTCAATATGACCATCTGCCATCTACAATTTCATTCTCGTTGGCCTGAGTGCTGGCTTGCCCCAACGCTTCCACAGGGAAGTGGTGGCAATTGCAACTCCTGCACCTGAGTCCAAAATTGCCTTGGTGGTGTACTCCTGGTAAGTAATGGGAAGATAGGTGTTCCCTTCTTCACCTTCACACATATCTCCTATCTTATCCAAGGGTATCTCTGGCACTGTCCTATGTGATCCTACCTGGGAACGAGGTTTTGCTATCTCAGGTACTTGTTTGGCTACATGTTTCCACACTTCTGGTCTAACCTTAAGCAGCTCTTCTAACTTGAGATTGCACTGCACTTTGGTGTTCTTCACTACCTCTGTGTTCCTAGGTATGACTGAATCTTCGTTTCTTACCATGACTGTAGGTGCTCTCATGCAGGTGGACTTTGCTTCCCATGGGCCTGTGAAATGGGGTAGTTCCTGTAAGGAATTAGACTCGAAGTCTAATCTTTCTTGAGATTGGATACTCTCCTGCTCTCCATAAATGGATGGGATGTCTTGTGGGAATTGGTCATGTGCATCATCCACAAGTTCAATGGGAGGAGGGACTTCACTTTCCTTAGCCCATTTGTCTTCTTGAATCTCGCGTAGGAATTCTGGTGTGAACCGATTCATAGAAGATGATGTGTCCGGCTCCGTAGAGTTAGGCACATAGGCTTCAGGCACATAGGCTTCTTGAGCAGGAATGCTTACTCTTTCACTTACCTTGCCCTTGTGTTGAGAGGCTGGTTCCTTTTGTGATTGTGCCATTAGATTCTCTACTCCTTCTAGGGAGGGGGGGTTGTCTGGTTCAGTGGAATTGGCCACATAAACTTTTGATGGGAAATGGGTCATGTTTTTACTTACGTTCTCCCTTTCTTGATTTTTTTCTTCCTTGGCAGATCTTGCAATTATGCCCTCTAACTTCTCTAGAAGTCCATCCAAGTGTAATTGCGTCTTGGCTGAGCCCGAGTAATTGAAAAGGCGGCTGGCTTCAAACATAGTCTGAGCCAATGCGACCATTTTCACGCAAAGCTTGGTTCTTTCTATCTCTAGGTCAGCTCTAGGGTAACACTTGTCATGATCCGTGACATTTGGCCCTTCTTGGATTCTGGCCTGATATGCTATCAGCATCATGTCTATATCTTCAGGAGTGGGATCAGCTAATACTGATCCTACTCTAGGGTTCTTTGGGCAATCTCGTAAGAGATGCTCTTTTCCACAATCTTGGCAAAAGCCTTGGATCGTCACTGACTGGTTTTGTGTAGGTGGAGGTAAGGGGCAATCACGAATGAGGTGATCTCCTTGGCATCTGTAGCACGGTCCTCTTGGGAACGGAGGTCTTACTTGCCTAGGTTGAGGCCTAGGGTTGGGGTTTGCATACATGACGTTTGTGTAATCTGACTCCCAACTAGGTTCATTTGGCTCTTCGCTGTAATAGGACTCACCATGTTCGGGAGACTGCATGTAGTAAGCCTGGGGACTATCGACATGTGTAGAATCAAAGCTATGGTCACTGGGGTCACTTTCGGAAAGCATTGGGGTTACAGGGACTATGGCTCTATTCAAGTTTTCTTCTGCAACAGCATACTTTACCGGAATCACATTAGCTGGGGCTGGGGGTTGTTGTGCTAGCACAAGCTGAGGCCTTTGTTGGTTTTGATATTGTGGTTGATAATTTTGTTGTGGCCTGCCATATGGCTATGGAGGGTACTGGTTCTGGTATCTTCCCTGTGGTGGATAGGGTTGAGGATAGGTTTGCCTAACTGTTTGCTTATTGTAGGGGCAATCTTGTGCGGTGTGATTGGTGTACCTCCGTTCTATGGTGTAGTACTGGCTACTAGGATTTACTTGGGGTTGAGCCATAATGGGACATACGTTCGCCATGTGGTCGCCACCACAAGTATAGCACCTTTTCACAGGAGCAAACCTTGGGATTTGTTTGCTAGTTACACCTAATTTCTGAGCTACTTTCTCTGCAAGTTCCTCGATTGATGTGGATTGCGTGGAAGAGAGGTTAGAGGCACTATCCAAGTCTTTGTATATCTTGGAAAGCTCTAACTCCTCCCCTAGGTTGTCCTCAATGTCAATACACATGCGTACACACTCTTCTATGGTCCTAGGGTCCTTCAAGTACACATATGATCTTAATTTGGTACTTAGCAATCCATCCAAGAATAAAGCCACTTGCTTGGCTGGTGTGGGTAACTCCGAAACAGGGCATCTTTCAAGATATTGCCTAAATCTCCTTCCTGCAAGTCTTACAGTCTCTTGCGGGGTTTGCTTGAAGCTATGAATCAGCGAGGAGGTATTATGCCTTATGCCACTCTTAGAGAATTCAATAATGAAAGCCTCTAGGAGTTGGTCTATGCTCCTGAACTGCCTCTCATTTAGTGGTTGAAACCATGTCAGGGCAGTGTTCCTAAGGGTCAGACCAAAGGCATTGTACTGCGTGAATAGATCCTCCACTTGTTCAGCTCTCAGGACTTGCCTAAACTCAGCCACATGATCGTCTGGATCTCCAGTGCCATCGAAGTAGTTCTTCATGGACTTAACTAGCTGAGTCGGTCTCAAAGTCCTTGTGTGCTCTCTAGGTCATGGTAGAGGGAACTCCTCCGCATTTCTTTGATTCCTATGAGATCTAAGTATCTCAGGTTCTACTCTATTCGTTTCCGTCCTCGTTCTTTCTCTGCCCACTGGGTTGGCAAAGCTTACTTCTGGTCTATCTCTACTTCTGTCTCTTTGCATTCCATGAGCTTGGGATGTTCCAGCTCCAGGGTGACCATAGGATACATTCGATCTTGGTTGGGGGAAAACGAATTCACCCTTCCAAGTGTAAGCATGCCTATCATTTTCTGTCACCACAAAGATCCTCTCCGAAGCTTGATCTAAGTAGGTCACTCTGCCTGGGCTATCAGGATCCTTAAACTCATAGATCATGATTGTTCCTATATCCATTGGCCGATCAGATTTATACCTCCAAAAGGCCTCGTCAGTCTCTCGGTTCAGAAGCAGATCTATGCTCTTGTTGTCTTGGGGAACCCACTCAGGTGTGATAATCCTAGTGAGAACAGATTTGCCTCGGGGGGTTCTAGGTTCTACACCCATGCTTCCTTGTTCCAAGTCACCTAAGTCCGCCTCTGAGATTACGTTCCCAAATTCATCTGTCCTATCTGGGTGACTGGTGACTACGTATATGGTTCCCTCTTTATCCAAGTATGCTCCATTTTCAAACTTGACTGCTGGGTGCTCTAGTCCTATGGATTGGTCAGGGTTTTTAATCTGTACCACAGACCTTCCTAGGCTGTCCTCATAGATGCTAGCACCTAATCGGTTGGTCCTAAGGTATTCCAATTGTGTTTTGTAAGGGCCTTCTACCCTGTGCAAGTATGGCACTCCTGAACTTCCCGTAGGTCTGTCCATGCCTTGAGACATCTCTGATTCACTGGTATCAGAGCTAGGGTAATGCGAGTGGTGACTCAACTGCTGGGCCCAAGACCTTGCAGTATGATTGACACTAGCCTCAGAAGACCTAAGGCTTTGTCTCTCTATTACTAGGTGTCGTCCTGATCTAAGGTTCATATGCCTAACTGATTAACCCAATTTTTCCCAGGTACAACCACGTTTCTGAGTCGTTTGGTATCGGTTACTTGGTTCTTTTTATGTTGATTAGCGTGTTTATACTCTTGTCTGATATCACGTCGTCAGGAATACTTGAGTTTACTTTCGTACTTTAGTTTGGTCGTTTCACGTTAGGTTCTTTTCCTTTAAGGGTGTCGTTCACACACACACAGGTTATCTCTTGACTTGAACTTGATTTCTTAGACAGTCTTTGATTTATCTCGTGCTTATCGTTGCCTGGAATTACTTCTAACACTACCTGCACTTAGCCTAAACTAAGAATTGACAGAGGGTGTTGCGGGTTTTCCAACCTTGAGTTCCTTTCCTTGTGTTGTTGCCCTGGGGTGCCCAGGACGCGTGTTCCCAAGCCTGCACTTACTCTTGCTTTGCGTACCCTTCGCTGCTCTCAAAGGACCTGTAAAAGGCCCACTGTTAGCTCAAGACTTAAATTCAAAAGACAGAACCAATCACTTTCATTCATGTAACACTTCACCAATTTGCACTATGACTTTTTGGACACAACTCTAGAGATCCCTGACTTTTGTTCCCCCTGGGTATGGTCAACTTCAAAATACCCTATCTAATATTCCTGAGCTTAATTTAACCGTAACCAGTCAATGTTTTTGTTGTACTCCCTGCGAGCTTTCCAACAAAACAAAAATCATGGCAAACGGATTTCGTATGAGGAAGTTCTGCCAGTTCAGGGTTTTGGGACTCAAACCGGATTAAACTAGGTTAACAGGCAAACAGGAATTCTCGAGTTACTTGGGTCATGCCCTCGTAATGCAATACTACACCCTTGTGTTTGTCCCACAATTGGCCAAAATTTAGACCACTAGTTTTGCCTTAAAAATTTGACCTAATTTGCCCTTCTAACGTGTTCGTAAAGTCTGTCGGTCGCGATTGACAGGTCAGTCGCGATCGACGTGTCGATCACGATTGACAGGTCCGTCGTTGCTGTCAGTCGCGATTGACTGGTCAGTCGCGATTGACAGGGGTTACGAAAAGTCAATGAGTCGTGGTCAAAGGGTCGTTGACTCTATCGGTCGCGATTGATGGGTCGATCGCGATTGACAGGTCGGTCGCGAGGGTCTGTCCATCGTGGTCAAACAATCGTTGACTGTGTCGGTCGCGATTGACAGAGCCGTCGTGGGCTATCAGTCGCGATTGATGAGTCGATCGCGATTGATGGCTCAATCGCGATTGACACGTGTCACGCGTATGGTCCGTCGGTCGTGGTCAATCGGTCGTTGACTCTGTCGGTCGCGATTGACAGAGCCGTCGTGGGCTGTCGATCGCGATTGACGTGTCGATCGCGATTGACAGGTCTGTCCGTCGTGGTTTGTCGATCGCGATTGACAGAGCGATCGCGATTGACAGAATTCTGAGGAATTTCAAAAAACTAAACACATTTTTGGGAAGCTCTAGTCCTGTAGATCATGGTTTTGCACTTTGTTTGGTAATTTGAGCGTTTTTTCTGTCGGTCGCGATTGACAGAGGTCGGCGACACATAGACAGTTACTTCGAATTCCGTACCTGCGCAGAGTGCTGGGGACGATGATGTGACCTGTACCTGCAAGACAGCTCAAGAAACATGCAAAAACAGCACACACAATTTCGCTCTCTCGCTCTCTCTCACAAGTGAAATGAGGGAAATGAGGTGGAGAAGGTGATATGATAAAAAAACTGAAATTTTTGCGATGATGGAAATGGAGGTGGGAGATGGTGGTGATGATGATGGTGATGATGGTGGTAAGGTAAGAAAGAGAAAAATAGGAAAAGCAAAGAAATTACCTACAACGCCAACGTCTCCAATCTACGTCTCACCATCACACGCTCGTCCTCAAAGCTCGATCCCCGGCAACGGCGCCAAAATTTGGTGTAGCTCAGTGATGAGTAGCACCTCCTTTAATGTCAATCCGGGAAGACGTGAGGATGGTATGAAGACCTCGAGCAAGTGGAGGCACAAGTGCGTGAGTGAGAAGCACACAAACATGCACACACATACACACACACGCGCACACACGGCAAGACAAAGAGTGAGAAGCAATGGAGTTGTTTAGTTTTCTTTCAAAAAGCTCTCACAAGTTCATTTCAATTACAATCTAACCCCAAAAATGAGCTCTCTAGCTCCTTTTATAGTCTTTGACTAGCTTTGGCCCTGTTCAGACCTAGTGTCCGGCCTAGTTAAAAATTAGGTTCCAGGGCTTATTAGAGGGCTCAAACGAGATCTAAAAAATATGAAAATTGGCAGGTAGATACTTCTAAAGCTCCTCAAGCTCAAGGACTCCTTGGCTTGCACAAAATGGAGCTACAAAAAGGTGAACATGGTATTTACAGGCGTTGTTAGTGATGAGAATCACTTTTAATTGGTGTAAAGGTTTTGAAAAATTAAAGCTTGCCTTAGTGCTAGATCTGCGTGAATGCTCGTACTTGCTTCTTCATGAAGAAAATTATTGGCCTACTTGCCAGATCTTCTTTGACTGCCATGTCTGCTTGTGCTGTCCCTTCGCTCTGACTCTCTTCGTCTTGTGGCTCCTTCGGTTCCCTGACTGCTGCCAACAGACCCCACAACAAGGTTCTGCCGAGGACGATAGAAGCGAGAGGGAGGGGGGTGTTGGCAGTAGCCAAAGGCACAGACGACGCGGAAGCATGTGCATAACGATCACAACAAAGTAGTGGGGAGCCAATTGGATTATTTTTTCAAAGAAATATGTTTTATAAATACTTTTCAAAACTCCCAACAGTGATTTTCATCACTTTTGTACCATATGTAACATAGAAAAACCCCTTTTGTAATTCATAGCTCCATTTTGTGCAAGCCGAGGAGTCCTCAAGCTTGAGGAGCTTAGGTAGAACGTGCCTACAAATTTTGGCTATTTTTAGATTTCGTTTCCCTTTCAAATAGCACCTACAACCTATTTTTTAACTATATCGATCATTAGATGTGAAACCGATCAAAACTAGTCTAAAAACTATAAATAGAGCTAGAGAGCTCATTTTTGAGGTTAGCTAGTGTAGACTTGTATGAGTTAGTGTGAGAATGAAAAGACAATGGTCACAGAAAATGAGCGAACTTGAAGAAAGCTTGAGAGAAACCAAAGCAAAGATAAGTGAACTCGCATCTCAAAACCACTCTCACACCACCCCTCCACCACCTTTCCCTTTACTCTCCAATCCATCTTCTTCCATTCCCCAACCTTTCAATACACCACCCTTAACCCACCCACCACCCAGAGTAGGATCAGTCCTAGCCGATCCCACTCCTGAAGATCTAGACATGATGCTTAAAGCATATCAGGCCAGAATCCAAGAAGCGCCCAATGTAACAGATCATGAGAAATGTTACCCTAGAGCCGATCTAGAGATAGAGCGAACAAAGCTTTGTGCTAAAATGGTCGAATTGGCGCAAGCCATGTTTGAAGCCAGTCGCTTGTTGAATGGCTCTAACCCCATCAGAACACCATTGCACTTTGATGGTCTATTGGATAGATTGGAGAGGTTACTTGCAAAGTCTGGAAAAGGAGCCACCTCCCAGGCTAAGGAGAGGGCAAGTGATAGAATAAGCATTCCTCCCGAGGGAGCTTATGTGCCTAACTCCACTGAACCAGACACCTCTTCTTCTATGAATAGGTATTCACCAGAGTTCCTGAGAGAGATTCAAGAAGAGAAGTGGGCAAAGGAGAGTGAAGTCCCTCCTCCCATTGAACTTGTGGATGACGCACATGATCAGTTCCCACAGGACATCCCTTCTATTTATGAAGAATAGGAAAGTGCCCACTCTCATGAGAGGTTAGACTTTGAGTCTAATTCCTTGCAAGAGTTACCACATTTCACAGGCCCATGGGAAACCAAGTCTACTTGCTTGAGAGCACCCACAGTCATGATAAGAAACAAAGATTCAATCATACCTAGGAATAGAGAGGTAGTAAAGAACACTAAAGTGCAGTGCAATCTCACTTTAGAAGAGCTACTCAAAGTTAAGCCAGAAGTGTGGAAACACGTAGCCAAACAAGTGCCAGACATAGCAAAATCGTGTTCCCAGGTAGGATCTCATAGAACAGTGCTTGAAATACCATCGGATAAGATAGGAGACATGAGTGAAGGAGAAGAAGGAAATACCTATCTCCCAGTTACCCATCAGGGATACACAACCAAGGCAATTTTGGACTCAGGTGCAGGAGTTGCAATTGCTACAACTTCCCTATGGAAGCGTTGGGGCAAGCCAACACTCCGACCGACGAGAATGAAATTGCAGATGGCTGATGGCCATATTGAGAGGCCCTTGGGATTGCTAGAAGGCATAACTCTCACTACATGTGGTGTTGAGTTCGAACATACTTTTGCTATATGCGAGTTTAGCAGAAACCAAGCCTACGAGATGACTTTGGGAAGGCCATTTATGCGGCAATTGTAAGTAGTACAGGACTGGGGAACCAATTCCTTATACTTGCAACACTTAGGTGTTACAACCAAAGTCAATCTCAAGGATTACTCTCATAGAGACGTACCGCCCATTCAATGGAATCCCATCCATAGAGCCAAGGATGACACGGAGTCAGTGCATTCCATAGGATCACGATCCTCATGGATGCATGAAGACACCCACTTATGGATGTGCAAAGTGGCAGTAGAAGAAGAGAAAAGAGAAAAAGCCAGAGAGGTAGGTGCGAAAGAGACACATAGATCAATTCAAGACCCAGCCTATGCACCTGTAGTATTTCCCGATGAAGAGTTTGAACCTCACGGCTGGGCATAAATTTTAGCAACAATGGATGTAGCCATCAATGAAGAGCAGTGGACACCCCACTGTGATGAGGATGGCTATGACATTTCAGTCTTCTCAATAGAGCCAATCATGGGAGATGCAATTTTAGAAGAATGCGAACCTAGCCTTGATACATTTGAGGATGCAAGTGACTCCGATTTAGAGTCAATCATTATGGACCCACCTTTTGCATCAGATGAAGAATACTTCTATGAAGTTGAAGCTTACCCCCAGAGACACGGAGAAATCATGAATGATGTGAGGTTAGCCACACAAGTAGCCACTAAGAGTGGAGGAAAGAAAAGAAAGAAGAAGGAAGTCACTCCGGAGGCAGAAGAATCCTTGTTTGAGGTCCCTAAAAACTTTAAAGAATATGAGATAGACGATAGGAGAGTCATGATAAGAATGCCTAAACGTGAGGCACAAGCACGAGAGGCCTATGATAGCAAGGAAACTACCAAGAAAATAGTTGTCGCCATAGAAGAGGGAGAAGAAAGATGCACCTACATAGGGCATGACCTGACGGAAGAAGAAGAGCAAGAGTTGGTAGCTTTGCTAAGAGAGTACAGAGATGTACTTGCTTGGAGCTACAAGGACCTGAAAGGTGTCGACCCAGACATATGCTCACACACGATTCCCATGACCTCAGATGCCAGACCATCTAAGCAGAAGCCCTATACATACAATGATAACTATGCTGCTAAGATCAAGGAGGAGATAGATAGATTGGTAGAAGCTGGGTTTATCTATGAGATTGAGCACACTCAATGGGTATCCCCCATTGTGGTTGTGCCCAAGAAGAATGGAAAATTGTGTGTATGTATTAACCTTAAAAAATTTAATGCCACCACGATTAGAGACAGTTATCCGCTTCCTATTACTGAGCATCTATTAGAAAGGGTAGCAGGCAAGGAAGTGTACAGCTTCCTGGATGGATTCTCTGGCTACAATCAGGTAGCCATTACACCAGAAGATCAGCATAAGACGACTTTTGCCACAGAGTGGGGCATATTTGCCTTTCGGGTAATGCCATTCAGGCTTACCAATGCACCTACTACCTTTCAAAGATTAATGTGTCACGTGTTTAAAGAGTTCTTGAGGAAGAATTTGGAATTCTATGTTGATGATCTTTGTGCTTATTCCAATTTTAGATAGACCCATATACCTGAACTCAAACAAATCTTTGATAAATGCAGAGAATAGCAAGTCCGCCTGAACCAAGAAAAGTGTGTTTTCATGGTCAGGCAAGGCAAAATTCTAGGACACATAGTGTCTAAGAACGGCATATCCACTGACGAAGAGAAAGTGAGAGCCATCGCAGAACTACCTAGGCCAAAGAACGTCAAGGAAGTACAGGCTTTCATGGGGCATTGTGGTTACTACCGCCGGTTCATTCACATGTATGCTGTCATTGCAAAGCCCATGTACGGACTTCTGACTAACTTTGAGTGGACTGATGAATGTGAGAATTCCTTCAATGAGCTTAAACAAAGATTATGTTCAGCACCAATCTTGACCACACCAGATTGGAACAAGCCATTCCATGTTCATGTGGATGCCTCCAATTACGCTATTGGATGTGTGCTAGCACAACCTACGGGTGAAGGTAATATGGATCTTCCAATTGCCTATGCCAGTAGACAACTGAATGCAGCTGAACAAAATTATACCACCACTGAGCGGGAGGGGTTAGGCATGGTATACGCAGTTAAAAAGTTTAGACACTATTTGCTTGCAAATAAGTTTAAATTTTTTACTGATCATCAAGCTCTGCTCTACTTGGTAAACAAGCCATGTAATACAGACAAATTAGTAAGATGGTTTCTCTTACTAATGGAATATGACTTTGAGGTAGTAGTGAGGAAAGGCAGGACTCATTTGAGAGCAGACCATCTCTCTAGGCTCACATCTGGAGAGGCCCCACAAGGAGTGTCAGATGACTTACGTGATGCTTACTTGTTTAATTTGGAAGTTGTACCTCAGTGGGCTAAGCCATTAGTGCCATTATTGACATATGGGCCTAACCACCCAATAATAAACACACAAGATAGGGAGATAGTAAAATCCCAGAAGTATCATATCATGGCAGGAAGTGTGTACAAACATACAGATCACGGGGTATTAGCCTGTTGTGTGGAAGAGGACGAGTACACGAAGTGGTTATAATTAGCACATGTAGGTGCATTAGAGCAACACTACTCAAAACAACAAACCCTACAAACATTGAGGAGACTTGGAGTATACTGGCCAACTATGGAAGCAGATGTTGATAGGATGTGCAAGGAATGCCCAATTTGCCGAACTAAGCCACTAGTGGAACATGCCACCCTTTATCGCGTGTCTCTAGTGCCAGATTGGAGCGAGCCATTAGTGGCCTTTCTGAGGACGAAAACATTCCCTCAAGAAATGACTCTGGTTAGACAAAGGAGCTTAGAACAAGAGGCGCTAGACTATGCTCTCATTGGAGATAATCTATACAGACGAGGAAAAGATGGGTATCTTAGATTGTGTGTCCACGAGAGCGAATATCTGAAGATATTAGAGACTGCTCACCAAGGTGTAGCAGGAGGACACTTTGGTCCAGATCGGGTGTTCAAAGCAATTTTTTTTGCAGGTCTTTGGTGGCCAACTCTTCACATGGACGCACATACCTATGTGAAGAGGTGTGAGGTTTGTCAACGAACTCAGTATCCCATACGCAAGGATGAGATGCCATTGAAACCTATGTTGGGTGGACATGCATTCTCTAAGTGGGGAATAGACTTTGTTGGTCCTAATAATCCCCCAGCTAAGGGTTCACATGCTGAGTACATCATTGTGGCCACGGACTATCTGACCAAGTGGGTAGAAGTGAAAGCCACTACGAAGAATGATGCTCAAACAAGTTAGCAACAAAGTTCTGATTTGAAAATGTATTCACTAGATACAGATTGCCAATAGAATTAGTAAGTGATAGAGGCACACACTTCTTGAATGAAGTCATAGAAAACCTTCTCCAAGAATTCTTGGTAGTACATAAGAAGTCTGCCCCTTATCACCCACAAGCTAATGGCCAGACCGAGAGCACAAATAAGATCTTATGCAATGTGCTGACTAAATTGGTGAAAACAAACGCTCCGATTGGGACAAACAGCTACACCACGCTGTTTGGGCATATCGAGTTGCCTATAAAACGGTACTCCAAGCCATGCCCTTTTAGATGGTATTTGGCCAGAATGCAGTGCTACCATTGGATTTTAGATACCTACCTTGAAAGTAGCACAAGAGCATGACTGGACCGGCCATGAACTATCCTCTAGAAGCTTTGATCTTGAATGTTTAGGTGAGACACGATTGAGAGCTGCAGCAAGAATCTATGCAGCCAAGAAGAGGCAAAAGGCGTATTTTGATACACATGTGAAGGATAAAGGCTTGAAGGCAGGAGACCTAGTCCTAGTCTACACGTTGAAGCAACATGCACGAAAATTGGAGAAAAGAGGCTATGGACCTATGATAATCAATAGGATCTCCACAAGTGGAGCAGTATAACTAGCCACTCTAGAAGGTGACATACTACCAAGTTACATAAGCGGATGCAGAGTCAAGCTATATCAAGAACCACTAACCGAAGAAATGCTTAATCGACTCACTACTACAAAAAAACGTAAGGAAGAGGAAAAGCAAATTCGAGAAGAAGCACAGGCCGAAGCTTTAGAACGCTGTTGGCATACAGGTCATATGAAGAGCATACAGGTACAATAGAGCAGTCATGCACAATACGGCAACAAGGCCTAATCATTTTTTCCATGGATCATTCACAACTCAAGCGATTTTAATCACTACACAAACATTGTAAATTCTGTTTTTGGTAGAATAGACTCCATTTTGTTCAAGCCGAGGAATCCTCGAGCTTGAGGAGTATTAGAATTAGCTATATACCAATTTTCATAATTTTTAGACTCCATTTGAGCCCTCAAATAGGCTCTAGAACCTAATTTTTAACTAGGCCGGACACTAGGTCTGGACAAGGCCAAAGCTAGTGAGAAAACTATAAAAAGAGCTAGAGAGCTCATTTTGGGGGGTTAGATTGTTTGTGAATTGAGCTTATGTAAGAGAATTTTTGACTAATGCAAAGAACTCCATTGTTCCTCTCCTTGATCTTGCCTTGTGTGCGTGTGTGTATGTATGTGTGTGGATGCTTGTGTGCTTCTCACTCACACACGTGCCTTCACTTGCTCATAGTCTTCATACTAGTCCTCACGTCTCCACGGATTGACAATTATGAGGTGAATCTTATCACGTTGGTACTCACCATTGTGCTAGAGTGACACCAAATTTGGCGCCGTTGCCGGGGAGAGAGCTTCGAGGACGAGCGTGTGATGGTAAGATGTCGAGTTGAGACATTGGAGTTATAGGTAATATCCTTTCTTTTCCTTATTTTTCTTCATTTTTTCTTATTTTTGCATCACCATCATCACCATCATCATCCCCACCATCTCCCACCTCCATCTCCATCTCCACAAAAATTTCAGTTTTTTGGTCATATTCCACTCCCCACCTCATTTTCCTCATTCCGTTGTGAGAGAGAGCGAGAGAGAGCTTGCATGCGATCTATTTTTGTGTGTTTTTTGAGCTTCTATTGCAGGAACTAGCTATACCACCTTCTCCAGCAGTTTGCGCAGGTATGATAGACTCTGCACAGGTCCCGGGACGACGACTTCTGTCTATCGCGACAGACAGAAAAACTTGATATTTTGTGAATGCGTGTTTGGCACGGTAACCTACACCATTAGAGCACTCCAAATCACTAGAAGTTTCTCAAAAATTTGCGTTTTTTCAGTCTATCACGACAGAACTGTCTATCGCGACAGACACCGTCTATCGCGACAGACACCGTCTATCGCGACAGACACCGTCTATCGCGACAGATAGAGACCCATGATAGAGAGCGTCTATCGCGACAGACCAAATTCCACGACAGACCCCGTCTATCGCGACAGACACCGTCTATCGCGACAGACCAAAAGCACGATAGACGATAGACACCGTCTATCGCGACAGACCACTCTATCACGACAGACACCGTCTATCGCGACAGACACCGTCTATCGCGACAGACAGAGACCCACGATAGAGAGCGTCTATCGCGACAAACACCCGTCTATCGCGATAGACCAAATTCCACGACAGACCCGGTCTATCGCGACAGACACCGTCTATCGCGACAGACCAAAAGCACGACAGACGATAGACACCGTCTATCGCGACAGACCACTCTATCGCGACAGACCCATCTATCGCGACAGACACCGTCTATCGCGACAAACCACTCTATCGCGACAGACACCTTCTATCGCGACAGACACCCGTCTATCGCGACAGACCAAATTCCACGACAGACCCCATCTATCGCGATAGACACCGTCTATCGCGACAGACCAAAAGCACGACAGACGATAGACACCGTCTATCATGACAGACCAAAAGCACGACAAACGATAGACACCGTCTATCGCGACAGACCACTCTATCGTGACAGACTCCGTCTATCACGACAGACCAAAACCATGACAGACGATGGACACCGTCTATCGCGACAGACACCGTCTATCGCGACAGACACCGTCTATCGCGACAGACCAGTCTATCGCGACAGACCAGTCTATCGCGATAGACACCGTCTATCGCGACAGACACCGTCTATCGCGACAGACACCGTCTATCGCGACAGACCAGTCTATCGCGACAGACACCGTCTATCGCGACAGACACCATCTATTGCGATAGACAGACATTTCGACAAAAAATAAAGGGGTAAGTTTTTTGGAAATTTAGGCTAAATTTTGGGCATATTTGCATACTCAAATACTCATACACTTACAAAGGCCTTAGAAAAATGCATTAAAACCCTTGAAAGGTTCTGTTTGTCTGTTTAACCCCCTAAACCCTGAACAATCATAACTTTTTCATACGAAATCCATTTTTTGAGCTCTAGGGCTTGTCAGAAAGCTCGTTGATTTTTCAGATATGATATTTTGAAGTTGACACACTGAGGGGTAGGTACACCAAGGGAGCTTTAGAGGAAATTTTTTTAGCAATACAAAAGGGGGAACAAGGGCAGTGTCTGAAATAAATTGTCTGTCAATTGAAGGACCAAATTGAAGCTAAACTTGAGGTTCTTATAGGATCATCGAGAACTTTTGGAGAAAGCAAAGTAAGTGCCAAGGCGAACAAGCTTGGGAACGTGCTTCCTGGGTAGACAAGCATCACCAGGAGGAGCGACTTGAGGTTGGAACATCTCTTAACCCCCTCAGTCCATTCTTAGCATAGGCTAAGTGCGAGTAGTTGTCCTGATTGACTAGGGGTACGATAGGAACACTCAAGTTTGAAGAGCCTTTAATTTCTCAAGTGCAAGGATAGGCTAAATTGCAGCCAAGGGATAACTTAAAGGAAAAGAACTTAAACTAAGCGGATGCAGAACATCAAGTACGACACACTAAAGAGCTCCTAACGATGCTTAATTAAAAACAAGAAAATACATCCAAAGGAACTTAAAAGGAACAAGCGATTGGTACCAAAGAATCAGCAACGTACAAAGAGCATATGAACCTGAGATCAGGTAGACACCTAGGGAGAGATTGTCAAAGCGTTAGATCATCCGAGGCTAGCGTCAACCATACAGCGAGATCTTGGGCCCAACAATTGAGTGATTACCCCTACGCGCTAGACTCAGAAACTAGTGACTCTGACATGTCCTATAGCATGGAAAGACCTGTAGGTAGCTCAGGAATGGCATACCTAGAAAGACCTGAAGGTCCCTACAAGACTCAATTGGAATACATCCAGACCAACCGCCTAGGTGCACGCATCTATGAGGATGGTCTGCGAAGATCTGTTGTCCTAATTAAAAATCCTAATCAGCCCATTGGACTAGAACACCCTGTAGTCAAGTTTGAAAATGGTTCATACATAGATAAAGAAGGAACAATGTATGTGGTCACCAGCCAACCTGAAAGGACAGATGAGTTTGGCAACATAATCTCTGAACCTGAATTAGGTGACATAGAGCAAGGGAACTTAGGAAAGGAGCCGAAAACCCCTCGAGGCAAATCGGTCCTAACAAGAATAATCACTCCAGAGATAGTTCCCCAGGATAATAGGAGTATAGAATTGCTCTGGAACCAAGAGATGGTTGAGGCTTTTTGGAGGTACAAGCTTGAAAAGCCTAATGAAGTGGGAGCTCTTACCATCTATGAATTCAAAGATCCTGATAGCCCAGGCAAGGTGACCTACTTAGATGATCTTCTGAGAGAATCTTTGTGGTCTCTGAGCATGGAAGACACGCATACACTTGGAAGGGAGAATTTGCTTTTCCCCAACCTCGATCCAATGTGTCTTATGGTCACCAAGGAGCTGGAACATCTCAAGCTCATGGGACTCAAAGAGAAAGGAGTAGAGAGAGACCTGAGGTAAGCTTTGCCAACTCTTGGGGAAGGGAAAGAACGAGAACGGGAACAAATAGAGTGGAACCTGAGAGACATGGAGCCCCAGGGAACCAAAGAAATGCCGATGATTTCCCCTTGCCAAGACCGAGAGAGCACACGAGGACCTTGAGACCGACCCAGCTAGTCAAGTCCATGAAAAACTACTTCGATGGCACTGGAGACCCCTACGATCATGTAGCTGAGTTTAGGCAAGTCTTGAGAGCTGAACAAGTTGGAGATTTGTTCACGCAGTACAATGCCTTTAGTCTAACCCTTAGGAACACTGCCCTGACATGGTTTCAACCACTACACGAGAGGCAGTTTAGGAGCATAGATCAACTTCTAGAGGCATTCATTATCGAATTCTCTAAAAGTGGCATAAGACATAACACATCCTCACTGATATATAGCTTCAAACAAACATCTCAAGAGACAGTGAGGTCACAGGCAGAAGATTTAGGCAATATCTAGAGAGATGCCCGGCCCCAGAGTTACCCACTCCAGCCAAGCAAGTGGCCTTATTTTTAGATGGATTGTTAAGCACCAAACTAAGATCATATGTGTACTTGAAGGACCCTAGATCCATAGAAGTATGTGTACGCATGTGCGTAGACATCGAGGATAATCTAGGGGAGGAATTAGAGCTCTCAAAAATCTATAAAGATTCAGATAGTTCTAGTAGCCTCATTTCCTCACAATCCACATCAATTGAGGATCTAGCAGAAAAGGTAGCTCTGAAATTAGGTGTCTCTAGCAAGCAGATTCCTAGATTTGCCCCCGGAAAATGATGCTATACCTGCGGAGGAGACCATATGGCTAATGTGTGCCCCATCATGGCTCAACCCCAAGTGAACCTCAACAACCAGTACTGCACCATAGAAAGGAGGTACACCAATCACACAGCACAAGACTATCCATATAACAAACAAGCTGTTAGACAAAATTATTCTCAGCCATATCCACAACAAGGAAAGTACCCTAATCAGTACCCACAACAACAGTATGCTAGGCCCCAGCAAATCTATCAACCACCCTATCAAGGGCAACAAAGACCACAACCAGTCCTAGCGCAGCAACCTCCTGCCCCCACCAATGTGATTCCAGCGAAGTATGTAGCGGCAGAAGAAAATCTAAATAGAGCTTTAGTGCTAGTAACATCCTCGCTTTCAGAGAGTAATCCAAATGATCATAGTTTTGACTCCACCCATGTTGAGAGCCCCCAGGCCTACTACATGCAATCATCGGAGCATAGTGAGTCATATTATTATGAAGAACCGAATGAATCTAGTGGGGAGCCAGAATACGCAAACGTCATGTATGCCAACCCCAACTCGAGATCCCAACCTAGGCCGATGAGACCTCCATTTCCTAGAGGGCCATGCTATCGTTGTCAGGGAGATCATCTCATTGGTGATTGCCCTCTACCTGCACCGACACAAACCCAATCTGTGACAATTCAAGGCTTTTGTCCCGATTGTGGAAAGGAGCGTTTGTTATGAGAGTGTCCCAAGAACCCCGCCAATATACAAAAAATTGCTCCTATCAATGTTATTGGCTTAGTGGTAGACTCCACAGGAAGTGTGACTTCCACAGCCCCAGTACAAGTCATCACGAGAGCCCAGGCACTTAAGCAAAACCAAGACTTAGGCCAGGAAAAGAATGCAGAGGTTAGCGAGACTGAGAGCCATAATAAGAAGAGGACAAGAGCTTGGAGAGATAGCCGTGAACGTATGAAAAGGCAATGGGCAAGAAAGATGAGCGAACTTGAGGATAGTCTACGAGAAACCAAAGCCAAAATCATAGAAATCACATCTCAAATGCACTCTCACACATCCCCGCCACTACCATCCCCTTCACCCTTCATTCCTCCACCCACCAATCCACCACACGTAACCCAACCACCACCCCGAGTAGGATCAGTCTTAGCCGATCCCACTCCTGAAGATCTAGACATGATGCTTAAAGCATATCAGGCCAGAATCCAAGAAGGGCCCAATGTAACAGATCATGAGAAATGTTACCCTAGAGCTCACCTAGAGCTTGAACGAACTAAGTTGTGTACCAAGATGGTGGAATTGGCTCAAGCCATGTTTGAGACCAGTCGCCTTTTCACTTGCTCTAGCTCCACTAGAACACCATTGCATTTTGATGGTCTGTTAGACAGATTGGAGATGTTAATTGCAAAGTCTAGAAAAGGAGCCAGCTCCCTGGCTAAGGAGAAGGCAAGTGATAGATTAAGCATTCCTCCCCAGGAAGCCTATGTGCCTAACTCTACGGAGCCAGACACATCATCTTCTATGAATTGGTTCACACTCGAATTCCTACGAGAGATTCAAGAAGACAAATGGGCTAAAGAAAGTGAAGTCCCTCCTCCTATTGAACTTGTGGATGATGCACACGACCAATTCCCACAAGACATCCCATCCATTTATGAGGAGCAGGAGAGCACCCAATCTCAGGAAAGATTAGACTTTGAGTCTAACTCTCTACAAGAATTACCCCACTTCATAGGCCCATGGGAAGCTAAGTCCACCTGTATGAGAGCACCCACGGTCATGGTAAGAAACGAAGATTCAGTCATACCTAGGAACACGGAGGTAGTGAAGAACACTAAGGTGCAATGCAATCTCACTTTAGAAGAACTACTCAAGGTTAGGCTAGAGCTATGGAAACATGTAGCCAAACAAGTACCAGAGATAGCAAAACCTCGTTCCCAGGTAGGATCCCAGAGAACAGTGCCAGAAATACCCTTGGACAAGATAAGAGACATGAGTGAGGGTGAAGAGGGAAACACATATCTTCCTATCACCCATCAAGGATACACCACCAAGGCCATTCTAGACTCAGGTGCAGGAGTTGCAATTGCTACCACTTCACTATGGAAGCGTCGGGGCAAGCCAGCACTCAGGCCAACGAGAATGAAATTGCAGATGGCCGATGGTCATATTGAGAGGCCCTTAGGATTGCTAGAAGGAATAACTCTCACTACATGTGGTGTTGAGTTCGAGCACACTTTTGCTATATGTGACTTTAACAAAAACCAAGCCTACGACATGATTTTGGGGAGACCATTTATGCGGCAGTTGCAAGTGGTACAGGATTGGGGAACCAATTCCTTGTATTTACAACACTTAGGTGTTACAACCAAAGTCAATCTCAAGGATTACTCTCATAGAGATGTCCCTCCTATCCAATGGAACCCCATCCATAGAGCCAAAGATGATACGGAATCGGTGCGTTCCATAGGATCAGGATCCTCATGGATGCATGAAGACACTCACTTATGGATGTGTAAAGTGGCAGTGGAAGAGGAGGAAAGAGAAAAAGCCAGAGAGGTAGGTGCGAAGGAAACACATAGATTAGTTCAAGACCCAGCCTATGCACCTGTAGTATTTCCAGACGAAGAATTTGAACCCCACGGCTGGGCAGAAATTCTAGCCACTATGGATGTAGCCATCAATGAAGAGCAATGGACACCCCACTGTGATGAAGATGGCTATGACATTTCGGTCTTCTCCATAGAGCCAATCATGGGAGATGCAGTTTTAGAAGAATGCGAACCTAGCCCTGATGCATTTGAAGATGCAAGTGACTCCGATCTTGAGTCAATCATCATGGACCCACCCTTTGCATCAGATGAAGAATATTTCTATGAAGTAGAAGTTTACCCTCAAAGACATGAAGAGCTCACTAATGATGTGAGATTAACCACACGAGTGACCACTAAGAGTGAAGGAAAGAAAAGGACGAAGAGAGAAGCCGCACCAGAGGAGGAAGAATCCCTATTTGAGGTCCCTAAAAATTTCAAGAAGTATGCAATAGAAGATAGGAGAGTCATGGTAAGAATGCCAAAACGCGATGCACAAGCAGGAGAGGCCTATGATAACAAAGAAACCACCAAGAAGGTAGTGGTAGCCATAGAAGAAGGAGAAGAGAGGTGCACTTACATAGGACATGACCTCACTGAGGAAGAGGAGCATGAGCTGATAGTTTTGCTAAGAGAGTATAGAGATGTATTCGCTTGGAGCTACAAAGATTTGAAAGGTGTAGACCCTGACATATGCGCCCATACGATTTCCATGACCACAGAGGCTAGACCTTCTAAACAAAAGCCATACACATACAATGACAACTATGCTGCCAAGATCAAAGAAGAGATAGACCGTTTGGTTGAAGCTGGATTTATCTCTGAAATTGAGCACACTGAATGGGTGTCCCCCATTGTAGTGGTGCCCAAAAAGAATGGTAAATTACGTGTATGCATTAACTTGAAGAAGGTTAACGCAGCCACTATCAGGGATAGTTATCCTCTTCCTATCACCGAGCATTTATTAGAAAGGGTAGCCGGCAAGGAAGTGTACAGCTTCCTAGATGGGTTCTCTGGCTACAATCAAGTAGCCATTGCACCAGAAGATCAGCATAAGACGGCTTTTGCCACAGAGTGGGGCATATTCGCTTTTAGGGTAATGCCATTCGGGCTTACCAATGCTCCCACAACCTTCCAGAGACTGATGTGCCATGTGTTTAAAGAGTTCCTGAGAAAGAATTTGGAAGTCTATGTTGATGATCTCTGTGCTCATTTGAACATTAGGCAAACACATATACCTGAACTCCGGCAAATCTTTGACAAATGTAGAGAATATCAAGTCTGCCTGAACCCAGAAAAGTGCGTTTTCATGGTCAGGCAAGGCAAGATTTTAGGACACATAGTGTCAAAGAACGGCATCTCCACTGACGAAGAGAAGGTGAGGGCTATTGAAGAACTACCTAGGCCAAAGAATGTCAAGGAAGTGCAAGTTTTCATGGGCATTGTGGTTATTACCGACGTTTCATTCACATGTATGCCATCATTGCAAAGCCTCTGTACGGACTTCTGACAAACTTTGAGTGGACTGAGGAATGTGAGAACTCTTTCAGTGAGCTCAAACGGCGATTATGCTCAGCACCAATCTTGACTACACCAGATTGGAATAAGCCCTTCCATGTGCATGTGGATGCATCCAATTATGCCATTGGGTGTGTACTATATGGTTTAGAGCAAGCACCACGTGCTTGGTATGAAAAGATACATGCCTATCTGGTTGCACATGGTTTTGAGAACAGTCCACCTAAAAGCACCTTATATGTTAAGCATGCTAATGATGTGCTTTTGATCATTGTTGTGTATGTTGATGACATGCTACTCACTGGTCCTCATGAGAAGCATATTGTTGATTTCAAGGTTGATTTGCATGCCTCATTTGAGCTGTCTGATTTGTGGCATTTGCATCATTATTTGGGCATTTATTTTATGCAAGTTGATGGTGGAATAGCTTTGTGTCAAACGATATATATTGACACATTATTGCAACATTTTGGCCTTGAAGGCTGTAAACCTATTGCCACTCCTATGGAGACAGGTTTACGATTGAGTCTTTACGATGTTGCAGATGCATTTGATGTTGTTCTCTATCAATAGGCTCTTGGAAGCTTGATTTACTTATGCATTATTCGGTCAGATATTTAGTTTTTTGTCTCACAAATGAGCAGGTTTATGCATTGCCTAGGTGTCAAGCACTGGTAGGCAATTAAGCGCATCTTTCGCTACTTGAGTGGTACCCGACTACTTGGGTTGTTTTATCCAAAGGGGGGATCACTACTACCAGATTTACATGCTTTTTTTTTACTCTCACTAGGCTGATTGCTATGACACTCATGTGTCCACTAGTGGTTTTTGCTTCATGCTTGCTAGCTCATGCATATCTTCGCTGAGCAAGAACCAACCTATTGTGGCCACTTGGAGTTGTGAGGCTTAGTATAGGGTAGCTTTCAAAGCGATTGTTGTGTGTGTGGCTCATATGCCTTATGGCTGATTTGGTTGTTTTTTAGTCTTTTTCCACCACCATCTTCACTGATAGTAAAAGCACATTGATAGTTGCAAGGAACCCTATGTTCCATGCTCACACTAAGCCCATTGAGGTGCATCATCATTATGTGAGGGAGACGTTGTTTGCTGGAGAGATCAGCTGGGCATATGTGCCCATTGTGAAGAGATGGATAGGTATGTGCTTGAAGATGAAGAGGTGTTGCAAAATTGATCTACACCAGCCAAATGCACTCCAAGATTATATGGTGGGCCCTTTTAGCTTGCCAATGAATGTATTAGACACCCTATGTACCTTGGAAGATCACTCTAAAAAAGATAGATCAAAATAGATAAGTTGGAGTTAGCTCAGAGGTGAAGAACTTGCTATTCTTGGTTCATACACCTATCCAGTGTTTTGCATAATTCTCTGAGGACAGCAGAAATTAGCTTAATTGCTCTTGGGGAAGTCTAGTTAACTTAAAGAGCTAACTTTCAAGAGTAATCGCGTAAAAAATAATGAACCACACACTGAGAATGATGTTTAGCAACTGATGATATCATCCCGATTTCACGGGTTGCTACAATAATGAGACCAGTGCGCTGAAAAATGAACATAACTCAAGATTGAAGAATCCAATGATTATGAACCTTTGTAAGCTTATACTAGACCATAAGATGAATTCAACAAGCTTTAAATCATTGAATTTGGATAAGTACACACAGAGAAACAGCTCTAACAAGATGAGTCAAAAAGTCGGGTACCTGACAGAGAAGTGAAAATGAACAGACATTGTTGACTTCAACTGAACATAACTGAAGATTGAAACCCCCAAATGCAATGAAACTTGGTGAGCATATAGTAGACTTATAGAGCTAACTTTACCAAGTTAAATTACTAAAAACAATGCAGCAAGCTTAGAGAAACCATCTCTGCAATCGGACTGAGAAAACTGAGAGATATGGCAGTGAGTAGTACACTTCACAAGAACATGGAAATATGAACCCAAATGATAATGAAAATGAAATTATATTGCTTGTACAATACAATGGACTTACTGATACATATGTGTGCCTTGGAATCACACCTTGATATGGCATAAAGCTCAGCTCTTGGAGGTCTTCACATAGTTCTCTCTAACCATGACTAAAACGGCCATCTATTTATAGTTGAGTTTGGGAGGCTAACTTCCCTCAATCACTCTCCAATCAATCAGTGATTGATTTGATTCTCTACCTACCACAAATCACAAATTCGTGGCTCCTCTTTCCCTTTTTTATCAAGTGGACTCAACCACTTAAGATTCTTTCACTTTTACATTAAGTAAAGTCTTCAAAAGTTACAAGAGGTAGTTCACAAGTGAACTTTACATAGTCTTCATTTTAAAGCTTCTTCTATGACTTTGTGGGACTCAAGCCAATACTTAGGCTTGTCATAGACTTGCTCCAATAGCTCCCCCTCAAGCCAACTATGCTTGAGGTCTTCAATCTTCCAAGATTACCTGCAAACCAATCATAACCTTGAATTTGCAAAGCTTTATACCATCCAATGCTTTGGTTAGAATATCTACACATTGTTGATGAGTGGACACATATGATATTTGAATATCTTTGCTTAGAACCTTCTCTCGTACATAGTGATAATGAACTTCAATATGTTTAGTCCTTGCATGAAAAATAGGATTAGCAGCCAAATAAATAGAACTCATTGAATGTAGATATAGCCTCAGCCCATAGATAATTAGGTAAATGCTTTTCATTTAACATGGACCTTGCAGCTTCAACTATTGTCCTATTCCTCCTTTCTGACACTCCATTTTGCTCAAGAGTGTACCTTGTAGTTCTCTCTTTTGATTCCTCTTTCTTGAAGAAAATAATCAAACTCATGGGAGAAGTATTCTCCCCCTCCATCTGATCTTAGCCTTTTTAGCGATTTACCTATTTGATTCTCCATAAGAACTAAATAACTTTTGAAACATGAAAAAACTTCATCTTTGTGTTTCATAAAGAATAGGATAGTCCATCTGCTCCAATCATCAATAAAGGAGACATAATACCTTGATCTAGATATTGAAGCTTCCTTGCTAGGTCCCCATACATCTGTATGAACCAACTCCAAGAGATCTCCATGCATATAACCTTTCTTCATGAATGGTAACCTGTGAGACTTTCCAAATTGACATGCACTACACTTATAAATCATATGTTGTTTTGACAAATTAGGGAGTCCAAGTACACTTTGGTCCCTGCAAATTTGGTTTAATGACCTTTCACCAATATGTGCTAACCTTTTGTGCCATACTTCCAATTCTCCGAGTGTTTGACTACCATAATTAAAGAGAGCAATGTTTCTAGTGTCTTGTAATTCAAATGTGAACAATCTACCTGTCTTTTCACCTTTTGCAATTCTTCTGAATCCTTGACTTGGATCTTCAACAAATGCTCCTGCTTTTGTGAACCTTACTTGCAACCCTTTCTCTACTATCTGCCCAACACTTATCAAATTCTTTGTAATGGTAGGGACATAGAGTACCTTACTGAGTAGGTTGATGTTTCCATCAGGTGCTTTGACATTGCCCATTTTCTCCACAGGATGTTTTGTGTCATCTCCTGTTTGTACCTCATGCTTATTCCTTGGATCTTCTAAATCTGATAGGAGTGCCACAATTCCTGCCACATGATTTGAACAACCTGAATCTATGTAGAAAACATGCTCATCAGATTTACCTTGTGGCATAGCCATGTTCATGATCAATAATGAATCCTCTTTGTTTGAATCTTCTGTGTAGTTATTGAAGTCTCTCCTTCCTTTGTAGCCTCCTTGATAGTTTGAATGATTGTAGTTGTTGTAGTTGCCGTGATAGTTGTTGAACCTTCCTCTTGAGTAGCCATAACTTCCTCTATTGTATCCTCTTCCTCTTTGATTCTTGGAATTCCTAAAGCAATTTTCAGTTGTATGATTAGTTAATCCACAAATAGAACATGAGTTGGAGTCTTGGGATCTCCCCTTGCCTTGTCTACCTCCTCTTCCTCTACCTCTGCCATGTCTTCCTCTACTTGCATAGTTAGCTTGATATGTACCTGCTTCATCATCCACTTTCTTTGCCTTTCCTTTGTTATCTTTGGACTTGCTTTTATCAGTGTATAAAGCTGAAGATTGATTACCTTTAGAGCTTTCTCCATTTTTGATAAGCTTTGCCTCTTGAGTAAGTAGTTGTCCAATGAGTGTACTAAAATAAGGTACATGCATGTCCATGTACAAATCCATAGCTGTGGTGAATGCTTCCCACTTGTCATCTGCCTTCAAGCCATTGATGACCTGCCTTACAATTTTCTCTTCATCTATTACCTCTCCAATGCTTCCCAACTGATCCGCTATGTCCTTGAGCTTTGTGACAAAATCAGTCACATTTTGTTTGGGAGCCTTCTTGAGAGTTGTGAAATCCAGCCATAGTTGATGCTTCCTAGCTTTGGTACTTGAAGAAAAAAAAGCTTCAAGTGTATCCCACACTTCCTGAGATGTCTTACAACTTCTAATGTGAGGCAACAAAAAATATGAGATAGAGTTGAGGAGATAAGACCTTGCAAGTGCATCCTTGGAGCACCATGTGCTCAATCTCTCTTGCTCTTCTTGTGTTGATTGACTTTTGTTCCGGAAACTTGGCATAAATTCATCTCCAGCCACATAACCATATAAACTTCTACCTTGGAGATAAGCTTCCATCCTTAATGACCAAGTTGAGTAATTACCTCTATCCAATTTGTCAATTGATGAAGGAAATCCATCTGCCATGTTGTCCAACCTTGCTCTGATACCACTGTGAAGAGATGGATAGGTTTGTGCTTGAAGATGAAGAGGTGTTGCATGTTGGAGAAACAATCACTAGCTGGACATATATTTGAAGGTCAAATCTTAGGAAGAAAACCCCATGCCTATGTGAAGGGAAAAATTCACAAATGTATCATATTTGTAAAGTTAGTTCACTTTAGTTCTAGAAGTTTTTTAAAATCATGAGAATACGAAAATCTATATAAGTTAGTTTGTATCAACTGACGCGGAGAGAGAGAGAGAATAGAGAGAAGAAGTAGAAGAAGGAGTTCATTTATACAACTGTGTATAGTCGGGATTCTCTGAGTGAGAAAGCATCCGTAAAACTTCTGAGTTTTCATAGCTATGAGAAAGAACTGAGTAAAGTTCTGTGTATGAGTCTCTCTCCATCATCTCCATAATTACCTACTGTGTGATGAGTTAAAAAGGTCAAGGTTTCCAAGCAACTCGATGCCTGGCATCGAATCTCTGTTGATAAGTCATATTTTCATTTATCCTTTTCATTCAGTACTGAAGTGTTTGAAAACATGATGTTGTTGGAGCAACTCAATGCCTGACATCGAATTCCAGTTGATAAGTCATATTCTAAGTGTGCATGAAATCACCTATAGTTTTGGTGTCCAAAAGATCAAGACTTTATGCGGGAAGTTGATGCCCGACATCGAATCCCTGCTGAAAAGTGGCCAAAAACATCCCAAGTCGATGCCCGACATCGAATTCTCGTTGCAAGTCGATGCTAGGCATTGAATTCTAATTTTAAACAGGCGCTCTTACTATAATAGGAAAGATTTCCAATTTTGGAAGGTCATACAGGGTCATCTTGTGAGAGCCATAACTTGAGTTCTAGAGATCCGTTTGATTCATATGATAGCTTGTTGGAAAGATCTACTCTTCTAGTTTTAGCCTATAACGTTTCATGGAGAAATAATACTTGAGCTAGGAGAAATTAGCAAAATACGGAAGGTATGTCATTTCAGTGACTAGGAATTTCTGTAGAAGCAAAGTTCTCACTTTAGGCTATCATTTCTCAAAGTTTGGAGTGGCAATGAGTTAATGGTGACCATAGAGGTGTTCTAGTGTCACATTAATTCATTTCTTGTGGTGTTTCATACATCAACAAGTGGTATCAGAGCAGAAAGATTCTCGAGAGCAGAAGACAACAAAGGTACGAGAAGTTTTGTAAAGTTTTCCATTAAAGTTTGAAAGGTGAAGCATTTGAAGACACAAGGGATCAAAAGGTTACTTCAAAAGTATCCTCATACACAAAGAACTTCAAAAGGTATTATCCTTTATCCTTTAAGCTCACAGGTTGCAGTAGAAGGAAAGAACTATGGCAGATCATATTTCCATTGACAAACTGGATAGAGATAATTACCCCGCATGGGTAATGAGAATGGAAGCCTTACTTATGAGTAAGGATCTCATGATATATGTTACAGGTGAAGAAGAGAAGCCAGTATTCGAAGATGAAAGCCGACCAAAGAAAGAAGAACTAGATGCTTTAAAGCATTGGCAGAAGAAGGATGCAAGTGCAAAAGCCTACATCTACAATACAATCTCTGATCATTTGCTACCACACATCAAAGGATTGGAATCATCTGAAGATATATGGAATGCATTGGAGTATCATTTCCAAAGTACTACTAAAGCACGGAAAGCAAGTCTATGGTCAGAGTTTACAACATTCAAGAAGAAGCCAAGTCAAACCATTAGTGATTATGTCACTAAGATGAAGGATCTTGCAGATAGTCTTGGATCCATAGATGAAGATGTTGAAGATCACAGATTGATTGCTCAGCTACTTGCAGGTTTGAGAGGGGATGAAAGGTGGAAACCTTTTGTCTTATCAATAGAACTTTCATTAAATCATTATGTTCCAGATTTGAACCAGTTGCTTGGTTTGATGCTCACATATGAGCAAGACTTGAAGGAAGATGGAGATAAAGGACAAAGTTCTGCAATGTACATGAAGAATAAGAAGAAAGGAGATAAAGGTAAAGCAAAGGATGAAGATGAGTCTAGTTCTCAAGCTTATTATGCAAGAGGTAAAGGCACAGGCAGAGGAAGAGCAAGAGGTTTTGGAAGAGGAAGAGGTAATCAAAATAACAACAAGAAGGCTTGCTGGATCTGTGGACTGAGTAATCATTTGGCTCATGACTGTTGGCACAACCAACAAGGATCAAACCAGAATCAAAACAACAATAGCAGAGGCCGAGGTGGAAGATATCAAAGTAATTTTCAGAGAGGTAGACAAAATCAAAGAGGAGGCTATGGTAGAGGTGGAGGAAGAAGTTGGGGACAGAATCAATCCTAGTATCAACACCACCTACTACAACTATGCAAATGACACACAAAATGAAAGTCATACATCATTGATGATGAATTCAATCAACACATCAGACAAAGAAGATCTAAAGGTATTTTACATTGACTCTGGATGTTCTAATCATTTGTCAGGAAACATAGAATTGATGTCAGAATTGGAAAAAGGCATTTCTAGTCATACAGTTCAAACAGGTGATAATACAAGACATAGTGTACATTCAATTGGAAAGGTGAAATGCAAGAGTGGAGCAGATTTGCTAACCAATGTTTTGTATGTTCCCACAATACCTAAAAACTTGATTAGTGTGGGACAGATAGTTGAAAAAGGTTTTCAAGTTACGTTTACAAATGAAGGAGTATTTGTTGAAGATCCAGAGAATGAGTATAATCAGATTGTCTCTGGTAAGAAAGAAGGTAGACTCTTTACTTTAAGAGTGCAAGGGAACATTGGTCAAGCTTTGCTCACACATGGTGAAGGAGTGATTACAGAACTTGATCTCTGGCATAAGAGATTAGGTCACTTTAATGAAAGAGGAATTAAAGCTATGGTTGCTAATCAGTCTGTACTAGGATTACCAAATGTGCAAAGTCAACATATGGTTTATAAATGTGAAGCATGTCAAATGGGTAAAGCACACAGGTTACCATTTCAGAAGAAAGGATTCAAACATGATGGATTAATAGAGCTTATTCATACAGATGTATGGGGACCAACAAAAGAAGGATCTATCAGTGGCTCAAGGTACTATGTTCTTTTCATTGATGATGCTACAAGATGGATAACATTATATGTTTTGAAGGAAATATTAGAAGTGTTTGGAGCTTTCAAGCATTTTCATGCATATGCAGAGAGAGTCACAGGTCAAAAGCTTAAGAGACTGAGGTCTGATGGAGGGGGAGAATATTTCTCCCAAGAGTTCAATGATTATCTTTGGAATGTAGGTATTAAGAGAGAAATAACTTGCAGGTATACACCACAACAAAATGGTGTAGCAGAAAGAAGGAACAGGACTTTGGTTGAGTTTGCTAGAGCTATGCTAAAGGAGAAGAACTGTCCAAATTATCTTTGGGCTGAGGCTGTAAATACAACTACATATCTTGTGAATAGATTACCATGTGCAGCTCTGAATGGAATGACTCCATATGAAGCTTGGTGGGGTAAGAAACCAACACTAGATCATTGTAGAGTGTTTGGATCAATTGCATATGCTTATGTGCCATCACAACTTAGGCATAAAATTGAACCAAAGGTAGAAAAATATGTGTTCATTGGTTATGATGAAAAGCAGATGGGTTACAGGTTGTGGAATCCTCTAACAAAACAATTTCTTGTTTCTAGAGATGTTACATTTGATGAACAGAAAAGTTGGTATGCAGATCAAAGTCACACAGCTGAAGAATTTGAAGAAGAGGTAAGAAGATGTGAGAAAGGAAAATCAATTGTGCAGGTAAATAGAGATGAAGACTATATGCAAGCAAGTACGTCCAGAAGTGGATTAACAAGAAGGAATGAAGAAGCTCCTATATTTGATGAAGAGGTGTATCCAGAAACTTATGAAGAATGTGAACCAAGAAGGTCAAGCAGGACTAGAAGACAACCAGAAAGGTATTCTTATGATACTTCTTACATAACTCATAAGAACTATGCATATATGGTCAAAGATGATGAAGAACCTCAGAATTATGATGAAGCTAAAGGTAAGAAGCAATGGGAAGAAGCGATGAAGGAAGAGTTCAATGCACTGGAGGAGAACAAGACATGGGAACTTGTTCCTAAACCAAATGGTAAGAAAGTAATTGGAAATAAATGGGTTTATAAAGTGAAGAAGCTTGCAGATGGAAGTATAGCCAGATACAAAGCTAGATTGGTGGTGAAAGGCTATGCCCATACCTATGGCATAGATTATGATGAGACATTCAGTCCCGTAGCTAAGATGTCAACTATAAGGACAATCATTGCTATTGCAGTTTCAAAAGGATGGACCCTAAGTCAATTGGATATAAAAAATGCCTTCTTGAATGGATACATATCAGATGAGGTATACATGGAACAACCTCAAGGATTTATAGATTCCAGGTATCCAAATTTTGTTTGCAGGTTGAGAAGAGCATTGTATGGATTGAAGCAAGCTCCAAGAGCTTGGAACTATAGACTGGTGAAGTATCTCAATGATCTTGGATATCAAAGTTCAAAAGCAGACCCAAGTCTACTTATCAGAAGAACAAAGGAAGGTACAATCTACATTTGTATTTATGTAGATGACATTATAATCACAGGTACTTCAGATGAAGGAATCAAGGAGGTAAAGAGATTACTTGAGAAAGAATTCAAGATCAGTGATCTAGGAAAGTTGTCATACTTTCTTGGAATGGAAGTCACTTATACAGATCATGGCATATATGTGTCACAAGAAAGGTATCTTCTGAACTTGTTGAAGAAGTTTGATATGGAAAATTGCAAAGAAGCTTCAACTCCACTTGAAGTTAATCACAAGCTCATTAAATATGATGGTGCAGAATACAAAGATATGAGGAAGTATCAATCTCTTGTGGGTAGTTTGATTTATGCTACACTAACAAGACCTGATCTTAGTTATGCAGTGGGAGTTTTGTCACAATTCATGCATTGTCCAAAGGACCCACATTGGATTGCAGGTCAAAGAGTTCTCAGATATATCAAAGGAACTATAAAAGAAGGATTATATTATCCTTTTACATCAGATTTGAAGTTGAGAGTCTATAGTGATTCAGATTGGGCAGGTAACCAGGATGACAGAAGATCAACTCATGGTTACATGATATACAAATGTGATAAGCTTGTAAGTTGGTGTTCAAAGAAACAACATACAGTAGCATTATCATCAACTGAAGCAGAGTACAAAGGACTTGTGGAAGTAGCTAAGGAAGTCATATGGATGCAGACATTGTTCAAGAGCTTAGGCATTGATCAAGGTACACCTACAATACATGGAGATAATATGAGTTCACTTTATCTTGCAGCAAATCCAGTTTTTCATGCAAGGACAAAGCACATAGAGATACAGTATCATTTTCTCAGAGAAAAGGTAATGGAGAAGGAGATTGAAGTGGAGTACATTTCTACTAAAGATCAGATAGCAGACATAATGACAAAGAGCTTGGATGGTGTGAAGACCAGCAGATTCAAAAGCATGGCAGGAGTAAAAGAAAAGAAGATGATATGAAGAAACAGGGAATGTCAATTAGTGATTGAGGGGGAGCTGTTGGAGAAACAATCACTAACTGGACATATATTTGAAGGTCAAATCTTAGGAAGAAAACCCCATGCCTATGTGAAGGGAAAAATTCACAAATGTATCATATTTGTAAAGTTAGTTCACTTTAGTTCTAGATTTTTTTTAAAATCACGAGAATACGAAAATCTATATAAGTTAGTTTGTATCAACTGACGCGGAGAGAGAGAGAGAATAGAGAGAAGAAGTAGAAGAAGGAGTTCATTTATACGACTGTGTATAGTCGGGATTCTCTGAGTGAGAAAGCATTTGTAAAACTTCTGAGTTTTCATAGCTATGAGAAAGAACTGAGTAAAGTTCTGTGTATGAGTCTCTCTCCATCATCTCCATAATTACCTACTGTGTGATGAGTTAAAAAGATCAAGTTTTCCAAACAACTCGATGCCTGGCATCGAATCTCTGTTGATAAGTCATATTTTCATTTATCCTTTTCATTCAGTACTGAAGTGTTTGAAAACATGATGTTGTTGGAGCAACTCGATGCGTGGCATCGAATTCCAGTTGATAAGTCATATTCTAAGTGTGCATGAAATCACCTATAGTTTTGGTGTCCAAAAGATCAAGATTTTATGCGGGAAGTCGATGCCCGGCATCGAATCCCTGCTGAAAAGTGGCCAAAAACATCCCAAGTCGATGCCCGGCATTGAATTCTCGTTGCAAGTCGATGCTAGGCATCGAATTCTAATTTTAAACAGGCGCTCTTACTATAACAGGAAAGATTTCCAATTTTGGAAGGTCATACAGGGTCATCTTGTGAGAGCCATAACTTGAGTTCTAGAGATCCGTTTGATGCATATGATAGCTTGTTGAAAAGCTCTACTCTTCTAGTTTCAGCCTATAAAGTTTCATGGAGACATAATACTTGAGCTAGGAGAAATTAGCAAAATACTGAAGGTATGTCATTTTGGTGACTAGGAATTTCTGTAGAAGCAAAGTTCTCACTTTAGGCTATCATTTCTCAAAGTTTGGAGTGGCAATGAGTTAATGGTGACCATAGAGGTGTTCTAGTGTCACATTAATTCATTTCTTGTGGTGTTTCATACATCAATATTGCAAAGTTCTTGATCTACACCAGCCAAATGAACTCCAAGAGTATATGGTGGGCCCTTTTAGCTTGCCAATGGATGTATTAGACACCCTATGTACTTGGAAGATCACTCTCAAAACAATAGATCAAAACAGATAAGTTGGAGTTAGCTCAGAGGTGAAGAACTTGCTATTCTTGGTTCATACACGTGTCCGATGTTTTGCATAATGCTCTGAGCACAACAGCAATTAGCTTAATTACTCTTAGGGAAGTCTAGTTAACTTAAAGAGCTAACTTTCAAGAGTAATCTCATAAAAAATAATGAACCACACACTGAGAACGAGGTTTAGCAACTCATGAAATCATCTCGATTTTCACAAGCTACTATAATAATGAGACTAGTGAGCAAAAAAATAATGATAACTCGCGATTGAAGACTCCAATGATTCTGAAAATGTGTATGCTCATACATGACAGTACGCTGAATCCAACAAGCTTTACATCATTGAATTTGGATAAGTACACACTGCACCTTCATGTGAGCTCAATTTGTGATTGACCTCCATTGGAGTACCTGCAATCTTACAATCTTGCATCTTGAATTTTGCCAACATGTCCTTAACGTACTTCCTTTGAGTGAGAAACAAACCATGATCTTTGTAGACAACTTCCAAGCCTAGGAAGTAGGAAAGTGAACCCAAATCACTTATCTTGAACTCTTCTCTCATCTGATCTTTGATCTTCTTCATACCATCTGCATCATTTCCTGTCAATATAATATCATCTACATATACACATAAGTAGATGACCTCAGAATTACTCTTTTTAATAAAGAGTGAAGGATCTGCCTTGCTTGGTTGAAAGCCTTTGTCCTGCAAGAATGAAACAAGCCTGAAATTCCAAGCTCTTGGAGCTTGCTTGAGACCATACAATGCTTTGTTAAGTTTACACACATAATCAGGATAAACTTGATTCTCAAAAACCAGGTGGTTGTGCCATATATACCTCTTCTGTTATCCAACCATTCAAGAATGCATTCTTTACATCTAGTTGAAGTATCTTCCAATTCTTGGAAGAGGCAATACTAAGAAAAACCCTAATAGTAGGCATCTTTGCCACAGGAGAGAAAGTCTCCTCATAATCAATTCCCTGAGTTTGTGCAACCCATACCTTTCTGGTTTTTTCTTTTCCCTCATAGATCTTCTTAGGCCATGATGTGATGATTCTGCCTCATGTCCAAGTTCCTGCAATTTTGCTTTACCTTTAGACTTCCATGCTTTGATCTTTTCCATCTGAGATTCTTCATCATCCTCCGAGGTGTCTTTTTCTTCAATCTTTGGTTGTTCTCTACCAAGCTTTGGAAAATCTTCTTCAAGATTATATGGTAAATTGACCTTCCTGCATGAATCTTCATACCATGAATTGTTTTCATCAAAAACTACATCTCTGCTTACCAAGATTCCTTTGTTGGTAGAGTTGTATAACCTGTAGCCCTTTTGATTGTTGTCATATCCAATAAATACACACCTTTCTGCCTTTGGATCCATCTTGCCTCTAACCTGTGAAGGAACATGAGCAAAAGCAATACATCCAAAAATTTTACAATGATCTAAGCTTGGTCTTCTTCCATTCCAAGCCTCATATGGAGTCATCCCATCAAGGGATTTTGAAGGCAACCTGTTAACCAAGTAAGTGGCTGTAGATACAGCCTCAGCCCATAAGTAATTAGGTAAATGCTTTTCATTTAACATAGACCTTGCAGCTTCAACAATTGTCCTATTCCTCCTTTCTACCACTCCATTTTGCTCAGGAGTGTACCTTGTAGTTAACTCTCTTTTGATTCCTCTTTCTTGAAGAAAAGAATCAAACTCATGGGACAAGTATTCTCCCCCTCCATCTGACCTTAACCTTTTTAGTGATTTAACTGTTTGATTCTCCATAAGAGCCAAATATCTTTTGAAACATGAAAAAACTTCATCTTTGTGTTTCATAAAGAATAGGATAGTCCATCTACTACAATCATCAATAAAGAAGACATAATACCTTGATCCAGATATTGAAGCTTCCTTACTTGGTCCCCATACATCTGTATGAACCAACTCCAAGAGATCTTCATGCATATAACCTTTCTTCATGAATGGTAACCTATGAGACTTTCCAAATTGACATGCACTACACTTATAAATCATATGTTGTTTTGATAAATTAGGGAGTCCAAGTACACTTTGGTCCCTGCAAATTTGCTTTAATGACCTTTCACCAATATGTGCTAACCTTTTGTGCCATACTTCCAGTTTTGTGAGTGTCTGACTACCATAATTAAAGAGAGCAATGTTTCTAGTGTCCTGTAATTCAAATGTGAACAATCTACCTGTCTTTTCACCTTTTGCAATTTTTCTGAATCCTTGACTTGGATCTTCAACAAATGCTCCTGCTTTTGTGAACCTGACTTGCAACCCTTTCTCAGCTATCTGCCCAACACTTATCAAATTCTTTGTAATGGTAGGGACATAGAGTACCTTACTGAGTAGGTTGATGTTTCCATCAGGTGCTTTGACATTGCCTATTTTCTCCACAGGATGTTTTGTATCATCTCCTCTTTGTACCTCATGCTTATTCCTTGGATCTTCTAAATCTGATAGGAGTGCCACATTTCCTGCCACATGATTTGAACAACTTGAATCTATGTAGAAAACATGCTCATCAGATTTACCTTGTGGCATAGCCATGTTCATGATCAATAATGAATCCTCTTTGCTTGAATCTTCTGTGTAGTTATTGTAGTCTCTCCTTCCTTTGTAGCCTCCTTGATAGTTTGAATGATTGTAGTTGTTGTAATTGCCATGGTAGTTGTTGAACCTTCCTCTTGAGTAGCCATAACCTCCTCTGTTGTATCCTCTGCCTCTTTGATTCCTGGAATTCCTAAAGCAATTTTTAGTTGTATGTTAGTTAATCCACAAATAGAACATGAGTTGGAGTCTTGGGATCTCCCCCTGCCTTGTCTACCTCCTCTTCCTCTACCTCTGCCATGTCTTCCTCTACCTGCATAGTTAGCTTGATATGTACCTGCTTCATCATCCACTTTCTTTGCCTTTCCTTTGTTATCTTTGGACTTGCTTTTATCAGTGTATAAAGCTGAAGATTGGTTACCTTTAGAGCTTTCTCCATTTTTGATAAGCTTTGCCTCTTGAGTAAGTAGTTGTCCAATGAGTGTATTGAAATCAGGTACATGCATGTCCATGTACAAATCCATAGCTGTGGTGAATGCTTCCCACTTATCATCTGCCTTCAAGCCTTTGATGACCTACCTTACAATTTGCTCTTCATCTATTACCTCTCCAATGCTTCCCAACTGATCCGCTATGTCCTTATGCTTTGTGACAAAATCAGTCACATTTTGTTTGGGAGCCTTCTTGAGAGTTGTGAAATCTAGCCATAGTTGAAGCTTCCTAGCTTTGGTACTTGAAGAAAAGAAAGCTTCAAGTGCATCCCACACTTCCTGAGATGTCTTAAAACTTCTAATGTGAGGCAACAAAAAATCTGAGATAGAGTTGAGGAGATAAGACCTTGCAAGTGCATCCTTGGAGCACCATGTGCTCAATCTTTCTTGCTCTTCTTGTGTTGGTTGACTTTTGTTCCTGAAACTTGGCATAACTTCATCTCCAGCCACATGACCATATAAACTTCTACCTTGGAGATAAGCTTCCATTATTAATGACCAAGCTGAGTAGTTACCTCTATCCAATTTGTCAATTGATGAAGGAAATCCATCTGCCATGTTGTCCAACCTTGCTCTGATACCACTGTGAAGAGATGGATAGGTATGTGCTTGAAGATGAAGAGGTGTTGCAAAATCCTTGATCTACACCAGCCAAATGAAATCCACGAGTATATGGTGGGCCCTTTTAGCTTGCTAATGGATGTATTAGACACCCTATGTACCTTGGAAGATCACTCTCAAAAAGATAGATCAAAACAGATAAGTTGGAGTTAGCTCAAAGGTGAAAACTTGCTATTCTTGGTTCATACACCTGTCCAGTGTTTTACATAATTCTCTTAGCAGAGCAGCAATTAGCTTAATTCTTCTTGGTGAAGTCTAGGTAGCTTAAAGAGCTATCTTTCAAGAGTAATCTCATAAAAAATAATAAACCACACACTGAGAATGAGTTTTAACAAGTGATGACATCATCTCGATTTTCACGGGCTGCTATAGTTTGAGACCAGTGAGCAGCAAAATGAACATAACTCAACATGTAGGACTCCAATGATTATGAAAATTTGTACGTGTATACTTGACAATAAGCGGAATCCAAAAAACTTTAAATCACTGAATTTGGATAAGTAACCACTGAGAAATGGCTCTGACAAGGTGCGTGAAAAAATCGGGTACCTGGCAGAGAAGTGAAGATGAACAGACCTTGTTGACTTCAAATGAACATAACTGAAGATTGCAACATCCAAATGACATGAAAATTTGTGAGAATATATTAGACTTATAGAGCTAAGGTTACCAAGTTAAATAACTAAAAATGATGCACCAAGCTCAGAGAAACCATCTCTGCAATCTGACTGAGAAAACTGAGAGATATGGCAGTGAGTAGTACACTTCACAAGAACATGGAAATATGAACTCAAATGATCATTAAAATGAAAATATATTGCTTGTAAAATACAATGCCTTACTGATACATATGTGTGCCTTGTAAGCACACCTTGATATGGCATAAAGCTCAGCTCTTGGAGGTCTTCACATAGGTCTCTCTAACCACGACTAAAACTGCCATCTATTTATAGTTGAGTTTGGGACGCTAACTTCCCTCAATCTCTCTCCAACCAATCAATGATTGATTTGATTCTCTACCTACCACAAATCACGAATTCGTGGCTCCTCTTTCCATTCTTGATCAAGTGGACTCAACCACTTAAGATTCTTTCACTTTTACATTAAGTAAACTCTTCAAAAGTTACAGGAGGTAGTTCACAAGTGAACTTTAAATAGTCTTCATTTTGAAGCTTCTTCTAAGACTTTGTGAGACTCAAGCCAATACTTAGGCTTGTCATAGACTTGCTCCAACATGACATACATACAAACATAAAGACAAAGAGAAGCAGAAACAAAACATTCAGAAAAACAAAGCCTTAGTGAAGGGACAAATTCACGCCTGTAATATACAGCATAGAAACTTCCAAAATTATGAGTTTTGAATCTCGGATCAAAATGTATATAAGAGAGTTGAGAGAGCGCTTAGTAACATATGGAAGAGAATAGATAGTAGAAGAATGCATATAGAAACTGAGGATAGTGAGATATAGAAGACACCATAGATTGCGTATGTAGAGATGAATAATAGAACCTGAGCTGTTGGGTATTCATCTGAGAGAGATGGTAAGGAATAACTACTCAGAGTAGGAGAGTTTTACATAGCTATGAGAAAAGTGAGGCCAAGCTATTTTTGTACACAACTTCTCTAATAGAAAACACATGTTCATGTGGAAGTTTGAGCGCATTCTTTGTATGTGAAGAAATCTGAGTGATTTCATGTTACTATGAAAGTTAGCTAACAATTATAGTTTTCTTAGTAAACATTTTCCGGTACTTCTGTAAGTTAGATCTCGCAACATAGTGTAAAGTTTTTCATGAGAGATAGCTCATCTTGAAGCCAGTAGTCTCAATTATAAGTTGATCAAAGAGTTTTGTGAAACGGACATGTACACACAGTACTAAGTCTGACCGTAAAGAACTGATGAAGGTTTTTCCTCAAACTTCAGATAGAGTTCATTCACTGAAGGAAGCTTAGGTATTACTTCCTTACTTCATCAACAATCATTTGAAGTAATCACAAACAGATTTGCAGTTAATTCTGGTAAGATTATGGTGACAGTCCGGTGAAGTTCCGGTTGAATTTAGGTGAGTTCAAAACACAGTTTTGGCATAGTTAAGTGACGAAAAGATTATTTAACTATAAACAAACACAATAGTGTAAAGTTTGAAGTAAATCAGATCAGAATTGAAGCTGGATGGAAAACGCAAAGCTTTCTGTAAAGTGAATTTTCAGTGTTCACTAAATACAATTATAAAGTTTTTAGTTATAGGAAAGTTGCTAAGCTATTGATGATTATAGAGGTGTTCTAATATCACTCTAGCTTAGTTCTTGTTGTGGCACGGCAAAATTCCGCAGTTTAGCTTGTCAAGCTTCTTGTCGTGTCAACATCAACATATATGGCACAACCACGAGATTTTGGAGATGAAGATAAACCAGGTTATGTATGCAAGATAAGGAAGGCACTCTATGGTCTCAAGCAAGCTCCTAGAGCTTGGAACCATAGGCTTGTTACTTATTTGCAGGACTAAGGATTTGTGGCTTGCAAGGTAGATTCTTCTTTATTTGTTAAGAAGAACAAATCAGAAGTTATCTAGTTATGTGTCTATGTAGATGACATCATCATTACTCAGAATTTAAAATCAAGCAGGTTAAGGCTCAACTAATGGAAGAATTTAAAATCAATGATCTTGGTTTATTAACCTACTTTCTTGGCTTAGAGATTGTGTACACAGATTATGGTATATTTATTACTCAAAGAAAGTATATACGTGATATGTTGGTAAAGTTCAAGATAAAAAATACTAAAATTGTAGGTACTCCTATGGATCTCAATCATAAGTTGAGTTCTCATGAAGGAGAACTACTTGATGATGTTACATGATATCAACAACTTGTGGGAAGTCTCAATTATGCTACTCTAACAAGAGTAGACATTGCCTATGGAGTAAGCACATTGAGTTAGTTTATGTATGCACCAAGGAAACCTCATTTGGAAGATGCAAAAAGGGTGCTTAAGTATCTAAAGGGTACAATAAATGAAGGGTTGTTCTATCCCTTCACTTCTGACATAGATATAAAGATGTATTCTGATGCAGATTGGGCTCGCTCCAAGGATGATAGGAGGAGCACTTCAGGGTACCTATCCTTTGCAAGTTCAAAGCTTATGTGATGGTCATCCAAGAAGCAACCAATTGTGGCCTTATCTTCCACAGAAGCAGAATATAGAGGTTTGGCCAATGCAACCCAACACGCTATGTGCCTTAAGCAATTATATGCAGATTTGGAGATACACTCTTAGACTCCAATAATCTTTGGAGACAATCCTAGTTCACTTCATTTGGCTATTAATCCTCTATATCATGCAAGGAATAAGCACATTGATGTGCACTATCATTATGTAAGGGAGAAATTGCTTAGCAAATATATTCAACTATCTTATGTATCACCTCATTTACAATGTGTAGATATACTCACAAAGTCATTGGATGGAACAAAGATGAACATGTTCCAATTGATGATTGGTTTGTAGGAAATCAAGGAGGAATGAAGAACAAGCATGTTAGGCTTGAGGGGGAGCTGTTGGTGCAATTAAAACCAAGCCCACATACTTGGTGGATTAGCTCATACTTGATTTATTGAAAAGGCTTCATATGATCAACCTCTTGTAAAATTTTCTTCACATTTACCTTTGTAAAAGTGGTACACATCCATGTGGAGTTAGGAAGCTCCAAAATCACAACTCATTTGGTTGTTGAGTGATGATGGAATCTATCCTATACTTTAGGATTCACCTTTTATGTAGATCTTTGAATTTGAATTCAAACTTTGGCTCCAAGTACAACTATAAGAAGAGGATCAAAAAGACCCACGTGCATCTTGAGACCATGAGATCATTTTGAGGAAGATTCATTGTGAAGTGAGAGCTTATCTCATAGCTCATTCACCTCTCACACATTGAGCAATGTATGATTTCCAATGACATTGTATATGTATATGATTTAATACATAAGTGATCATTACATTCTCATTCCACTTCTCTGTTATAACTCCATCAGGATAGTGATCTTCTTAGAGCTTTTTCTCAGTGCATGATTGATCATTTGTAATTATTTAAAGCATGTTCGATTCAGCATACTGTCTAGTATATGCCTACAAAACTTCTATAACATTTTCTCTCAGGACCGCAAGATATTAACACATCTTTGTTCACTGGTCTATTGATTGTTGAACCCAAAAATGGTCGGGATGGCCTTATGATTTGCTAAATGTCTTTATCTGTGTGTAGTCCATCATTTTTTATGCAATCACTCATGATTGATAGCTTACTAAGCTAATTAGAGTTTCCCGAAAGGAATTGAGCCAATTGCTGCTATGCTTAGAGAACTGTTCAAAACACTAAATAGGTGTAGGAACAAAAATGGCAAGTTTCTTGATCTTGGATCAACTCCAACCTATTTGTTTTGATCCATTGATTAGTGGATCATGTTCCAAGCAACATACATGATTATTTATGATGATTAACTAGCTTAAGAGGCCCACTATACTCTTCAACAATCATTCTTAGTAGGTGTGAAGCAAGATCTAGCAACACCACTTCATCTCTTGAAGACTATCCACCATCTCTTCCAACAAGGTTGTCTGTTGGAGAGATGAGCTTGGCATATGTGCCCACACAGGAGAACATTGTAGACCTTTTCACAAAGGCTCTGCCTAGGGAGAAGTTTGAAGCTTTCCACAAAGCTTTGGGCTTACTTCCTTTTCGGGATTGATTCCATATAGCTTGGCACTTTCTTATACATGAGTGTTAGCTCCTTGTCCAACGCATCACTCCCAAGGGGGGTTTGTTGATATATTTAGGCAGTGATGTGTGTGAACACACTAGGAATTTTGGGGCACTTTTTTTCCCTCTTTAGGAGGTTTTTTCCCCCCGGCTTGTGTATACGCCTATAGTCCTAACGGGTTACTTATCTTTGTATATTCTAGTGGTAAAACATTCAACATTGTGTGTTATGCTCCAAGCTTCTTCTTCTTCCTTGTGCTCTTCGTGTGCTTTCATAGATGTCTAACTCCAATAGATTGCTCAGTTTACAAGGGATACTCTACCAAATGTTTCCAAGGATGCTTTCACATCTACTTGATCACTTTGGAGACTTGGTGAGCAGGCTTAGGCTCATGGTTTTATGTGCATGCTAGATGCATGGTTATGTGACAAGTGGTTCACAAGGTTTCTTCTCCAATGAAACATTTTTTACGTGAGTTATGCATATCGATATGCAAGTGTGATCCTATTAGTGATAGAGTATTGTTTCTAATCTCTTTTTATATTTATAGTCTCTCGGATTGCCAACATGGTGTGTTCTCAGTTTGATGGGACTTAATTTTTGAGATGGAAAGATCAGTCGGGTGATCCAAAAAGTGTAATCCGGTCACCTAAAAAAACTTCCTTGTGTCCTTCCTATCTCTCTCACACACACACTGGGAGCAGTTGAGTGAAGATGGTGGTCGTTGCAGAGCAAAGAAGCACGAAAGAGGAGCCCCAAAATGTTCAAATTATTGGGCACATTTTTCTTCTTCAAAGTCTTGGGAAATTCCCTCAAGCCATGTAAATGCACTAGAGGAGTCCCCTAGATGCATAATACCAACTTGTTGTAATATATCCCTTGTAAATTAGTAGGAAATTCACTTTTTAGTAATAAAGTGCCGGTCTCTTGTGTGAAAGGACCAAATTTAGGGCACATGTATATAAGTCACTTTGTGACTCTTTGTAGGGACGTTTTTCCATTGTGAAGAAGGAGAGCTCCTGATTTTCGAATTTGCTTCTTTCTTGCAGATTTTCATCTTCTCTTTGATCTTCTATGTGTGTGTGATGCTTGGAATGTGTGTGTGGACTGTTGTCTACCCCTCCCCACTATTTTTGAGCTATTGTAGTGTGTGTGTGAGCTTGTAGGAGTTGTGGAGTGAGCGTGGGTGTTTCCTACCACACACTATTTTGGTCATAACTTGAAGCATGGTTGTCAGAATCGAGTGAAACCACTTCCAATAGAAGCGTCTCGGCAAGAGCTTTGAAAAGAACCCACTATTGCCATATTCCGAGTTCAGAGCTGAGAGAAATCCTTGATTTAGTGAAAATTGCTGTAAGTGGTATCGCGACAGACACTTTCAATATTTCAGTGAGTTTGAGAGGTGGATTAGTCTTTTCTCATGCATATAAGCTGAACCACTTCATTTTCCATCCCGTGAGCACATGTCCTCATACACGGTTAGGTCGTTTGATCAGATTGACAAATAAGCGTGTGTCAATTTCACACTATACGCACTTGTGTGGCAAATGAGGTTTAGTCTCTTTGGCACAAGTCCTTAAGTATTCTTGACTTTGGTACACACGTTTTTGGCGCCGTTGCCAGGGAACACTCAGCCAAGGTGCCTTCGTGATGGTTATAGCTCGAGTGTGATGAAATCGTACTTGTAGAAGTGAATTCGTTTAGTGGCAATTAGTCAACCACTTCAACACTTGTTACTTCACATCCCAGAGGTGTGTGTAATGGGTTTTTAGGTTTAGGGTTAGTAGGAAGGGAGAGAAGGAGGAGTTAAGGTTAGGATAGGAGAAGAGGAGTGGAGTAGGAGTAAGCCAAAACCACCAAGAAAAGTCCCAAAAAATTTGCTAAATTAGTGTAGTTCAGGCTCAGCCATCAAAAAGTATAAAAACCAAAAAAATTCAGTTCATATCTGACTTGTCAGAGAAACAGTATCGTTAGAGAGCAGCGATCGGTATCGTGGGCTTGGTATCGTGCATTCAAGGCTATCAAAGTTAGTTATTAAGCTCAAGATGCAAGCAAGACATCCCAGAGGTAAGATTCCATAAGATTCCCTTAGCAAAACCACATTAGAAGTGCACAGAAACGTGAGCACATGCGCAACCGGTATCGCTGGGAGGGACAGAGTGTTTTTTGTGCTTCTTGGAGTGAGACAGTAGACTAGGAGTGAAGAGGGGTGAGAGAAGAGAAAGGGGCAGCAAAAAATTTTTATTTTTGAGGTATTTTGGCTTGAGTATCGCGATCGGTTGAGTTTTTGGTATCGTGATACCAAAACTTCCCTTGTATCGCGATACTCGCCGAAGTATCGTATCACTGATTACCGGCCGTGGTATCGTGATACCACTTGTGGTATCATATCGTCAGGTTGGTATCGCGATCGCACTTTACCAAAGTGGTATCGTATCGTGGTCCACTTATGGTATCGTATCGTGCCTTGTCCAGTTTAGTATCGCGATACCATACTAGTATTGTATCATGCAAGCTGGTGGTATCGTATCGTCACTTGCATTGATATCGTATCGTGTGGGTATGCGGTATCGTATCGTGTAGCTTCTAGTATCGTATCGTCCCCTCCTCTAGTATCGTATCGCTAGAGCATTCACGTATCGTATTGCGCAGGTCGGTGGTATCGTATCGCCACTTGTAGTAGTATCGTATCGTGCAACCCCCAGATATCGTATCGTCTCATTCTAGTGTCGGATCGCGATACCATTTTGGTATCGTATCGTCACCTCCTGTGACATCGTATCGTGTGAGAAGGTTAGTATCGTATCATGCTTAGTGATAGTATCGTATCGTGCAGATACTCAGGTATCGTATCGGGCCAAACTCCAGTATTGTATCATGCCCTTTTTGGTATCGTATCGTCCAAAATGTGGTATCGTATCATTTGGATTTTCTGGTATCGTATCGTGGAACCTATAGGTATCGTATCGTGACTAGGCTTGGTATCGTATCATCTACTCTAGAGGTATCGTATCTCCTGTTGCTATAGTATCGTATCGCCTAGTTCTCAGGTATCGTATTGTGAGCTGGTGTAGTATCGTATCGTGGACATTTTGGTATCGCCTAAAGCAGTATCATCTAGAGTGGTATCGTCTAGAGTATTTGAAGCATTTTGAAGGGCAACTTGAGGCAATTGAAAAGCCACTTAGGGAGTGTTTCAGAGACCTAGAGAGTCCCAATGTTGGTGTAATTTGCAAGCCCTCACACTTGGCTTGGATTTATTCTTGAAGACTCAACATGTGAGAAGAACCATAGGAACTTATGCTTATAAGTTCTTACCATTTTACTTCTTGTAAAAGTCTAAATCACTTGGAATCTTATGGATACACCTACTTGATAGATTCGTGGAAAATTAGAACTTGTGATTGAGAGAATATCTCCCTACTTTTAGAGGAGTGATTGAAGGAAGCCAAGAATTCAAATTTGAATTCAAACTCTCACTCACTTAATATATAAGTTGTGTTTGAAAAGTCGCGGTGAGTGTGTCACTATTCCCGAGGCTAATTTCATCTATCATTGAGTGTGTGAGCTCTACTCCATAGCCTACACCTCTGAGTACCATTTGGCAATGTTTATCATGTCAATGGGAATGTACATCAATGTGAATTAATACATATCTTTACGTTCATCATCTCTCTTATTCTCTGAGTGTACTACTTCAAGTCTGTCAACTTCAGAGAGGCATATCTCAGTGCCTACTACACCAAATCAAGTGATTCAAAGCTTGGTAGATCCAGCTCAAAGATTCTACAAGACTACAAAGTTTGAAGAATTTTGGTTCAGCCAAGAAATCGCCTTCGAAGCAGTCTCTGGTATTTGTCTGCAGAGCTCCTAAAAAGTCGGGGGTACATATAATTTTGCTAAACTTATTTCTCAGAGTATAGTTTGTCATTACTTCTCATTCCACTTGCAAATGGTAGCTTGTTAAGCTAATTGAATAATTCTAAGAGGAATTTTTCCAATTGTAAGTGTGCTGGTCATACTGAGTGAAAGACTGAGCAGGTATCAAGATCAAAATAGAAAGTTTTCAAGTCTAGTGAAGTGCAAACTCATCTGTTTTGATCTAATCATTATTCAAATCATTTCCAAAGTACATATAGCATATTTTGGTATCATTTGGAAGCTCAAGGAGTCTACTAAGCATATCTGGAGTGAAAGAGGGCTAGTGCAAAGTAGGATTAGCAGTACCAACTCAATCTTCTGAGTGCATCCAACCATCTCTCCCAACAGTGGTATCAGAGCAAATAAGGTAACATGGGAGATGGTTTTCCTTCATTCATTGACAAATTGGACAGGAACAATTACCAAGCTTGGTCTCTAAGGATGAAGACCTATCTACAAGGAAGAAGCTTATTTGGATTCATCTCAGGAGATGAGGAATTGCCCTCATTCAAAGCTAGAGTACATATAGCATATTTTGGTATCATTTGGAAGCTCAAGGAGTCTACTAAGCATATCTGGAGTGAAAGAGGGCTGGTGCAAAGTAGGATTAGCAGTACCAACTCAATCTTCTGAGTGCATCCAACCATCTCTCCCAACAGTGGTATCAGAGCAAATAAGGTAACATGGGAGATGGTTTTCCTTCATTCATTGACAAATTGGACAGGAACAATTACCAAGCTTGGTCTCTAAGGATGAAGACCTATCTATAAGGAAGAAGCTTATTTGGATTCATCTCAGGAGATGAGGAATTGCCCTCATTCAAAGCTAGAGGACTACCCACCAAGGATGAACAAGAGAGGCTCAACACATGGTGTGCAAAAGATGCATTGGCAAGGTCTTATCTTCTTAACTCTATATCTGATTTCCTTTTACCTCACATCAGGAATTGTAAGACTTCCCAAGAGACTTGGGAAACCTTGTCATCATACTTTTCTTCTAACACAAGGGCCAGAAAGAATCAATTGTGGATTGAATTCACAACCCTTAGGAAGCAACCAAAGCAATCAGTCTCAGAATTTGTGACCAAGATCAAGGATGTGGCAGACCAATTAGCAAGCATTGGTGAGGAGATTGAAGAGGAACAAATAGTAAGGCAAGTAACCAATTGACTAAAGGCAAATGATAAGTGGGAGAGCTTCACCACTGCAATGGATCTCTACATGGACATGCATACCCCAGATCTCACAACTCTCATGGGCCAACTATTCACACATGAAGCAAAGTTTACAAAGGCTGGAGATGAATCAAAAGGTAATAACCCCTCTGCTCTATATACTGATAAGAAAGTTAAGGATAAAGGTAAAGGGAAGAAGCAAGAAGAAGAAGGCTCTACCTCCCAAGCTAATTATGCAGGGAGAGGTAGATCTTCAAGAGGCAGGGGCAGAGGAGGTAAGCAAGGTAGGGGGAGACCCTACAACTCATCACCATGCAACATTTGTGGATTGTCTAACCATACCATAGATGAGTGCTACAGAAATTATAAGAATCATAGAGGAAGAGGCTATCAAAGAGGTGGATACTCTCAAGGTAGAGGCAGATTCAACCAACACCAAGGCTACAATGGATACAACAATCAATACAACAACAATTACAACCACAACCACAATAGTAACTACCAAGGTGGATTCAAAAATAGAAGGGATTACAAAAACTACACAGAGGAGCAAGATGACTCCCTATTGATCATGAATATGACCTCCAAGGTAGGTACAAATGATGATCATTTATTTTATATTGATTCAGGGTGTTCTAATCATGTAGCTGGTAATGTGGCACTACTCTCTGATTTGGAAGAACCCAAGGGCAAACATCAGGTACAGACAGGTGATGATACTAAACATTCTGTTATAAAGATTGGAAATGTGAAAACTTGTGATGGTAACCAGAACCTATTGAGCAGGGTACTTTATGTACCAACCATTACCAAGAACCTAATAAGTGTTGGTCAGATTGTGGAGAAAGGTTTGCAGGTCAGGTTCAATCAACATGGAGCATATGTGGAAGATCCAAGACATGGATTCAAAAGGATAACCAAGGGAGAGAAATCAGGTAGATTGTTTACTTTTGAGCTAGAAGACACCAAAAACATTGCTTTATACAATTACAAGGATCAAACACTTTCAGAGTTAGAAATATGGCACAAGAGGTTAGGTCACATAGGTGAAATAACCCTAAAGCAAATGTGCAGGGATCAATGTGTGCTTGGGATACCTAATGTATCCAAGCAACATATGATTTACAAGTGTAGTGCTTGTCAGTTTGGTAAGTCTCACAGGTTGCCCTATTCAAAGAAAGGTTTCATGCATGAAGACTACCTAGACTTGGTACACACAGATGTTTGGGGACCTAGCAAGGATCCCTCCATTTCAGGATCAAGGTACTATGTGTCTTTCATTGATGATTATAGCAGATGGACTGTGTTATACTTTATGAAGCATAAAGATGAAGTGTTGAATTGTTTCAAAAGATATCTTGCACTAGTTGAAAATCAAACAGGTAGAAACTTGAAAAGGCTAAGGTCAGATGGAGGAGGTGAATACTTCTCCAATGAATTTGAAGACTTCTTGCAGGAAAGAGGCATCAAAAGGGAGATAACTACAAGGTACTCACCTGAACAAAATGGGGTAGCTGAAAGAAGGAATAGACTCATTGTAGAAACAGCTAGGTCTATGCTTAATGAAAAGAAGCTGCCAAATTATCTTTGGGCAGAGAGTGTATCTACTGCCACCTATCTCATTAACAGGTTACCATCAAAGACACTTGATGGAATGACACCATATGAAGCTTGGCATGGTAAGAGACCATCATTTGATCATTGCAAAATCTTTGGCTGTATTGCATATGTGCATATTCCCTCACAGGTAAGGGGAAAGCTAGACCCTAAAGCTGAAAAATGTATCTTCATTGGTTATGACTTAAACCAGAAAGGGTACAAATTCTACAACCCCTCAAACAAAGGTTTCAAGGTAAGCAGAGATGTCATCTTTGATGAGAATGACTCATGGTATGAGAATGAATGCAGGAAGGTTAGTCTACCCTATGATATGGAAGAAGATTTCCCAAAGCTCACCAAGGAGGAACCAATCCAGAAAGAAGACTCAAGTTCAGATGATGATGACACAATTAACCTTGAGGAATTCAAGGCATGGAAGTCCAAAGGGAAGATGAAAATGAAGAAGCTAGAGGATATACCAGAATCCTCAACTCAAGCAATGAGGAGATCTCAGAGAGAAAGTAAGAAGCCTATCAGATATGGGTATGACACTTCTCTTGTAACTAAGCATTTTGTATATCTTGCAAAGGATTTGTTGAATGAAGAACCAGGTACACATGAAGAGGCAATCACCAAACCAGAATGGAAAGGAGCTATGGATGAAGAAATAGAAGCTCTCAAGGAGAGTGACACATGGGACTTGGTACCCAAGAAGGACTCTATGAAGGTGATAGGATCCAGATGGATCTACAAACTAAAGAGAAACTCAGATGGAACAATCAACAGGTACAAAGCTAGGTTGGTAGCCAAGGGTTTTGCACAAACCCAAGGCATTGATTATGAGGAGACATTTTCTCCTGTGGCTAAGATGCCAACAATCAGAGTATTGGTGAGTATAGCTGCATCCAAGAATTGGAACATGTACCAATTAGATGTCAAGAATGCTTTCTTGAATGGATGGATATCTGAAGAAGTCTACATGTCACAACCACCTGGCTATGAAGATCCCAAGAAGGTAAATTATGTTTGTAAATTGAAGAAGGCTCTATATGGATTGAAGTAGGCACCTAGAGCATGGAATTACAGGTTGACAACATATCTCAAAGACCAAGGATTTGTGATGAGTAAAGCAGACACTTCTCTATTCATAAAGAGGAGTAGTACAGAGGTAATCTACTTGTGTGTTTATGTTGATGACATCATCATTACAGGCAATGATGTCAATGGTATTAGACACATCAAAGGACAGATGATGAAGGAGTTCAAGATCAATGATCTTGGATTATTGAAATACTTTTTAGGTCTTGAGTTAGTCTACACTAATTCAGGTATATATATCACTCAAAAGAAGTATGTACAGGACATTGTGAAGAAGTTTAATTTGCAGGAAGCTAAAGTCTCAAGTACTCCAATGGAGGTCAACCTAAAGCTTAGTGCTCATGAAGGTGATGAAGTCCAAGACATTACAGGATACCAAAGTATGGTTGGTAGTTTGAATTATGCTACCTTAACAAGAATTGACATAGCATATGGAGTTAGTGTGCTAAGCCAATTCATGCACAAACCAAGGGTACCTCACCTAGAGGCAACAAAGAAGATCTTGAAGTATCTAAAGGGAACTCAGAACCATGGTTTGTACTTTCCTTATACATCAGACATTGATATTAAAGTGTATTCAAATGCAGATCGAGCAGGATGCAAGCATGACAGGAGAAGCACATCAGGATACATATGTTTTGCAGGTGATAAACCTATTTCTTGGTCAGCCAAGAAACAACCTACAGTAGCTTTGTCATCTACTGAAGCAGAGTATAGAGGGCTAGCCAATGCCACTCAAGAAGCTATTTGGTTAAAACTTTTGTATACAGAGTTAGGCCTATATACAAGGCCACCAATTATTTTTGGAGACAACACAAGTTCTCTCCACCTTGCAGCTAATCCAATATATCATGCTAGGACAAAACACATAGAGGTCATTACCACTATGTGAGAGAAAAGTTGCTAAGCAAAGACATTCAATTGACTTATGTGTCTACTAATATGCAATGTGCAGATATACTTACTAAAGCTTTGGATGGAAACAAATTATGCAGATTCAAATCCATGATTGGATTGCAGGATGTGATTGAAGATTGAAGATAAAGACATAAGCCAAAGTGTTTGGCTTGAGGGGGAGCTGTTGGTGTAATTTGCAAGCCCTCACACTTGGCTTGGATTTATTCTTGAAGACTCAACATGTGAGAAGAACCATAGGAACTTATGCTTATAAGTTCTTACCATTTTACTTCTTGTAAAAGTCTAAATCACTTGGAATCTTATGGATACACCTACTTGATAGATTCGTGGAAAATTAGAACTTGTGATTGAGAGAATATCTCCCTACTTTTAGAGGAGTGATTGAAGGAAGCCAAGAATTCAAATTTGAATTCAAACTCTCACTCACTTAATATATAAGTTGTGTTTGAAAAGTCGCGGTGAGTGTGTCACTATTCCCGAGGCTAATTTCATCTATCATTGAGTGTGTGAGCTCTACTCCATAGCCTACACCTCTGAGTGCCATTTGGAAATGTTTATCATGTCAATGGGAATGTACATCAATGTGAATTAATACATATCTTTACATTCATCATCTCTGTTATTCTCTGAGTGTACTACTTCAAGTCTGTCAACTTCAGAGAGGCATATCTCAGTGCCTACTGCACCAAATCAAGTGATTCAAAGCTTGGTAGATCCAACTCAAAGCATTGTACAAGACTACAAAGTTTGAAGAAGTTTGGTTCAGCCATTTTCGAGAAATCACCTTCGAAGTAGTCTCTGGTATTTGTCTGCAGAGCTCCTAAAAAGTTGGGGGTACATATAATTTTGCTAAACTTATTTCTCAGAGTATAGTTTGTCATTACTTCTCATTCCACTTGCAAATGGTAGCTTGTTAAGCTAATTGAATAACTCTAAAAGGAATTTTTCCAATTGTAAGTGTGCTGGTCATACTGAGTGAAAGACTGAGCAAGTATCAAGATCAAAATAGAAAGTTTTCAAGTCTAGTGAAGTGCAAACTCATCTGTTTTGCTCTAATCATTATTCAAATCATTTCCAAAGTACATATAGCATATTTTGGTATCATTTGGAAGCTCAAGGAGTCTACTAAGCATATCTGGAGTCAAAGAGGGCTGGTGCAAAGCAGGATTAGCAGTACCAACTCAATCTTCTGAGTGCATCCAACCATCTCTCCCAACACCCAAGAGGGTGAATGAACTTGAGGTCAGGAAGAGTGCTAAGTAGCTGAAGAAGTGTCATATCTTCTGTTGGAAGTGCCGCTCAGGTCAATTTTGACACCTCTAGTGACTCAGAGGAGGAGATACCCATGGCCTCAGAAGACATGCAGGGTCTCGCTCCAAGTAGAAACTTCATGACCACTGTGGAGGGAGAGTAGCGCACTTCCTTACAGTATGTTTCTACTAATGCCCAGGAGATTCCCATCTACCTGGATGTTTTAAACAGATTTGTGTCTAGGATGGTAACTTCCATGGATGCCACGATTGTGCCCAAACCGGCTGTTAAATATGAAGGAGGAGCATACATGGATAAAATAGGTCACATATACATAGTAATTGAGTACCCTGAATTGATCAATGAAAGGGGAGAGCTAGTGGGACAAGAAAACGCAGGGAAACCAAACCCTGAGGAGTTAGTGACAACTTCTAGAGGCAAGTCCCAAGTGACGCTGTCGAGAAGAAGGAGGTCGTGGCAGGAAGCCGACGCGTGGGGTTGGATCAGGCCCCGCTCTGGTGCATCGTTCCCGTTGTCCTGCGAGCGGCGTCTGCGCGCTGGGCGCCTCGCCTGTGCTCTCCGGAGCGTGCGCGATCCTCGTAGGGTCCCTTGCCCCTCGGAAGTGTCGAGACGTGGGACCGTGGGCGTCGAAAAGAGACGATCGGATACCGCAGTGATACACGGAACGCAGATGAAGCCAACGATACAACGGAAATGAAACTGAAGCCTCCAATAAAATGAATGATACAAGCAGGCCGCTACAATGCGGGCCGACGGTACAATAAAACCGCTACAGTGCGTTGCGATAATACAATATGAAAGCCGCCACTACAGTGCGGGCCGGCTAGTGTATACTCTATCCCTCGCTATAGTGCGAGAAACCGCCCTCGAGATTCTGCTTCGATCTTCGCAGTCCAAGCTTTTCTTCCAACTTTACTTCGGTCCGTTCTTTTCTTCAAGTATCCTCCGCAATGGCCTTCCTTCTCTTTATTTCAGATAATCAGAAACCGCATAAACCTGTAAAAACCTTCCACAGGGCAGTCCACGGAATGAGTAGAAAACGCATCATTAGTGTTACTAAAAATTCATAAAACTCATAGAAAAACCTCTTTGAATGGAAATGAATAATTTTTCTATTTTATTAATTTTCCTTTATTTCCTTTCATTTTCCTCTTTAATTTTACATTTCATTTACTTTATAATGTTATATCTATACTTTTTGTTTATCTATGATTTATTTATAATCAATTTTCCTCAATTATCAAAATAAATTATAGCACGTAACTCGTCTTGCCGACCTGATTGATCAAAAGCCATGAATTCATATGGTAAAGCTAGAGAGGTAATGAGTCAAACTTTGAAAAGCTTAAAAAATGAGAAGAAATTAATATGCCCTCGACTCAAAGTACTTCATTCAGCCCAATTACAATCAGCTCTTTTGGTACATTTGATGAATCCGCATCTGACATTGGAGTTCCTCAGATGTCTGTGACGTCATCTTTGCGACGGAAGGAAGTTCACAGCTCAAAAAAGGTAGAAAACTATAGCACGTATCTCCAGAGAAGTTTTCCACCTCTGTCTGGCGTCTAATCCAACAGATAAGAGCCTTCTGGACAATTCCAGATATAATAAACTTCTCTCCATAGTGTGATAAGGTACATCTGTGTAAGTGTTTGCATAAGATTTTTTTATGCAAAATGCTATGGCTTTCCATAAATTATGCATTCGTTTTACTGTGTGCAAGTAGTGCGATGCTGCATCATCAAGAAGTTCCTGCTCTATTTTTCTATGTTAATTTAAATACATTGTTTTCTTCATATCAAACCTTGAGTCTGAATATCTACATTTATCCTCTCTCTCTCGCGCGCGTGTGCACGCAGAGAAATCACACCGATTTTTGGAAGGCTGCTTATGGGTCCAATTGGAACAGCACATCAACTATGGCACCGATAATGGTACACACAGTATCCATAGAATAGACAATTAGAAACGGTAATGCTACCGTGTCATCTCATCGCGCTCAAGATATGCTTCCCATATTCACAACCAAAGAAACCTAATCATCTCCATGACCGTCTGTGTAATCTTCTGTTTCCTCTGTGGAAAGCATCGCAATCAAATTGTCTGCAGAGACAAGGTCTTTTTCCATTATCATTATAATAATCAATTTCTTAATCCTATTTCTTAATCCCACGGCCAATTGGAACAAGCTTAGGAACAAGTTTTCCACCTTCCAACTCTTTCTTTCTCTCTTCAGGTCTTGCGACCTCCAGCCACCATCGCCTCTGTGAATCGGCTCTCTTTCTCTCTCTGTCTCTCTCTCTGTGCATAACCACCTTTACTCTTCTCTGTCGTGCGCTTGTTTCTCCAGGCAGCTTCTCTCTCTCTCTCTCTCTCTCTGATGCACAGCAATACCCAACCGACTCTCTCTCTCTCTCTGTCATCGACTATCTTTCGTCTACGTCTTCTGCCATCTCTACAATATCTCTATCCGGAGCATGGACACAGAGTGCGTCACTTATCAATCTTTGCGTTGATCGCCATCGAACCTATGTCTCTCTCTCACTCTGCATGCCTGCCTCCATCGACTTCTGCCAATCAAGCGACTGTTCAAATTCTTCCATCTCTCTCTCCCTCTCTCTCTCTCAAGTTTCCGTCCGAATTTTCTAGCGCCGCCCATCTGTTAGCATACTGAATCTCTCTCTCTCTCTGTCATCGTTTGTTCCATTCAGTCATCTTCTAATCTACTTTTGTGCCTCTCTCTATCTCTGCTTTCTCCGTGCACTGGCAAACTCTACACCACGCAAGCACCCAAGTCTCATCTCTCTCTGTACGTGTTCTAAAGCGCAGCCAAGTATCCTTCTGCACGCGCATGCTTCATCAACAGCATCGAGCCAGCCTTCCTCTCTCCGGCGAATCATTGGCAGCATCCAGCTTTCTCTCTTTCTCTCTCTAGGCGAATTCGTTGCGTGCTTCTCTCTCTCTCGAATCTCTCTCATGTGCTACCCGTCTCTCTTTCCTCTCTGAGCTCCGATAACCTCTCTGCGTCTGCATACTCACAGCGCCGCCATCCATAATCGTCTCTCTCTATGTAGATTTGCGGGGCATGTGTCTGCGACTCTGCCCAATCAACCCCTTCTCTCTCATCTATGATAATCTTTGCACATCTCTGACATCTCCCCAGAATCTAGCGCCTCTCTCTCTCTCTCTCGACTATAGCCTCTCTGTACGAATCCATCACTCTTTTCATGCTCTGTGTTAATCAAATCTACCGTGGCCCTTGAAGTATTTCATTTGGACTATGACTATAATCAAAAGCAATACACAGAGATAAACAAGCATAAAATCAATCTTTTCCTCCTGGTCTTTGTCACGTCATAAAAACTAGCAAACACTCTTGATGACCATGCCGGCTATGGCGGCCACTTACGTCTCTTCTTAACCTTCTCTCTCAATATGCACTACTCTAATGAATGAACAAGAAGATGAATATGAACATAAATGAAAAAGAAGCATACCTGTAAAAACGTTCCACAGGGCAGTCCACGGAATGAGGAGGAAACAAATGCATTTGGACTTATTTATAGGCCCCTCCCTAGGACTTCCTTCTAGAACGTTCTAACCTCCTCAATGAACTTTCTATTTTTGGCAGTCTTTTAATTTTTCCCCTATACTATGGTTTTGGTTTCACACTGGATATTTACAATTTAATTGGTTTTTAGGGTTTGACCTACAGAAACCGCCATTTCCAAGGGTCCAACCTAAAGTTTTTGATCGGGAAAAGTAAGGGTTTACTCACAATTATCTCAACCTCGCCAATTCATGGGTTTATTTACAGTTTCGGCCTAAACTCCAAGGGTTTCCAAGGGTTCAAGTCCAGTTTTCATGGGGTAAACTCGTGTTTCCAGTCAGTTTCAAGGGTCAAGCCTAAAGTTTTCATGGGTCTAACGTCAGTTATTTACACGCACTGTCTAACACACATCTCAAACATGTTTTCGCATCACAAAATCAATTAATTCGGCCTAAATATGTACAAAATATACCACTCTCTCGATCAAAACATCACACAAAAACTCAAAAACAATGAACTTTTGAAAAAAAACTCAGTGCACACTCCCTGCGGGATTTCATCCCGACAACGCGAGTCCTAAGAGGAGACTTGATACCTCAAGACGACTACCTTTTGGAAGTCTATTTCATCCATGGAATGGACTTATTGCTTCAAACAGGCTCACGAGACCAAGGCAGAGAAGTAAGTCCGATGACATTTTATGAGTTAAAGAATCTGAAAGACGAGACTAGGATAACATACCTAGATAAAAATTAGAGAAGATATTGGTTGGTTGATGCCATAGACAGGGCTCAACTGAAATACATGGGTTTGCCTGTATTCCCTCATAGAGAGCAGGCAACCACCTCTCAAACCCCTTTGGAACTAGCAAGGAATACCCCTAGTTAGACCAGCAGTTCCTGCCTTCCTTGTAATGCCTAGACCGCCAGAACCAATGAGAAGATTGAGACCGATTCAGGTGGCCAAATGTGTAAGAAATCATTATGACGGATTGGGGGAACCTTATCATCACATTGCTGAATTTAAACAAGTTCTAAGAGCTGAACAAGTAGACGTCTTCTTCGTGCAGTATGAGTCTTTCGGACTCACCCTCACAGGAATGGCTCTAACTTGGTTTAGCCATTAGATCCCAACCAATTTGGAAACATGGAGCAATGTTTTCAAGAATTCATTGGGGAATTCACTAAGAGAGGGATTAAACACAATTCTGTGTCTTTAATCCATAGCTTTAAGCAAAACCCTAATGAAACTCTGAAGACGACCGCCCGAAGATTCAACCAGTATGTTGATTGATGTCCAGCTGTAGAGAGACCCACTCAGCAAAAAATGATATCTTTATTTTTGGATGGACTAACGAATGGAACCATGAGAACGCTAGTTTACGTGAAGAGGTTACAAACCCTAAGTGAGTGTCTTCAAGAGTGCATTGACCTAGAAGACAACCTAGCTGAGGATCTGAAGAGCACACCCAGTCGCACTACATCAGAAGACTCTCGGAGTACTATTACTTTCAACTCCAGTAATGTGGAGGAATTAGCGGAGCTGGTAGCAAAGAAATTAGGAGTCCAAGGATAGAGAAATTACCAACACCCAGCCTTAAGAGTGCCCATGTTACGAAGATGTAGCCTATGTGGAGGTGACCACCCTACACACATGTGTGTATGAGGAGGGACCGGTGCACCTCAGACATATCCTTACAACAGACAACCTCATCAAGGAGATGCATTATATTGCCAAATAGAACAAAAATACACCAACCACACCACGGAAAATTGTCCATTCAATAGGCAGGCACGACCTTTGCAACCACCTCAGTATCGACCATATGGATATCCACCTAGAGAGCCAGGTAGAGATATGCCCAGGTACAATCCCTACCCAACACCAACAGGAGCACCGAGGCCATACAAGCAAGTACAATATCCACCACCCTAACCAGTGTTAGGACCACAACTGTCACAACCCCAACAAGTGGTACCGGTAAAGTATGCCGAGCCAGAAGAAAATTTGGAAAGAGCCATAGTGCCAGCCTCAACGATGACCAGTGTAGAGTCAGCATACCCTGGATATGAGCTATCCCTAGGAGATTACTATCCCTATGAAGCCAACATGTTAGAGTACGAACCAACATATGATTCGACATACTATGGATATGAAGGCTTTGCTCAAGCTTATGGAACGGAGGTAGCTACCTTAATGTATACTGCACCTAAAGCACAACCACCTGTGAGACCACCCATTAGACCGCCTGTGCCAAGAGGACCTTGTTATAGATGCGGAGGAGACCATTTCATTAGAGAATGTCCTCGACCTAACAATCCACCACCCCCTAGGACTTGGGAAGGATATTGCAATGATTGCGGAAAGGAACATCGTTTCAGAGATTGCCCTAAGAATCCCACCAAAGTCCAAGACACTACACCAATTAATGTAATTGAAGTAATAGAATCACCTGGAAGTGATAAGGAATACAACGTGCCCTTAAAGTTCCATTACAAGAGCCCAAACGAGAGAACAGAAAGGAAAACAATCGGAACAGGAACAAGCAAACAATGGAACAACAAGTCCCAAAATTCAAATAGTAGAAGATTCAGAGGATTCCCGTGAGAGACATAAAAGCACAAAGATGGAAGGCAAGAAGAGAAAAGCTCAAAGATAAATGGATGAAAAACAAGAGTCAAGAAAATAAGAAACAAACCAGAAGTAAGAAAGAGCATAAAGAACCAGAGATTTGGGAGGAAGTTCCCATTCCACCGTTTATCCGAGAAGCAGAGAAACCAAGATCAATTCTAGCTGACCCAAATCCAGACGACCTAGACATGTGGCTGAAAGATTACCAAGCTAGAATTAAGATTGGACCGAACGTGGAACAACACGACAAGCTTTACCCACAAGGAGAATTAGAAAAAGAGAGGCTTGCTATCTATCGAAAACTTATAGAGATAGCACAAGCAACCCTAGAAAAGACTATCCCATCCCTTCCAGAGACGAGGATATCAGATGATCAATATAAGGAGTGTGTCAAAGCCAATGATAAAGAACTTAAAGAGAAGGATGACAAGTGTGAGCGAGTGAGAGCTTAGGACGAACCTATGTCAATAATACCTGACTTAGAGGCTGATTGGCCAAAGGAATTATGGAACAAAATCCGAGAAGAACAATGGAAGAAAAATGGAGTGACTAAGCCTCTTTTGAGGAATTAGATGTACAAGTTTATCAACCAAATCCCAACATGGAAGAAGTATATGAGGAAGTATCAAGACTAGACCGAAATAGAGATTCTTCTCAGAGCATTTCAACCTTACCAAATTACATGGGAGAATACGAAAAGGAATCTATGATAATCCGAGCACCCACAGTACATGGAAAAGGAAAAGGAGACTCAGAAAAGAATTCACACAACCTAACAGAACTTTAAAAGACGAAAGTACAATGCAAACTGATTGTGGAAGAATTACTTCAGGTTAAACCGCAATTATGGAAACAATTAACAAGTCAACTAGAATTAGGGCAAGAGAAGGATGAAAAGGAAAACAAGGGAAAATAAAACCAATCTAAGATACAAATCCCAGTAGATAAGGTGGGAGAATTTAGTGAAGGAGACGAAGGTAATACATGTCTACCTGTCACTTAAAATGGGTACATGACCAAGGCAATACTAGACACAGGAGCCGGAGTAGGAATCGCCACCAAGGAGATTTGGGAGAAATGGGGAAAGCCTGCTTTATGACCCACACGCATGAAGCTCCAATTAGCGGATGCTCATGTGGAAAAACCCTTAGGGATATTGGAAAGAATCAAATTAACCACCTCTGGAGTTGAATTTGAACACACACTAGCCATCTGTAAATTTGAAAAGGCAAGCAATTACGAAATGATATTAGGACGACCTTTCATGAGAAAAATGCGGGTAGTGCAAGACTGGGGAAGAGATTCATTATACCTGCAACATCAAGGAAACACTACCAAGATAAACTTGCATACATTTGCATATCGAGATGTACCTCCACTACAATGGAATCTCGTACACAAAGAGGAAGATGACCTATCTATTCATAGTGCTGGATCAAGCAATCAATCATGGAAGTATGAGGATGCCGAGTTATGGATGTATAAAGAAGCCAAGAAAGAGGATAATAAAAGACAGCAGTGGCCAATAGGACATCCTAACTACGGACCTGTAGAAGACCCAAGGTATATGCCTTAAATCTTTCCTGATGAAACCTTTGAACCACATGGATGGATGGAAATCTTAGCAACCTTAGATGTATGTGTGAATGAGGAAGTTCTAACTATGAATGAATGCATAGATGAAGAAGGCTATGATGTGAACTTATACATGGTTGTCCTTCAAGAAGTGGAAGCAGGGGAAATCTCGAAAAAAGAGTGGAAGGAGGAATATGAGAGTATAGAAATGGAACTAGAATTCGATTCAGAAGAGAGCTATCTAGACACCATTCGAACCATAGAGAAGCAGGAACCAACCAAGATCTTGGCAATAGAAGCCGCTCCTAGAGTACAAGAGCAAGAGGAAAGCATGAGTAAAATTGGGCCAAATCCAAATCTTTTCGAGGTTCCGGAGCATTTTAAAAGATATGAAGTAGAAGAGAGAAAGGTAGCCATTCAAATGCCTAAGAGAGAGGCTCGAGAAGGAGAAGCATACAACAACAAATAACAAACAAAAAAGATCATAGTGACAATGGAAGAGGGAGAAGAAAGATGTACGTACATAGGTAAAGATGTGTCAATTGAGGAGGAAGAAGAATTAATATAATTGATCCGAGAATATCGAGATGTATTCGCGTGGACATATAAGGATCTCAAGGGTGTGGAACCCTTGATTTGTTCGAGTCATAGAATACCAATGATGGCAGATGCAAAACCATCGAAACAACGCCCTTATACATACAACGAGGTCTATGTTGCTAAAATTAAGGAAGAAATAGACAAGCTACTAGCGACAGGATTCATATATGAAATAGAACACACCGAGTGGGTATCGCCATTAGTAGTTGTGCCTAAGAAGAACGGAAAACTGAGAGTGTGCATTAACTTGAAAAAGGTCAATGCAGCCACCATACGTGACAGCTACCCATTACCAATCACTGACCATCTATTGGAAAGAGTTGCAGGGAAAGAAGTCTATAGCTTCTTAGATGGATTCTCTGGATACCACCAAGTAGCCATAGCTACTGAGGATCAACATAAGACCGCATTTGCGACTTAATGGGGAGTCTATGCTTTCCGAATGATGCCTTTTGGACTCACTAATGCGCCTGCTACTTTCCAATGATTGATGTGTCACGTTTTCAAAGAATTCCTGAAGAAGATCATGGAAGTATATGTAGATGATCTATGTACATACTCCAATCAAAGACATGATCATATTCCTGAAATACGAAAGATATTTAATAAATGCCGACAATATAGAGTCTGCATGAACCCAGAGAAGTGTGTCTTCATGGTAAGACAAGGGAAGATCTTATGACACATAGTCTTTAGAAATGGAATATCCACAGATGAGGAGAAGATTAAGCTCATTTTAGAGCTTCCTAGACCTAAGAATGCGAAAGAGGTGCAAGCATTTATGGGACATTGTGGATACTACGGTCGATTTATCCACATGTATGCCATAATCTCCAAACCCTTGTATGGACTCTTAACTCAATTCATTTGGACAGAGGAATGTGAGAAGGCATTCAATGAGTTAAAGAAGCGGTTGAGCACAACCCCAATTCTGAAAACACCGAATTGGAACAAGCCATTTCATATCCATGTGGACGCTTCTAATTACGCAATAGGATGTATCTTAGCCCAACCAGCAGACGAGGGAAAGTTAGATCACCCAATTGCCTATGCGAGTAGACAAATGAATCAAGCGGAGAGAAACTACACAACTACCGAGCGAGAAGGATTAGGAATGGTCTATGCAATGAAGAAATTTAGACACTATCGCTTGCCGGTTACTCGATCCGGTGAAACGTATCCTAAGAACAGACAACCTTGGGTACCTAACCTGCTAAGGACACCTCCAGGAGGTAGAAGTGTGGGAAGTACCAAACCAGTTGAAAAGACAGCAAAGAACGTTTTTAGTGATTCCGGTCATACTCCGGTGGAACGTGTTACGCCTCTGGTACATTCCGGTACTATTTCGGCACAATCTATCGAAGATATAGTAACTCCAGAACCTACCAAGGCGTAGTCTGAAGCTAGTTTAACAATCTTGGATAAAGATTCAAATTTGTTTACAATTAGAAACACGTTAGCCAAAGAAATTGGTGAAGGCAAAAAAACACCTTATTTTGGCGAAAATTCGACACATTCCGGTGATATTTCGGTAACAAAATCATAGTTTTTCGACGACAGTTTACCCTTTTTTGGTGAATCTTCAGCCCAGCCACCGCTTTTTGGAGTAAGTTCCCCTACACTTGACATCAAGAAGGAAGGAACTTTGTTTGAAACCGAGATTCGAAGTATATTGAGTAAAATCATCGAACCGGAAAGTGCACAGTCTGATGATACAGATTCCTATAGTTCAGATATACAGCCCTGAAATCCAGAAGATATTCACAATACACTCGCCATGAACGGGCAACAACAACAACAACAGCAGCAGCAACAACAAGTATGCCCACCAAGGCCGACTTCGACAGGAGTGACGTACACTAAATTTGGTGGATTCCCAGGAGATGATCCGGATGCTCACATACGCACATTCGAGATAAGCTACGCAGTTCTCAACCATCCACCAGATCCGACGTATAAGGCTATTGTTTTTCAATCAACCCTGGTCAATGAAGCAGCTAGATGGCTTACAGAATATGATATTAACCATTTCGGTACCTATGACGTAGTGAGGGATGCATTTCTGCAAAGGTTTAGACTAAAGAAGAATCCAACAGAAATTTTTGACTACCTACAAAACAATAGACAGAAGGTAAACCAAACAGTGCAAGAATACGCTACTCTATTCAGGACGCATCTAAGGCAGTTACCACTGCCACACGCCAACCTACCGGGCGACGTTATTACTCAGTGGTTTATCAATGGCTTGACTCCACAACTTAAACAGATTATGATCATACGTTGTGTAGGAGCAATGACACTGGATGCAGTGATTGCAATGGCTCTGCAGCTGGAAAACAAGGTTGGAGGATTTACAGAGGATCTGGAATGGTTAAAAACAAATAGAAATGTCACCAAAGACATGACCAGACAAGTATACTGCATCACATGCAAGAATTCAGGCCATACTAGTGCCACTTGTGCACTTAATCAGCTATTCTGTGCTATCAGCAACACTGCTGGACACACCACCGAAAAATGCGCATACAACACCAAAGTGCAGGGAACCGCAACTATCAATGCTATTATACAGGAACCAGGGCAGCCAGCGAATCACTATGTGTCTCCGCAAATGAGAAACAACCAGCAACAAGGATATCGAAATTACAGAGGGCAGAGAAATAATAACTATAATGCAAACCGCTGGCAGACCGGACCGCCACCGGAAAATCCCAATCTGCCACCACCACGCTGTCATTGCTATGGTGAATTTGGTCACATTAGAAGATTCTGTAAGGATGCAGCTGAATATGATCAGAGGAAGAAGGAACGACAAAATCCAATGGCTAATATGGTACAAATCACACCAGTAGAAACGCAAGCTGTAGTAATTCAGACCCGCTCCGGTAAACAACTGCAGCCTGTAGCCGAATTATTTGAACCAGGTATACGCGAACAACAAAGGATGTACAACAAGGCTAGTCAATGGACCACCGCAGAACCTCCAGTCTTCCCAGATCCTATTCCGATAACCTAGACTTCGTTAACCGAAGAAGGGACACAACAACAGGATTCCAATTTAGCAGGAGGCACATCATCAGTAGCAGGCACCTCCTCAACGGCAGACACATCATCTTCAGAATCTATGGAAACAATCCAATCACAAAAGGCCTGGGAAATTTTATCTAAAGCATCCATCACTCTTCCTTTGGGCCAATTACTTGCACTAGTACCAGGAGTTCGATAGCAATTTCAACAATAGTTCAGTCATGTGCCTTCCTGCATTCCGGCGACAGCAACAGTACAACCGAAACCCGATTCTACAGTCGATCATTCAGTTCCCTTAATTACAGTATGGTATAAGAATCATAAAATCACGCAGGTACTAATTGATGGAGGATCAGGAGTCAACATTGCTACTGATGCATTATGTAAAAAGTTAGGGTGGACCGAAATCGAACCAGTTCAGTTTTTTGTCAGAATGGCCGACCAATCAAGAGTCCATCCCATTGGACTTGTACGAAATGTATCAATCACTTTACAAGGTACAACATTTAAAATGACTTTTGTCATCCTAGATTTACCGGAATCCACTCTTGATTACAACCTTCTTTTCGGCTGACCTTGGCTGAAGCACGCTAAGGTGATACAAGATTGGTCTGCACAAGAGCTCACTTTTAAGGATAAAAATCGTAAATACATTGTAAAATTAGATGCTATACAACCTTGTGAGTTGCATGCTAGACCGTATTTGGCGGAACCAGTCCATATGTTAGATGGATTGTCAGATGATGAAGAAGAAGAGTTTCTGAAAAATAACATTGACTTGATCTCCCTAGGGGAAGGGAAAGGGCAAGGGAATTGTGGATGCAGTACTAGAGAAGGGTGAGGGGGGAGGTGGGGGAATGGGAGATTCTGGGTAAATGGGGGGTGGGAGAGGTGCAGAGGTGGGTGATACCTCCATGGATTCAAAAGTGGAGGCCGTGGTGGGAGTGACTGTGAACATGGGGATTGTGGTAGCGGTGAGAGTTGTGAACGTGTATAGAGGTGTGTGTAATTGTGAACTCCCAGGAAGTGTGATCGGAGTAGTGAGGTTTACCGTGGCTGTGGTTAGACTTATGTTTTCAGTGGAAATAGGGTATGTGGGTTGACTGATGGTTTGTGCGTCGGTGTGTGTAGTGGGTTCGGAGGTGGTGACAGTAGAGGTTATAGTGGTAGAGGGAGGTGAGTGGGGTGGATGTGGGGGAGAAGGTGGCAAGGGAGGTGATGGGGGTGCACTCGATGTGTGGGCTTCCTCGGTGTCGTGAACAGTGTGTGCTGTGCCAGTGGTTGTGGGGGTGCCTTGTGGTCCTGATCCTAATACATTCATTCGTTTCCCCGTTCGTGGGGGGCGTCTTCCGTATCTTTTCTCTGTCCTTCGTGATTGCGCTAGTGCAGTATGCACCGTTTCAGGTACTCCCAAAGCATCTGATATCATCTCCAGGGTGGCACGGTATTGCTCGTCCACACCTTCCTCCTCCAGAATCTGGTTCATGAGGGCTTTACCTGCAGCTAATGATAGCCTGTGTTGCTCTTGAACTCGGTTCATTGTATCGTAGAGCTTCTTTAATGCGCTAGTATAGGCGGGGGCACCTTCCAGTACTTGTAGGGCTTCCTGATCATACTCTTGTTCTTCTGCTTCTGATTGTCCACCCTGTGTCTCCTCATGTGCTTCTTCTTCATCGTCCACATTGACTACGTCCGGTTGGCTGGGCTGGGCTTGGTCTGGGGCAGTTTGCTGTCCACCAGCTTGCTCTGCTTCAACTTTCGCATTTACAGCATCGATGATTCTAGCAACTTCTTCGTCCGTTAGATCCTTCAGAGTGAATCCATGCGGGAATTCCAGATCAATCGGTACTGGTGGAAATACAAGGTTAGGGCCATCTGTGCTGTGCCTGGGTAACCTGATAGTAAATGGTTGCACTCGTCGGGGAAGTCTTGGGGTTGTTTCAGGCGTTAGGGTTGCACCGCGAGCTTGTGCACAAGGCATCTGGACAGTGCCTCTCATCTTCTTTGAGGGAGGCCCTACAGCTGACAATCTGCGTTGAAACTCCTGTGCTCTGGACCAAATGAGTGCCCTCTGCACCGGTACATCATATGCGAGACATCTGTATACAATTCTTGTAAGTGCACAGCAACCATACAACACAGACTTTTGCTTCTTATACCATCTCTGATGAGCCATATGAATCTGGTCGATAATCCAGTGGGGCATATTGATGGACAATTCAAAAGCATCCGCCAGGTAGAGGCTGAACCAGATCTTTTTGGGGGGCATTGTGAACCTCTCCTACGCGGGGAATGCGAAATGTTGCATGACCATGCGTAAGTGAATGGCGATCGTAGGTGTCATCGCAACCATGTCCTTCAACTTCGTCAGATTCCTGTTCTTCATATTGTCTGGAACCATAGTCTCTTTCTCTGTTGGGATGTGCATACCCTTCATGTCGAGTGCTTCTCTCACCAAGTTGATAGTCAAGCGGAAACGCTTCAGCTCGTTGCCCCTTGTGAGTGATGGGAGCACAAAGGAGCTGTATCCTTTCTTGTCTTTGCTGGGAGTGAGGGTACTAATTAGGTATGAGCACCTTAGAAAATCTAGCTTTGGTAGTTGGAACTTGAAGTAATCATAAAGCCCAGCCTTCTTCCATATCGACTTCAGTCCTTCATTATTCTGTAGCTTTTCAAACTCCCTGGTAAAGAAATGGTATCTGCCCCAACGTCCATTGAATTCTACCTCGGACTCCCACATATATGTGCCTTCACCCAGAGGTCCAGCAACGTCACTGAACCAGTGTGAAGCTTTGCCCACCGGCATTGTATGACCCTGTGGAGGATTCTGAATTGGTATGGCATGTAATGCCCGTAATGCCACTGGTCTTTCCTTTAATTCCTCCTCGATCGGAAGGCTTTCGATGTCCACCACTTGGGGGCTGGTGCCTGCCTGGGAGCTAGTTCCTACCGTATCTGCCATTTTACTTCTTGCTGTCTGTCTCTGTGAGAATATACAAACATGTGTTAACATTGTACAGGACAAGGGAGGACCATTGTTGTTCCCATTACAATATTAACATGAGGGTCGGGAGCGAATAATGGGTTAGTAAGTGCTCGGCGCAAGTGTGTGTGCTGTTAGCCGTTCGGTAGACCTAAGAGTTAAGTGAAATGATGTAGTGTGATAGTGATGTGGTTAGTAAGTTATCATGGATTTAGAAATGGGGTATGGGGGTTTGTTACAAGTCTGAGGCTGCCAAATGCAGTGGATGGGTTTTGCTCTTGGTTTCGTAGAGACTCTAGAGAGCTTTATCGGTGTCTCGGTTTGAAAATGAGGCCTTTTAGGGACCCATTTACAAGTGATTATGTGCGTGCGCATCGGCCTTGGTGTGTTCCTGAGTGTTGAAAACGAGTGAATGCAGGCTGTGCGAGTGAATGGGTTACACTGTGTAGGTTGTGGCCTCGGCGTAGCTATTTGTGCCCGCAAGCAAGCCTTAGGCACCCAAATTTGTCTTGATTGTGGGCTAGCCTTCCTCGACTTCTTGGGCACCCAAATAGATTTCACGTTAGCAGGAGAATTTCTGCAAGACTTCTTATTAATGTCGTGTTGTTGGTTACTAGTAAGAGACTTAGCCCGTGTAGTTGGCGGGAGTGCAACCGGGTGTTCGCCTTTCCGTATCCATACTTGTTGCACTTGCTGAGATATTTTGCTGCACAGGTACTTTTGATTTCCGGCATGGGTAGTACTCTGCTTCTTCTACCTTTGATCCGCCTTTGGTTGCTGCCTCCTTCTGGCCTTTGGAAAAGAAGGGAGTTTCGTTGCATCCCTGACTCCGTTTTTGCGAACATCATTCCTCTGTAACACATAGTTTTGGACAAGAACAACATGGTCATCTTCATGTGTATTCCTGGAAGGACCAGGAGTCTGTGCCTTTCCTAGTTCCTTGAGTGATCCATTATCTAACTCTACTGTAATTCGACTATGATTGACCCAAACCTGAAGAAGTCCACTTTTGTGGTTTAAGTTGACTGCTTGGTCATAGATCCAGTCTTGACCTAAGACAAGAGGTTCAGTGAGATCCTCATCTTGACACACTAGTACTTTAACTGTCATTGCCTCATCATGAATGTAGAGGGGAAGTTCCACCTCGCCCATGCAAGGGGTTTCCACGCCTCCCAATCCTATGAGATATGCTTCCACAGGATTGACATTTAATTGCAACTCTTGACAGTAAAACAATTTAACAGCACTAGTGGCTGCACCTAAGTCAATCAAGGCTCTTACGGTCCTTGCACTCTTTCCTTGTCCTATATCTAAGGTTACGAAAGGACATCGATCAGTTATCCTATGTGAGCTTGTTCCTGCGACTGCACACATTGCCATATGATATCCTTGATCTGCATAGTCATTTGTTCTAGGCTGATCTCTACCTTGCCTTCGTAATTTCATCCTTCTGATGCGTTCTAAAGCTTCTACTTGAGCTTCTTCTCTAATTCGCTTTTCTTCCTCTTTGCGTTTCTTAGCGGTGTTGAGTCGGCTGAGCATTTCCTCCATGAGGGGTTCCTGATACAACTTGACTATGCAACCGCTAATATAGTTTGAGAGAACATCACCCTCTGGCTAGTTGTACTACTCCGCTCGTGGAGATCCTATTGATGATCATAGGTCCGTAGCCTCTCTTTTCTAGCTTCCTTGCGTGTTGTTTCAGTGTATAGACTAAAACTAGATCTCCTGCTTTCAAACCCTTATCCTTCACATGGGCATCGAAGTATGCCTTTTGTCTCTTCTTAGCTGCATATATTCCTGCAGCTGCTCTCAGTCTTGTTTCTCCTAGTCGTTCAAGGTCAAAGATCCTAGAGGAGAGCTCATGACCTGTCCATTCGTGCTCTTGTGCTACTCTCAATGTAGGAATCAAGAAGTCCAAGGGTAGCACAGCGTTTTGACCAAATACCATCTGAAAGGGGGTGGCTTGGAGTACCGTTTTGTAGGCAACTCGGTATGCCCAAACAGCATGGTGTAGCTGTTTGTCCCAATCAGAGCGTTTAGTGTTCACTAATTTTGTCAGTACATTGCATAAGTGTTGCAGAGCTAAAGAGCGCACAAAGCAGAGAAAAAGACGGGCCCAAAATTTTTCCGATTTGGACACACAACTTTTGTATCATAACCACTCTTGTATATATTTTCCGTTGTAAATGCACTAGAGGAGTCCTCTAGATGCATCCCCACAGAAGATTAGTGATTTACCCATGTACAATAATAGGAAATTAGTCTTTTAGTGAATAAAGTGCCGGTCTCTTGTGTGAAAGGACCAAACTTAGGGCACTAGTATATAAGTCAAAAGTGACTCTTTGTAAAGAACTTTTTGTCATTGTGAAGGAGCACTTCTGAATTTTCGAGTTTGCCTCTTTCCTGCTGATTTTGATCTTCATTTTGCTCTTGAATGTGTGTGTTATGCTTGAAATGCATGTGTAGGACTGTTGTCTACCCATTCCCCTTTGTTTTGAGCTGTTGTAGTGCGTGCGTAAGCTAGGAGAAGCTGTGGCGCGGGTGTTTGTGACTCCCGTAATTCACTGTTTTTGCCATAACTTGAAGCAGAGTGGTCAGAATTGAGTGAAACCACCACCATTGGATGCGTCTCATCGAGAGATTCGAAATGAGTACCCTATTGCCTATGTTCGGAGTTCTGGGCTGGGAGAAAACCTCAAAATACTAAAACTGCTGAAAAGAGGCTTGCGGCAACACTTTCAGTATTTCAGTAAGTGTGAGAGGTAGTAGTCTTTTCTCATGCATGCTAGCTAAACCACTTCATTATCCATCACGTGTGCACAAGTCTTCATACACTTGGTAAGTCGCTCCTTAGGATGACATTTAAATGTGTGTTAAAGATCCCACTATATGCACTTGTGTGGCAATTGAGGTATAGTCTCATTGGCACAAGTCCTTGAGTCTTCTTGGCTCAAGTACACACGTTTTTGGCGCCGTTGCCGGGGAGACACTCAACCAAGGTGCCTTCGTGATAGTTATAGAGCGAGTGTGATCGAATCGTACTTGTAGACGCAAATTCATCCTTTGGCAAGTAGTCCATCAGTTTAGCACTTGTCACTTCTCATCTTCGAGGTGTGTGTGATAAGTTTTAGGCTTAGGTTTAGGAGGAGGGAAGAGAAGGAGGAGTTAGGGTTAGGTTAGAAGGAGAGGAGAAGTGAGGAGAAGAGGAGTAGGAGTAGGCCAAAATCACCAAAAATCACCCAAAATTCAAGTTCTGTCCAAAAAAAGTATAAAAACCAAAAAATTGATTCATTTGATACTTCACTGCTCACTGGTATCGTCAGAGAGCAGCGACCGGTATCGTGCGTGCAGTATCGTGTGCTTCAGGCCTTCAGAGCTTGTGTGAGAGTTCAAAGAGCAAGCAAGAGTAGATAGAGGTAAGATTTTAACAAGAACATTTACCTAAAACTCTCTAAACATGCACAAAGAAGTGATTAAAAGGTATGCGCAGTATCGCAAGGGGGAAAATTTTTGAAGCTTTGCATTTTTTTTGTGAGAGACAGAGGCCTAGGAGTGAGGAGAAGGGTGGGAGGTGCAAGGGGTTATAAAAATTTTCAAGTTTGGAGACCTTTTGGCTTGAGTATCGCGATCGGTTGAGTTTTGGTATCGCGATACCAAAATTCCCTTGTATCGCGACACTCGCCAGAGGTGTCGTATCGTTGGTTACTTATCTTGGTATCGCGACACTATTTCGGTATCGCGACACTGAGTTGGTATCGCGATCGTATCCGGTCCCTGGTATCGTATCGTCTGTACTAAAACTTGGTATCGCGACACCATTGTGGTGTCGTATCGCCTAAGTTTTTAGTATCGCGACCTCACTTTACCGGGTGGTATCGTATCGCTTGATACATTGGTATCGCGACACTACTTTGGTATCGCGATCGGGCCCTCCCCAAGTATCGTATCGTTGGTTGCTTATCTTGGTATCGCGACACCGTAGTGGTATCGTGTCGCCAAGATTGGTATCGCGATCGCACTCATCACGGTGAGATCGTATCGCCTGTGGCCTCTGGTATCGTATCGTCGATTTTTGCCAGTATCGTATCGTGGTGTTTCCTAGTGAGGTATCGCGATATTATATCTGGTATCGTGTCGTCAGTCTTTTTGAGATCGTATCGTGTCTTGAGAATTCTGATATCGCGACACCACTGTGGTATCGTATCGTCTGTTCATCAGGACAGTATCGCGACACTGTCATTAGTGTCGTATCGCCTAGATTTTCAGGTATCGTATCGTGCATAGCTGAGGTGTCGTATCGTTTGTTTTCCGAGATAGTATCGCGACACCAGATTGATATCGTATCGTCTGGGTGTCTGGTATCGTATCGCATAGACCTCTGGTATCGTATCGCGGTCAGTGCAGTATCGCCGAGAGCAGTATCGTCAGGAAGTGGTATCGCCCAGATTAACCCCTTCTGTTGGCAGACAAATTGAGTCATTGGGAGAGCTACCCAAGGGGAATCTAAGAAGCATAAAGAGAGGCTTAGGAGAGTGAATGAACTTGAGGTCAGGAAGAGTTCTAAGTAGTCGAAGGAGTGTCATATCTTCAGTGGGAAGTGCAGCCCAAGCTAGCCATCACTCTATCTACGCTGAGACCTCTAGTGAGTCTGAGGAAGAAGTACCCATGGCTTCGGAAGACATGCAAGGTCCCACACCAACGAGAAGCTTCATGACTACTGTGGAGGGGGACTACCGTACTTCCTTGCAGTATGTGTCCACCAATGCCCAGGAGATTCCAATCTACCTGGATGGCTTAAATAGGTCTGTGGCCAGGATGGTAACTTCCCAGAATGCCACAATTGTACCCCGACCAGCTGTCAAATACGAAGGAGGTGCATATGTTGACAAAGTTGGCCACATCTACATTGTAACCGAATTCCCGGAAAGGATCAATGAAAGAGGGGAACTCTTAGACCCTGAAAACCTAGGAAGGACACAACCGGAAGAGTTTGTGACCACCCCTAGAGGTAGATCCCGAGTGTCACGTGTCTTGAGAGGTGACTTGATACCTCAAGACGACTATTTGTTAGAAGTCTATATGATTCACGGATCAAACTTATTGTTGCAAACCGATTCACCTGTTCTAGGGAGAGAAGAAAACCCCATGACATTCTATGAGCTGAAAGACCCGGATGACGAGACTAGACTCACATACCTGGATAAAGATCAAAGAAGGTATTGGCCTGTGAGTGTCTTAGACAGGTCTCGATTAAGATATATGGGTACACCTGTGTTTCCTCAGAGAGAGCAGGCAACAACCTCACAAAATCCATTTGGAAATCAAGAAGAAACCAAAAATACTGCATCAGGACAGACCAGCCATAGGAGCGTACCTAATCATGCTCATGTACAATTTGCCACGCCAGGAACACAAGCACATTATCAGACCCAACCAGGGATAGGAAATCAGTACAGACCACAGGTAAGATCACAACCACCGATAGGAAGACAGCCTAGAATGCCACCAATACGACCAGCTATCCCTATTCTCCCTGTGATGCCCAGACCACCTGAACCGATTAGAAGGCTGAGGCCTATTCAAGTGGCAAAGTGTGTACGAAACCCTTATGATGGATCAGGAGAACCCTATGATCACATTGCAGAATTCAAACAAGTCCTAAGAGCGGAACAAGTGGACGACTTCTTTGTACAGTATGAGGCGTTTGGACTCACCCTCATAGGAACAGCTCTGACCTGGTTCCAACCCTTAGATCCCAACCAATTTGGAAACATGGAACAATTTTTTCAAGAATTTATAGGAGAATTCACTAAGAGAGGAATCAAACACAATTCAGCTTCGTCAATTCACAGCTTCAAACAAAATCCTAATGAAACGGTGAAGACTGCTGCCAGAAGGTTCAACCAGTACGTGGATAGATGCCCAGCAGCTGAGAGACCCACTCAACAAAAGATGATTTCACTATTTCTAGATGGACTTACTAACGGAACCTTAAGAACACTAGTGTACGTGAAAAGACTACAAACTCTGAGTGAGTGTCTTCAGGAGTGTATTGATTTGGAAGATAACTTAGCCGAGGACCTCAATAGCAAGTCCAGCCACACTAAATCGGATGATTCAAGGAGTACCATCTCTTCCAACTCCAGTCATGTGGAAGAATTAGCAGAGCTATTAGCCAAGAAATTAGGGGCTCAGGGGCAAAGAGCTTATCAACACCCAGCTCAAAGATTGCCTATGCTACGGAGATGTAGCTTATGTGGAGGAGATCACCCCACTCACCTGTGTGTTCGAGGAGGGGGCAGTGCACAACCAGCTTATCCATACAACAGGCAGCAACAACAAGGGACTTCTTGGTACTGTCACATAGAACAGAAATACACTAATCACACTACTGAGAACTGTCCATTTAATAGGCAAACACGCCCTATCCAACCACCTCAGTATCGACCGTATGGATATCCACCTAGAGACCCGAACAGAGAGATCCCAAGATACAACCCTTATCCAACACAGACGGGAGTACCTAGACCAATTGAACAGATACCATACCCACCACCACAACCAGTGCTAGGACCCCAACCATCGCAACCTCAACAAGTAGTATCAGTAAAGTATGCGCAACCAGAAGAAAATCCAGAAAGAGCTATAGTACCAGCCACGACAATGACCCAGATAGAATCAACAAACCTTGGATACGAAACCCTACCAAGTGAGTACTATCCGTATGAAGCCTACATGATGGAATACGAACCGGCATATGAGACTACACCCTATGGGTATGAAGGCTATGATCAGACTTATGGAGCAGAGACTTCCACTCTAATGTATACAGCTCCTAAGGCACAACAACCCATGAGACCACCCAGTAGACCACCAGTACAGAGAGGACCATGCTATAGATGTGGAGGAGACCATTTCATTAGAGAGTGCCCTCGACCATACAACCCTCCACCACCTAGAATCTGGGAAGGATATTGTAGTGATTGCGGAAAGGAATATCTTTTTAGGGATTGCCCTAAGAACCCTGGAAAAAACCAAGATTCTGCACCAATCAATGTAATAGAGGTCATAGAAGGATCTGGAAGTGATAAGGAGTACACAGTGCCACTAAAAGCCATCACCAGAGCCCAAACAAAACAACAAAGAGAACAGCACTCGGAAGAGGAACAAGAAAACAACAAGAAAATAAGCCCTTCAACTCAGATAGTGGAAGATTCTGAGATCCCACGGGAAAACTCACCACATCTCAGAGTACAAAAATGGAAAGAAAGACGGGAAAAACTCAAAGAAAAATGGGCAAAAAATAAGAGTCAGGTCAGAAGGAAGCAAACAAAGGAACGGGAGGAACACAAAGAACAAAGAAAACCTAAAGAGACCCCCGAATCACAACGAATCCATACTGAACGAGAAAAGCCAGGATCGATCTTAGCGGACACAAAACCGGACGACTTGGATATGTGGTTAAAAGCATACCAAGCTAGAATCAAAATGGGACCGAACATAGAGCAACATGAAAAAATCTATCCTCAAGGGGAATTAGAAAAGGAAAGACTAGCCATATGCAGAAAACTCATAGAAGTAGCACAGACAACCCTAGAAAAGACTATCCCAACCCTACTAGAGACAAGGATTGCACAGGAACCTTATGAAGAATGCATCAAACCAAAGGATAAAGAACTTAGAAAAGAAGATTCCCAAGGTGAACAAGAGACAGCACAAGATGACCCTGTATCAGCCATACCAGACTTAGAAGCAGATTGGCCCAAGGACTTGTGGGATAGAATCAGAGAAGAGCAATGGAAGAAGAATGGTGTCGATCCACCACCATTTGATGAAATAGATGTGGAAGACTGTCAACCCCATCCTAACCTCGAGGAAGTCTACGAGGAGGTCTCAAGACTCGATAGAGGTAGAGAGGAGACCATAAGCATTTCAACATTGCCTAATTATATGGGAGAGTACGAAAGAGAGTCAGTAATAATACGAGCACCCACGGTGCATGGAAAAGGAAAAGGAAAGGGAAAAGAGAGTTCACATAACCTAACGGAACTAAAGAAAACTAAAGTGCAATGCCAATTGACGGTGGAAGAATTGCTTCGACTTAAACCCCAGTTATGGAAGCAAATGGCAGACCAATTAAAAACACGACCAAAGAATGGAGGATCAAAAGAAAAGGAAATGGAAAATAAGTCCACAATACAAGTTCCAGTTGATAAAGTAGGAGAGTTCAGTGAAGGGGATGAAGGGAATACCTGTTTACCTGTCATCTACAATGGGTACATGACCAAAGCTATCTTAGACACAGGAGCAGGGGTAGGAATTGCAACAAAGGAGATTTGGGAAAAGTGGGGAAAACCAGCCTTGCGACCCACTCGCATGAAACTCCAATTAGCAGACGGTCATGTGGAGAGACCCCTAGGAATATTGGAAGGAATTAAGTTAACAACATGTGGAGTGGAATTTGAACACACACTAGCCATATGTAAATTTGAGAAAGCAAACAACTACGAGATGATATTAGGACGACCCTTCATGAGACAATTGCGGGTAGTACAGGATTGGGGCAGAGATTCATTATATCTACAACATCAAGGAAACACCACCAAGATAGATTTACACACATTCGCTTATCGGGATGTCCCTCCATTACAATGGAATCCAGTCCACAAAGAAGAAGATGACCTATCCATTCACAGTGCTGGATCAAGTGATCAATCTTGGATGCACGAGGATGCCCAGTTGTGGATGTGCAAAGAAGCAAAGAAGGAGGAGTGTAAAAAACAAATGTGGCCAATAGGACACCCTAACTATCGATCGATAGAAGACCCCGATTACATGCCTCAAATTTTTTCAGGTGAACTCTTCGAACCACATGGTTGGATGGAAATTCTAGCCACATTAGATGTGTGTGTGAATGAGGAAGTATTGACGATGAACGATTGTATAGACGAGGAAGGATATGACGTGAACCTCTACATGGTTGTCCTCCAAGAAGTAGAAGAAGGGGAAATTGTAGAGGAAGGGTGGAAAGAAGAGTATGAAAGCATAGAAATGGAACCAGAGTTTGAGTCTGAGGAACAATATTTAAATACTATGCAAAAAGAATCAAAAGAAAGACCAACAAAAGTCTTAGCCATCGAAACCATCCCAATAATACATGAGCATAGAGAGGACACGAGTAAAGAGGAACCGGAACCAGACCGGTTCGAAGTTCCAGAACATTTTAAAAGATACGAAGTGGAAGAAAGAAAAATAGCCACTCAAATGCCTAAACGAGAGGCCCGGGATGGAGAAGCCTATGACAACAAGGAACAAACCAAGAAAATTGTTGTAACGATAGAAGACGGAGAAGAGAGGTGCACATATATTGGAAAAGATGTATCGGAAGAGGAAGAAGAGGATCTCATACGACTCATCCGAGAATATCGAGACGTGTTTGCCTGGACGTACAAAGACCTCAAGGGTGTAGAACCCAGCATATGCGCTCATCGAATCCCTATGACAGCAGATGCGAAACCTTCCAAACAACGCCCTTATATGTATAATGAAGTTTACGCAGCAAAAATAAAGGAAGAAATTGATAAACTACTAGCGGCAGGATTCATTTATGAGATTGAACACACAGAATGGGTATCGCCACTAGTAGTAGTGCCTAAGAAAAACGGAAAACTAAGGGTGTGTATCAACTTGAAAAAGGTAAATGCAGCAACTATACGTGATAGTTTCCCATTACCCATCACAGACCATCTGTTGGAAAGAGTTGCCGGCAAGGAGGTCTATAGCTTCTTGGATGGATTCTCTGGTTACAACCAAGTAGCTATTGCAACTGAGGACCAGCATAAAACCGCATTCGGGACTGAATGGGGAGTCTATGCATTTAGAGTAATGCCTTTTGGGCTCACTAATGCGCCAGCCACCTTCCAACGATTGATGTGTCATGTATTCAAAGAATTTCTGAGAAAAAGTATGGAAGTATACGTAGATGACCTTTGTACATACTCAAATCAACGACCAGACCATATACCGGAACTGAGAAAAATATTCAATAAATGTAGACAGTACAGAGTTTGCCTGAACCCTGAGAAATGTGTCTTCATGGTACGACAAGGAAAAATCCTAGGACACATCGTTTCAAGGAATGGAATATCCACGGACGAAGAAAAGATTAAAGTTATCTTAGAGCTACCAAGACCCAAGAATGCAAAGGAAGTACAAGCCTTTATGGGACACTGTGGATATTACCGTAGGTTTATTCACATGTATGCCATAATAGCTAAGCCTTTATATGGTCTATTGACTCAGTTCACTTGGACAGACGAGTGTGAGAAGGCCTTCAACGAGCTTAAGAAGCGGCTGAGTACAGCCCCAATTCTGAAATCACCCAACTGGAGCAAGCCTTTTCATATTCATGTTGATGCTTCGAACTATGCCATTGGATGTATCCTAGCTCAACCGGCTGACGAAGGGAAGCTTGACCATCCAATCGCTTATGCGAGTAGACAATTAAACCAAGCAGAAAGAAATTATACGACTACTGAAAGAGAAGGCTTAGGAATGGTTTATGCAGTGAAGAAGTTTAGACATTACCTCTTAGCCAACAAATTCAAGTTCTTCATAGACCATCAGGCGTTATTGTATTTAGTCAATAATCCTTGCAACACGGGAAGGTTGGTACGATGGTTCTTACTCTTAATGGAGTTCGACTTTGAGGTAATAGTCAAAAAAGGAAACACACATGTAAGAGCAGATCACCTTTCAAGGCTAACGCATGGAGAACCACCTAGCGGAGTACCGGATGATTTACCAGATACGTATTTGTTTAATCTTGAAGTATGTCCAAAGTGGGCGGAACGACTAATTCCTATACTCACCCATGGCCCTCAACACTCAATAAATAAGGATAGCAAAAAAGAGATTCTTCAAACAAGAAATTTACACATTGTTGTTGGAAGCATGTATTATAAGGAACCCAACGGTGTCTTATTAAGATGTGTCGAGGAGGACGAACAGAAGCAACTAATTCAGCAAGCGCACGTAAACAAGTGGAGAACCCATCAAGGGATGCATGGAACAATTCGAGAATTAAAAAGGTTAGGTGTATATTGGCCTGACATGCCAAAAGACGTTCACGATTATGTAATCAATTGTGCAGAGTGCAAAGAGACTATCCCGAAGGATCACATGTCCTTACCTTTTTCGACCATAGCGCCTAATTGGAGCAAAACATTAGTACAATTCCTCAAAACGAAAGAGCACGAAATAGGAGCTAGTTTAGCAAGAAAGCGATCCCTAGAAGAAATGAGCAAGGATTATGTGATAATGGGAAAACAATTGTTTAGAAGAGGAAAAGACAATCAACTCAGATTGTGCGTGCATGAAGGAGAATATCTTCCCATATTAGAGATGGCACACGCAGGAGCTGCTGGAGGACATTTTTCAGCAGACAGAACTGTCAAGATGATTCTCTTTGCAGGCTTGTGGTGGCCAACTCTACATATGGATGCGGAGACATATGTGAGAAGCTGCGAAACATGCCAGAGAGCGAAATATCCCATTCGAAGAGATGACATGCCTTTGAGACCCATGGTTTGTGCAAGAGCATTTACCAAGTGGGGTATTGATTTCATAGGACCTATCAATCCACCGGCAAAAGGATCACATGCGGAATACATCATAGTAGCCACCGACTACTTAACCAAGTGGGTAGAAGCAAAAGCCACTAGAAAGAATGATGCTCAAACTACAGCAAAATTTCTCTTTGAGCACATTTTCACACGCTTTGGACTACCGATCGAGATTGTGAGTGATCGAGGAACGCATTTCCTAAACGAAGTCATTGAGTCGCTAATGAATGACTTTCTAGTGATTCATAAAAAATCAGCCCCATACCATCCTCAAGCTAATGGACAAGCTGAAAGTTCCAACAAGGTACTATGTACTGTATTGACAAAGATCGTCAATAATGGAAGGTCAGATTGGGACAAACAATTGCATCATGCAATTTGGGCCTTCCGAGTGGCATATAAAACGGCCATTGGAACCACACCTTTCAATCTAGTGTATGGGCAAAATGCAATTTTGCCAATTGACTTCTTAGTACCTACATTGAAAGTGGCCCAGCAATATGAGTGGAATGGTCATGAATTGTCCCAGCAACTAGATCAAATTGAAAAGTTACATGAGACTAGATTGCAAGCGGTAGCAGGCATTTATGCTGCTAAACGGAGACAGAAGGCATATTATGATGCACATATAAAAGACAAGGGACTTAAAGAAGGCGACTTAGTCCTAGTATACACCCTAAAACAACACGCAAAGAAGCTACAAAAACACGGATATGGGCCCTTGATTATAAATCGAATCTCTACTAGTGGTGCGGTTAATCTCGCTACACTAGACGGAGACATTCTTCCCAACTACATCAGTGGATGCAGAGTAAGACAATTCATGGAGCCCTTGACTGATCAAATGCTAGCGCGACTGTTAGGTGCTCAAAACAGGAAAAAGGAAGAAGAGCGAATTAGAGAGGAAGCTCGACAGGAAGCACTAGAACGCATTAGGAAACGGAAAGAGTGGATCAGGCAAAGAGATGAACGCTATCTCCAAGGAGAAGAGCCCATCCCTATGGCAAACTATCAGGTCAAAAATAATGATACAACCGGTATGTGTAAAACGCAACCTTACCTAAACCTAGGGATTGGCAAGACAGAGTATAAATTGATAGATGCATTGATAGACTCAGGAGCAGGCCTTAGCTGCATGCGAAAGAAAATAGCAGACGAGCTGCAATTAGAATTGAATCCCACGAAAGCCCAATTGATAGGAATTGGAGGTCACACCATAGAATGCATTGGAACCACGAATGTATCCTTCCACCTAGGAAATTCCTCCATGGAACAAAGAGTCCTAGTGTGTGAGGATGAAGATCTGATAGAAGACTTCATTCTAGGACACGACTGGATCATTGAGACAGAGGCGTGTATCCATCTAGCGCAAGGTTATATTTCAGCTACGATAGGGCATAAGGAGATTTTCAGCTTACTTGAAGAGAAACCATGTAACCAAATCATGTTAATGCCAAGATCAGAGGAGGTTCAAAAAACGACAGAAGGAAGTATCAACTATGCTCACCACTCAGAAAGCAAATGCATAGAAGCTGAAACTTCAATCCTAGCGACGTCCACAATAGAATCAAAGCTATCCAATGCAATTGTGGAAAAGCCAACCATTGAGGAGACGTGCTCTCCTACATAGGCTCGAAACATCCAAAGGTCGCACTATTGGAAACCAACAAGCAGATACTCGAATCAAGACCCACCCAAATATAAGTGGGTACGCAAGGATCAAATACAGAGTCGAGAAAGGTCCGCACCCACTATGAAGAAGGACACAGGCATCACCAAACCCGCTGCAAGGAACTACAGACGAAAAGAATCAGTGCAAGTATGGATTGCCAAGCCCTTGCTTGAAGCTCAAAGATCGCGACATCAGATATGGATTCCCAAAAAGGTCATACAAGCAGCTAAACAGGTTGTAAGGACACATGAGGAAATACCACATCAGACAAGGCAAAAGTCAACAACACATAAGAGTCATCAAAGAAAATCGAAGAGCAATGCTAAATTTACTCGAGCAATGGATAAAGCAAATGGAACACGAGCAGCTGTACAAATCGAGAAAACCAAGCGTCCTCTCTCTGTGTTCTCAAAATGGATCTGGAAACCAAAGCTACCACGAGGAGCAGATGATCGAGGAGATAAAGCACCTGATTGCACTCATGTAGTATCTGATGCACCTCAAGTATGCATGATAGGGCCACCTTACAAGGCCAAGCATTCGGCACAGGATGTACATTATCAAACTAGTGGTGCACGCTCTCCAAGTGAGACTAGATCTTAGCTTTAACCTGATAGGAATGGACATACTATGTACATAAACTGTGCTTCGGCTATACTAATGATTGTCTTCTTTCAGGAAAAAATATAAAAAGAGGCGGTAAGAGATCTCACTCATGTAATAATGGGGAACGGAGTGACGAGCGACCATAATCACAACAATACACTGCACGGTCTCATAAAGGCCTTTCGAGCTAATGCACTTTTCCTTGTAAGTGCAGATGGCTTCTGAAGACTCTGAAGCTACAATCCAAGAAGAGGTCCAACAATTTCCTCCCCAATGTCTTACGAAAGCAAAAGGGCATTGGTTCAGAGATGAGTAGCCAGTTGAGGAATATCTCTTCTTGGCCAACATAAAGATCATGGACACAGAGCATCACTTTCCGATCATGTCCCAAGACTTCAAAGTTTTACATGGACTGCCATCCACAATCGACATCCTGAAGAAAGCAGGAATTCATAAGTATTTTGAACTACCTATCTATAAACCGGATTTCCAACGCTGTACACAAGTCATGAACACCCTACGACCAGCACTACATGATCCATTGGTACCAGAAGCCAATGTGATGGATAAGAATGGAGAATGGGTGGTCATTCAATTTTCCCACGACTTAATCAAAGAAGCATTTGGATGGGAAAAGGATGGTGTCAACACGGTCAAGGAAGAGAGTCGTGGAGCAAAAACAAGAACTTTCGTTGACATCAATAGGGTGGACATCGAAGAAGAAGTCAGATTGATTCACCAACACTTCTGCTTTCCGAGCATGAATAGATACACGGCCCCTCAAAAAATCATTGTGCAATTATTGTCTCATGCCATAAAACAGATAGGCAATCAGGTTAACCTCACACCCTATGTACAAGAAAGATTATTTGAGGCAAAGAAGAAATGGGATAATAAGAAGTTCCTCAACGGAACTACTGCGCTAACAATTATGATTTACCACGCATTGGGCATGCGCGAGTACTTACAAGAGATGCCATCTTCAATGGAGTTGGCTCAATTTGTCAAAGCAGCTACTGTACCGAAAAAAAGAAAGGAAGCAAACAAGTAGAAGAAGCAGAAACAAGCTCTCAACCCCGAATGAGAGGCACAATGAGAGGCACAAAACGACCTCGAGAAGTCCAACAAGTAGAAGAGGAAGTACCAAAAACAAAGAGAGTACATGTACTTCCTACCGCCACCACCCAAGGGACTAAAAAGATCACGGAAGAAGAATTAACTCAAGCACTGGAGGAGACTCACAAATATACAGAAGGACAAATTAATCTGCCAGTGCAGGGTCATCACTATCAACAGTCACGACAAGCTACAGACCCGAGAAGCAAACTCACCAAAGTACATAGATATCGGGAAATTGGGCTAGATAACTCTAGTTCTGGATCCGACGGCCAAGAGAAGCCCAATACATCATTATTGGATGTAGATATTCAAAGTGAATCGAAGGATGATGGCCAGTGGGCCGAATTAAATGAAGTAGACTATGGCGAAGACCAAGCAGGCCACAAGGAAAAAGCTCAATCACCACTGGTAGACCAAAATACAACCAACGAGAAGGCACAAGAAGAAAAACAGCACCCCATTCAACGGAAAGATGCCTCCACCACCCACACCAAGGAGGGCAAATCTGATGATGAGGAACATTTAATAATATCAGAGGATAAGCCTCAGGATGAAGGACAAGAAGACGAAGAACCCTTCACTCCACTAAGGGTTGTGGCAAAACCATCCCCCATGGATGTAACTTTTCAGGGAAGTGCCACTAAAACTACCGTCTCAAATGAAAAAGCAGACAAACCACAAGTACAACTACAGGTCCGACAACCAGATAATGAAACGATCCACATCGAAAAGGGACAAGATGTACATACAGGAGAAACCCCAAATGTACCAAAGACATGGCTGAATGTTGATATAGCTCAGCTCAAGCCTGTGGTGCAGGATATGATTCGAACTGCACTAGACACTCAACAATTGATGCTTGATGCTGATGAAGATTACGACCAAGCCATGCTCGAAAAGCAGGAGCTTCAAAAAGAAGGTATGAATCTGGCTAAAAAATTATCAAAAGCAGAAGCTCAAGTTTTAAAGAAACACGAGGAAATAAAAACGACCAAAACACAGTACAGAATATTAGAAACGGAAAATGCCAAACTAAAAGAGCAAGTTTTGGAGCTCACGAAGAAACTAGACATGACCGAAAAAGAGAAAACAAGGATCCATGCTCGTAGCAAGGTACTCGAATCACAGCTCAAGGTGAGCATGGAGGAAGCAGACCACTTAAGGGACAGGAACAAGGAGCTCATGACAGCTCTCCTCAGTGATCAACCACCGGCAGATACTGATAAATCAAAAGAGGATATAAAAGAAATGGAAGAAAAGTTGACCAAGATGGCAGATCAGCTCAAACAGGAGCAAGAAATCATTGCTGATTGGGAACAAAGGTATATGAATGACACTGCAGCTCTACGCAAGAAATGGAAAAAAGCAGAGAAAGATTATTTCCAACAGTGCAAAGAAGACACAGATCACATGAACATAGTTGCACAGGAATTAATCAAACATCAGGAAAAGATTACAAAGGCTGAAGAAGAACTTAAGAATAAGGATGAAATCATCAAACGGCTTCAGGAGCAGATAGAGCTAAAAGGAAAGCAGGGGACACCAGTAGTTCCACATGCTGCGGAGGCTACTGTGGAGACTGAGGTACGTCCTCTCTCTCCCCCCTCATACCATTCACCGATAAGGCAGGCTCAGGAGGTCCACATTGATTATAATAATCGGGACATTGCAGAATTAGGCCGACCAGAAAGGGCACTACTGGTGTCCCAGCTCACCGCTGATTTTGAAGATCAAATTATCCAGATAATGAAAGAAGCTCAGATAGAAAACAAACAATTAGATCAAATTTTGAAGCCATTCAATATACCATACGGTCTACTTAAGGAACAGACGCGGATGTATATAAAGTCTGCAACGAACAAAGATCTGGACCACAACCTTCAATTCCAGCATGACACTTTCAATTATACTCAAGAGGAATTTGAGAAGGCAGATCCAATATGGAGGCGAAAAATTTTGGAGAAGAATCCGACATTGCGGGTACAGTGGGAAGCATCACCATATGCACTTCAGGTAAATCCATCTTTTTGTCCTGTACCCCGCAGACGCTCTTGGACGCAATTTTGGGAAGGACAGCGTCAAGGCAATATCAATAATCAGTGGCTTAACTATCCGTTACTACCTAGTCCGCCACATAATTACCTACCTACAGAAGAATATATGGTAAAAACAATGGAATTTTGGATTGCAAGATATGCCACAGTTCCGGACTTAGCCGTCAAGATGACCAATAAAATATTCAGCATGCTCATTACAGTGTTGAAGGTGTTCCAGCATGCTAAATATACATTCTTGAATTTCATCGGCATTACGCAAGGGTCTGAGGCTCTTATTTTTGATTTATCAACCATTCCGAGCCGCCTCACCCTCATGGCCTATTACTCTCGTCTCATGTTTTTGCCATCGACATATATGCAAACTTTCGAAGAAGCATTCTTTACAGGCTTCTTCGAAATGGATTCAAAAATTTTTGTTAAAATGACTTCCAATTTGAATGCAAGGCTGGTGGCCTATGAAACAAGTTTCTTTGTCGATCATAGACAGGCGCCAGAAGACGGAGTCAAGTCTCAGCAATGGAAGGAATTCATGCTGTGTCACGCGAATCTGCTAAATCAAAGAGAGAAACAAGCCATACAAACATACACACATCGCCACAGAAAGCCTGTCGAGGACGACAGAGTTCAGGAGGAGGGACGTGTAGAGGGGCAATCAAGCAAAAAGAAAAGAAGAAGAAAATCAAAGTCTAAGAAGGTGCAATAAATACATATCTCTGCAGGAAGCCCCGCAGGGGCGCATTACCCATCTCTGCACAGAGCCCCACAGGGGCACGCATCAGGCAAAAAGAGAAAACAGCCAGGTCATGCACGGTGAAAAGAAGCAAACAGCCTCAAAGCAATACAACAGGGTCCGATGTGTGCAACCAGGACAAATCAGAGGACCAAAAGTTATAAAGGGGTAGAGGCTGAAAAGTTTAAGAGGGTGACTAAGAACAGCATATTCCTAGTCACTGGTGGCGTGCGTGGCAACCCAAGTCAACAGGCAAGACAAGTGCAACAGGCTCTCGAGTAGTAGAGCTTGAATCAAGAAGGCCATCGAATCTGCATGTCTGTTTAACTGCAGACAATACTGACCAAGGGGAGCGTGCGGAGAAAAGCAGAGCGCCTCTAAAACGTAATGCAAGATCAAGAATCAGGCAATACTGACCACGGGACGCGTGCGGGAAGCAAAGTCTGTCAAGGGACGACAGAGACGAAGAGGGGGAGAGTGTTGCAGAGCTAAAGAGCGCACAAAGCAGAGAAAAAGACGGGCCCAAAATTTTTCCGATTTGGACACACAACTTTTGTATCATAACCACTCTTGTATATATTTTCCGTTGTAAACGCACTAGAGGAGTCCTCTAGATGCATCCCCACAGAAGATTAGTGATTTACCCATGTACAATAGTAGGAAATTAGTCTTTTAGTGAATAAAGTGCCGGTCTCTTGTGTGAAAGGACCAAACTTAGGGCACTAGTATATAAGTCAAAAGTGACTCTTTGTAAAGAACTTTTTGTCATTGTGAAGAAGGAGCACTTCTGAATTTTCGAGTTTGCCTCTTTCCTGCTGATTTTGATCTTCATTTTGCTCTTGAATGTGTGTGTTATGCTTGAAATGCATGTGTAGGACTGTTGTCTACCCATTCCCCTTTGTTTTGAGCTGCTGTAGTGCGTGCGTAAGCTAGGAGAAGCTGTGGTGCGGGTGTTTGTGACTCCCGTAATTCACTGTTTTTGCCATAACTTGAAGCAGAGTGGTTAGAATTGAGTGAAACCACCACGGTTGGATGCGTCTCGTCGAGAGCTTCGAAACGAGTACTGTATTGCCTATGTTTGGAGTTCTGGGCTGGGAGAAAACCTCAAAATACTAAAACTGCTGAAAAGAGGCTTGCGGTAACACTTTCAGTATTTCAGGAAGTGTGAGAGGTAGTAGTCTTTTCTCATGCATGCTAGCTAAACCACTTCATTATCCATCCCGTGTGCACAAGTCTTCATACACTTGGTAAGTCGCTCCTTAGGATTGATTTAAATGTGTGTTAAAGATCCCACTATATGCACTTGTGTGGCAATTGAGGTATAGTCTCATTGGCACAAGTCCTTGAGTCTTCTTGGCTCAAGTACACAATAAGATCTTATTAGTGCTCTCAGCTTGTCCATTAGCTTGAGGGTGATAGGGGGAAGACTTCTTATGAACTACCAAGAATTCTTGGAGTAGATTTTCAATCACTTCGTTCAAGAAGTGAGTGCCTCTATCACTTACAAGCTCTATAGGTAGCCCATATCTTGTGAATACATTCTCAAACAAGAATTTAGCAGTTGTTTGAGCATCGTTCTTCGTCGTGGCTTTTACCTCTACCCACTTAGTTAGATAGTCTGTTGCAACAATGATGTATTCTGCATGAGAACCCTTAGCTGGGGGATTAATAGGACCTACGAAGTCTATTCCCCACTTAGAGAATGCACGTCCACCCATCATAGGTTTCAGTGGCATCTCATCTTTTCGTATAGGGTACTGAGTTCTCTGACAGACATCACATCGCTTCACATAGGTATGTGCGTCCATGTGAAGGGTAGGCCACCATAAGCCCGCAAATAGTATCGCCTTGATCACCCGATCTGGTCCAAAGTGCCCTCCTGCTACGCCTTGGTGAGCAGTTTCCAAGATCTTAAGATATTCACTTTCATGGACACATAGCCTCAGGTAACCATCTTTACCACGCTTATATAGATTATCACCAATGAGTGAGTAATCCTGGGCTTCTTGTTCTAAACTCCTTTTCCTAGCCAGAGTCATGTCTGGAGGGAATGCTTTTGTCCTCAGGAAGGATACTAGTGGTTCACTCCAATCTGGCACTATGGATACTTGATAAAGAGTAGCGTGTTCCACAGGTGGTTTAGTGCAGCAGATTGGGCATTCCTTGCACAACTTTTGGACATCAGCTTCCATAGTTGGCCAATGTACTCCGAGTCTCTTTAGAGTCTGTAAAGTTCGTTGCTTTGAGTAGTGTTGCTCTAACGCACCTACATGTGCTAAATGCAACCATTTATTGTAATCGTCCTCTTCTACGCAACACGCCAAGATCCCTTGATCTGTGTGCTTGTACATACTTCCAGCCATGATGTGGTACTTTTGGGCTTTAACAACCTCTCTATTCCGTGTGTTTACTACTGGATGGTTAGGCCCGTATGTCAATACTGGCGCCAATGGCTTAGCCCACTGCGGCACCACTTCCAAATTAAACAAGTAAGCATCAGGAAGGTCATCTGACACTCCTTGTGGGGCTTCTCCCGATGTGAGCCTAGAGAGATGGTCTGCTCTTAAATGAGTCCTCCCTTTCCTTACCACAACCTCAAAATCATATTCCATTAGCAAGAGAAACCATCTCACTAATCTTCTTGTATTGCATGGCTTGTTTACGAGGTATAGCAATGCCTGATGGTCCGTAAAAAATTTAAACTTATTTGCAAGCAAATAGTGTCTAAATTTTTTGACTGCATATACCATGCCTAAACCTTCTCTCTTTGTAGTGGTGTAATTCCGTTCAGCTGCATTCAACTGTCTACTGGCATAGGCAATTGGAAGATCCATATTACCTTCACCAGTAGGTTGTGCAAGCACGCATCCAATAGCATAATTGGATGCATCCACATGAACATGGAAGGGCTTATTCCAATCTGGTGTGGTCAAGATTGGTGCTGAACATAATCTTTGTTTAAGCTCCTGGAAGGAATTCTCACATTCATCCGTCCACTCAAAGTTAGTCAGAAGTCCGTACATGGGCTTTGCAATGACAGCATACATGTGTATAAATCGTCGGTAATAACCACAATGCCCCATGAAAGCTTGTACTTCCTTGACATTCTTTGGCCTAGGTAGCTCTGCTATAGCTCTCACTTTCTCTTCGTCCGTAGATATGCCATTCTTTGACACTATGTGTCCTAGAATCTTGCCTTGCCTGACCATGAAAACACATTTTTCTGGGTTCAGGCATACTTGATATTCTCTACACTTGTCAAAGATTTGTCTGAGTTCAGGGATATGGGTTTGTCTAATGTTGGAATGAGCACAAAGATCATCAACATAGACTTCTAAGTTTTTCCTCAGGAACTCTTTAAATACATGGCACATCATCCTTTGGAAGGTAGCTGGTGCATTGGTAAGCCCAAATGGCATTACTTTAAAGGCAAAAATGCCCCCTCAAACAAAGATTCTTCCTCTTCCGGTGAGACTTCTCTCTTCTTTCGTTTCTTTCCTTCTTCCTTCGGGGTCACATGTGTTGCTAATCTTACATCATTTGTAACCTCTCCATGCCTCTGGGGTTGAAATTCTACTTCATGGAAGTATTCTTCATCTGATGCAAATGGTGGGTCCATAATGATTGACTCTAGATCGGAGTCACTTGCATCCTCAAATGCATCAGGGCTAGGTTCGCATTCTTCTAGAACTGCCTCTCCCATGATTGGCTCTATGGAGAAGACTGAAATGTCATAGCCATCCTCATCACAGTGAGGTGTCCATTGTTCTTCATTGATGGCTACGTCCATTGTTGCTAAAATTTCTGCCCAGCCATGGGGTTCAAATTCCTCATCAGGAAAAACTACAGGTGCATAGGCTGGGTCTTGAATTGATCTATGTGTTTCTTTTGCACCTACCTCTCTGGCTTTCTCTCTCTTCTCTTCTTCTACTGCTACCTTGCACATCCATAAGTGAGTGTCTTCATGCATCCATGAGGATCCAGACCCTATGGAATGCACCGATTCTGTATCATCTTTGGTTCTATGGATGGGATTCCATTGGATAGGAGGGACATCTCTATGAGAGTAATCCTTGAGATTGACTTTGGTCATAACACCTAAGTGTTGCAGGTACAAGGAATTAGTCCACCAATCCTGTACCACTTGCAACTGTCGCATGAATGGTCTTCCCAAAATCATCTCATAGGCATGATTTTTGCTAAAGTCACATATAGCAAACGTATGCTCGAACTCGACACCACAAGTGGTGAGAGTTATTCCTTCTAGCAATCCTAAGGGTCTCTCAATATGACCATCTGCCATCTGCAATTTCATTCTCGTTGGCCTGAGTGCTGGCTTGCCCCAATGCTTCCATAGGGAAGTAGTGGCAATTGCAACTCCTGCACCTGAGTCCAAAATTGCCTTGGTGGTGTACTCCTGGTAGGTGATGGGAAGATAGGTGTTCCCTTCTTCGCCTTCACACATATCTCCTATCTTATCCAAGGGTATTTCTGGCACTGTTCTCTGGGATCCTACCTGGGAACGAGGTTTAGCTATTTCTGGTACTTGTTTGGCGACATGTTTCCATAATTCAGGTCTAACCTTGAGTAGCTCTTCTAACTTGAGATTGCACTGTACGTTAGTGTTCTTCACTACCTCCGTGTTCCTAGGTATGACTGAATCTCCGTTTCTTACCATGACTGTAGGCGTTCTCATACAGGTGGACTTAGCTTCCCATGGGCCTGTGAAGTGGGGTAGCTCTTGTATAGAATTAGACTCAAAGTCCAATCTCTCGTGAGACTGAGTACTCTCATGTTCCCCGTAAATAGATGGGATGTCTTGTGGGAATTGGTCGTGTGCATCATCCACAAGTTCAAAGGGAGGGGCGACTTCACTTTTGTTATCCCATTTGTCTTCTTGAATCTCTCGTAGGAAGTCTGGTGCAAACCGACTCATAGAAGAAGAAGTGTCTGGCTCCGTAGAATTAGGCACATAAGCAACTTGGGAAGGAGGGTTTATTCTATTGTTGGCTCTTTCCTCGCTCTCATAGATGTTTTGAGCACAAGCTTCCTGGGAAGGATTACCTTTTCTATTACTTTTCCGAACAGGCTCATACGCTCCCTGAGAAGGAATGTAGGCAACCTGTGGAGGTATGTAGGTTTTCGAGGGAGGCTCATCTGCCTTTTGGGGGGAAGGATCAGCTTCTTGAGGAGGCACATGGGCTTCCTGAAGAGGCTGGCTTATCCGTTCTCTTGCCCTTTCCTTTCTTTGAGGGGCAGGTTCCTTTTCTGATTGTGCAATTAGCCTCTCTATTCTTTCTAGTAGTCCATCAAAATGTAACTGCGTCTTAGCTGAGCTAGAGATGTTAAAGAGGCGGCTAGCTTCGAACATGGCTTGAGCCAATTCCACCATCTTAGCACAAATTTTAGTTCGTTCAAGCTCTAGCTCGGCTCTAGGGTAGCATTTTTCATGATCGGTTATGGTTGGCCCTTCTTGGATTCTGGCCTGATATGCTTTAAGCATCATGTTTAGGTCCTCGGGAGTGGGATCAGCTAGGACTGATCCTACTCTAGGGGTTGGTGGGATTTGATGAGGCTGTGGGGAAGGTGGTGGTACGGATGGAGTTGGGAGTGGTGGAGGCGGGGTAATGTGAGGGGGAGTTTGAGCTGTGAGTTCAGTTATCCTCGCTTTGGTTTCTCTTATGCTTTCCTCGAGTTCACTCATCTTCTTTGCCCATTGCCTTTTCATTCTTTCCCGACTATCTTTCCAAGCTCTAGTCCTTTTCTTGGTTATGCTCTCAGTTTCACTAACCTCTGGGCTTTTTTCCTGACCTATACCCTGGTTTTGCTGCAGTGCTTGGGCTCTAGTGATTACTTGTACTGGTGCGGTGGAAGTCACGCTCCCTCTGGAGTCTACCACTAACCCAACAACGTTGATAGGAGTGATTTTTGGCATATTGTTGGGGTTCTTCGGGCAATCTCGTAAGAGATGCTCTTTTCCACAGTCTTGGCAAAAGCCTTGGATCGTCACTGACTGGGGTTGTGTAGGTGGAGGCAAGGGACAGTCACGAATGAGGTGATCTCCTTGGCATCTGTAGCACGGTCCTCTTGGGAATGGAGGTCTTACTTGCCTAGGTTGAGGCCTAGGGTTGGGGTTTGCATACATGATGTTTGTGTAATCTGACTCCCAACTAGGTTCATTTGGCTCTTCACTATAGTAGGACTCACCATGTTCAGGAGATTGCATGTAGTACGCCTGGGGACTATCAATATGTGTAGAATCAAAGCTATGGTCATTGGGGTCATTTTCAGAAAGCAAGGACGTTACAGGGACTATAGCTCTATTCAGGTTTTCTTCTGCAACAACATACTTTACCGGAATCACATTAGCTGGGGCAGGTGGTTGTTGAGCTAACACTGGCTGAGGCCTTTGTTGGGCTTGATATGGTTGCTGATAAGGTGGCTGTGGCCTGCCATATGGCTGAGGAGGGTACTGGTTCTAGTATCTTCCTTGCTGAGGGTATGGCTGAGGGTAGGGTTGCCTAACTGTTTGCTTATTGTAGGGGCAATCTTGTGCGGTATGATTGGTGTACCTTTGTTCTATGGTGCAATATTGGCTATTTGGATTAACCTGGGGTTGAGCCATAATGGGACACACGTTTGCCATATGGTCACCACCACAAGTATAGCATCTTTTCACAGGGGCAAACCTTGGGATTTGTTTGCTAGCTACACCTAATTTCTGAGCTACTTTCTCTGCAAGTTCCTCAATTGATGTGGATTGCATGGAAGAGTGACTAGATGCACTATCTGAATCTTTGTAGATTTTGGAAAGCTCTAGTTCTTCCCCTAGGTTATCTTCAATGTCAATGCACATGCGTACACACTCTTCTATAGTCCTAGGGTCCTTCAGATACACATAGGATCTCAATTTCGTACTCAGCAATCCATCAAGGAATAAGGCTACTTGTTTGGCAGATGTGGGTAGCTCCGAAACAGGGCACCTTTCAAGATATTGTCTAAATCTTCTTCTTGCCAACCTTACAGTCTCTTGGGGAGTCTGTTTGAAGCTGTGAATCAATGAGGAGGTATTGTGTCTTATGCCACTCTTAGAGAACTCTATAATGAAAGCTTCTAGGAGTTGGTCTATACACCTAAATTGTCGCTCGTCCAATGGCTGAAACCATGTAAGTGCTGTATTCCTAAGGGTTAGACCGAAGGCATTGTACTGCATGAATAGATCCTCCACTTGTTCAGCTCTCAAGACTTGCTTGAACTCCGCTACATGATCATAGGGATCTCCTGTGCCATCAAAGTAATTCTTCATGGACTTAACTAGCTGGGTCGGTCTCAAAGTTCTTGTGTGCTCTCTAGGTCTCGGCAGAGGAAATCCATCCACATTTCTTTGATTCCTGTGAGTTCTAAGTATCTCAGGTTCTACCCTATTCGTCTCCGTCCTCGTTCTTTCTCTGCCCACTGGGTTGGCAAAGCTTACTTCTGGTCTATCTCTACTTCTGTCTCTTTGAGTTCCATGAGCTTGGGATGTTCCAGCTCCAGGGTGACCATAGGATACATTCGATCTTGGTTGGGGGAAAATGAATTCACCCTTCCAAGTGTAAGCATGCCTATCATTTTCTGTCACCACAAAGATCCTTTCCGAAGTGTGATCTAAGTAGGTCACTCTACCTAAGCTATCCGGATCCTTAAACTCATAGATCATGATTGTTCCTATATCAGTTGGCTGATTAGATTTATACCTCCAAAAGGCTTCGTCAGTTTCTCGATTGAGGAGCAACTCTATGCTCTTATTATCCTGGGGAATCCACTCTGGTGTTATAATCCTAGTGAGAACTGATTTACCTCGAGGGGTTCTAGGTTCCGCACCCATGTTTCCTTGTTCCAAGTCACCTAAGTCCGCCTCTGAGATTACATTCCCAAATTCATCTGTCCTGTCTGGGTGACTGGTGACTACGTATATGGTTCCTTCTTTGTCTAGGTATGCACCGTTTTCAAACTTGATTGCCGGGTGCTCTAGTCCAATGGATTGATCAGGATTTTTAATCTGGACCACGGATCTTCCTAGGCCGTCCTCATAGATGCTAGCACCTAATCGGTTGGTCCTAAGGTATTCCAGCTGTGTTTTGTAAGGGCCTTCTACCCTGTACAAGTAAGGCACTCCTGAACTTCCCGTAGGTCTATCCATGCCTTGAGACATCTCTGACTCACTGGTCTCAGAGCTAGGGTAGTACGAGTGGTGGCTCAACTGCTGGGCCCAAGACCTAGCAGTGTGGTTAACACTAGCCTCTGAAGATCTAAGGCTTTGTCTCTCCCTTACTAGATGTCGTCCTGATCTAAGGTTCATATGCCTATCTAAGTAGCCTAATTCTTTGCCCAGAGTACAACCTCGTTGCCGATCAATTGGTATCAGTCACTTGATTCTTTTTAGTTATTTATCGTGTTTAAGGTCTTGTCTGATATTACGTCGTCAGGAATACTTGAATGTTCTTCGTGCTTTCAGGTTGATCGTTCCACGTTAGGTTCTTTTCCTTTATGTTATCGACAGTACAGAGATTAGGTTTTTAGCTTGAACTTGAGTTTTTAGGTGGTCTTCAACTTGATACCTGCCTATCGTCGCTCTGACTTACTCCTACCTCTAGTCGTTCTTAGCCTAAACTATGAATTGACAAAGGAGGTTGAAATTTTCGAACCTTGTGTTTCCTGCTTGGTTGCCTTTGAGTGCCCAGGAAGTGTGTTCCCAAGCTTGCACTTACACTTGCTTAGAACGCCTTTCGAAGCTCTCAATAGATCTGTAAGAGTTCCAAAGTTAGCCTTAAGATTTAAATTCCAAAGACAGAGCCGATGAGTTTCAGTCCTGTAGCACAAACACTAACTTGCATAGTGATTTTTGGGAAAACAATTCTAAAGACCCCTGACTTTGATCCCCTTGGGTATGGTCAACTTCAAAATACCCTATCTGAAAATCAACGCATTATCTTTATAAAAAACAGTTGAGGGCGTGTAGTAGATGCCACGAGCTTTCCAACAAGCCCTAGAGCTCAAAAATTTGATTTCGTATGAAGAAGTTATGACTGTTCAGGGTTTAGGGGGTTAGGACAGGATTCAATCTGGCTGACGGATCCTATGATTTTCTCCCAAAACACAAGTGTAGGAACCTCACAAAATGCTAATGGATTGACAAATATGCCACACAATTTATCCCAAAACTTGAAATAAAAATCCCTAATTTTTTGGCCGAAAAGCCTGTCAATCGCGATCGACAGGTCTGTCAATCGCGATTGACAGAGGTGTCCGTCGGGCCTGTCAGTCGCGATTGACACTGGGTATCAATCGCGATCGACATGTTTTCCGGAATTTTCGCTGAAATTTCAGTCAATCGGGGGCCTATCAGTCGCGATGGACACGTGGCTACGCGTAAAAGTCAATCAGTCGTGGAATTTCAGTCGGTCGCGATCGACGGTGTCAATCGCGACTGACAGAGGTGTCGGTCGTGGCTGTCGATCGCGATCGACGGTATCAATCGCGATTGACAGGGTCCTACGTGGCAATCTGTCGGTCGTGAGGTCTGTCGATCGCGATTGACAGGGTCTGTCGATCGCGATTGACAGGGTCTGTCGGTCGCGATTGACAGAAGCTGTCGGTCGCGATTGACAGAAAACCTCGGAATTTTTCTACTGTTTTTAATGTTTTAGGATGTGCTCCTTGTGCTTGTTCTAGTGGTGCACTCAATTTTGTGAAAAACCAAAAATTTTTGTCAGTCGCGATCGACAGAAGCCTGCGACCGCGAGACAGTTTCTTCGAATTTCGTACCTGCGCAGGAAGCTGGGGATGGTGATTCAGCAAGTTCTTGCAAAAAGCTCAAGAAACATGCAAGAAAACACACATGCAATATCGCTCTCTCGCTCTCTCTCACAAGTGAAATTAGGGAAATGAGGTGGGGAAGGTGATATGATAAAAAAAAACAGGAATTTTCGCGATGATGGAGATGGAGGTGGGAGATGGTGATGATGATGATGGAAATGAAGATGGTGAAGGAAAAACAAGAAAATAGGTGAAAGTGAAGAAAATACCTACAACTCCAACGCGTCAACTCTACGTCTTACCATCACACGCTCGTCCTCAAAATTCGATCCCCGGCAACGGCGCCAAAATTTGGTGTAGCTCAGTGATGAGTAGCACCTCCTTTAATGTCAATCCGGGAAGACATGAGGATGGTATGAAGACCTCGAGCAAGTGGCGGCACAAGTGCGTGAGTGAGAAGCACACAAACATGCACACACATACACACACACGCACACACACGGCAAGACAAAGAGTGAGAATCAATGGAGTTCTTAGATTACTTTCGAAAAGCTCTTACAAGTTCGTTTCAATTACAAGCTAACTTGAAAAATGAGCTCTCTAGCTCTTTTTATAGTTTTTGGCTAAGTTTTGGCCCTGTCCAGACCTAGTGTCCGGCCTAGTTAAAAATTAGGTTCCAGGGATTATTTGAGGGCTCAAACGAGATCTAAAAAATACGAAAATTGGCAGGTAGATACTTCTAAAGCTCCTCAAGCTCAAGGACTCCTTGGCTTGCACAAAATGGAGCTACAAAAAGATGAAATGGTATTTACAATGGTGTTTAGTGATGAGAATCACTTTTAATTGGTGTAGAGGTTTTGAAAAATTAAGGTTGCCTTAGTGCTAAATCTGCGTGAATGCTCATACGTGCTTCTTCCTGAAGAAAATTATTGGCCTATTTGCCAGATCTTCGTTGACTCCCTTGTCTGCTTGTGCCTTCTCTCCCTTCTGACTCTCGTCTCTGACTGCCATGCCTCGTTAGTCCTTCAGTCCCTTGTCCGCTGCTAACACACTAACACAGTCGTTCCAGGTCACGCATAAGTTTAGTTCTCGTTATTATCCTCATGCTAATGGTTTGGCCGAAAGTACAAACAAATCTTTGTTGAATATGCTTAGGAAATTAATCATGGAAGCACCGGAAAGATGGGATCAATTGCTACCTGCAGTATTATGGGCATATCGGACTACATACAAGGTAACAACAGGATTGACACCCTTCAAACTAGCTTATGGATTAGAGGCAATAGCACCAATGGAGATAGTTATACCAAGTTTACGAGTAGCAATCGCTCAGAAACTGCTACCAGAAGTCTCACTGTCATTTCGGTTGGATACACTCAGAGAGTTAGACGAACAACGATGGCACAGCTTTTTAACTATGCAGGAAGTACAACTAAGACCGGCTCGGACGCATGATCGACACTTGAAAACTCCAGTTTTTACGGTGGGACAACTTGTCCTTTTTTATAATGCAAAGTCGAATCGGTCTGCTGGTAAATTCAAATTACGATGGTATGGCCCTTACCGGATTTCAGAACAAGTGGGCCCAGCAACTTTTCGGTTGACTACATTGACCGAAAATCCTCTTTCGAAAGTAATCAACGGTTCGAAGCTGCGACCATACCAACACGCGTCTAAACCGCACTGAAACGTTTTTCGGTGGGCCGCGTCGTTTGGCGCTCGCTTTCTTTCTTTTTCTTTCCTTTTTGTGAGTTTAATAATATATGTCTGTAAATATCTGCGTCTTGATTCCTAATTATGTCATAAGCCGCCATGCTCTTACTCACGCATGCACACCAAAGTTAAAGAATTATCATTTCAATACCACGCGATGATTAGTGATTCTCATTACCCTTCCAGGCAGCGCATCTACATAACCTTCTCCATTCGGCCAAAAATCGCTATTGTGTTTGCGTGCTTTGTATGTTTGTGTATTCCTTGTGTGCCTATGTTGTGTGATTATTGTCTTTGTTGCGCTATGGAAGCTTTAGCAAATTACGCCGCTGCCGTTGAGATTTGCTCTCCTCTCTCACTTGTGAAGGCCTACAAAAAACATATTTGGCGAAGGTAGCCAGAATTCCCCGAGAAGTCCAGGATGCATCAAGGATGTCAAAGGAAGGTCACATACAAAGTTTCAAAGAAATCAAGAAAGTCCATGGTAGCGGTCAAAGCTGGTCAAAGCTGGTCAAAGTTGGGAAATTAGGGCAAAAATTTCATTGTCACCAAATTAGATGAAAATCCATATACTTGTAAAGATTGTCAAAGGCAATCTATAGCCCAAATTTCAGTAGAAAATGGATTTTGTAGCACATTGATATGCTATGTTCATTTTGTAAAAATGTAATTTTTCTAGTTTGACCCTACAAATTCTTGTATAGAAATTTATGTTAGCCATATGGTTTGGCATGTATAAAGATCACATGTGGCTACATATTTGTACAAATTTTCAAGGCTATCAGAGCTTCCTAGAGACCTTAATGCCACCTTGCAAGCTTCCAAATGTAGTCAAACTTGTACAAGGGAGATTCAGATGGGAGTTTTTTCTGCATATTCCTGAAGGAGATCTTTGGAAACATAGTCCTACAAAGTTTCATCTTCATCAAAGCCTATTTGGAGGGTCAAAGACTACAAAGTCCAATTTTCAGGATCACCGCAGTTTTCTAGTTTGAGCAAATTGAAGGGTTGAAGGGCCACCACATGGCGAAAGCTGATTGAGCCATGTTGTACGGTCAAGATGAGCTCCTATTCAAGGGTGGAGATGCACTAAAGCATAAAGGAAGGAGGATCCACGAATTTTTTCCATAAAAGAAGACTTTGTTGACAGTTAAAGATCAATAATGCAAAGTTTCTCCAAAAATAGTGGCTTATCTTATCCGAATTGATGTCAGCACTGATCCGACGGTCCAGGTCATCCCCAGATCCAATGGTGGAGAATGAGGGCGCCTAAATTTCACTCCTTTACACTAGATTTGATAGAAAGAACAATTCCAAGCCATTGATTTGATTAATCAAATGGTTGTAATCGAAAGTAGTGATCCTAGAGTTGAGAGTTGATTTCTCTAGATCCAAGGGCCCAAATTCATTCAAAAAACTATATAAACCCTCCTCCAAACTCCTAGAGCATCATTGTTAGGCATCCATAGGGCTCATGCTAGCTTACGGTTTCCTTGAGACGATCACCCTCGGTTGAGCGAGTGAGGATCCAAGGTGAGCTAGTATGAGTATAGAACCTAGTTTCAAATTTAAGTTAGAACTCCAATCTAGGATAGGCTCTTGAAACCAGCATCTCTATCTTGACTCACCCTCGGTGGAGCGTATGAGTGAGTTAGAGCTGATTTTAATGAGTCTTAATGACACCTTGCAAGCTTCCAAATGTAGTCAAACTTGTACAAGGGAGATTCAGATGGGAGTTTTTTCTACATATTCCTGAAGGAGATCTTTGGAAACATAGTCCTACAAAGTTTCATCTTCATCAAAGCCTATTTGGAGGGTCAAAGAGTACAAAGTCCAGTTTTCAAGGTCACCGCAGTTTTCTAGAATAAGAAAATTGAAGGCTTGAAGGGCTACCACATGTCAAAATATGATTGAACCATGTTGTACGGTGAAGATGAGCTCATATTCAAGGGTGGAGATGCACTTAAGCATAAAGGAAGGAGGATCCACGAATTTTTTCATCAAAGAAGACTTTTTTGACAGTTAAAGATCAATAATGCAAAGTTTCTCCAAAAATAGTGGCTTATCTTATCTGAATTGATGTCAGCACTGATCCGATGGTCCAGATCATCCCCAGATCCAATGGTGGAGAATGAGGGCGCCTAAATTTCACTCCTTTATACTAGATTTGATAGAAAGAACAATTCCAAGCCATTGATTTGATTAATCAAATGGTTGTAATCGGAAGTAGTGATCCTAGAGTTGAGAGTTGATTTCTCTAGATCCAAGGGCCCAAATTCATTCAAAAAACTATATAAACCCCCCTCCAAACTCCTAGAGCATCATTGTTAGGCATCCATAGGGCTCATGCTAGCTTACGGTTTCCTTGAGACGATCACCCTCGGTTGAGCGAGTGAGGATCCAAGGTGAGCTAGTATGAGTATAGAACCTAGTTTCAAATTTAAGTTAGAACTCCAATCTAGGATATCTTGACTCACCCTCGGTGGAGCGTGTGAGTGAGTTAGAGCTGATTTTAATGAGTCTTAGACTTCTTTAGTTAGACGTTACGAGCCTAGACAGACATAGGGTCACTGGAGTGGAACTCACCTTCTTACGTGTGACATTCGGTTGAACTGTCATGGTTTGAGGGTCGGAACCACCTTTGATCAGTAGACTGCTTAGCATGACGTACCACGACGATATTTTACATGTAACTTAATTCAAATCCTTTTAATTCATGTCACTTGTCACTTGTCTCTTGTCTCCTCTCTCAGTCTCTTAAGTATTTTTACATGTCTTCTATTTCTTCTATGTGTGAGAAGGCTCCGCAGTATTGCGTTGAACCAGTGTGGATGTTTCTTTGAGCTTGTGAGTGAAATCCATCATCATAATTCACTTGCATGTATATAGTCCATACAAATCCATACATATTTATTAGTTTCTGAAAGTGTATAAGAAGCTCCAATATTGGACCATTCTTCCTTTCGAAACTGATTTATGTGTAAGGATTCCATCTATTCTCGTCATGCATACATATCATCCAAAGAAGGCTATACATATGGATTAGAATTAGGAAGTGTTTAAGAAGCTCCTCCAATGGACCATTCTTCCTTCCAAATTTGATTCGTGTGTATGGTTCTCTTTCATTCTTATCATTCATGTCATCAATCTAACTTGCACACCTACATTCCCATTCCCATAATTATTTCATCTCTCTCTTCTCCATACTCAACATTAATTTCACCTTCACATCTTTAAACCTTCCAACATTCATTAGCTTCATACACCCTGTGTGTGCCACGACCGGACCCGATCCACCCGGATTGCGATCACCTCCACACCGCCTTCCGTAATGGACTCCCTGCCGACGTAGGAGAGTTCCTTGCGTAACCGTGGGCTTGCTAATTTCGCTGAACTGCCATGGCATTCAGTGGAATCCCACCCTTTCTTTGCCAATATCATCTCCGCCATCGCCAACACGCCGGCTACAGAGCAGAGTTGGTCGATCACAACCTTGCCTACACGGACCGTAATAACCCTTCACTCATTCGCTGAGTCGTTTCGACTCCCTGCGCAAGGTAGACAAAAGGGCCCTAACCTCCCAGAAGCAACCATGAGAGAATTATTCCCTAAGTATTCATCGAAGGAGTACGCGATTTTATGTCGAGCAGAACCAGAAAGATCAGCCCTGCAGTTCTTACTTGCAATCCTAAACCTACATAAGCGCACTTACGGCATATCCCGGCCATTTTACTCTGCCATAGACTTAGCTGCCCGAGAACCAGTGAACTTTGCCACCTATTTCTTCCAACGTATCCACAAGGAGTGTGTAGCAATAATCAAGCAGGTGAACAAGGGAGGCATGCCTAGGTCCCGATTATCACACATACTATCATTTCTCTTTCTGGCAATCCTAGCAGCCCAACCACCACCCCTGGGACCCATTCTGAGACATGAGGAGTCAATATACAACTACTAGAGGACGAAGAAGAAGAAGATGAAGAAGAACTCAACGAGCTATTCTGCCGGAAACGAATCAGAATCAGCTCGTTTGAGAGTGAAGCACAGAAGTCAATTGGAGAAGATAAAGAAGAAGGTAAAGATGAAGAAAAGCAAGAAGAAGACACATTCCATGACACCACCACATCCATGCAGCATGAGTCATCCGCACAATCATCATCATCTGAGCAACAAGAACAGGAAAAGGAGACTGAAACAGAAACAATGTCTACCGAAGAAGCTTCTCAGCAACAAACTGAGCAGGAACAACAAAGAGAAGAACAACAAATTGCTAAAGATGTCTTCGAAGAGCTACTCAAGGCCGTTGAGTCAACCATCGCGGACATCGACAAACAAAATAAGGTAACTGAAACTACCTCTGCCATTCCCACTCCACCACCGGAACCTCCACTAAACCCAAACCTTCGTATTCCACCCAACACACCCGTCGAGCCCGCAGCTTCTTTCGCCTCATCCCCCAACTACTCCCCTCCGACCTCACAGCAACTACTTACTACAGCGTCTTCCCAACCTCGTCTCCCTCTTCCACCACCCTCCACACCAATTTTTGCTCAATTGGAATGGATGGGTCAGATGCTAATAGAGTTATCAAGACAATTGCCACAACAACTGAAGCAGATTACAGAAAGTGTTCGCGAAGATTTCCAGCATAAATTGGAAGTCATGGAGGCAGATATCACACCCCTCCAAGAAGAACTACATGCCGTGAAGACCGAAAATCATGCGCTTCATGGACAAGTACAGCAGCTACAGGCCAGAATCCAAGAACAAGAACAAATAACAGTTCAGCGAGACGAAGCCCTGGTAGAGGCAAAAGAAAAAGAAGAATTACTGCTCGTTGTAGATGTAGAGATAAACAAACTGAATAAACTACTTAAGGAAAAAGAAGATGCAACGATGGAGCTAGGCAATTTACTAGAAGAAACTAGAACGAGTCTAGCCGAGGAAGTAAAGAAAAGCCAAGAACAACAGAGGGAAGCCAAATTGACAGAAGAAGAACTCCATAGAACAAGTGAGGCTCTAACAGATGTCAACAGAATGCTGAAACATTACCTGGCAAAATAAGCTCAAGCACAGAAAGAAATCTCACAGCTCCGACGAGAAAGAGATGCCTATTCAACAACAATACAGTATCAAAACCAAGAAATTGAAAGGCGACAAAATCAACTGAGCAATCAGAAAGAACGAGTAATCGAAATGCAGAAATAGGTTGCAGAAGTAAAAGTTTCAAGAGATGCAGCTCTATCTAACGAGTTCTACCTACAGGAGGCCTTTTTGCAAACACAGGCCAAAATTTTGCTCACCGAAGCCATCGCTCTAAGCTCTGTTAGAATAGATGCGCAACTAGTAGAACCAGATACCGTTAAACAAATGTTAGAAACACTTAAGAAAAAGATCGCCCGAACTTTTAGACTAGCCCGGAATATGTACTTAGAAGGAATAGTAGACGAGCCGTAATTTTATATAACATGCGGGTTCGAGTCCACCGGGCGTGCCAATGTTGCGGCCGCCGGATGGGGACATGTAAAACGGAATCTTGTATTCACACGCGCGAAAAGTGGTTACGCGACAGTTGTAATTTCTTATATAAAGCAATGTAAAGAGAGTCGGAGACAATGATTCTTGGAATCACCAGACTCTTCGTTTGGGTGATTGTCAGAGCGTTGTTGTAACACTGTTAGTGAAATCTCTGGGTAATCTGGGTATTGTGTACGGTTCCATATCGTTTTGTCTGTTAGTACTGTGATTTACCATAACGGGTGGTGAAGTACCAGACTGTTCGTCGGGAGGGGGGGCATTGCTGTAACGATTGTCTTTCTAAGTTGTTTTTTAAATCCTCTGAGTATTCTGTGCACCTCTGGGTCTGGTTATCTGTGCGGAGTTGAGTTAGCATGACGACTCGTCTGATGACTGGGGTGGGACATTGCATGTACCTGACCGGTTAAGTTGAATTCTCTGTCTCGTTCTGTCGATTGTTATAGATACTGACGTGGGTGTTAGTTCATAGAGGTTCAATAAGATCGCTCGGTTGATGGTCTGAGCCGATTATCTTGCATGATCTTATTGTCATGATCTACTGATTAAGTGTGCAGTGACGTTGCTATACTTGTAAGGTGCGGAAATCTGTTGAAGTAGAGTTGGTGTAACTGCGATACTCTTCAGAGAACTCTGAGTGTAATCGGTGATATTCGGTGTTGTGGATTAGACGTACCTCTTCGGTAAGGTGGAAGTGCTAGTCAGGTCTCTCACAGTACAGTAAGGTAGGATCGGAGCAGTAAACCCTTTTAGGGTAGTCGGGAGGTTTGGAACGAGTTTGATTATGAACTGTAAGATTACGAGAGTAGTTGAGGTTCGATAGAGTTGGACCGCAAGGCATTGTTAGGTGTAAAGTGGTTAGCCTGGGAAAATCAAGTCTAAGGGCCTCTGTTTTTACAGACCCCTTCCACTCCCAAGAACCCACTTAGGTCGGTTAAACGCACTCTGATAGTTAGAACGAAGCGTTTAACATTTTAATAGAATCGCATAATGCTCACATTCTTCTCTTAAAATCCAATCCATTCCCTATGTACACAATGTTCCCCTCTGGCTCTATACTGCACTCTAGCCCTAAGATGCCTATGCATGTCCTCATAGGAACCTGTGCTCTACTATCATGATCTGGAGGTGGTATAGGTGTCCTGAAAATAGATAGATGAAAATAAAAAAAAATATGGGTTATAATATCATTAAAAAACATTGTGAAAAGAAACATACCTATGAGCAGATAACTATCTTCTTGCATGTGGAGCCATAGAAGAGCCCTCCTTTGATCGTTGGGTAAGCATCTCGATCATATAATCCAGCTCATCATCAGCCATCTGTGAGTACTCATGCATGATGATCCCTAGAGTATCAGGTGGAACCCTTGCTCTCATAAGACTTTTTATGAGAGTGCATTTTTCCTTTCTCTCTCTACTAGGATCCATAATACGTGTACATAAAAAACAAAACGGCTTAGAAACCAATATATATACGTATACATATGTATGTGTGTATATGTGTATGTAGGTGTATATGTGAGTGTATGCATGTAAGGATGTATGTATGCATATACATGTGCATTATGTATGCAAATGTATGCATGTGTGTATGTGTGTGTATGCATGTAAGTATGTGTGTATGCATATGCATATGCATATGAATCATGTATGCATATGCATATGCATTATGTATGCATATGCATATGCATATGCATATGCATTATGTACGCATATGCATATGCATTATGTATGCATGTGTGTGTATGTGTGTGTATGTGTGTGTATGCATATATGTATGTATGTCTCTATGTGTGTGTCTATGCATACATGTATGTGTATGTGTCCATTTGTGTGTATGCATGTGTCCATGTGTGTGTGTCTATGTGTGTGTGTGTCTATGTGTGTATATACATGTGTATCTGTATATATGTGTCTATATGAATGTGTATGTATTTGTGTAAATGTGTGTGGATGTGTGTGTGTATGTATGTGTAAGTGTGTATGTTTCTATGTGTGTATGTGTGTGTATATGTGTGTGTCTATGTTGTTGGAGTTTATTGATCTCCAAAGTACAGCTAGAAGTAGGTGAAACCCAACAGGACCTAGATGACTTTTTCACAAACTTGTATGCACAAACCAGTTTTCTTGCAAAGCAAACTCCTCTTTACTCACTTAGAATTTTCCAAAACTGTTTCACACACATAAACTAGACTCTAAGAGCTTTCCAACAAGCTATAGAACACCTCAAATGGATAAATACACAATGAACTATGACCTCTGCAATATGCAGCTTTAATGGAGACCTTGAAACAGAGGTGAACCCGAGGACACACATCACTTGCAGAGACTACTGCTCTTAACTCACAAGTCCAATGAATCTTAAACTCTCCAGCATACATGTAGACTTTGAGATCTTTCTAACAAGCCAATGAACACATGATTTGGATACATGCACAAGGAGATATGACCTTTGCAAGTTTGCGGTTTAATGGAGACCTTCAGCAGGGGGTAAAACCAGAGAACACACACTACTTGAAGAGAGTACTGCTCTCAGCTCACAAATCCAATGATTATGAAAATTTACAGGAGGAAAGTAGACCGTAAGAGCTTTCAAATGAGCTATCAAACATGTAATTTGAATATATAATGAGGGAGATACAAGCTCTGCAATCTCTATATACAAAACTACAACAGCATAGAGATACACATATGACTCTCTTGGACATCCTCCAAGATCACGACTTTTCTTCTCTTTTTATAGCATGGGAAACTAATATAAAACCTTCCTAATACAACTAAATTCGTGGTAGACACTTGGATGGAGGTATTACATGACTCAAGTGCTCAACTAAGCAAAGTATTGATGGACTTTGAGAACTAGCCACATCGATCTTCCACTATGACACCACTGCAGCTCCCTTGTGACTCACTAAATTGACTCACCATGTTCTAGAACTCACGTGGTATTTTTGCTATCTTTTATGCATAATATGAGCTTTCTTGAAGTATTTGAAGACTTCCAAAAGGTATTTACATAATTTGAAACTTGTACCCTACATAAAACAAATGTTCGCAACATTCTCCCCCTCAAGTTTCAAAGGGTATTTCCTTCATGCCAAGAATATAGTTGAATTTTTGAAGCTTTGGTCCATCCAAGGATTTGGTGAAGATATATGCAACTTGATCCTTTGTTCCCACAAAAGAAACTTGTACTTCATTGTTTATGGCCTTCTCTCGAACATAATGATAGTGTACTTCTATATGCTTTGTTATAGCATGAAAAATAGGATTTGAGGTCATATGAATGCTGCTCAAGTTATCCCCATATATCAGTGGTACATCAACCTGCAAATTCAAGTCATGAAACAACTTTTTAAACCACATAACCTCAGTAGTAGCCAATGCCAAACCTCTATACTCAGCCTCTGTAGAAGATAGAGCAACTGTAGGCTATTTCTTTGAACTCCATGTTAATGTCTTGTTTCCTGCTATTACCACATATCCACTTGTGGATCTTCTGTCATCTTTACTTCCAGCCCAATCTGCATCACTAAAGACTTTAAGAGTTAGATCAGCATCATGACTATAAAATAATCCTTCGTTCATGGTACCTTTCAAATACCTAAGCACTCTTTTCGCTGCATGCATATGAGGTACTCTAGGTTCATGCATAAACTGTGACAATACTCCCACTACATAGCATATATCAGGTCTAGTTTTTGTTGCATAAATCAAAGATCCTACCATGGATCTATATGCATTCACATCATACAACTCATCACCTTCCTTTGCACTCAACTTTACATTACATTCCATTGGAGTAGAAACAAATTTACATTCCTGCATACCAAACCTTTTCAACATATCACATATATACTTTCTCTGTATCAACCACATACCTTCATCGCCATACACAATTTCAATCCCAAGAAAGTATCTAAGCAAGCCAAGATCTGAAATTTTAAATTCTTTTCCCAAATTACCTTTTATCTCATCAATTGGTTTTGCATCATTCCCTGTAATCAACAAGTCATCCACATAAATGCATACATAGGCACACATGTCGTCTACATATTTTACATAAAGTGATCAGCATGACTCGCTGTGTATCCTTGCAGCATAAGATACTTTACCAACCTTGCATTCCATGCCCTTGGTGCCTGTTTAAGACCATATAATGCCTTCTTTAACCTGCATACATGATCAGGAAATTTTGCGTCCACATAACCATTTGGTTGTGACATATACACTTCTTCATTTAACTCACCATTAAGAAAGGCATTCTTTATATCGAGTTGATATATATATATTCCACCTTTTACTTGCAGCTAAAGCCAACAAAGTTCTCACCATTGCCATGTTTGCCACTGGACTAAATGTTTCCTCATAGTCCAATCCTTGAGTTTGATTATATCCTTTTGCTACAAGTCTAGCCTTATATCTTGACACACTACCATCACTATTTATTTTAATCTTAAAAAACCACTTGCAACCAATTACCTTTTGCTTTGGTGTCTTTGGAACTAAATTCCAAGTCTTGTTATCCTGTAGTGCTTCCATTTCTTCGTTCATTGCTTTCTCCCACTTTTCATCTCCTTTTGCCTCATCATAACATGTGGGTTCATTTTCCTGCTCAACTTTTGTCATAAAAGCATAATGAGTATTCATGAAAGATTCATACGTATACCTTTGAGGTTGCTTACTCACTCTTGAAGTTTTTCTTACCTCCAATGTAGATGCTCTTCCTTTCTTATTAGGAACCTTTGATGATTCTCCATAGTCACATACATCACTAATTTCCTCTCCTTCATCATTAACTTCGAAAAGTTTGAGTTTACCTTTACTTTCAACACTAGGAGGTGAATCTTGCCTTAATCTTCCATTGAAAGGTAGCTCTCTTTCTTCATCCAAACCGCTTTTCTCATCACTTAAACTTCTTGTGGGCTGAGGTAAGCACTCATCTCCTTCACCTGTATCTTCTTCATCTTCATTTATGACCTGCAAACTTTTCTTATCTACATACCATGAAAATGATTCATCAAAATTTACATCTCTTGAAACAACCACCTTATTGGTATGAGGATTATAACATCTATATCCTCTTTGAGTATCTGCATAACCAATAAATATACACTTTTCTGATTTCACATCAAGTTTTGATCTCACTTCACTAGGTACATGTACATAACATACACAACCAAATACTTTCAAATGACTTACACTTGGTTTCCTTCCATGCCATACCTCATATGGTGTCAAATGATGAACTCCAGCAGTAGGTACTCTATTCATAATGTACACACTTATGCTAACAGCTTCAGCCCAAAAAGAATTAGGCAAACACATATCATTAAGCATGCTTCTAGATGCTTCTGCTAAGATTTTGTTTCTTCTTTCTGCGACTCCATTTTGTTGTGGAGTATACCTGCATGTAACTTCTCTTTTGATACCTTCATCATACAAAAAATCAATAAAATCTTGAGAGAAATACTCTCCCCCTCCATCGGATCTTAGCTTCTTAACATATCTTCCTGTTTGCTTCTCGACAAATGATTTAAAATTTTTGCAACAATCAAAGACTTCACTCTTATGTTTAATGAAATACACAAATGTCATTCTACTATGATCATCAATGAATGATACATAGTACTTATTACCAGCCAAGGATGCCTCTTTAGTAGGACCCCATACGTCCGTGTGTATAAGTTCTAGCAATCCACTGCTTACATAGCTTGAATGCTTGAAAGGCTTTCTACTCTGCTTACCCATTTGACATGCTTCACAAAGATGCACCATATGTTGCTTAGTAAGATCAGGTAATCCTTCAACAATCCTCTTCTTTGATAGCTCCTTTAACCTGTGTACATTCATTTGTCCAATCCTTTTGTGCCACAGATCAAGTTCTGCTATCCTATGCATACCATAAGAGAAATAGTTTATATGATTAGGGTTTACCTTGAATGTAAACAATCTACCTTGTTTTTGACCTCTAGCAATTAACCTCCTTTGCTTTGGATCCTCAATGAAGCAACCTGCATGATTAAATCTTATTTGCAAACCTTTTTCTACCATTTGACCAACTGGCATCAAATTCTTAGTGATCGTTGGCACATAAAGTACATCCTTTAAGCAATTTGTCTTGCTCTTATCCTGCATAACAACATCTCCAACCTGCATAATCTTATGTGTTGTATCATCTCCTGTTTCAACATGACCTTTACATGAAGGGTTATGCATATTAGAAAACCATGAAGCATCATGTGACATATGGTTAGAACAACCACTATCTACATACCATACATCACTATTGCAATTCATCTTAGTTTCTACATTCATCATAAGAAGAGAATCATAATCTTCACTTTTACCTTCAACTGCATAATTTCCTTGTTGTTTACCTCTTCTTGAATAGCCTCCTCTTCGATTACCACCTTGATTATTTTCATTCTGATAGAAATCTTTGGCATAGTGTCCATACCTTCCACATATATAGCAATTTTTGTTATCTTCACTCCTTTGTCTTTGATTGTAGTTGTAGTAGCCTCTCGTACCTCTAGCGCTTGATCTTCCTCTTCCTCTTGTGTTGACTCCGTGACCATAAGAGCAACAAGCTGATCAAAGTCTGGTAATTCTCCTCTAACATAAACTGAAGTAATGAATGGTTTCCATCTCTCATCATCCTTGAATCCGTTGAGAGTATGTGCAACCAAGTCTTCGTCCTCCACATGAGCTTGAATTGATCCTAGTTGATCTGCAATCTCTTTAACCTTCAACAAGTAATCATTGACCGATGTCCTTGTATCTTTCTTTATGTTATTCAACTCATTTTTGAGTTGAATCTTCCTTGCTCTTGTACCTGTAGCATACAACCTTTCCAATGCAAGCCAAACATCTCTACTTGTGTCTAGAACTTGTATGTGTCCTACCATTGAATCTTGAATATTTTGTGATAAAATGAATATAACCCTTTTGTCTCTTTCATTCCAAAGTCTAAACTCCCTCAATTGTTGTTGATTTGGATCCTCTGATAATATAGGTTTGATATCCGTTCCATCAATCAAACCATACAAGCCTCTACCTTGCAAGTATGTTGTGATTCTAAATCGCCATGCTTGATAGTTGTTCTTATCAAGCTTCTCTATTTGTGCATGTTGATCGCCCATTGTGTAAATACTAAACTTCCTCCTTTAACCCTCCTTTTGAATATGTGTGATAAGAATAAGTATGAGATGTTGGTGTAATTTGCAAGCCCTCACACTTGGCTTGGATTTATTCTTGAAGACTCAACATGTGAGAAGAACCATAGGAACTTATGCTTATAAGTTCTTACCATTTTACTCCTTGTAAAAGTCTAAATCACTTGGAATCTTATGGATACACCTACTTGATAGATTCGTGGAAAATTAGAACTTGTGATTGAGAGAATATCTCCCTACTTTTAGAGGAGTGATTGAAGGGAGCCAAGAATTCAAATTTGAATTCAAACTCTCACTCACTTAATATATAAGTTGTGTTTGAAAAGTCGCGGTGAGTGTGTCACTATTCCTGAGGCTAATTTCATCTATCATTGAGTGTGTGAGCTCTACTCCATAGCCTACACCTCTGAGTACCATTTGGCAATGTTTATCATGTCAATGGGAATGTACATCAATGTGAATTAATACATATCTTTACATTCATCATCTCTGTTATTCTTTGAGTGTACTACTTCAAGTCTGTCAACTTCAGAGAGGCATATCTCAGTGCCTACTGCACCAAATCAAGTGATTCAAAGCTTGGTAGATCCAGCTCAAAGCATTCTACAAGACTACAAATGTTGAAGAAGTTTGGTTCAGCCATTTTCGAGAAATCGCCTTCGAAGCAGTCTCTGGTATTTGTCTGCAGAGCTCCTAAAAAGTCGGGGGTACATATAATTTTGCTAAACTTATTTCTTAGAGTATAGTTTGTCATTACTTCTCATTCCACTTGCAAATGGTAGATTGTTAAGCTAGTTGAATAACTCTAAGAGGAATTTTTTCCAATTGTAAGTGTGCTGGTCATACTGAGTGAAAGACTGAGCAGGTATCAAGATCAAAATAGAAAGTTTTCAAGTCTAGTGAAGTGCAAACTCATCTATTTTGATCTAATCATTATTCAAATCATTTCCAAAGTACATATAGCATATTTTGGTATCATTTGGAAGCTCAAGGAGTCTACTAAGCATATCTGGAGTCAAAGAGGGCTGGTGCAAAGCAAGATTAGCAGTACCAACTCAATCTTCTGAGTGCATCCAACCATCTCTCCCAACAGTGGTATCAGAGCAAATAAGGTAATATGGGAGATGGTTTTCCTTCATTCATTGACAAATTGGACAGGAACAATTACCAAGCTTGGTCTCTAAGGATGAAGAACTATCTACAAGGAAGAAGCTTATTTGGATTCATCTCAGGAGATGAGGAATTGCCCTCATTCAAAGCTAGAGGACTACCCACCAAGGATGAACAAGAGAGTCTCAACACATGGTGTGCAAAAGATGCATTAGCAAGGTCTTATCTTCTTAACTCTATATCTGATTTCCTTTTACCTCACATCAAGAATTGTAAGACTTCCCAAGAGACTTGGGAAACCTTGTCATCATACTTTTCTTCTAACACAAGGGCCAGAAAGAATCAATTGTGGATTGAATTCACAACCCTTAGGAAGCAACCAAAGCAATCAGTCTCAGAATTTGTGACCAAGATCAAGGATGTGGCAGACCAATTAGCAAGCATTGGTGAGGAGATTGAAGAGGAACAAATAGTAAGGCAAGTAACCAATGGACTAAAGGCAAATGATAAGTGGGAGAGCTTCACCACTGCAATGGATCTCTACATGGACATGCATACCCCAGATCTCACAACTCTCATGGGCCAACTATTCACACATGAAGCAAAGTTTACAAAGGCTGGAGATCAATCAAAAGGTAATAACCCCTCTGCTCTATATACTGATAAGAAAGTTAAGGATAAAGGTAAAGGGAAGAAGCAAGAAGAAGAAGGCTCTACCTCCCAAGCTAATTATGCAGGGAGAGGTAGATCTTCAAGAGGCAGGGGCAGAGGAGGTAAGCAAGGTAGGGGGAGACCCTACAACTCATCACCATGCAACATTTGTGGATTGTCTAACCATACCACAGATGAGTGCTACAAAAATTATAAGAATCAGAGAGGAAGAGGCTATCAAAGAGGTGGATACTCTCAAGGTAGAGGCAGATTCAACCAACACCAAGGCTACAATGGATACAACAATCAATACAACAACAATTACAACCACAACCACAATAGTAACTACCAAGGTGGATTCAGAAATAGAAGGGATTACAACAACTACACAGAGGAGCAAGATGACTCCCTATTGATCATGAATATGAGCTCCAAGGCAGGTTACAAATGATGATCATTTATTTTATATTGATTCAGGGTGTTCTAACCATGTAGCTGGTAATGTGGCACTACTCTCTGATTTGGAAGAACCCAAGGGCAAACATCAGGTACAGACAGGTGATGATACTAAACATTCTGTTATAAAGATTGGAAATGTGAAAACTTGTGATGGTAACCAGAACCTATTGAGCAGAGTACTTTATGTACCAACCATTACCAAGAACCTAATGAGTATTGGTCAGATTGTGGAGAAAGGTTTGCAGGTCAGGTTCAATCAACATGGAGCATATGTGGAAGATCCAAGACATGGATTCAAAAGGATAGCCAAGGGAGAGAAATCAGGTAGATTGTTTACTTTTGAGCTAGAAGACACCAAAAACATTGCTTTATACAATTACAAGGATCAAACACTTTCAGAGTTAGAAATATGGCACAAGAGGTTAGGTCACATAGGTGAAAGAACCCTAAAGCAAATGTGCAGGGATCAATGTGTGCTTGGGATACCTAATGTATCCAAGCAACATATGATTTACAAGTGTAGTGCTTGTCAGTTTGGTAAGTCTCACAGGTTGCCCTATTCAAAGAAAGGTGTCATGCATGAAGACTACCTAGACTTGGTACACACAGATGTTTGGGGACCTAGCAAGGATCCCTCCATTTCAGGATCAAGGTACTATGTGTCTTTCATTGATGATTATAGCAGATGGACTGTGTTATCCTTTATGAAGCATAAAGATGAAGTGTTTAATTGTTTCAAAAGATATCTTGCACTAGTTGAAAATCAAACAGGTAGAAACTTGAAAAGGCTAAGGTCAGATGGAGGAGGTGAATACTTCTCCAATGAATTTGAAGACTTCTTGCAGGAAAGAGGCATCAAAAGGGAGGTACTCACCTGAACAAAATGGGGTAGCTGAAAGAAGGAATAGACTCATTGTAGAAACAGCTAGGTCTATGCTTAATGAAAAGAAGTTGCCAAATTATCTTTGGGTAGAGAGTGTATCTACTGCCACCTATCTCATTAACATGTTACCATCAAAGACACTTGATGGAATGACACCATATGAAGCTTGGCATGGTAAGAGACCATCATTAGATCATTGCAAAATCTTTGGTTGTATTGCATATGTGCATATTCCCTCACAGGTAAGGGGAAAGCTAGACCCTAAAGCTGAAAAATGTATCTTCATTGGTTATGACTTAAACCAGAAAGGGTACAAATTCTACAACCCCTCAAACAAAGGTTTCAAGGTAAGTAGAGATGTCATCTTTGATGAGAATGACTCATGGTATGAGAATGAATGCAGGAAGGTTAGTCTACCCTATGATATGGAAGAAGATTTCCCAAAGCTCACCAAGGAGGAACCAATCCAGAAAGAAGACTCAAGTTCAGATGATGATGACACAATTAACCTTGAGGAATTCAAGGCATGGAAGTCCAAAGGGAAGATGAAAATGAAGAAGCTAGAGGATATACCAGAATCCTCAACTCAAGCAATGAGGAGATCTCAGAGAGAAAGTAAGAAGCCTATCAGATATGGGTATGACACTTCTCTTGTAACTAAGCATTCTGTATATCTTGCAAAGGATTTGTTGAATGAAGAACCAGGTACATATGAAGAGGCAATCACCAAACCAGAATGGAAAGGAGCTATGGATGAAGAAATAGAAGCTCTCAAGGAGAGTGACACATGGGACTTGGTACCCAAGAAGGACTCTATGAAGGTGATAGGATCCAGATGGATCTACAAACTAAAGAGAAACTCAGATGGAACAATCAACAGGTACAAAGCTAGGTTGGTAGCCAAGGGTTTTGCACAAACCCAAGGCATTGATTATGAGGAGACATTTTCTCCTGTGGCTAAGATGCCAACAATCAGAGTATTGGTGAGTATAGCTGCATCCAAGAATTGGAACATGTACCAATTAGATGTCAAGAATGCTTTCTTGAATGGATGGATATCTGAAGAAGTCTACATGTCACAACCACCTGGCTATGTAGATCCCAAGAAGGTAAATTATGTTTGTAAATTGAAGAAGGCTCTATATGGATTGAAGCAGGCACCTAGAGCATGGAATTAGAGGTTGACAACATATCTCCAAGACCAAGGATTTGTGATGAGTAAAGGAGACACTTCTCTATTCATAAAGAGGAGTAGTACAGAGGTAATCTACTTGTGTGTTTATGTTGATGACATCATCATTACAGGCAATGATGTCAATGGTATTAGACACATCAAAGGACAGATGATGAAGGAGTTCAAGATCAATGATCTTGGATTATTGAAATACTTTTTAGGTCTTGAGTTAGTCTACACTAATTCAGGTATATATATCACTCAAAAGAAGTATGTACAGGACATTGTGAAGAAGTTTAATTTGCAGGAAGCTAAAGTCTCAAGTACTCCAATGGAGGTCAACCTAAAGCTTAGTGCTCATGAAGGTGATGAAGTCCAAGACATTACAGGATACCAAAGTATGGTTGGTAGTTTGAATTATGCTACCTTAACAAGAATTGACATAGCATATGGAGTTAGTGTGCTAAGCCAATTCATGCACAAACCAAGGGTACCTCACCTAGAGGCAGCAAAGAAGATCTTGAAGTATCTAAAGGGAACTCAGAACCATGGTTTGTACTTTCCTTATACATCAGACATTGATATTAAAGTGTATTCAGATGCAGATTGGGCAAGATGCAAGGATGGCAAGAGAAGCACATCAGGATACATATGTTTTGCAGGTGATAAACCTATTTCTTGGTCAGCCAAGAAACAACCTACAGTAGCTTTGTCATCTACTGAAGCAGAGTATAGAGGGCTAGCCAATGCCACTCAAGAAGCTATTTGGTTAAAACTTTTGTATACAGAGTTAGGCCTATATACAAGGCCACCAATTATTTTTGGAGACAACACAAGTTCTCTCCACCTTGCAGCTAATCCAATATATCATGCTAGGACAAAACACATAGAGGTTCATTACCACTATGTGAGAGAAACGTTGCTAAGCAAAGACATTCAATTGACTTATGTGTCTACTAATATGCAATGTGCAGATATACTTACTAAAGCTTTGGATGGAAACAAATTATGCAGATTCAAATCCATGATTGGATTGCAGGATGTGATTGAAGATTGAAGATAAAGACATAAGCCAAAGTGTTTGGCTTGAGGGGGAGCTGTTGGTGTAATTTGCAAGCCCTCACACTTGGCTTGGATTTATTCTTGAAGACTCAACATGTGAGAAGAACCATAGGAACTTATGCTTATAAGTTCTTACCATTTTACTTCTTGTAAAAGTCTAAATCACTTGGAATCTTATGGATTCACCTACTTGATAGATTCGTGGAAAATTAGAACTTGTGATTGAGAGAATATCTCCCTACTTTTAGAGGAGTGATTGAAGGGAGCCAAGAATTCAAATTTGAATTCAAACTCTCACTCACTTAATATATAAGTTGTGTTTGAAAAGTCGCGGTGAGTGTGTCACTATTCCCGAGGCTAATTTCATCTATCATTGAGTGTGTGAGCTCTACTCCATAGCCTACACCTCTGAGTACCATTTGGCAATGTTTATCATGTCAATGGGAATGTACATCAATGTGAATTAATACATATCTTTACATTCATCATCTCTGTTATTCTCTGAGTGTACTACTTCAGGTCTGTCAACTTCAGAGAGGCATATCTCAGTGCCTACTGCACCAAATCAAGTGATTCAAAGCTTGGTAGATCCAGCTCAAAGCATGCTACAAGACTACAAAGTTTGAAGAAGTTTGGTTCAGCGATTTTCGAGAAATCGCCTTCGAAGCAGTCTCTGGTATTTGTCTGCAGAGCTCCTAAAAAGTCCGGGGTACATATAATTTTGCTAAACTTATTTCTCAGAGTATAGTTTTTCATTACTTCTCATTCCACTTGAAAATGGTGTTAAGCTAATTGAATAACTCTAAGAGGAATTTTTTCCAATTGTAAGTGTGCTGGTCATACTGAGTGAAAGACTGAGCAGGTATCAAGATCAAAATAGAAAGTTTTCAAGTCTAGTGAAGTGCAAACTCATCTGTTATGATCTAATCATTACTCAAATCATTTCCAAAGTACATATAGCATATTTTGGTATCATTTGGAAGCTCAAGGAGTCTACTAAGCATATCTGGAGTCAAAGAGGGCTGGTGCAAAGCAGGATTAGCAGTACCAACTCAATCTTCTGAGTGCATCCAACCATCTCTCCCAACATGAGATTTACCTTAGTTATAAAGTTTATGCACCTTTCTTTGCTTGGATGTTGCTTGAGATGCTTACTTGCTATCTCCTTCTACCTTTGTGTAGTGTCGATGATGAACCTCTTCTCCAATAGCTTTAAATTCTTTATCAAGGTATTATAACCTTCTCCAAGCTTCAATTAGTTGCTTTGATACCAATGTTGGAGTTTATTGATCTCCAAAGTACAGCTAGAAGTAGGTGAAACCCAACAGGACCTAGATGACTTTTTCACAAACTTGTATGCACAAACCAGTTTTCTTGCAAAGAAAACTTCTCTTTCTTCACTTGGAATTTTCCAAAATTGTTTCACACACATAAACTAGACTCTAAGAGCTTTCCAACAAGCTATAGAACACCTCAAATGGATAAATACACAATGAGCTATGACCTCTGCAATATGCAGCTTTAATGGAGACCTTGAAACAGAGATGAACCCGAGGACACACATCACTTGCAGAGACTACTGCTCTTAAGTCACAACTCCAATGAATCCTAAACTTTCCAACATGCATTTAGACTTTGAGAGCTTTCTAAAAAGCCAAAGAACACATGATTTGGATACATACACAAGGCGATATGACCTCTGCAAGTTTGAGGTTTAGTGGAGACCTTCAGTAGGGGGTAAAACCAGAGAACATACACTACTTGCAGAGAGTACTGCTCTCAGCTCACAAATCCAATGATTATGAAAATTTACAGGAGGAAAGTAGACTGTAAGAGCTTTCAAATGAGCTATCAAACATGTAATGTGAATATATAATGAGGGAGATACCAGCTCTGCAATCTCTGCATACAAAACTACAACAGCATAGAGATACACATATGACTCTCTTGGACATCCCCCAAGATCACGACTTTTCTCCTCTTTTTATAGCATGGGAAACTAATTTAAAACCTTCCTAATACATCTAAATTCGTGGTAGACACTTGGATGGAGGTATTACATGACTCAAGTGCTTAAATAAGCAAAGTATTGATGGACTTTGAGAACTAGCCACATCGACCTTCCACTAGGACACCACTGCAGCTCCCTTGTGACTCACTAAATTGACTCACCATGTTCTAGAACTCACGTGGTATTTTTGCTATGTTTTATGCATAATATGAGCCTTCTTGAAGTATTTGAAGACTTCCCAAAGGTATTTACATACTTTGAAACTTGTACCCTACATAAAACAAATGTTCGCAACATATGTGTGTATATACGTGTGTATTTGTATATATATGTCTATATGCATGTGTATGTGTGTGGATGTGTGTATGTGTGTGTGTAAGTGTGTATGCATCTATCAGTGTATGTGTGTGTTTATATATGTGTGTGTGTATTTGTGTGTGTGTAAGTTTGTATGTGTCTATGTGTCTATGTGTGTGTGTGTCTATGTGTGTGTAAGTGTGTGTGTCTATGTGTATATGTCTATGTTATGCATGTGTAACTATGTCTGTGTATGTGTGTGTCTCTCTATGTGTGTGTGTAAATATGTGTGTATGTGTGTGTGTATTTATGTGTGTATGTGTGTGTGTGCATGTAAACATCTATCTATGCATATGCATGTGCATTATGTATGCATATGTATGCATGTGTGTGTATGCATGTAAAAATGTATGTATGCATATGCATATGCATTATGTATGCATATGCATATGCATTATGTATGCATATGCATATGCATTATGTATGCATATGCATATGCATTATGTATGCATGTATGTGTATGTGTGTGTATGTCTCTTTACATGTGTGTATGCATATATATGTGTGTATGTGTGTGTGTGTGTCTCTCTCTACATGTGTGTGTGTCTATGTGTGTATATGTATGTGTGTGTATGTGTGTGTATGCATGTAAGCATGTATGTATGCATATGGATGTGCATTATGTATGCATATGTATGCATGTGCTTGTATGTGTGTGTATGTCTCTCTACGAGTGTGTGTGTATATGTGTCTATGTGTGTGTGTGTGTCTTTGTGTGTATGTGTGTGTGTGTATGTGTGTATGTGTGTGTCTATGTGTGTATATACATGTGTATCTATATATATGTGTCTGTATGCATGTGTATGTGTGTGTGTAAATGTTTCTGGATGTGTGTGTGTGTTAGTGTGTATGTGTCTATGAGTGTGTATGTGTTTATGTGTGTGTATGTTTCTATGTGTGTATGTGTCTATGTGTGTATGTGTCTATGTGTGTATGTGTATGCATGTATGTATGCATATGCATGTGCATTATGTATGCACATGTGTGTGTATGTGTGTGTATGCATGTAACTATGTATGTATGCATATGCATATGCATTATGTGTGTATGCATGTGTGTGTATGTGTGTGTGTATGTGTGTGTGTATGTGTCTGTGTGTCTATGTGTGTGTATGCATGTGTATGCATGTGTAAATCTGTGTGTATATGTGTGTGTATGTGTCTATGTGTGTGTATGTGTATGCATGTATCTATGCATATGCATGTGCATTATGTGTGCATATGTGTGTGTATGTGTGTGTATGCATGTAAGTATGTATGTATGCATATGCATATGTATGCACGTATGTGTATGTGTGTGTATGTCTCTCTATGCGTGTGTATGCATATATGTCTGTGTGTGTGTGTATGTGTGTGTGTGTCTATGTGTGTATGTGTATGTGTATGTGTATGTGTATGTGTATGTGTATGTGTATATGTATGTGTATGCATGTAAGCATGTATGTATGCATATGCATGTGCATTATGTATGCATGTGTGTATGCATGTAAGTATGTATGTATGCATATGTATGCATGTATGTGTATGTGTGTGTGTGTATGTCTCTTTACATGTGTGTGTATGCATATATATGTGTGTATGTGTATGTGTATTTGTGTATGCGTGTGTATGTGTGTGTATGCATGTAAGCATGTATGTATGCATATGCATATGCATTATGTATGCATATGTATGCATGTGTGTGTATGTGTGTGTATGCATGTAAGTATGTATGTATGCATATGCATATACATTATGTATGCATATGTATGCATGTATGTGTATGTGTGTGTATGTCTCTCTACATGTGTGTGTGTATGCATATATATATGTGTGTATGTGTATGTGTGTATGCATGTGCATGTGTGTGTATGCATGTGCATGTGTGTGTATGCATGTAAGCCTGTATGTATGCATATGCATGTGCATTATGTATGCATATGTATGCATGTGTGTATGCATGTAAGTAGCTAGGTATGCATATGCATATGCATTATGTATGCATATGTATGCATATGTATGCATGTATGTGTATGTGTGTGTGTATGTCTCTCTACGAGTGTGTGTGTGTGTGTATGCATATATATGTGTGTATGTGTATGTGTGTGTATGCATGTAAGCATGTATGTATGCATATGCATGTGCATTATTGTAGCTCAAGCGTAAGCACCACCTCCTTTACTTGTCAATCCATGGAGACATGAGGACCGGTATGAAGACCTTGAGCGAGTGAAGGCACAAGTGTGTGAGTGAAAGCACACAAGCATGCACACACATACACACACACGCGTGCAAGGTAAGATCAAAGAGAGGAACAATGGAAGGGCTTTGATTACAAAAGAAATCTATTACAAAACTGAAATCTACAAGAAGCTAACCCCAAAAATGAGCTCTCTAGCTCTTTTTATAGTTTTTGGACTAGTTTTGGCCCTGTCCAGACTTAGTGTCCGGCCTAGTTAAAAATTAGGTTCCAGGGCTTATTTGAGGGCTCAAACGGAGTCTAAAAATTATGAAAATTGGTAGGATGATACTTATAATGCTCCTCAAGCTCGAGGACTCCTCGACTTGCACAAAATGGAGCTACAAAAAGGTGAAATGATATTTACAATGGTTTCTAGTGATGAAAATCACTATTTTATAGGGATTTCTTCTAAAAATTTGATATACACTTTTAGGAGCTCCCTATGTGCTCCTTCTTCCTCTGTGTCCACTTCTCTAAAGCACTTCTTATGCTTGTCCTTGACCGTGAGCTGCAACAATTATGTATGCATGTGTGGATGTGTGTGTGTGCATGTAAGTATGTATGTATGCATATGCATTGTGTATGCATATGTATGCATGTGTGTGTATGCATATATGTGTGTGTATGTGTACAGTGTCTATGTAGTTAGCTAGTACTCTGTGAAGAAATCAAGTTATCTCTTTTGTTGTAGCTGGTTGAGGCATCAGGTAGTATCCAAATGGAGTGATTTTACTCTCATTTGAAAGCTCTTTAAGTCTAGTCTAAGTTTGCAAAGTTATATTTTTAGTCTTTACATGTACTGAGAGAAATGCAAAAAATATAGAGCCTACATTAGAAAACTTTCAGGATCCTAAGAGGGTTCATTTGCTTTTGTTGTGCACATAGGAGTGTTTATCCTCCAACAATGGTATCAAAGCTATAAGTGGAGTATCAAAGAAAGAAGGAGGAGCTACTGAAGTGAAGTAAAGACTTCATCAAAGTTTGAAGGAAGGAAGCAAAGAATGGGCACGTCAACAACAAGGGGAAGCAATTACATCATCAAATCAAAGACAAAACTTCATCAAGAGGAGTAGCTCTATTTTTTGAAGTAAAAGCCATCTTTTCCAACTTCATTGCATCAAGGGGGAGGTTCAAAAGACCTAGAAGGCACCATGGTTGATCTCAATGCTCAGATTGAGAAGCTTGAAAAGGAAATTACCAACCATGGCGATTTAGGATAAGCAATTCTTTGATGGGGAAAGGTTTGTGGGGACTTGTGAGTGGTGGAGAGCCAAAACCCTACATAGATGAGGTAAATCCAACCAATGTCCAGAGAAGATCAGTAAGAGAGTGGGATGAAAGGGACAAAAGAGTCATTTTCATTTTATCTCAACATATTAGCAACTCCATGATATGGCATATTCAAGATTTGGATACATCAAAGAAGGTGTGGGAGTGCTTGGAGAGATTGTACTCAACCTCCACAAAAGCTAGAAAAATGTAGCTAAAAAATGAGCTAAATAATCTTAGGAAAAGCCCCTCTCAAGGTTCTAATGATTACATATTAAAGGTTAAAGATCTCGCAGATGCACTACGGTCAATCGGTTGTGCCCTAGATGATGACGATGATGATCTTGTTGCCCACACCCTAAATGGACTTAGGGATGATGAAAAATGGAGGGCCTTCACAAATTCAGTGTATGCAAGGGAATCTCTTCTTGATTTTGATCAACTAATCACTCTCATGGTGACAGAGGAGATGAACCTTGATGATCATAATGTCAAGGATAGCCAAGGGCAATTGTTGTATGTAGGTAAAGCAAGAGGAAGACACAACCGAGGTGCTACAAGAGGAAGAGAAAAATATCAAAGAAACCAAGGAGGTCAAGGCCAACAAGAAAATGTTGGTCAAAGAGATGGAAGAGCCACAAATAGAGGAAGAGGTGCAAGATTTGGTGGAAGAGGACAACCCACTTGGATGCTTTGTATGCGGTAAGCCCAGTCATTTTGCAAATGATGCTATCATAGAGCTCAAAGCCAAGGGAATCAAAGCAACAACAACAATTATCGAGGGCAAGGTAATTATGCAAACACATAATCCAGCCAAGGGAATGATTATTTACTTGCCATGAGGTATGGTGAAGATACAACTCAAGCTAGTGAAGATGTATGGTATGTAGACAGTGGATGTAGCAATCATATGTCATGTCGAAAGGATTTTTTTAGTAATTCATAGGTCCCAAAGCATCAAGGACATGTGGAAACAGGTGATAACTTACAACATACCATTCAACATGTGGGAGATATCAGTTTGGAACAAAATCAAAGAGCAAAGTGCTTATCAGAGGTATTACATGTCCCTACTATTACCAAAAACTTGATTTCGGTAGACTAAATGGTAGAAAAAGGCTATCAAATTAGGTTCAATGAAAGAGGATGTTTTGTTGAGGATCCAAGGGCAGGTTTCAAGCTCATTGCAAAAGGAAGAAAAGCAAGGGAGAATGTTCACAATGGACACAAATCAGCCACACCATTCAATGTATGTCACATATGGAAACAAGAGGATAGCAGATTTGGATCTATGGCATAAAGGAATAGGTCATATCAACCTACAAGATCTCAAGGACATGCAAAGGAGGAGCTTGGTAAGAAGCCTACCAAATTTTACATATAAAATGTTGCATGAAATTTGTGTAGCTTGCCAACAAGGAAAACAATCGAGGATACCCTTCAAGAAGAGTACCTATGTAAGTGCAAATGTTTTAGACTTCATTCACACGGATGTTTGGGGTCCAACAAGAGAAGCATCCCTTGCTGGAAATAGGTATTTTGTAACCTTAATTTATGACTTTTCAAGAAAATTATGGTTGTATTGCATTAGAAACAAATCAGATGTGTTCCACTACTTCAAGAAATTCAAAGCACACGTGGAGAAGGAATCTGGCAAGTTTATCAAAACTTTGAGATCCGATGGAGGGGGAGAGTACTTCTCCCATGAATTTTTTGAATTTTTGCAGGCCAATGGCATCAAATGGAAATTTACATGCAAGTATACCCCTCAACAAAATGGGGTGGCAGAGAGAAAGAACAAAAACATAGTAGAGGTAGCAAGGTGTATGCTCAACAAAATGAATATGCCGCATTGTTATTGGGAAGAGGCTACATATACAGCCACATTCATCATGAATATATGTCCTACATTAGGTATACATCATCTAACCCCTGAGGAAGCATGGAGCGGAAGAAAACCTTGCATTTCACATCTTAGAATCTTTGGTTGTATATGCTATGTACATGTACCTCAAGAGTTGAGGTCAAAGCTAGGAACCAAATCTGAAAGGTGTATTTTTTTGGGATATTCTATGGAAAAAAAGGTGTATAAATGCTATAATCCCATCACGAAGGAGCTGGAGGTAAGTAGCGATGTTGTCTTTGATGAGTTGAAGACTTGGTTTGCATGCACAAGTCCATTGCAGGTTGAAGAGATAACTGAGACAAATAAAAAGAATGATGATAGAGTTCAAGAAAGCATGGATTTAAGTGGTCCAAGCAACTCATGCAACACAAGGAAACCCTCACCATGGAGTGGAAGGCTTAGTGAAAGAGAGACCAGCTCTGAAGAAAGCAAAGTCAAAGGCAAAGAGAAGATTTCTGTTGAAGAAGGAAGCTATGTGGACGAGAGCATGTTGGAAGATGAAGAGATATAAGAAGTTCAAACTCCAGGAGTGGCAAACAAAGAAAGAAGATGGCAACCACACCTAGAGGAAGTGAAAGAAGGTCTTCAAGAGTAAGATATCTAGCTCAAAGATTAACATATGATAATTTCATTGCAAAGCATTATGCATACATGACTTAGGTAATCAATGACAAAGAACCAACTAGTTATGAAGAAGCTAAGGATTGCAAGGAATGGAAAGAGGCAATGAAGGAAGAGCTCAACGCACTTGATGACAACCATACTTGGAGCTTGGTACTAGCTCAAGAAGGCATGAAGGTGATAGGTAATCAGTGGTTTTACAAAATTAAAGAAATTCTGATGGTTCCATTATTAGGTACAAAGCAAGGTTGGTGGTGAAAGGCTTCTCCCAAAGCTATGGGATAGATTATGATGAAACTTTCAGCCCCATAGCCAAGATGCCTAGAATTAGGACTTTGATTGCAGTGGCCACATCAAGGAAATGGAGCTTATATCAGTTGGATGTGAAGAATGCCTTCCTCAATGGAGAGCTCGAAGAAGTATTCTACATGAGACAACCTCAAGGATTTGCTAGTATTATGTACCCAACTCATGTTTGCAAGCTAAGGAAAGCATTATATGGACTAAAGCAAGCCCCAAAGGCCTAGAATCAGAGGTTAGTGGATTATTTATCAAGTTTTGGATACAAAGAAAGTGTCGTAAATCCATCACTTTACATGAAGAAGCAAGGAGACAAGAAAATATACATATGCATCTATGTGGACGATTTGATAATCATAGGAAGTGATATTGCAGGTATTAAAGATATCAAATCAAAGCTAGGAAAGGAGTTCAAGATATTTGATCTTGGAACACTAAAGTACTTCTTGAGAATAGAGGTAATATATGCACACAATGGCATCTTCTTGATTCAAAGAAAATACTTCTTGAATGTGCTATACAGGTTTGATATGAGTGGTTGTAAGCCACTTTCTCAGCCCATGAAGCCCAATAAAAAGTTGGTTGCAGGTCAAGGAGAGGCTATACAAGATATTACACTATATAGAAGCATAATTGGTTCATTAATTTATGCTACATTCACTAGACGTGATCTTGCATATGTAGTAGGTGTTCTCTCTCAATTTTTGCATGCACCCACTCATGATCATCTTATGGCAGCAAGAAAGGTGCTTAGATACATCAAGCACACCATCAACCAAGGTCCATTTTACTCATATGATGCTGATCTAAGTGTGAAATGATATATTGATGCTGATTGGGCACGTAGCAAGGATGATCGAAGGAGTACATCGGGTTATGTTTTCATTATAGGTACAAAAGTGATCTCTTGGAGCTCTAACAAGCAACCAACTATTGCTCTTTCATCCACAGAGGTTGAGTATAGAGGTTTGACATTGGCTACATGTGAGCTATTATGGCTTAAGAAGGTACTTAAGGATTTGGAAGTGGAAGTATAGGAGTTTCCTCTTTATGGAGACAACATTTCAAGCATCTACCTAGCTAACAATCCCATGTTTCATGCAAGGAGCAAGCACATAGAGGTTCATTATTACTTCATTAGAGAAACGTTTATGGAAAAGGAGCTAGATATAAGGTATGTGAACACTAAAATGTAGGTTGTAGCCATGATGAAAAAGTTTCCTGAAGGTACAAAGCTTGGAGGATTCAAGGAAGCAATCAACATAAGAGACACGGGCTGAAGCAATGAAAGAAAAAGACTTGAGCTTGAGGGGAGTGTTGAAAGTTGTTCAAGCTCAAGAGTGTGGGAACATGCACCAAATTGAACCTTCCACATCATCCAAAAGCAAAGGAGGCTGATGTCCACGAGTTGGAGGCATCAAATCATGCCCATAATGGAAAGAAGTTGAGAGTCCCCAATTGTGGGGTCTGAGGCAATAGTGAGCAGCCCTGACTAGGGGGTCCAAGGGGGCCAATGGGCTCCCTGGTTGGTGGGTCCCAGGGGGCCAGCAGGCCCCCTGGTGGGGGTCGAGGGGTAGCGCCCTTGACGCGACGATAAAGGGAATATTCCATGGAATATTCCCTTTCGGAGTTAGAAATCATTTATATTTGTTAGGTGAGTTCAACCAGTCTAAGCCGTGTACGGCAATTATGCGGGCGATGGCCGCCCACACTCTACTGATGGATCAAAGAAGAAGCCAAAGAAGAAAAAGTTCACAAGAAGTTGCTTCTATTGTGAAAAGAAAGGCCATGCCATCAAGCATTGAAGAAAGAAGCAAGCTGATGAACGGAATGGGACTATAAAATCATCGTGGAAGAACAAAGAGTCTGCAAACAACATAGCGCTGGAACTATGGGTAGCTACTGAAGAGGTATGCTCATCTGCTCAAGCTCGTGTTGATGAACCATGGATTTTTAGATAGTGGAGCTTCTCGTCATATAACCACTAAGAAGGATTCGTATAGTTCCCTAGTGCCTCTGCGGGAATCCATCAATGTAGTGGTGGGAAATAACTCCAAGTGTCCAACGGAAGGAACTGGAACCATCTCTTTTATCACTTCTCCAAGTGTTGAGAAAAAGTTATTTGATGTTCTCTATGTACCTTCACTTAAAAGAAATTTGTTTTCCGTTTGTGCAATAACAGATCATGGACTCGAAGTTCACTTCAATAAGAGTGGTGCAAAAATCATGGATTCATTAGGTAATGTAGTAGGTAAAGACATAAGACATGATAACATGTATGAGTTAAGTTTTAACTACTACAGAAGATAAAGATGTAAGCAGGTTATGGCACCAACAATTTGGGCATCTCAAATTTGCATTTTTGAAGGAGATGCAAAGAACAGGGATGGTTTCTCATTTGCCTACATTTTCAGAGTTGGAGGAACCTTGTGAAGCTTGTATGATGGGCAAGCAACAATGAAAGGCATTTCCAAGAGAGACCAGCAATCGATCTCAAGCTCCTCTAGAGTTGGTACATGCTAATCTCTGCGGTAAAATGTGTACACGTGCTTTAGGAGGATCTTTCTATTTTTTTCTATTAGTAGAGAATTATAGTAGAAAGATGTGGGTTTATTTCATTCGAGAGAAGGCTGATGCTTTTGAAAAATTTAAAACGTGGCATAAGTATGTGGAAAATGAATCAGAAAGGAAAGTGAAAAAATTCAAAACAGATAGAGGAGGTGAATTCTTGTCAACAGAATTCAATAATTACTATAAGGAGCATGGTGTGAAAAGGCAATTTACCACAGCTCATACACCTCAACAAAATGACGTTGTTGAGCATAGGAATAGGATAGTAGATGAAATCGCCCGTTGTATGTTAAAGGCTCAAGACATGCCTGATTCATTCTGAGCAGAAGCAGTCAATATAGCAGTCTACATTCTCAATCGAAGCTACACAAAAGCACTAAAGGGGATGACTCCTCAAGAAGCATATTCTAGTAAAAAGCCTTAAGTTTTGCATTTCAAAATTTTTGGTTGTTTTTGTTTTGCACATATTCCTGATTCAGCAAGATCAAAGTTGGATTCAAAAAGCAAAAAGTGTGTCTTCCTAGGATATAGTGAAGAGTCTAAAGCATACAGGTTGTGGGGTCAACAAGGAAGATTTTTGTTAGTCGAGATGTGGTGTTTGATGAACGATCTGATGGAGAAATTTCCTCAATAAAAAGCCAACTAGTTGTAGCTGCACAGCGTAAGCCACTACTAAAGTGGGCACAATAGCTCTTTGATGATCACAATCCACATCTGGATGTACCAGAATCATCCTCGGATGGATTACAAAGATCAAAGAGAATAGAGGAGCAAAGAAGAGCCTCAAAACACATTGTTAACATGGCTCTAATGGCAGATATCATGGGCTCGATAAAGGAACCTACCACCATTGAAGAAGCCCTTGATGATCCAGGTTGGAGAGCGGCAATGCAATCTGAGTATGATAGTATACTAAAAAATGATACATGGGGTCTAGTCGACTTTCCGCAAAAGAAGAAGATAATAGGTTCTAAATGGATTTCGAAAGCTAAGTATAAAGTAGATGGAACATTAGAAAAGTATAAGGCCATATTAGTTGCACAGGGTTTTTCACAGATCAAAGGATTTGATGTTCAAGAAACTTTTGCAACAACAACATGCATGACAACTATTCGCATGGTACTTGCAGTACCTGCACAAAAGGCATTACCTATTTTCCAGATGGATGTCAAATTTGTATTTTTGAATGGTAACCTCAAGGAGGAGGTATATGTATCTCAACCACCAGGTTTTGAGGTGCCCAATTCAAAAAATAAAGTTTGCCGGTTGAAGAAAGCTTTGTATGGACTTAAGCAAGCTCCACGGGCTTGGTACCAATGGATAGATAATCTTTTAAAAAATATGGGTTTTGAAAGAAGTACTTCTAATGCTAACTGTATGTAACAAAAATGGATAGCAAGCTAGTTGTTGTCATTGTATATGTAGATGATTTGATCATTACAAGAGATCATCAAGAACTCATCAATCAAACTCGGATCAACTTGGGAACTGCGTTTGAAATGACAGACTTGGGTCTACTCCATTTTTGTCTGGAAATTGAAGTATGGCAAAGGAAGGATGGCATTTTCATCTCACAACAAAAATATGCCAAAGAAATTCTCAAGGCATTTGAAATGATGGATTGCAAACCAACTATCACACCTATGAAGGTAAATCATAAGCTATCTATGGATGATAACATGCTTGATGTAGATGCTCATAAGTATAGGAAGCTTGTTTGAAGTCTTATTGTTCTGTGAAACACTAGACCAGACATTTGCTATGCTATTGGGGTGTTAAGCAGGTTTTCCAACAAACCTAAGAAGAGTCACTGGAATGCTGGAATGGGAATTCTAAGGTACATTGCAGGAACCTTGGATTTTGGTATTTTTTATACCATAGGTGATACACTTCAAGGATATTGTGATTCAGATTGGGCTGGAGATTGTGATTTTAGAAAACCAATTTCTAGATATTGTTTCTCACTTGGTTCAGGAATATTTTCTTGGGTAAGTAGGAAGCAACCAACTCTTGCACTCTCCTCAGTGAAGCAGAGTACAAAGCAGCTTGTTTTGCTTCTTGTGAGGCAGTCTGGTTAAGGAGAATTCTTGCAGATCTAGGCTTTCCATCAAATATGGTGACTGTACTCAAGTGTGATAATCAAAGTTGTATGGCTATTGCAAAGAACCCAGTATTTCATGGTCGCACCAAGCACATAGAAGTATAGTACCATTACGTTCATGAGCTAATTGAAGATGAAATTGTGGAGCTAGAATATTGCCCAATAGAGGCAAATTGTGCTGACATATTCACGAAAGCACTTGGAAGAGAGCAACTCAATAGGCATCTTCAACAAATGGGCATAGGACTGAGACCTACTTGATTTATCATCGGTAAACATTGAGCGGGGGTGTTAGTATATGATCAATGTGTACCCCTCATGATTGTATGCACATTTTGTAAGGCCCCCATTATGAGGAGAAGCCAAGCATGCATAACCCAATTGATGGGAATCCCAAATTGCATGTTGGATGAAGGTCATATTGGACCATGTAAGGTATTTTAAGGAAAGGGAGTTACCAGGGTCCCCAATTGTGGGGTCTCGGGCAGCGGTGAGCAGCCCTGGCTGGGGGGTCCAAGGGGGTCAGCGGGCCCTCTGGTGGGGGTTCGGGGGCAGCGCCCCTGGCACAACGGTAAAGAGAATATTCCATGGAATATTCCTTGTCGGAGTCAAAAATTATTTATATTTGTTAGGTCAGTTCAACCGGTCTAAGCCATGTATGGCAATTATGCTGGCAGTGACCGCCCACGCTCTACCGCCCATGTATATCCATCCAGGAAAGGCCACCCATGATCCTATATATACATGACTTCTACACTACCTGAGACATCAAATTGAGCCAACATACCTCTACCTTGTATCTCCCTATTTAGAATTGTCTAGATCACCATTTAAACTCTACCTTGAGAGCGCACGGGTCGACAATGCCATCATCTTTGTACTTGCTGCTAGTAGAAAATTGTTGAGATTCTCCTATATCTGTTATCTTCTCTGCTATTGCTCCTCTGTTATATTGCATAACTATTGTCTTACAATAGAGGCATGGAAATATGTGCCTAAGATGCCCCCTTGCTTAAGCACACCCCCTACTAGCTATTCTCTACATATTTTGTAGAAATTTCACTTTTACACACTCTATCCATCTAGATGATTTTGGCAGACCCGCCGGTCTTGTAAGTGTTATTTCTCCTTCATGCCGCATCCATTTTAAATGATTTTTTCTTGTTGGAAATCTTATAAAATCTACTTTCAGTCGTATAAGTCTCGGGTTCAGTGCGTGCACATGTGTAATGTCCAGAACACTGTCTGTGTAGTTAGCTAGTATTGTGTGAAGAGATCAAGGTATTTATTTTGTTGCAGCTGGTTGAGGCATCATTCAGTATCCAAATGGAGGTATTTTACTCTCATTTGAAAGCCCTCTAAGTCTAGTTTAAGTGTGTAAAGTTTCATTTTTAGTCGTTACATGTACTAAGAGAAACTAAGAAAATACAGAGCCTATGTCAAAAACATTTCAGGATCCTAGGAGGGTTCATTTGCTTTTGTTGTGCACAAAGGAGTGTTTATCCTCCAACACAGGTCTGGAGCAGAGAAGGTTGGCAACAGAAAGAACCTTGGTTATTTTGTAACCTTTTTGATTGTGTACTATTTGGGATTATGAATTATGCACAAAGAACATCTAGCTTTGTTCTCTACATCATCATTGTACTTTTCTCTTCATAATCAATCTATAGAAGCTTTGGTGTCTTTATTTATCTTTTTCCCCTTCTTCCTTCTCCTACAAACACTCAATTCCCTTTCTGCACAAGAATCCCCCAACAATTAGTCTCTGCTTTGTTGCAAGAAGATCACTGTAGAGAAAACAAGTCCATTATGCATGTTGTAGATCAAGCTTTCCTAGCCATTAAAAATGGCAAAGGTAAATGGAGCTCATCCACTAGTAAGAAGAAACTTACTAGTGTTGTAGAATCAAAAAAAGAAGACAAAGATAAGAAGAGAATAGATAAGTAGAAATAGTTTTGCAAATATTGTAAAGGAAATGATCATGTGATAAAGAGTTTTCCAAAACTAGCTTCAAAATTGGCAAAGAAGAAAGAGGCTAGAATGGTTGTTGTAGAGGCATCCAAACCAAAAATAGAGTTTGTTAATCTTCTGTAGAATGAAGAATGGTCATTTACTATTGTTTGCAGCTATGACCTATCTTCTCATGAACACTATATGTCTGCCATAGATTCAAATGTTTGGACTTTGATAGTGGGGCAACCAAACATATTACCTCGGAGCGTAGTTTCTTCAGCTCACTTGAGCCTGCCCCTTATAGGGAATACGATCACATGCATCAAAAACTCCTCTTATCCTATCATTGCGAGTTGGTAAGATCATTCTCACTACTATTGATGGTAGTTCTTTTACGTATTAAGATGCTTTTTATGTACAACACATCAATAAAAGTCTATTCTTAGTTTTAGCATTAGCCAAGATTCTCTTGGTTGTCAAATTTATTGATGATAGATGCATAGTTCATGATCTCTCTCAAATGACAATGTTATTATTGGTTTTGGAATTTTACATCATCAAATCTATAAGCTCATAGACTATGCAAGATTTGTGAATGATTTAGCCTGTGCAATTCAAGATTCTCAAGCTATATCGGATGTAAAGCCTTGGCATGCATGCTTTGGACATTTGCATTTTTCTAGTTTACTACACTCACAAAAATCTAAAATGGTGTCCCCTCTACCCAATTTTGAGACACCTTGTAAGCATGTTTATGAAGGTTTTATTTTGGGAAAATGTAGAGCTCCTCTTTCACAAAAGATGGTTCAAATCAAACTACTAAAAAAATTACAGCTTGTTGATAGTGATGTCTATGGTCCTATGTAGACACCTTCTTTTGGGAACTACCTCTACTTCAAGAGTTTTATTGATGATTTCTTCAGGCACACAGGGGTATATCCATTGAAAGCAAAGTCTGAGGTGTTTATGTTAATAAAAAAGTTCTTCGTTTTGGCTAAGAATTTGTCAACATGTGAAATGGGCACTCTTTGTTTTGATCAAGGGGGGGGGGGGGTGATACATGTCTCTTGATTTTAATGTATTTTTGGTTGAGCATGGGATAAAAACATTCGTGTATAATTCCATATACACCTCAACAAAATGGAGTTACTAGAAGGAAGAATAGGTCTCTCATGGAGATGGGTAGATGTATGGTGGAAGTCAAACTTTACCACATAGCTTCTAGCTTGAGGTTGTTATGTGTGTGTTGGAACTCAAGGTCAAGCACAAGCATGGAAGCACATCAGAAAAGTGGACACATAAGAAGAAGGAGCAAGTAGGGAGCTCCAAGAAGTGTATGTCAAATTTTCAGAAGAATCCCCTACAAAAATAGTGATTTTGATCACTCAAACCATTGTAAATATTATTTCACCTTTTTGTAACTCCATTTTGTTCAAGCCGAGGAGTCCTTGAGCTTGAGGAGTATTAGAAGCCCTAGAACCTAATTTTTAACTAGGTCGGATACTAGGTCTCGAGAGGGCCAAAACTACTCAAAAAACTATAAAAAGAGCATGTGTTGCTCATCTATGTGTCTTTGGTTGTCTGGCATATGCCTTTGTGCCTAAACAACAATGCAAGAAATTGCATTATAAAGGAGTGAAATGCATTTTTGATGAATACACTTTTGAGAGCAAAGGCTATTGTGTGTATCATCGACAAAGTAAACACATTTTGGTTAGGCATGATATTGCTTTGTGGAAGATGCAATTGATCCATTACTTTCATATACCAAGGAGACTTGCGTTAGCTCTAGAGATGTGTATGATACTTTGCTACCTTTTTTTACAAGTGGATAGTGATGGCTAGTCAAAGTGATGCAATTTCTCAATTTTTATAGGTTTCACATGATGATGGAGATCATTCCATTTTTTATGCACATTTACTTGATGCACTTGTTAATGAGAGAATTGATATAGAGGAGTGAAAATCTATGCCTAAATGGCTATTATAGACTTTACAAGATAGCAAATTAGCACCTCTATCATATGGTACTCCTTCAGACTCTCATAGTGCTTCCTTTGCATCTGATTGCTATGCTATGGTTGTCTCTAGTCTTTATAATGAGAATGAGCCTTTTTGTTTGATGAAGCACAAAATTAAAAAAATTGGATGGTTGCTTCAGAATATGGTGCTATTATGAAGAATGGTATTTGGTCTTTATGTGATTTTCCTTCTAGCAAAAAGGCCATTGGTACTAAATGGGTATACAATCTGAAACATAAGCCTGCTGGAACAATTGAGAGGTATAAGGCTAGGCTTGTTGCAAAAGGTTATGCTCAAGAGAGAAGCATTGATTCTGGTAAGACCTTTGCACCCACTTGCCAAATGATCACCATTCCTAGCATTTGCGCACTTGAAGTTCATCATGGTTGGAATATACATTAGTTGGACATTAAAAGTGCATTTCTCAATGGTGACTTACATGAATAAGTATATATTTTTCATCCATGTGGTTTTCTGGAGAAAGGGCATGAAAAAAAACGTGTGTAGGTTGAAAAAGGCATTATATGGTTTGAAGCAAGCACCATGTGCTTGGTATGAAAAGATACCTTCCTACTTTATTGCACATGGTTTTAGGAACATTCCAACTAAGAGAACCTTACATCTTAAGCATGTTGGAAATGTACTTTTGATCATGTTTTTGTACGTTGATGAGATGCTGCTCACTAGTCCTAATGAGAAAGTTTAAGGCTGATTTGCATGTCTTTTTTGAGATGTTAGATTTGGGACATTTGCATCAATATTTGGGCATTCAATTTATGCAAGTTGATGGGGGAAAAGCTTTGTTTCAAATGAAATATATTGACACATTATTGTAGCATTTTGGCCTTGAAGATTGTAAACCTATTGCCATTCCTATTGAAAGAGGATAACAGTTGAGTCTTCGTGATGTTGGAGATGTACTTGATGTTGTTCTCTATCAACAAGCTATAGGATGCTTGATTTACTTATGCATAACTTAGCTTGATATTCAATTTGTTGTCGCTCAGATAAGTAGGTGTATGCATTGCCTAGGTGTGAAGCATTGGCAGGAAGTTAAGTGCATCTTTCACTACTTGAGTGGTATTGGGCTACTTGGATTGCTTTATCCCAAGAGAATATCGCTATCACTTGATTTACATTCCTTTTTTTACTCTAATTGGGGTGTTTTTATTACACTCATGTTTCCACTAGTGGTTTTTGCTTTATGCTTGGTAGCTCATGCATATCTTGGTTGAGAAAGAAGCAACCTATTGTGGCCACTTCTAGTTGTGAGGCAGTATAGGGAAGCCTTCACAACGACTATTGAGTGTATGTGGCTCAGATGCCATTTGGTTGATTTGGGTGTTGGCTAGGCTTTTGCCACCACCATCTTCACTAACAATTAGAGTACATTGGAAGTTCCAAGGAACCCTATGTTGTATGCTGGGAAAAAGCACATTGAGGTGCATTATCATTAAACTGGGGAAAGGTTCTCTGTTGAAGAGATCAGTTTGGTATATGTGCCCACACATGATAACATTGGAGATCTTTTCACAAAGGCTAAACCGGAAAAGTTTGAATGTTTTTGCAAAGCTTTGGGCTTATTTCCTTTTGTGGATTGATCTCTTTCCACATAGCTTGGCACTTCCTTATACATGAGTGCAAGCTCCTTGTTCATTGCATCACTCCCAAGGGGGATTTGTTGATATATTTTGGTAGTGATGTGTGGGAACACACTTACAACCTTCAGGGCACTTTTTTCCCTCTTAGGAGGTTTTTTCCCCTAACTTCTATATATGTATATAACCCTAATGGGTCACGTATCTTTGTACATTTACTTGGTAATACATTTAGTATTGTGTGTTGTGCTCCAAGCTTCTTCTTCTTCTTCTTCATTGTGCTACTTATGTGCTTTTCCAAACCTCAAACTCCAATATTAAAGAAGTCCTAGAATCTAGAAGGTCTATATAGAGACTCAAAACAACTTTTAGAGTAGATTAGATGAATAAGCAATTGCTTTTCATCTTCATGTTGCTTGTTGCTCATGTTAGGCTACCGGATTCGCATAATGTAATCTTATTCTTCATATATTGCACGCACCGAAAGGGCTTGATGAGGCGATGTAACCTTTTAACTATTAATGAAAGGGCATTACGGTGATCTTCAAGAGAGAGAGAAGAGACGGGTTCGCTAGACTATCTGTCTGGGCGACCGTGCGAAGACGCTATATGCAGATTGGGTGATATTCTGAGTAATGTATTCTGTTCTTGTTGAATCACAGTAATTCATTGTTAACATAATACGTTGTCTTAACGATAATAAGTTGGTGTGATGTTGTGATCGTTAACTCGCGCAATAAGTTACTGTGTAAGGATAATCGTAACCGGAAAGGAGTAGTAACTGTAGTGAGTGTATTTACCTGGAAGTATAGTACTAGTTTGTTGGATGGTCGAGTTGGGAAAATCATATAAAGGGCCTTTGCACTGTCAGACCCCTACCATCCCCAAGAACCCGAAAGAGATTAAAAGCGACTTGACCGAAGTCCTTTTAACACTGGCATCGTCTATGGGAAGATGGAAGTAGATTGAGAATAACCAATAAAGGCAGAGCAGTACGCAAGGCAAGCGGTGTAGAAGCGATATATGCCGGTTACTCGATCCGGTGAGTCCTATCCAAAGTATAGGAGAGACCAGCATCCCTGGGTAGTTCTAAATCTATTAGGGACACCCCTAGGAGGTAGAAGTACAGGTCATTTAAGCCCAGTGGTAGAAGGATCGGAGCCAGTTAGTAGTGATTTCGGTGCTAGTTTGGTGACACATGATGAGATTCCGGTGTGATACCGGTACTTTTTGAAGAAGGTACAGTGACTTCTAGTTGCACAGAGATGCAGTGCACAGTTAGTCTGACGCTATCTAGTCAGAATTCAACTATTTGTGGCGATAAAGTTGTGTTACCAAGTGAGATTGTTTTCGGTGACAAGATAACCTGGTGTGGTGAAAGTTTGATAAGTTCCGGTGGGAGTTCGGTACCTAAAAATATACGTGGATGAGGCAGAGAACTCAAGGAACAAAAACAAGGAGCTGATGACAGCTCTCCTATGCAATCAACCTATCGAGGCTCAGGAAGTGCCAGAAAAAGACATAAAGGAAATGGAGGAAAAGATAGCTAGGTATGAAGATCAGCTCAAGCAAGAGCAGGCCATCATTGCACACTGGGAGAAGAGGTATATGGAGGATACCGGGGCTCTAAGGACAAAATGGAAAAAAGCCAAAAATAGATATATGGCGCAATGTAAAGAAGACAATGAAAAACTCGAAGTCATAGGTCAAGAGCTCCTCAAAAACAAGGAAATGATTTTGAAGGCCAACGAGGAGATTAAGAAAAAAGATGAGATGATAAAGCAACTACAAGATTATCTCGCGCAGAAGACAACAGAGGGGACACCAGTAGTTCCACACTCCACAATGGCTACTGAGGAGATTGAGGTACACCTTCTCTCTCCCCCCTTACATCATTCATCTATAAGGGAGGAAACGGAGATCCACTCTGAACCTACTCATCGGGATATTGTAGAACTAAACCGAAATGAGAGGGCACTACTGGTGTCCCAACTCAATGCAGAATTTGAAGATCAAATAATAAAGGTCATGAAGGAAGCAAATATTGAAAGCAAAAATTTAGAACAGATACTGAAACCATTTAATGTACCATACAGACTCCTTAAAGAGCAAACACGGCAATACATAAAAACCACGACAAATAAGGAGCATGACAACAACCTCCAGTTCAGCAATAATACATTCAACTATACTCAAGAGGAATTTGAAAAAGCTGACGCTATATGGAGGAGGAAACTTCTGGAAAAAAACCCTACACTGTGGGTACAATGGGAATCATCGCCATATGCACTTCAAGTAAATCCATCTTTTTGTCCTGTACCCCCAGATGCTCCTAGATGCACTTTTGGTAAGGACAATGCCAGGGTACCATAAATAACTAGTGGCTCAACTATCCACTATTACCAAACCCACCGCATAACTATCTACCAACGGAAGAATACATGGTTAAAACCATGGAATTTTGGATTGATCGCTATGCCACTATACCTGATTTGGCAGTAAAAATGACTAATAAGATTCTAAGCATGCTACTTATAGTTATCAAAGTTTTCCAACATGCCAAATACACTTTTTTGAACTTTATCGGCATTACTCAGGGATCCGAAGCACTTGTTTTTTATCTCTCGACTATCCCGAGCCCATTAACACTTATGGCTATATACTCATGGCTAATGTTCTTGCCAAGCACATATATGCAGACTTTTGAAGAAGCGTTTTTCACCGGCTTCTTTGAAATTGATTCAGAAATTTTGGTAAAAATGACTTCGAATCTTAATGCAAGACTGGTGGCCTATGAAACAAGCTTCTTTGCAGATCACAGACAAGCACCAAAAGATGGGGTGAAATCAAGCCAATGGAAAAAGTTCATGATATGTCACGCCAATCTGCTTAATTAACGAGAGCAGGCAGCAATACAAACATACTCATGTCGCCACAAAAACCCTTTCGGGGACTACAGAGTTTAGGAGGAGGGATGTGTGGAAGGGGAATCAAGCAAAAAGAGAAGAAGAAGAAAATCAAAGAATAAAGCTGCTCAGTAGAGAATAAAAGATTATCAATAAAACGAACAACTCTCTACCGAAAGCCCCGCAGGGGCACACATCAGGCAACAACACCAAAGGCCCAGGTCCTGAGGAATGGAATTAAAGAAAGATAACAACCAGGAGATTTCGTGGGAGGTTGCACATAGCTTCCTCATCCACTAGGAGCTGGCAGTGAAGCGAAACAAGTCGAGGAGAGAGACAGAATAATAGGATGCTTCATCAGATAAGATAACCAATTGTCTGAAGGTCCTAGGTGTCTCCTCGTCCACTGGATGCGTGCGGTGAGAAGAAATGGAACAGGTCCTAAAGGATGACAAAGCATATTCAGAAATAGGGCCTTTGAAACATAATGCTCTCTTAAAAGAGAGTAGAGGTCAGCAAACTAAGGCGTGCGATGGCAAAAAGCAAACAGGCTCAGCGCAATACAATAGGGGAAGGTATGTGAGTAACAAGGGCGAATCAAGGCCAAGAAGTATCCATGAAGAAATGCAAGAAGATAATTGGCAGGTAATAATCCTTCCACTGATGGCATGCATGGCAACCCGACTTAATACAGCAGCCTATGTTGTTTCCTCCACCATTGTTGTATTTGTCTCTTTATTGCTCATAGCTACCTCGATGGAAACCTCTTCCCCTTTGACTCTTTGTATTCTTGAAGCATTCTTCTATGGTGTGGTTGTTAAGAACACAAACATTGCAATCTGAGTTGTTGTCGAGTCTCCCCCTGCCTTGGTTTCCTCCTCTGCCCCTTCCTCTAACACCTCTTCCTCTTCTTGCGTAATTAGCTTTATTTTATTTGTATAAAATAAAGCTAATTCTTTTATTTATATTTTAATTGTAGGTTCCCCCGCTGCCTTGGTTTCCTCCTCTACCCCTTCCTCTAGCACCTCTTCCTCTTACATGCACACAATACAAGAAACTCAAACATTAGCTTTATTTTATTTGTATAAAAGGCAGAAGATTGGTTAACTCTAGAGTTGTCACCATTCTTGTTGATCTTTGTCTCGTGGGTGAAGAGTTGCCCCATCAAGGTGTTGAGGTAAGGTATTTGCATATCCATGTAGAGGTCCATTGTTGTGGTGAAGGACTCCCACTTGTCATCAGTGTTGATTCCATTAATGATCGGCCTCACTATGTGTTCTTCTTCTATCTCCTCTCCAATGTTTGCAAGCTGTTCAGCCACATCTTTCATTTTGGTTACATAATCATCCTCTCCTTCTTTAGAGTTGTAAATTCCATCCATAAATGATTCTTCCTAGCTCTTGTGTTTGATGAGAAATATGATGAGAGTACTTCCCAAGTCTCTTGCAAGTTCTTGCAATTCCTAACATCTGGTAACAAGAAATCAGAGATTGTGTTTAGTAAATATGACCTGGCAAGAGCATCCTTTGCACACCATGTGGTCAACCTTTCCTGTTCTCCCCTTGTAGGTTATTGCTTGCTCCTGAAGATCGGCATCTCTTCATCTCCTGAGATATATCCATATAGACTTCTCCCTTGAAGGTAGGCTTGCATCCTAAGTGACCATGTTGAGTAGTTGTTCTTATCCAATTTGTGAATGAAGGATGCAAATCCATCTCCCATCTTGATTGTTGTTGCTCTAATACCATTGTTGGAGGAGATGGTGGATAGTCACAAGAGATGAAGTGGTGTAGCTAGATCCTGCTTCACACCTACTAAGAATGAGGGTTGGAGAGTGTATTGGGACTCTTTAGCTAGATAACGAGCACAAATAACCATATATCTTTCTTGGAAGATGATCCAACAATCAATGGATCAAAACAGATATGTTGAAGTTGATGCAAGAACAAAAAACTTGCTATTTTTGTTCTTACAGCTATTCAGTGTTGTGAACAATTCTCTAAGCACAACAACAATTAGCTTAATTCCCTTTGGACAACTCAAATTAACTTAGTAAGCTATCAATCATGAGTGATTTCATAAAAAATGATGGACTACATGTGGAGAGAGAAGTTTAGCAAGTCATAGCTCCATCCCGACATTCATGGGCTACTATAGCTATAAGACTAGTGACCAAAGATACATAAATATCTCACAATCTCGAGGCATATTGCTAATGAAACTTTGTAAGACTGTAATAGATAGTATGCTGAATCTAACATGCTTTAAATCATGGCAAATGACCAACTACACACTGAGAAAAGGCTCTGAGAAGATCATCGATCTCATGGCGTTATAACAGAGAAATGGAATGAGAATGTAATGATCATATATGTATTAAAACATGTAAAATGCAATGTCATTGGCAATCATACATTGCTCAATGTGTGAGAGGGGAATGACCTATGATGTGAGCTCTCACATCACAATGATTGTCTTCCAAAATGATCTCCCAAGGTCGCGATACACATGGGTCCTTTATAGTCATGCTTGGAGCCAAAGTTTGAATTCAAATTCAAACTTCTACCTAAAAGGTGAATCCTAAAGTATAGGATAGATTCTCTCATGACTCAACAACCAAGAGATTCATGATTTTAGAGCGTCCTAACTCCACGTGGGTGTAATCCACTTTTACAAGAATAAATATGAAGGATTTTTACAAGAGACTAATCATATGAAGTCTTGCATAGGTTATTACAATAAATCAAGCATAAGTGAATTAACTAAGTATATCCACTTGGGCTTAATTGCACCAATGTATGCATGTGTACTTTGCCATAGGGAGGTGATGGGGATGATTAATCTACAGAAGACAAGTTATACTTGAGTTTAGAACACCTCTATATCAAGCATAACTCAAAACCTTCTTCAATTTTGGATCATCTTTACCAAACTACGAATCTCTATCACTTTTGTGAATTGTAACGTCACTCAGAAACATCTGCTTTACAAAACTCTTTCATTGACTAATGAAATGGTTAACGTTTTCTATGAAACTTTGTCACAACACTCCTCCAATGTTTGTGCAGCTACTACAAGTGACATTGCTTCAAAAGAACTTATAAAACTTTAGATTTACTTCAATAAGTAAACCTATGGCTGAAACAAGCTTTCTCTGCAGGCGACTTTTACATATGCAACTTTAACTACTTGATTCTCTCAATCCACAATGAGTTTAATCAAATGATTTTAGATATATATGGCTTACCTTCCGACGTAGATTTTGAGTTGTCATCTGTGTAATACTTTACACTCTACATTGAGATCTGATCAAATCATTGACCATCGAATTTGCGCTTATTTCAGAAGTCACTTCAAACATTTACACATACAAATATTCCTACTCACAATTCTCTTAGCCTGTTTGCAATTGGGCTCTCACAACTTGACGATAGATGCATCAACTATGGACTTAGACACATAAAAAAGGATTGCTAAAATGATCATGCACAGAAGGAGAAATGGAGAAAAGATCGATCACACAATTCTTTGAAAACTTCTTCTATTCAATTCATCTTACATCTGATGGATAATTCTCATTTAACTTATGATCTACTTCTCTCTATATCATCTATACTTCTTCTCTCATATGTATCTCATCCATATGCAAGTATATATAGACATATCTATACATACGTGTCAGTATTACAAAAGTTTTTATGAACTAATTACAAACTAAATGTACATATATATACAAATCACTTCTCTTTGATTCTTCTCTTTACGTCATGCTTCATCCTTTGTTCTTTTATTTATCCTTCACTCTTCATTCTTCATTGTAATCATCAATTAATGATTGTCATGCTCCAACAGCTCCCCTTCAATTTTAAATTGGAATTACCTGCATCTTCTTTATCCCTGCCATATCTTTGAACCTCTGCAACTTGGGTCCATCCAAACTCTTTGTCAACATATCTACAAGTTGATCCTTTGTAGGGGTATGCATTACTTCTATTTCTTTATCAACAACCTTCTCTCTTAGAAAATGATATTGAATCTCAATAGGTTTGGTCTTGGCATGAAACACAGGGTTAGCTACCAAATACAAAGAACTCATGTTATCTCCACAAATGATAGGAGTACTCTGAATGGTATCAAAACTCTTCATGAGAGTTTTTATCCATATGACTTCCTTTGCAGCTTCTACCATACCTTTATACTCTGCTTTTGTGTAGATGACAAAGCAATTATATGTTGCTTCTTAGAACACCATGAAATTAACTTATCTCCCATATAACACAAATACCCATGTGTTGATCTTCTATCATGAGAGTTACCTGCTCAATCTGCATCACTATATATCTTGATCCTTGTATCTGAAGTAAATCCATAATAAAAACCTTCTTTAAGTGTTCCCTTGATATACATAAGCACCCTTTGACATGCAATACAATGTTCCTTTCTAGGACAATGCATGAATTGAGATAAAAATCCAACTGCATATGACAAATCAAGCCTTGTTAATGTAGCATAAATCAAGCTACCCACCAAACTCTGATAAAACTTCATGTCTTTGAGTTCTTCTCCTTCATATCTACTCAATTTGTGATTTACTTCCATTGGAGTTGGTGCTATCTTGCAATCTTCCATCTTAAACTGTTGATATATTTAGGTAGTGATGTGTGTGAACACACTAGGACCGCTGGGGAACTTTTTTCCCTCTTTAGGAGGTTCTTTTCCCTCGGCTTGTATATATGCCTATTGCCCTAATGGGATACTTATCTTTGTACATTCTCTAGTAATACATTCAGTATTGTGTGTTTGTGCTCCAAGCTTCTTCTTCTTCCTTGTGCTGCTTGCGTGCTTCCGCAGACATCTATCTCCAACAATTGGTATCAGAGCAGGTCGTCGCTTCATCTAGGGCGCCATCGACACTCCTCCATTTGCAGTCTTAGATTCGCACAAAAGTTGGTGAGCATACTCAAGGTGTTTCAGAGATCAAAATATCTTCGCTCTGTGGTGCCGAAATCGTGATCTGAGCTCGTTTCGGCCTCCGAAGGAATTATTACAATGCTTGTGCAGGCTATTTCATCTTTTTGTCCCAAAGGTATATACCAGTTTGTGTTCGCCAGTATAAGCGTCTTGAAGTCTGCTATAGGTCTAGTAGAATTTGTTGGGGTATTTCTGTTCAACTTTTTGAGATATAGTCAATTTTTTGCATCAAGGTATTTTAGTCACCGACCATGGCTGAAAGCAGTGATGTATTCCGTATGTTGGCTGTTGAGGATAAGTTGGATGGTACCAACTACCCATTATGGGCTTATATGATGCGACATGTATTGGTTGCAAAAGGATTGTGGAACATTCTAGAGGGTGTTGAAAGACGTCCTGTTACACCTCTTACAACAGGTATTGCAAATACAGGTGCTGGAGCTCATGAAGATGGTGTTGAAGATGATATTCCGCACATTCCTATTCGTGCTCCTGTTTTTGTTGCACCTACTGCAGAGCAGATTCATTGGGATGGTAGAGATGCCCAGGCACATGCATTGATAGCTTTGTCTGTCAAACGTGCCATTATTCCTCATATTCGCTCTTGTAGAATAGCTAAAGGTGCTTGGGATACACTTACCACATTGTACCAAGCTAGGAATGAGGCCCGTGTTGCTTACCTTCGAAAACAGTTGGAGAGTGAGCACATGAATGAAGGTGATTCTATGGACAGTTTCCTAACAAAGATCAAAGACTTGAAGGAAAAATTGATTTCTGCTAATGAGGTTATACCAGATAGCTCACTTGTGCAGACCGTTCTGAATGGTCTTCCTGATTCATATCAGAGTTTTGCTTCTACTCTTCGGTTGATGATGAAAGGCAATCCAAATGCCTTGTCATTTGAGGAGTTAGTCTTTGTTCTGTTGCAAGAAGATCAGTCCAGGCAAAACAGGTCCATTATGCGAGTTGCAGATCAAGCTTTCCTGGCTAGTGATAAGGGCAAAGGAAAATGGAGCTCTTCAACTAGTAAGCAGAAATCTGCTAATTCTGCATATTCGAAGAAGGAAGATAAAGATGAGAAGAAATAAAAAAAGCAGAAATGTTTTGTAAGTACTGTAAAGGGAATGATCATATCATAAAGAACTGTCCAAAACTGGCTCCTAAAGAGGCAAAGAAGAAAGAGGCTGGAATGGTTGTTGCAGAGGCCTCTACACCAAAAACAGAGTTTATAAATCTTGTGCACAAGAAGAATGGGCGTTTACTACTGTCTGCAATTTTGACCCATCTTCTCATGATCAATGCATGTCTGCAGTAGACTCAGATGTTTGGTACTTTGACAGTGGGGCAACCAAACATATTACCTCGCAGCGTAGTTTCTTCTCTTCACTCGAGCCTGCCCCTACAGGGAATACTGTTACATGCGCCAACAACTCCTCTTATCCTGTTATGGGAGTTGGTAAGATGATTTTGACTACTCCTGATGGTAGTTCTTTCACTTTATTAGATGCTTTATTTGTGTCAGGGATCAAGAAGAATCTATTATCAATTTCTACATTAGCCAAGATTGGCTTGGTTGTGAAATTTGTTGATGACAGATGTATAGTTCATGATCTGTCAAATGGCGATGTGATTATTGCTTCTCGCATTTTATGTCATGGGCTGTATAATCTCATAGACTATGAAAGATCTGAAAATGATTTGGCATGTGCAGTAAATGATTCTCAGGCTATGTCAGATGCAAAGCTTTGGCATGAACGCTTTGGTCATCTGAATTTTGCTAGTTTGCTACACCTGCAGAAATCTGAAATGGTGTCCTCTTTGCCCAAACTTGAGGCACCTGGATAACATGTTTGTGAAGGCTGTATTTTGGGCAAAATGCAGCGTTCCTCCTTTCCAAAAGATGGTTCAGTTCGGGCTACACAGAACTTGCAGCTTGTACATAGTGATGTCTGTGGTCCTATGTAGACACCCTCTTTTGGAAATTACCTTTACTTCGTGACTTTGATTGATGATTTTTCCAAGCATGCATGGGTATATCCACTCAAAGTAAAGTCTGAAGTGTTCATGTGCTTTAAACAGTTTTTGGTTTTGGCTGAAGATCTGTCAGCATGTAAAATGGGCACCCTCCGTTCTGATCGAGGGGGGGAATATATGTCTTCTGATTTTAATGCATTTCTGGCTGAACGTGGGATAAAACACCAGTGTATAGTGCCGTATACACCTCAACAGAATGGAGTTGCTGAACGAAAGAATAGGCCACTCATGGAGATGGCGAGGTGCATGGTCAAGAGTCAGGCTTTACCACATAGTTTCTGGCTTGAGGCTGTCATGTGTGCAACATATGTACTGAACAGGTGTCCCACTAAAGCGCTGCAGTCTATCACTCCATATGAGGCTTGGCATGACTGCAAGCCATCCGTTGCTCATCTGTGTGTTTTTGGTTGTTTGGCATATGCACTAGTGCCTGAACAACATCATAGAAAATTGGATGATAAGGCAGTAAAATGTATTTTTGTTGGGTACAGTTCTGAAAGTAAAGGCTATCGTTTGTATCATCCACAGACTAAACGCATTCAGATTAGCCGTGATGTTGTCTTTGTGGAAGATGCTATTCAGCGATTGCTTTCATGTACTAAGGAGACATCTGTTAGCTCCAAAGACATGTATGATACTTTGATGCCTCTTTTTACAGGTGGACAGTCTAGTGTTGGTCCTAATGAGGCAACTTCTCAACATTTTCAGGTTTCATATGATGATGCAGATCATTCTATTTCTGATGCAGATTTGCATGATGCACTTGTTGATGAGAGAGCTGATATCGAGCAGGCAAAAACTATGCCAAAATGGCTGGTGCAGACTTTGCGTGACAACAAATTAGATGCACCTTTGTCATATCGTACTCGTTCATGCTCTCATAGTGCCTCCTTTGCATCAGATTGCTATGCTATGGCTGCGTCTAGTCTCTGTGATGAGAATGAGCCTGTTTCTTTTGATGAAGCACAGAATTCAGAAAATTTGATGGCTGCTATGCAATCTGAATATGATGCTATAATGAAGAATGGTACATGGCCTTTATGTGACTTGCCTCCTGGCAAGAAGGCCATTGGCACTAAGTGGGTATACAAGCTGAAGCGTAAACCTGATGGTACAGTTGATAGGTATAAGGCTAGGCTTGTTGCAAAGGGTTATGCGTAGGAAAGAGGCATTGATTTTGATGAGACCTTTGCACCTACATGCCGTATGACTACTATTCGGAGCATTTGTGCACTTGCAACCCATTATGGTTGGAATGTACATCAGTTGGACATTAAAACTACATTTCTAAATGATGACTTGCATGAAGAAGTGTAAGGTTTTCAGCCCTGTGGCTTTGTGAAGAAAGGGCATGAAAACCAGATGTGCAGGTTAAAGAAGGCATTATATGGTTTAAAGCAAGCACCACGTGCTTGGTATGAGAAGATACATGCCTATCTGGTTGCACATGGTTTTGAGAACACTCCAACTGAAAGCACCTTATATGTTAAGCGTGCTAATGATGTGCTTCTGATCATTGGTGTCTATGTTGACGACATGCTGCTCACTGGTCCTATTGAGAAGCATATTGCTGATTTCAAGGCTGATTTGCATGCCTCATTTGAGATGTCTGATTTGGGGCATTTGCATCACTATTTGGGCATTCAATTTATGCAAGTTGATGGTGGAATGGCTTTGTGTCAAACGAAATATATTGACACATTATTGCAGTGTTTTGGCCTTGAAGACTGTAAGCCTATTGCCACTCCTATGGAGACAGGTTTACGATTGAGTCTTCATGATGTTGGAGATGCATTTGATGCTGTTCTCTATCAGCAGGCTGTTGGATGCTTGATTTACTTATGCATTACTCGGCTAGATATTCAGTTTTCTGTCTCACAGATGAGTAGGTTTATGCATTGCCTAGGATTCATGCAAGTTAAGCGCATATTTCACTACTTGAGTGGTACTCGGCTACTTGGGTTGTTTTATCCCAACGGGGGATCACTACCGCTAGATTTGCATGCTTTTTCTGACTCAAATTGGGTTGGTTGCTATGACACTCGTGTGTCCACCAGTGGTTTTTGCTTCATGCTTGGTAGCTCATGTATATCTTGGTTGAGAAAGAAGCAACCTACTGTGGCCACTTCTAGTTGTGAGGCTGAGTATAGGGCAGCTTTCATAGCGATTGTTGAATGTGTGTGGCTCAAACGCCTTACGGCTGATTTGGGTGTTGGCCAATCTTCTGCCACCACCATCTTCACTGACAGTCAGAGCGCATTGGCAGTTGCAAGGAACCCTGTGTTCCATGCTCGCACTAAGCACATTGAGGTGCATTATCACTATGTCAGGGAGAGGTTCTCTGCTGGGGAGATCAGCTTGGCATATGTGCCCACGCAGGAGAACATTGCAGACCTTTTCACGAAGGCTTTGCCTAGGGAGAAGTTTGAAGCTTTCCGTAAAGCTTTGGGCTTACTTCCTTTTGTGGAGTGATTTCTACATAGCTTGGCACTTCCTTATACATGAGTGCAAGCTCCTTGTTCACCGCATCACTCCTAGGGGGGATTTGTTGATATATTTAGGTAGTGATGTGTGTGAACACACTAGGACCGCTGGGGCACTTTTTTCCCTCTTTAGGAGGTTTTTTTCCCCCAGTTTGTATATACGCCTATTGCCCTAATGGGCTACTTATCTTTGTACATTCTCTAGTAATACATTCAGTATTGTGTGTTTGTGCTCCAAGCTTCTTCTTCTTCCTTGTGCTGCTCGCGTGCTTCCCCAGACATCTATCTCCAACAACTTGATTAGCAAATTCTTCAAATGCCTTTCTTGAGTCACATATATTCCATGTTGAGTATATGAAATCTCCTTCCCAAGAAATATGACAAATTTCCCAAGTCACTGATCTTGAATTCTTTCTCCATCTACTTCTTCAGCATTTGTATGCCTTTCTCATCTGTACTTGTAAGTAATATGTCATCAACATAAATACAAACATATATAAATCCATCCTCACTTGCTTTGACTAGCAAGCTACTATGTTCCTTTGATGCTTGAAAACCAAGTTCCTTCAAGAACTTTACAAGCCTATAGTTCCATGCCTTGGGGCTTGCTTCAAGCGCAAAGCTCTCTTGAGCTTACACACATGATCTGGATAAATTTGATCTTTAAAACCATCTGGTTGTTCCATGAAAACTTCGTCTGAAATGTTACCATTCAAAAATGCATTCTTCACATCTAATTGAGATAGCTTCCAACCTTTGCAAGCAGCAATAGCTATGAGAGTCCTTATGGTTGTCATCTTTGCAATAGGACTATAAGTTTCATTATAGTCCACACCATACGTCTGTGCATATCCTTTTACAACAAGTCTGGCTTTGTACCTAGACGCACTTCCATCTGTAAATCTTTTTGTTTTGTAAACCCACTTACATCCAATCACCTTCTGATTAATTGGTTTATGTACCAATTCCCAAGTGCATCATACTCTTCCTTCATAGCCTTTTCCCAATTCTCCTTTCCTTTGGCTTCATCATATGTGAATGGGTCTTCATCTGCTTTTATCATGTAAGCATAATCTTTAGTATTCAAGAATGAAGTATCATAACTATACCTTATGGGTTGCCATTTGTGCCTTGATACTAGTACTTCATTTTTCTCTTCTTCCTCAAAGATTTGAACCTTTGATGTACCTTTCTTCTGATTCAATTTTTCTTCAAGACCTACATAAGAACTATTTGTACGTGAGTACCAAGTACCTTACTCATCAAATGTGACATCCTTTGATACAAGGATGTGCTTTGTAGATGGACTCCACAACTTGTATCCCATTTTCTTATCATCATAACCAATGAGGAAATATTTTTCAGCCTTTGGTTCCAATTTATGCCTTAATTGAGAAGGAACATAAGCATAGGCTAAGCAACCAAATACTTTGCAATGATCTAATGTTGGTGTCTTACCCCACCAAGCTTCATATGGTGTCATACCCTACAAAGTTTTACATGGTAGCCTATTAACCAAGTATGTGGCTATATTTACAGCCTCAGCCCACAAATAATTAGGGCAATTCTTCTCTTTCATCATTGATCTTGCAAACTTAAGAAGAGTTCTATTTCTCCTTTTTGCTACACTATTTTGTTGAGGAGAGTACCTGCAAGTAACTTCTCTGTTTATACCTGCATTCCACAAATAATCACTGAATTCATTTGAAAAATACTCTTCCCCTCCATCTCATCTCAATCTCTTCAATTTTTGTCCTATAACCCTCTCTGCATATACATGATAGTGTTTAAATGTACTAAACACTTTTGATTTATCTTTGATCACATAAATAGTAATCCACCTGGTAGCATCATCAACATAAATGACATAATATCTTGAACCATTTATGCTAAAGTCCTTTGAAGGACCCCCCACATCGGTATGTACCAATTCAAGTCTTTATGAATAAATGAAACCATGCTTGTTGTATGATTGCTTATGAGTCTTACCTAATTGACATGCTTCACATCTGTATGTCTTGTGTTGACCTGCAACATTAGGTAATCCAAATAATGAACCATTATTAATCATCTCTTTAATACCTCTTTCATTAAATTGTCTAAGCCTTTTGTGCCAAAGATCCAATTCAAAAATCGTGTGCTCTCCATATGTGAACAAGGCATGTCCAACATTACATGTACCTTCAATGTGAAAATACTCCCTTCTTTCTTTCCTTTAACAATTTCCTTATACCCTTGGCTAGTGTTTTCAACATAAACTCCATCATTAGTGAACCTCACCTCATATCCTTTTTCCACAATTTGTCCTACACTAATCAGATTCTTTGGAATTGTAGGAACAAACAAAACCTTACTCAAGAGAGTATTTCCATCTTTGGCTTTAACTGATCCAATAGACTTCACCTTGTGCTTTGTATTGTCACCTATTTGAACTGTATGATTAATCACTTTATTCTCCAAATTAGTCATTGATGCAATGTTACCATTCAGATGATTGTTGCATCCTGAATCAATGTAAAAGAATCTTTGATCTTCACTTGGAACTTCACATGTTGCATTCATGATTAGAATTGAATCCTCTTTCTAATCTGATGCATAATTGTAGTAGGTATTGTTGTAAGACTGACCTTGAAAGTTTCTTCCAAAATTTCTTCCAAAGAAACCTCTACTACTTTTACCTCTGAAACTTCCTCCGTGATTTCTTCCACCTTTGCCTCTTTGATAATAACTCTTATTAGAGTTACTAACACTTTGATTGTTATGCCAACATTCATGAGCTAGATGATTAGTCTTACCACATATCCAACAAGCTTTGACATTATCCTTGTTGTTTATGCCTCTTCCTCTACTTCTACCACTTCCTCTTCCTCTTAGGAAGTTTGGTTGGCTTGGAGTACCTTCATCTTCAACTGATTGTTTCTTTCCTTTGATAGCTTTCTTCTTATCCTTAGAATACATTGCATGACCTACACTCTTATCAACATCTCCTTTGATATCATTCTCAAAAGTTAGCATATGTCCTAACAATTGATTCAAATAAGGAGTGAAATGATCTAATGAAAGTTCAGTTGACAAGATGAAAGGCTTTCACTTCACATCTCCTCTTAGACCTCTGCAAATTTGTCTAACCAGTTTATCTTCATCAATGTCTTCATCAATTGCACCTAAATAATCAGCAATGTCTTTCATCTTTGTCACATAATCAGATATTGATTGTGAGGCCTTCTTCTTGAACGTGGTAAACGCTGCCCATAGTGATGCTTTCCTTGACTTTGTTGTATTATGAAAATGTTCCTCCAAAGCTTTCCATATATCACTTGCACTTTCAAGTCCTCTAATGTGAGGAAGCAAGTAATCATTTACTGCCATATAGATTATGCTCCTTGTTTGAGCATCCTTCTTCATCCAAACCTTTAATTCTACAAGCTCCTCCATAGTGGGAACACTAGCATCTTTGAATTTTGGCTTTTCTTCTTCTCCTCTAACATATCCTATCAGATCTTTGCTCATAAGATGAGCTTCCATCCTCATAGACCAAGCTAGATAGTTCTCTCTCTCCAACTTCTCAATTTGGAGACTATCTCCCATTCTTTCTTCACCTGTACTATCAAATCTTCAACCTTATGAGTATTGAATGTACCTTAGCTCCAAAATTTACTCCTTCTAATCCTTTTGATTGCTCTCGTGTGTCTCCTTTTAGCTTTTCCTTCACACTTTTCCTTCTGAATCCTCAAATGTTGAATTCTGTATACCTGAAGTAGTCGAGGTCTTCCTCTCCTTCAACTTTGAACAAATAAGCTCTGATACCACTACTGGAGATGATTAATCTCCAAAAGACACCTTATACTTGATTTTATAACACCTCTATATCAAGCTTAACTCAAAAGCTTCTTCAATTTTGGATAATCTTTACGGAACTATGAATCTCTATCACTTCTCTGAATTGTAACTTCCCTGACAAAAGTCTACTTCCCAAAACGCTTTCATTAACTGATGAAATGGTTAAATTGTTCTATAAAAATTTGTCACAACACTCCTCTAATGTTTATGCAGCTAGTACAAGTGAAAGTACTTCAAAAGAACTCATAAAACGTCAGATTTACTTCAATAAGTAAACCTATGTCATTAGGGGAAAAAATGAACCCTGAATGGGCCTTTTAGATTAAGGAGTGATTAGTGGTGGACCAATCAGAAGAGGGTGGTGGCCACAGTCTATGCCCTATAAAATACTAGGCTAAAGGGTGGAGAGGGGACATATTTCTCCCTTATTTAATGAGCTGCCTCTAGAGAGAGAATGAATCTCGTAACTCAATTGGGCCCAAAAATTCAAAATTTTTGAAAAGTTAAAAAACTCATCATAACACCTGAAAATGGACCCCCCATTACTTTTTAGGGTCAAAAGTACTCTTTTTGACCCCAAATTCAAAATCCGTGCATGTTTTGAGCTGAAAAAAATGAGTTTTTTCAAAAATACTCAAAAAAGAGTTATTTCCCTCCTAAACCTCACATTTTCATACCTAGGTCCCAAAAAGTCATCTTTTCCCACTACTTTCACTCTGTAGCACACCATTGAAGCTCCTGTTTCTACACTCCAACCTACCTGCATCTCCTATCTCGAATTACTCTTGTAGCTTGAAGACCTTTAGCTTCAATGGCAACATCTAAAGCTTCTAGGCGACCAAAAGATGAAATCCTCACATTAAGATGTCACAATATCAAAGCCACAGATGGGCAGTGGCTATCACATGAGTACTCCAAAGGTGCATGGGTGTACATGCAACCCTCTAGAGTTGGGCCTCATCGAGTTAGAGATCGTGGAAACTTAGATCTTCATTGGAAGGGAAAGTTACTTGGCTTCAAGAAGCATAGAGACAATGGGATGGTTGCTATTGTACAACATGTTTTTACAATGGCAACTATGAAACTTGAAAACTCTAGTAGTATGAGATATCCTGTGAACTGTAAGTATTACTCTACAATATTTTATGTTTTCTTGTGTCGGATATATTTCTAAACTATTTAGATATGTTTTTGTTTGTTTCAGATGTATTTCCTTCTACTTTGGTGGAAGAGCAACCACTTCATAGTCTTACAGGTACTTTCCAGGCATTGCATGCAGATGTTGGTGCACTAGTCTTTCCAAATATATCCCCTGCTCAACTTTACCATGATAGATTTTTCTTTTACACACATAGATATGTTGTACCCTCTATAATGAATGGTCTTGGAAGGTTAGAGAGAATTGAAGTACATTCTCTTCTTAGCTTGGAGTGGCCAAAACCTGATATATGGTCCGTATCATCTTTGAAGCAAAAGATGGTAATGGATATACATAACTCTTTGAAATTCACAAAAGTGTCTAGGTCTGTAGGTTTGCACTGGTCTTTTCCCATTCATTGTTTTGTATATTTATTCCAAGGATTCTCATTCCAAGAGACTTCCACCATGTTCATGTGTAAAGATATCACATATGAGCAAGTCGAAAGTCTTCTTGGTGAAAATTGGGGTTTGATGGAAGGAATTGCAAAAGGTGATAAATATCTCTGTAAAATAGGTGGAACAGGTATAGCATTTCGATATTTGAAACAACGTACTTCATTATACATCAGATTCTACTATGATCGTTGGATGTGCAAACTTGGCAAATGGATACCATTTCAAAGTTCAGAGGGATCTTTGCATTCATTTGAAATAAAGCTTAGATTGCCCAACAATGAAACAGAAACTATTTTAGTGAATAATCATTGGACCTTGGCTAATCTGAGAGAACACTTGATGATTATGGGGTTTGAAGGACTAACTCAATCCATCTTCAAAATTCAAGGACATAAGGTGAGAAATGTTTCATGTTTTTGTTAAAGTAATCTTTTTGTTATTGTTTATTTTACTTTAATGACTTCAATTTGTTGCAAATTGATTACAGGTGGGCAGAAGAATGGAATACAAAATGAAAGTCCCTGTAGATTGGAGCAAAGATGGAACAGAGCTCTCATTGTCATAGTTCTTTTGCAACCTGATAATGTCACTTCTTGGGCCCTAGTCATTGTATCTCATGGTTTTTGCACTTTCAAGAACCTTGTAAAAAGTAGGACAATTGATTCATGTTAGATATTGTATATACCTTATTCTCTGCAATGATAATTTCAAAACTTTTGGAATGTCAAAAATTATGTTCACTACTTTGAAATGTGGTTGCTCATGTTTTTTTCTGTGCATTATTTTGTCATCCGAAACTCATTTTTTGAAATTGCACTTCTTTATTCTATACTTTTAAAAGTGGGCCCAGTCAATTTAAAAACTTGAAACTGCTATAAAAATGGCTCTATGTGCTCATTTCTCACATTTGCACTCTCAAAGAGCTAGAAAGCACAGACTGCAAGCCTCTAGAAATCTCGCGCGCAAGCAATGGCTGCTAGCACTTCCACTCCCATGAAATCTCCTCGAGATTTATTCATGGAGTTTTTGGAAACTACAGACTACAATGGTCGTACGGATTTGTATGACCTAGTCTGTAGAGTCCCTAATCTTGAAGGGACAATAGCCATGAATTCCGATGTGATCGATGAGATCACAGATTTTATGGAACTCTATATTTTAAGATATGCCATAGATATTCCAGCATATGAGTGTAAATGGGTCCCCTGTGACCTGCTTTTTTACATTCATAAAGGAGATGAGGCATTTGCAAAGCGCTTAAAGCGTTTCATGGCGATTGCTGAGGCTTCAGGGCACCTGTTAGATGACACAGTGCCCTTAATTAAACAATTAAATAAGAAAAGGAAAATGGGAAGAAAACATCTTTCCTACATAGCAACAACAATCTTTTTTGTCAATGAGGAGCCCGAACCTTCACCCATGGACCTACCCCATCTTGTTACTGGGGGTTTTGTAGATGACAAGAAGGAACCCCAGACAGAAGCTCTCAACTTATTAGAAGAGAGTCAAAAAATTTCCAGAGAGTTTCCTCAAGGAGTAGTGGACAAATTAAAGGAAGCCAGTACACAGAAGAGTCCACCCTCCAACTTAGACCCCGTGGAACCCACTCTACCAGAGGTAGAGATGGAAATGTTTTCAGTTGTACTTGTTGATGGAGAGGAATTTTTGTTCCTGCACGATATTGAGAAGGCATTCAGTCTACGCCTCGACGAATGCCTTAGTATTTTCAGCTCAACCTCGGATGTTCCCATGGACAACACTTCTGACATTATCGAAAAGGCAACAATTCCACTTGGTGAATCAGTTGCAGACACCATTGCATTTGTGTGTGAAGAGATTTTGAGCCATGCCAACCAAGATGCCAGTGAAGAAGATCTAACCACAGCAAGGGAAAGAATTTTGGAGAAGAAGATTCCAACATCCCCTGTTGTGGAGCAAAGTGGCATGGCCCATTCATCAATTCCACTAGATGCAATGGGAAGAGGAGAGGATGAAGACAGGCTTCAAGATGTAAGTCTCTACTGACATTTATGGTTGTCTCATATTCATACAAGATGTATCTATTTAATTTTATGATTGTCTATGTGCAGGAAACAGTTGAAGTGGATAAATTTGCAGCAAGGAGTGGTGGTGACCGTGTTTCCCGAGGCCATGGCTCTTCCTTGGCACAGTACATTGGAAAATTGCCAAAGGAAGATTTTGTAATAATCCACAAGGACTTTTCCCCTCAAGGACACTTCATGACTTCGTGTATGAAGGCCTTGAGTAAAGTTTTGTGCCTATCTACAATAATGCAAGGGACCAATTGTATATTTCTAGTTAGGAAGTCCCTTGCCCTTACTACCCTAGGAGTTAACTTTAGAGGAAAAATATTAGGTCAAATAGGAATAGCTTTGGGTCTTGGATTGACAGACCCTCAATTAATATCCCAATCAGTTTTGACTTACCAATTGCCTCTATCTTTTCAGAGAAGAAAGAATGTAGTGGAGAGGCTCAAGGCCAAGAGCCAATTGTAAAAACTTTATAATACCAATGTTTTGTTTTTCCAATTTCCATGTGCATTCAATCTATTATATCTTTATGGTTTGACAATCTCATAACTTTTGCATAGTTTAATCAGTCTTTTTCCATTGTTTCTTGTAATTTGTGTTGCCCAAAATGCATGGAATGGCTAAGGAATGCAAAAAAAAGGCCTGCCACAGAAACGCGGGGATGGGCCCTGCAAAACTTTTGCAGGGCCCATCCCCGTGTTTCTGTGGCAGGCCTTTTTTTTGCATTCCTAGGCCACCCTATGCACTAGGTTACCTGTATTGCAAGTCTATCTTCTCAATTAGCACCTTCACTTGGGGAAATGTGGAAAACTCTTCTTATATGCAATAATTAGAGAAAAATAAGACTCCTCTGGGTGCATATAAGCATGCAGCAATAAATCAGTGCATGTATGTTCATAAACATTGCTTAGCTATTGGTCAGGGGTTTAGCATGCAGTGCACTCTAGCCAAGGCCAATCATATGCCCCCATGTGCATGGCATGGGTTTTCATGGCTTGGAAATGCCAAAAAAAGGCCTGCCACAGAAACGCGGGGATAGGCCCTGCAAAACTTTTGCAGGGCCCATCCCCGCGTTTCTGTGGCAGGCCTTTTTTTGGCATTTCTTGGCCATGAAATGCATTAAATAGCATTACCACTTACAACAAGTACAGAAAAAAGAATGATACAACTATGAAAAACACTTCAAAGATGTACTGGAAAAACACACCTACAAACATAGGAGAAATAAACTTCAAAACATGTACACTAAGAGATAAACATTTGGGAGAGCAAATATGAGAAGACAAAGATTATATTCATCATTTGGGTTTTACAAAATATTCGTCGTATGGGATATACAAAAGGTTATCCAAACAAGGGAGTACAAATTATGGTTAATGGTTATTCCCTCTAATTCTCCTAGCTAGCTGCAAATCTTTAGGTTGTATTGTCACTCTCTTTGCATGGATGGCACATAGGTTAGAGTCCTCCAACATTGATATAAGATACGCCTCTGCAGCTTCTTGGAGAGCTTCAATGGCTATCCCTTGGATACGAAGTCCAGCGCAATAGCGTTGGATCTCTTCCTTCACAACTCTTGCAAATGACCTTCATGGAATCAGAAGCTCCACAGACTTTTGATAGTGTCAAATCTCCGCAAAGGCTCTGGTTTGCTTTCTGCGCCTTTGTGGTGCTCTTGCATTTGGAGGGATGTTGGGTTGTGGTCGTTGTGCTCTACGACGTGGTTGATAGTTCTTCTTTCTTCTTGGAGGACGCCTAGATGGTCCTGCCTCATCATTTACTTCCTCTGCCCGACCTTGCTCTCTTTCTTCATCGATTGGTCTTTGTCCTTGTCCTGGGGGGAGTGTCTTGCCTCCTTGTGTTACTCGATGGTTCACGGGGATATCATCATTGTTCCATGGTGGCTCATTTATACTTTCTTCATCTGAGGAACTCGATAAATTTGATGTCTCAATCACAACTCGTCTATGTCCTCATTGTTTGGGCCTTGCCTTCATTAGTGTCCTGATTGGGGGCTCATCATGAGATGCAGAAGGGGAATAATTTATTTCTTGGGATACATCTCTCTCTGGTGAACCTTCATCCCCCCGTGATGCAATGCTACCGGACTGTGTCCCTGCACCCGAGTTTCGTCTTGAAGAGTGGCTTGTGGTTCGACGCTTCTTGTGGGGTGTCATCCATGTTGGGCGCTGAGTACCTTGCACATGGCTAGGGTAGACGACATGATCCTTCCTAGCAGTCTGCTTTGTGCGTGCCATTCTCTTAGGTTGTAAAGTGGTAAAATGAGGAAGGACACCTCTATTTATAGGCTTTCACTTAAGAATTGTCCTGTTCACATTTAAATGGATAAAAATTAGTTTTAAGACATTAAAAGTATATTCACAAAAATAGTAGAATTTTATTTGAAGTGAAAGGGGTTATAAAAACCTTGAAAAGTATAATGCATTTTAAGAGTTTGGAAATTATTTCCAAGCAGAACCCTCGTGGACTCTTTGTGCACGCCATTGGGCATGATGTTCGGGTCCTGAGGATGACATCCACTTCTCTCTTGCAATATCATGTTGTAGCTTTCGTGTAATCTTTGCTAGTTGTGACTCACATGCCTTTTCCATTACATATTTTCTAGCAAATGTCGCACGAAAGAACCAATTGAACATTTCTTCTAAATAGTTTGATTGGAGTAGACCACCCCCATGACGAGTGTTTTTAAAGTAAACACCTCTAGCCCTGTAATGTGACTTCTCCATTCCTTGTGTACTAAAAATGTCCAGTGACCCATATCGATTCATAAAATATGCTCCATGTGCAAAAAGAATATGCTATGATCTGGTCAATAAGATATACACATAGTGTTTAAGACCAAATAAAAAAATGTAAGTGAAACTTACTATGTAATGTGTAATGTTGCTTTCTCCCCAAGATAAGATGAATGACTGTGTAAACTCCTTCAAAGTCACTTGGAATAATTCTCGTTGTGAAGCATTAGTGGAAGCCAAACATATAAAATGTAACAATTGATCGAACGATGACCAAACCTTCTTTCGCTTGTTAATGAGATCAACCTGACTATCATTGTCAGTTGTAATTGAACAGAGGTCCTTCCAAAGCTCCCATTTCCCATCATCTTGACTATTCACATCTTTTTTAAAGAAACGTCGTGCCTTCTTCCCAGTCATTGAAACTTGTTGTAAAATCTCTTGAGACTCACCATACTTCTTAACAACTAAAGATACGTGGCCACCATGACAACCTATAGAATTCAAAAGATCTTCTATTTTCTGGATTGCTATTGTAGACCTCTCTAGTGGTTTCATTGCAAATGCATATTCAACATGGAGCTTCAAAAGCCTATCAAAGATCCTCATGAATGCATGCAAAGTACAAAAGTGAACATTGACTAATGGAAATGGGATAATGGGGTTCCAATCATTGCTTATTTTATCACGAGTCGGTTCCTTTAACATTGGACACCTCAAAAGTGATATCTCCCATTCCCTGTGATTCAATGAGTCTGTTTCATCAATTTCTTCAGAGTCATCAACTCTCGTCAATGCCCTTGCATGTTTAGACTGTCTCTTAGATCCTTTGTAACCTTGTGTACAATATGGGCAAGGATAGAGAGAAGATGCTCCTTGTTTACAACCTAACATGCATTTTATACTCTTAAGGTCTCCACCCAAATGCCATTCTACATCAAAATCACCTATATCATCTACAAAAAGCTTTTGCCCATGTATTTGAGAAGAGATTACTTCCGTAATCCACGGAGTCCTACTAAAAATCCATGAAATAACATTATTTGTTTCTTTGGGAACTTCTATAGCACCTAACCACCAGATATCTCTCTCTGATTGCACACTGTAAGTCAAATGGTCCCTCCCTCCTAAAGTTTCATCACTCATTGCATGGTCCATAATTTCGTTCATTAGCGTCACACTCAACCTTTCTAGTCGCCGACCCTTTATGATTTGACACTCATCAAGCTTCAGTATGAACTTTAACTTAACATTACAGTCTGCACAAAAGAGAAAACATTATCTTAATATGACACTTGAATGCAATAGAACTTCAACAACAAATAAAATGTAGTAGGGGTACCTTTGATTGTTGAACTATAAAAGTGAACCATTGCTTGTTGAAGCTTCTGAAGATCCACAAATATATTGTTGAATTTAGTGTAAGTAAATCCTTGTGTAGATAGGATTTTTGATTGCTTCTTGGGAATATTTGGATGATAAATAGAGGCAGGCATAGTTTCTTCTATGAATAAATATTGTCCAATAGTACGAGTCACATCCTCATTTGAAGTTTTTTTATTGATAGACAATTTATATGGGCATGGAAATATACTTTGAGAAATACCTTGTGATTGTAAGGCTTGCCTGAGAAGGGTGTACATTGCAGTATACCCATTTCTACTGATGCCTACTTCGTCACATATTGCCTGCACATCTTGCACTGTGATAAGATTTTTTAACTTCTTTGAAAACTCAGCTTCAACAACAACTCTAATACACTTTCCTATGCGTGAGTCTAAAGCAGAAGTGATTTCTTTGGTGTTTATACAGCTATTCATCAGCTTGAATTGGTCTTGTGTTGTTGATGAAGCAGTTATGTCTTCAATAAACGACCTACACAATGAAATATTCCATTACAAATCTTCATTAAAACATATAAAAGTAAAACAAACACTCACCTTGTTGCATATATACATTGTTTGCGTGCTCCACCACCTTTTGAAAGAGCTTCAAAGGATGACAATGATCTTTTCCTATGTCTCATACCAAGTGGAGTCTCTTTCAGCTACTGGAGATTGGCAGTTAACTTTGAAATTGTGCTTTGTTTTGCTTCAGTATCCTGTTCCAAATCTGCAAGTTGTTTTTGTAAAGATATGATTGTGCTTTCTAAAGTGACCACCCTCATATGATGGATGTGATGTTGTTGGAACCAATACTTAGCAGTAGCAAGTGAATGTGTAGATAATCTCTTGCAGTAACCTAATAGTCCAGCTTCACCCGCACCAATGAACTGAAGTAAAGTTGAGAGGTTATGGAATGTTGGATGGTAAGAAGATATTGGATCAAGAGAATAGAGTGAACCATGAGCCCAAAGATCAATACTTTTTTCTCCAGCTGCACGACGTTCATTTTGAGAATTGGCATCATTGTTGCATCGTGTATTTGGAGCAAACTCTCTAGGCACACGAGCATGGATACTTGTTGATGCAGGAGCATGAGGACGTTCTACTATGAAGTTTGTGATACATGTCAACACCATCTTTGCTAATGACCAACAATATCAAAAACAAAGATGAAAAACCGGTTGGAAGGGAGTCTAAAGCATAGGTTTTGCTCAAAAAATATGTTTTCTTGTATGTGTATGGGTTAAAGTGTATTTTTCCACTGAGTATGGCTGAAAATGATGAAATTTGAAAAAAGTCATTTTTTGGGGGAAGCATAGTCACGGATTTGATGATGTGGCACTTACTTTTGGAGGGAGTTTGAAAATTATACTTTTTCTAAAAGAAACTTCAGAAAATGGGCCCAAAAAAGTGACTTCTGACATATATATTAAAAAATAGGCTCTTTTGAGTTAATATACACTGAAAATGAGACTTTTTAAAAAAATTCATTTTTTTTATTCAAATACATGTACGAGTTTGATGATGTGGAAAGTAGATTCTCTTTCTCTCTCTCTAGAATAAGAAAGAGAGAGGCCTATTGAAGCCTAAAAAAAAGCCTACTCCAGCCTACTAAAAAGTGCCCTATTAAATGCACTTTGTCCCCTTAAACAAGAACAGAATTAAGCTTAATCCCTAAAAATTAGGGATCCTTACAAGGCCCATGCAGGGTGCATTTTTTCCCCTAATGTCTAAAACATGCTTTCTTTGCAGATGACGTTTACATATGCAACTTTAACTACTTGGTTCTCTCAATCTACAACTCGTTTAATGAAATGCTTTTAGAACTAGATGGATTACCTTCCAACTTAGATTTTGAGTCATGATTTATGTAAAACTCTACACTCTACACTAAGATATGATCAAATCATTGACCATCGAATTTATGCCTGTTTCAAAAGTCACTTAATCCATTTACACAAACAAATGTTCCTATTCATAATTCTCTTAGCTTGTTTGCAATTGGACTATCAAAAATTGACCATAGATTCAGTAACTATGGACTTAGAAAAATACAAAAGGATTTCTAAAATGATCAAGCATAGAAGGAGAAATGGAGAAAGGATCGATGCACAATTCTTAGAAAACTTCTTCTATTCAACTCATCTTACATCTGATAGATAATTCTCATTTAACTTATGTGTACCTAAGTCATGAAGTCTTAGGGACTTGTGTCAAAGAGACTAAAACTCATTTGCCACACAAGTACTTATAGTGGTGGATTGGCACATGCTTAATTATCAATCCGATGAACCGACCTAATCAAACATATGATGACGTGTGTGCACGTGATGGGAAGTGAAGTGGTTCAACTATCATGCATGAGAAAAGACTAACCTACCTCTCCAACTCACTTAACTGTTGAAAGTGCTTGCCACGATACCGCTTACAATAGTTTTCACTAAATTGATGATATCTCCCAGCTCGAACTTTGAATATGGCCAATGGTGGATTATTTTCAAAGCTCTTGACGAGACGCTTCTATTGGAGGTCATTTCACTCAATTTTCACAACCATGCTTCAAGTTACGACAGAAATAGTGAATGATGGGAAACTCCCACACTCACTTCACAACTCGTACTTGCTCGCACACACACTACATCAGCTCAAAAGTGTTGAAGAGGGGTAGACAACAATCTTACACACACATTCCAAGCTTCACACACACACCAAAGATCATAGAGAAGATGAAAATATGCAGGAAAGAGACAAATTCGAAATTCAGGAGCTCTCCTTCTTCAGAATGGCAAAAAGTCTTTACAAAGAGTCACAAATTGACTTATATACATGTGCCCTAAAAATGGTCCTTTCACACCAGTGACCGGCACTTTATTGGCTAATCTCTAATTTCCTACTATTTTACAAGAATTATATTACAAGGATTTGGAATTATGCATCTAGAGGAATCCTCTAGTGCATTTACATAGCTTTTAGGGAATTTCCTAGGGTTTTGAAGAAGAAAAATATGCCCATTAATTTGAAAATTTTGGGGCTCCCCTTTTGTGCCTCTTTGCTCTACAACACTCTCCCCCTCTTTGTCTCTGTCATCCCTTTACAGGCTCTTGCTCCTCGTTTGTAGCTTGTCAAAGGCATTTGAATACACGCACCCAATGGTTGAAGAAGGGATAAGGACTGTCAGGCAATTTGTTACTTTATCTGAGGTATGTCCTTTACTTCTATTTGCCCCTTGGTATTCCTTATATCACAAATCTGGGTTGTTGTATTAAGTCGGGCTTCCACGCACTCCATCAGTGGAAGGTATGAAGGTGTGGATCTTTAGCCTTCGATATGGACCTTCCAAAGACCCAGATGTTGAAGGACCTTCTTAAGGATCAAGATCTGCCAGATATCTTCTTGCACTTCTTCATGGATACTTATTGGCCTTGGTCCGCCCTTTTCGCTTACATACCTTCCCTTGTTGTATTGCTTTGAGCATGTTTACCTTCTGCCATCGCACACCTTAATTTGTTGACCTCTACTCTCTTTTAAGAGAGCATTATGTTTAAAAGATCCTATTTCTGAATCTTCTTTGTCACACTCTAGGACCTGTTCCATTTCTTCCCACTGCGTGCATCCAGTGGACGAGAAGGCAACTAAGAACTTCAAAGAATTGGTTATCTTATCCGATGAAGAGTCCTTCATGTGTTGTCTCTCTCCTCGAATTGTTTCGCTTCACTGCCGACTCCTAGTGGATGAGGAAGCTGTGTGCAACCTCCCATGAAATGGACCTGGATCTTTGGCATTGTTGCTCGATGCGTGCCTTTGTGGGGCTTCGGGCAGAGAGTTGTTCGTTTTCCTTTTATAATTTTCATTTGTTACTGAGTAGTTTTAGTCTTTGATTTTCTTCTTCTTCTCTTTTTGCTTGATTCCCCTTCCACACGTCCCTCCTCCTGAACTCTGTCGTCCAAGACAGGCTTTTTGTGGTGATGTGAGTATGTCTGGATGGCTTGTTGCTCTCGTTGATTTAGCAGATTTGCATGACATAGCATAAATTCTTTCCATTGGTTGGATTTGACTCCGTCTTCTGGTGCCTATCTATGGTCTGCAAAGAAACTCAATTCGTAGGATACCATCCTGGCATTAAGATTCGAAGACATTTTTACAAAAATCTCGGAGTCTATTTCAAAAAATCCCGTAAAGAATGCTTCTTCAAAAGTCTGCATGTAAGTGCTTGGCAAAAACATAAGCCTTGAGTATATAGCCATAAGTGTTAATCAGCTCGGTATAGTTGATAGATAAAAAATGAGGGTGTCGGATCCCTGATTAATGTCGATGAAGTTCAAAAAAGTATATTGAGCGTGCTGAAACACTTTAATAACTCTAAGTAACATGATCAACATCTTATTAGTCATCTTAATGGCTAGATCTGGTACGGTGGCATAGCGAGCTATCCAAAATTCGATTGTCTTGATCATGTATTCTTCTATTAGTAAATAATCTCGAGGCGGACTTGGTAGTAGTGGATAGTTCAGCCACTGATTATTGATGTTTCCCTGGCACTGACCTTCCCAAAATTGCGTTCAGGAGCGTCTTCTGGGTACTGGGCAAAAAGATTGATTTATGTGAAGTATGTATGGTGATGATTCCCAGTGTACCCGTAGGGTCGGAGTTTTCTCCAAAAACTTCCTCCTCCATATGGGATAAGCTTTGTCGAATTCCTCTTGAGTGTAGGTAGGTGAATGTTTGCATGCTAAACTGGAGGTTGCAATCTGGCTCTTTATTGGTTTTGTTCTTTATATATTGCCATGTTTGTTCTTTAAGTAAACCATATGGTATGTTGAATGGTCTCATTATTTGTTCCAGATTCTTGTTGTCGATCTTCACTTCCTTCATGACTTTTACCACTTGATCTTCAAAATCTTCTGTAAGTTGGGACACCAGTAGTGCCCTCTCATGAAGGCTTAGTTATGCAATATCCCAATGAGTTCGTTCAGAGTGGATCTCCATTTCCTCCCTTATCGATGAATGATGTAAGGGGGGAGAGAGAGAACGTACCTCAATCTCCTTAGTAGCCACTGTGGAGTGTGGAACTACTGGTGTCCCCTCTATTGTCTTCTGTGCTAGTTGATCTTGTAGTTTCTTGATCAATTCATCTTTGTTTTTAATCTCCTTTGTGGCCTTCAGAATCTTTTCTTTGTTTTTGAGGAGCTCCTCGCCAATTACCGCAAGTTGATCAACATCTTCCTTGCATTGTTCAAAGTATTTAGTTTTTGCCACCTTCCACTTCCTTCTCAGTTCAATTGTGTCATCCATGTACCTTTTCTCCCATTCCGAGATAATCACCTGCTCCTGCTTGAGCTGATCTTCATACTTAGCTAACTTTTCTTCTAATGTTTTTGTGTCCTTTTCTGGGATTCAGGGGCTTCTATCGGTTGATTACAGAGAAGGGTTGTCATCAGCTCTTTGTTTCTGTTTTGTAAGTTCTCTACTTCTTCGTACTTCTGGTTCTTTGCTTTCTTCTTCTATGTTGACAATCTTCGTGGCACTCCCTTGAAATGTAACATCCATAGGGGAGGGTTCTACCACTACCCTTATTGGTGTAGAGGGTTCTGACTCTTCCACCATAGTATCCTCTGGTTCTTCCTTGGGATTATTGAATAATACGTTTCCTGCAAGCATAGTATCTTGGGTTTGAAGGTTGAAAGCTTCATTTAACTTGACGACATGTATTCTTTCTTGGGAGGCCTCCTTTCGTGCCTTCTCTTGGCTGGGGCTGATGGGCGGTTGATCTACCTTCCTCTTCCACACTCTTGTTCACTTCATTTAACTCCTCCCATTGTCCATCATCTTTGGACTCACTTCGAATTTCCACATTCAACAAGGAGGTGTCTGGTTTGTCTTGTGCATCTAATGATGAGCTTGAATTTACTAAACCCAATTCATTATATCTATGCACCTTGGTCAGCCTCTTTTTTTGTTCTATGTCTTGATGGTCTTGTTGGTAATGGTGTCCTTGTACTAATATATTGACTTGGCCTTCAGTGTATTGGTGTGTGGCTTCCATTGCCTTGGCCAATTCTTCTTCTCTGATCGGTTGATGGTCTTCAAGTCTTTTTCTTGGAAGCACATGTGCCCTTTTGGTGGCTAGAACTTCTACTTCTACTTGCATCATTTCCCTTAGTCTCTTTGTACCTCTCATTCTAGGTTGGGAGCTAGTTTCTACTTCCTCTACAATTGTTACTCCCTTATTTTTTCGAGGAACTATTGCAACCTTTGCATATTTGGACATGGCTTCTAATGATGGCATCTCCCTCAAATGCTCTCTAATGCCCAAGGCATGATATATCAATATGGTCAAGGCCACTCTTCCATTCAAAAACTTCTTGTGATTCCAGTGCTTCTCTGCCTTGAACAACCTCTCTTGAATATAAGGAGTCATATTGACTTGATTTCCGATTTGTTTAATAGCGTGTGACAACATCTCTACTACAATATTTTGTGGAGCCGTGTACCTGTGCATGTTTGGAAAACAAAAGTGCTGATGGATGCACCTCACTTCATCTTCAATATCAATGTGGTTGATGTCATTGAAGGTTCGGGTCTTTGCTCGGTGACTTTCCTCCTTCAAGATTGTGGTCCCATCCTTCTCCCATCCAAAAGCTTATTAAGTCATGTGTAAATTGGATTATGACTCTAGCCTCCGGCACCAATGGATCATGCTGTCATGGACAAAGGAAACCATCCTAAACCTTAGATTCCATGTGAACCTTGTATCTCATGATTGGTTCAGAATTAGGAGAAACCAATGCTTCCATTGCATCCGGAACATGCCAAAACCCTAAGATTGACTGTCTACTTGCCTGATTCAGATATCCAGAGCTCATATTTTGAATTGCTGACATCATTGATGACATCATCAATTCGTAATCGCCGCCCTTGAAAACCTATATAAGGAGGGGTTGGCCACATTCATAATCAGTCTTGCCAATACCAGTCTTGGGAGCTCAAGGAGTCATGACCACCAAGTAAGTACTCTCCAAGTTCCAGTTCCAGTTCCTGTCTTGTTTCTTGTTCTAGTCCTGTCTAGTCCAGTTCTTGGACATCTAGTCTTGTCCTCTTGTAATGTCATAGTACGAGACCTTGTCGAGTTCTTTCTTGTATCTAGTCCATCTCCCAGAGGGGAGTTCTTCTAATCTAGATATCTTGTCTCATATTACGATCCCGGGTTTTGGGATCTCCTGTATCATCTCTAGTCCAGTTTTCCATACCTATTGGTCCCGGGTTGTGGGACGTCTTGTATCGACTACACCTTCTTGTATTATTTTCCCTATGTGGATGTTCTTGTAATTAGAAGTGTATTTCCAAAATCTTGTCTAGTGTAGTCACAGAGCACAATCTAGTGCCCCCCTGACATTTTGGCAAGACTAACTTCCATCTAAGACCAGTCATCATGGAGAATGCTTATGAACAGATTGTAGCATCACTTCAGAGTCTCCAACAACAAGTCAAAGACCTAACTCATCGGCAGACACAAATCGAGATGGGACATCCAGGGCATGTAGGTGCACTCCTCTAAGAATTACAAGAACGAATCGGGAGTCTTCAGACAAATCAAGGGAGTATGCAAGTAAATCAACGACCTAGTACATCCTTCATGAGGGAACCTAAGATGTGCATGCCAGAAAAGTTTGATGATGATCACACAAAGTTCTAGGGATTCTTGCAAAAAGTCAAATTGTACATCCGTATGCAGCCTGATAGATACCCTGATGATGCATCCAAGGTTGGTTTTATTGGAACCTTGCTCTACGGTCAAGCACTATCATGGTTCGCCCCAATCTTGGAGAAGGATATGGTCATACTTCATGACTATGAGGGGTTTCTTGAAGAGCTCATCGCCACATTTGGAGATGCAGACACGAGTCGAGTGGCAGAAACAAAACTTTGAAAGCTACGTCAAGGTAACCGCCCTGCTTCTACTTAGGCATCAAAATTTACGCAATTAATATGTGACCTCACTTGGCATGAAGATTATTTCATAAGCCAATTTAGATGGGGCTTAAGGGATGATGTGAAGGACCTTCTACTCACGATGCTAGAGGTGAAGACATTGAATGAATACATCAACCAAGCCATTCAATGTGATAACCGCCTTTTTGAAAGGAAACAAGAAAAACAAGTAGAAGGAAGACCTTGCCAATGGAAACCTGTCGAGCCTATTACTAGAGATGAGTCTATGCCCGAACATATGCAGATAGATGTAGCTAGGTTCCAACCTCTAACACCACAAGAGAAACAAAGAAGGAGGGATAACAAATGATGTCTATATTGTGGAAACCTTGGCCACATTGCAGTTGATTGTCCCAACAACAGAACGAACTCCAAAGTCGCAGCCACCCTTGTAGAGCAGGGAAACGAGGAAGTCCAGTTGTAAAAGAGACCATACAGCCGGACCATGATATAAGAAAGGGTCTCATAATTCCACCCACACCCGTAGAAACATGTCTTGCCCCTGTCAAGTTAATCATGTCTAAGAAGACCCTTTCCCTTATAGCTCTGGTAGATTCTGGAGCGTCCTCATGTTTCATTGATGAAGGACTCGTTAAGAAACATGGAATTCCAGTACTTCGGAAGAACAGACCGGTAGTAACTGAAGTAGTAGATGGACGGCCTCTAGCATCGGGGAATATAACCATGGAAACCATACCACTAAGAGTACACCTTGGTGACCATGATTCACACATATGTTTCAATGTAATATCGAGTCCAGTAAATATGGTTATCATCGGAATGCCATGGTTAAAGAAACATAATCCAGGACCCCTCAAGACATCCGGAAGAACCCAACATATGTCGGAGCCAAAGCCTTCATACATGCAGTAAGGAAGGAACCGACATATATGATCTATGTCATACCAGCTCAAGAACCTAAGAAAAATGATCTAGTGCAGCTAGCCAATCAGTTCAAAGGCTTTGAAGATGTTTTTGAAAAGAAGAATGCAGACATCCTTCCAGAGCATAGACCCTATGATTGTGCCATAGAACTTCAAGAGGGAGCACAACCGCCCTTTGGACCAATCTACAGACTATCCTCAGAGGAACTTACAGAACTACGCAAGAACATTGATGAGAATCTAGCGAAGGGGTTTATCAAACACTCAAAGTCTCCAACAGGAGCTCCTATTTTATTTGTAAAGAAGAAGGATGGGACTCTCCGGATGTGTGTAGACTATCGTGGATTGAATAAAGTCACTATAAAGAACAGATACCCTCTACCACTCATATCCGAGCTCTTGGAACGCCTTGGAAAAGCAAAATTCTTCATGAAGATTGACCTTCGAGGAGCTTACAACCTTGTCAGGATCAGAGAAGGAGACGAATGGAAGACAGCATTTCGGACAAGGTATGGCCATTTTGAATATGTAGTTATGCCATTTGGTCTCACAAATGCTCCAGCTGTCTTCCAACATATGATGAATGATATCTTTCAAGAATATTTAGATGATTTTGTTGTAATATACCTTGATGATATCTTGATATTTTCTAAAAATCTAGAGGATCATGAATGTCATGTGAAGATAGTCCCAAAGAAACTAAGAGAAAAAGGATTATATGCGAAATTGGAGAAGTGCTCTTTCCATAAGATAGAAGTGGAATTTTTAGGGTATGTTGTATCAGATAAAGGAATTCTTATGGATCCTAAGAAGATTGAGACAATCCTTGATTGGCAACCACCTTCATGTGTTCGAGATGTACAATGTTTTTTGGGGTTTGCAAATTTCTACAGGATATTCATAAGAGATTACTCCAAGATAGTGACACCTCTTACCAAGCTTACAGGGAACTCCAAATTCTCATGGACCGAAGAAGCAGAAAAGGCCTTTCAGACCTTGAAATCAGCATTTACTACCGCCCCAATTCTAGTTCATCCTGATTCCAGTAAGCCCTTCTTCCTTGAGACAGATGCATCAGACTTTGCTCTAGGGGCCATTCTTTCCCAATATGGAGATGATGGACACCTACATCCAGTTGCATATCATTCAAGGAAGTTTTCCCCTCCAGAAATTAATTATGAAATTCATGATAAAGAACTTCTTGCCATAGTAGATGCATTTGATACATGGCGTCACCATATAGAAGGAGCAGCTCATAAAGTCACTGTGTATTCAGATCACAAGAACCTAGAGTATTTTATGACCACACGGATTCTCAATAGAAGGCAATCTAAATGGAGTAACTTTTTATCCAGATTTGACGTTGTCATCACATACCGTCCAGGACGTCAACAATATCAGTCAGATGCCCTGTCCAGAAGATCTTACCTTGCACCAAAGAAAGGTGAAGAGGCCTTTGATCAACAAGAGAGTGTATTACTCAAGCCTGAGCATCTCCAGTTAGCAGCTATCTCTTCAAGCCATCATGAAGATTCAGCCTTGAATCAATTGATCCGTGAGAATCTACCACATGATGAATTGTTGTGTAATGTTAAGCAGAAAGCTCAAGAAGGAAAATTCCAAGAATTAAACAAATTTCAAGAAAAGGATGGGTTACTGCTCTATAAGAACCTATTGTATGTCCCTCTAGGAAAGCCCAGGATCCAAGTACTTCAACAATGCCATGAGAACCTTGCAGCAGGACATTTTGGAGTGAATAAAACAATAGAACTCATATCCAGGGACTTTTGGTGGCCTCAGATGTGGAAGGAAGTCAAAGAGTACATTCGAACCTGTGATACTTGCAATAGATCTAAGGTACCCGACATAAACCTCATGGCCTCTTACAACCTCTACCTATTCTAGAAAGGCCATGGGCTTCATTGTCTATGGATTTCATCACAGATCTACCAAAGTCAGATAAGTATGATGCCATTCTTGTTATTGTGGATAGATTTACAAAGATGGGACACTTCATTCCAACTACCAAGGTAATCACAAGTGTAGCCACTGCTAGACTTTTCCTCAGGTATATATTTAGGCTTCATGGATTGCCTGATGGCATTGTCAGTGATCGAGGTCCACAGTTCATATCCAGCTTTTGGAACACTCTTTGCAAGCTCCTTGGTGTTCAAGTTAAACTATCTACAGCAAATCATCCACAGACTGATGGACAAACAGAATGAGTGAATCAAGTCCTGGAGCAATATCTTCGTTGCACTAGCAACTATCATCAAAATGATTGGTTTGAGCTTTTACCCTTTGCAGAGTTTGCTTATAACAATAGTGTTCATGCATCTACCAGGCAGACTCCCTTCTTTGCAAATTATAGACAACATCCAAGGATGGATATACAACTCTCAAATCATGTCAAGAACCCGGCTGCTAGAGACAAGGCCCAGTACCTGATGGACATTCACAAAGAACTCAAGGAAGAGATCCATAAAGCTCAAGAACAATATAAGTACTATGCAGATCAACATCGTGTCTAGAATCCATCGTATCAAATTGGGGATAAAATATGGTTACTCAGAAATAATCTGCAAACCTCAAGACCTTGTCCAAAGTTAGATCATCAAAGATTTGGTCCATTTATCATCTTGGCCAAGATTAATCCAGTCATCTTCAAGCTCTAGCTACCAAGTACTATGAGAATACATCTATTTTTCCATGTACCCTGTTGGAACCATATCAGATTTCACCATTGAGGGGGGAGAGACCTAGTCCTTCACCACCTATCGAGATTGAGGATCATGAAGAATTTGAAGTCGAGCATGTCCTAGATTCTAGAATATCACGAGGAAGATTGGAATACCTTATTCATTGGAAAGGGTATGACATCAGTGATCGTACTTGGGAACCTGTAGAAAACCTTCAGAGAGCACCAATCAAAGTTTGAGAATTCCACAAGAGAAATCCAACGAAGCCAAGACCAGATAACATGACCGCTCCTTGTGGAACTCGTCGCTTGAGGGGGAGGTAATGTCATGGACAAAGGAAACCATCCTGAACCTTAGATTCCATGTGAACCCTGTATCTCATGATTGGTTCAGAATTAGGAGAAACCAATGCTTCCATTGCATCCGAAATGTGCCAAAACCCTAAGATCAACTATCTACTTGCCTGATTTAGATATCGAGAGCTCATGTTTTGAATTGATGATATCATCGATGACATCATCAATTCGTAACCGCCTTTCATGAACCGCCCTTGAAAACCTATATAAGGAGGAGTCGGCCACATTCATAATCAGTCTTGCCAATACCAGTCTTGGGAGGTCAAGGATTCGTGACCGCCAAGTAAGTACTCTCTAAGTTCCAGTTCCAATTCCTGTCTTGTTTCTTGTTCTAGTCCTGTCTAGTCCAGTTCTTGGACATCTAGTCTTGTCCTCTTGTAATCTCGTAGTACGAGACCTTGTCGAGTTCTTTCTTGTATCTAGTCCATCTCCCAGAGGGGAGTTCTTCTAATCCAGATATCTTGTCTCATACTTACGATCCCGGGTTGTGGGATCTCCTGTATCATCTCTAGTCCAATTTTCCATACCTATTGGTCCCGGGTTGTGGGACGTCTTGTATCGACTACATCTTCTTCTTGTATTATTTTCCCTATGTGGCTGTTCTTGTAATTAGAAGTGTATTTCCAAAATCGTGTCTAGTGTAGTCAGAGAGCACAATCTAGTGCTGCCCTAACACATGCAAGGCAGGCTGTAGAGTATTCATAACTTGGACACATCGCTGAAAATCAGGCTTGTAGATTGGTAACTCAAAGTATTTATGAATGCCCGCCTTCTTCATGACGTCCATGGTTGATGTGATCTCATGTACTACTTTGAAATCTTTGGACATCACAGGAAACTGGTGTCTGTATCCATGATTTTGATGGTTACGATGAGTAGGAAACCCCCTACTGGTTGATCATCCCTAAACCAATGACCCTTTGCTTTAGTCAAACTTTGCAGAGGGAATTCCAGCACTTCCTCCTGAATGGTAGCTTCAGAATCTTCGAAAGCCATCTGCACTCGTAATGAAAACATCATTAGCTTTTATAGAACACATGTCTTTAGTGATGTGTGTTGTAGTGGTATTTCGTTCGTTTCATCACTCCATTTCCACTTGCTTGCACAAATGAGATCCCTTATCGCATCTTTTTTTTTTCATTTTTACACCTGAAAAGAAATCAAGAATTAGTGTAGCCAAAGCAATTATTTATCTACATAATAGGTCCATTCCTATGGAAGTAGTGTTAGCGACGCGACAAAGGCCCGAACCTTGTCAAGCCTGCAGAATTCGCCACATCACCGTAGGGTGGCTAAGCTAGAGTGAAGTTAGAACACCTCTATAATCAGCAGTAGCTTAGCAAAGTTACTGTCACTCAACATATAAGACTACGTTTTGAATTTACTGAGAAATTCACTGGAACTTCACCGCATTGTCACCAGACTGTCACCGTAATTATATCGGAATCTTAGCGGAATCAACTACGATTCTATTTGTAATCACTTCAAGTGAATATACAAGAAGTAAGGAAGTGATGCGTGAACTTCCTTCACTGAATGAACTCTTTCTGAAGTTTAAGGAAAAACTTCACCAGTTCAGAATGCCTGTTTCCAGTCAGACTTTGTACTATATGTACATATCCATTTCATCGAAATCTTTGATAAACTTATAGTAGAGATGTCTAGCTACAAGATAAGCTATCTCTCATACAAAACTTTAATTTATTCTACGAGATATACTTCGTTGTTCTACCGGAAAACACGTTTACTGAGAAAACTATAACTGACCAAAAAATACGTTTACTGAAGGAACTGTAATTGACCGAAAGATTCGTTTACTGAGAGAACTGCAACTGTTAACTAACTTTATATCATAACAAGAAAATATTCAAGTTTCTTCACATACGAAGACTGCGTGCAGGCTTCCACATGAACATGTGTTTTTTATTAGAGAAGATGAGTACAAAAAACTAGCTTGGCCTCTTCTTGCTCAAGCTATGGAAACTCTCCTACACTGAGTAGTTTCTTCCTACCATCTCTCTTAGATGAATACCTGACATTTCAGGTTTCTGTTATTCATCTTTACATAAGCGATCTCTGGCATCTTCTAAACCTATTCTTGATTTCTATATGCGCTCTATTCATACGATGCGCTCTACTCACGCACTTTCTTGCTCGCTCATGCTCGCGCTCTCTCTATTTTTTTTTCGTTTCTCTTTATATACAGTTTTGATCCGGTGTAACAAACTCTAACAAACTTTAATTCTGGAAGTTTCTACGCTGTACATTACGGTCGTGAATTTGTCCCTTCACTAAGGCTTTGATTTTCTGAATACTTTGATTCTGCTTCTCTTTATCTTTCTTTATCTTTATGTCTATTTGTATGTCAAATTCGTGAGTGATTCTTCAATAGCTCCCCCTCAATCACTAATTTGACTCTTCCTGTCTTTCAAATATTTTTCTTTCTTTTATACCTGCCATTTCTTTGAATCTGCTTGTCTTTGTTCCATCCAAGCTCTTTGTCAAAATATCTGCAATCTGATCTTTTGTCGGAGTGTACACTATTTCTATCTCCTTCTCCATCACTTTTTCCCTTAGGAAATGATACTGAATTTCTATGTGCTTTGTTCTTGCATGAAATACTATATTTGCTGCAAGATACAACGAGCTCATATTATCTCCATGTATGATAGGTATACCTTGATCAATACCCATGCTTTTGAGCAAGGTCTGCATCCATATCACTTCTTTGGCTGCTTCTACAAGTCCTTTATATTCGGCTTCTGTTGATGATAAAGCCACTGTGTGTTGTTTCTTCGAACACTAGCTCACTAGCTTATCTCCTAGGTATATCATATACCCATGTGTTGATCTTCTGTCATCTTGACTTCCTGGCCAGTCTGAGTCAGTGAACGCTCTCAACTTTATATCTGACGTAAAGGGATAATATAATCCTTTATAGTTCTTTTGATATATCTAAGAACTCTTTGTCCTGCAACCCAATGTTGATCTTTTGGACAATGCATAAACTGTGAGAGAACTCCCACTGCATAACTGAGATCCGGTCTCGTTAGCATAGCATAAATTAGGCTTCCCACTAACGACTGATACTTTCTCATATCTTTAAACTCTGCACCACTATATTTGCTGAGTTTATGATTTACTTCAAGCGGTGTTGAAGCTTCTCTGCAATTCTTCATATTAAACTTCTTCAGTATGTTTAGGAGATACCTTTCTTGCGAAACATATACACCATGATCTGTGTATGTGATTTCCATTCCAAGAAAGTATGATAACTTTCCTAGATCACTGATCTTAAACTCCTTTTCGAGCAATCCCTTTACTTCTTTAATTCCTTCATCTGATGTACCTGTGATTATAATGTCATCTACATAAATACAAATGTAGATCATACCTTCTTCTGTTCTTTTGATGAGTAGACTTGCATCTGCCTTCGAACTTTGGTATCCAAGTTCATTGAGATATTTCACAAGTCTGTAATTCCAAGCTCTTGGAGCTTGCTTCAGTCCATAAAGTGCTTTTCTTAATCTGCAAACAAAATTTGGATATCTGGAACTTACAAACCCTTCAGGTTGTTCCATATAAACTTCATCTGATATATATCCATTCAGAAATGCATTCTTTATATCTAGCTGACTTAGCTTCCATCCCTTTGATGCTGCTATAACAATCACTGTCCTTATGGTTGACATCCTTGCCATCGGACTAAACGTCTCATCATAATCTATGCCAGGCGTCTAAGCATAGCCCTTGATAACGAGTCTAGCTTTGTATCTAGCTATCCTTCCATGTGCAAGTTTCTTAACTTTGAAAACCCATTTATTTCCAATCACTTTCTTACCATTTGGTTTAGGAACAAGCTCCCATGTCTTGTTCTCTTCCAGTGCGCTGAACTCTTCTTCCATCGCTTCTTCCCATTGCTTCTTGCCCTTAGCTTCATCATAGTTTTGAGGTTTCATCATCTTTGACCATATATGCATAATTTTTCTGAGTTATGTACGAAGTATCATAAGAATACCTTTCTGGTTGTCTTCTAGTTTTGCTTAACCTTCTCAGTTCACATTCTTCATAAGTGTCTGAATACACTTCTTCATCATATAGGAATTTCTTCATTCCTTCTTGTTAATCCATTTCTGGACGTACTTGCTTGCATATAGTCTTCATCTCTATTCACCTACACAATTGATTTCCCTTTCTCTTTTCTTCTTACTTCTTCTTCAAATTCTTCAGTTGTATGACTTTGATCTGCATACCAACTTTTTTGTTCATCAAATGTAACATCTTTGGAAACAGTAAACTGTTTTGTTAGAGGACTCCATAACATGTAACCCATCTGCTTTTCATCATATCCGACGAACACATATTTTTCTGCTTTTGGTTCAAGCTTATGTCTGAGTTGTGATGGTACATAAGCATAAGCTACTGATCCAAACACTTTACAATGATCAACTGTTGGTTTCTTTCCCCACCAAGCTTCATAAGGGGTCATTCCATCTAAAGTTGTACATGATAATCTGTTTACCAAGTGTGTAGCTGTATTTACAGCTTCAACCCAAAGATAATTTGGACAATCTTTTTCTGTTAGCATAGCTCGTGCAAACTCAACTAGAGTTCAGTTCCTTCTTTCTGCTACACCATTTTGTTGTGGTGTATACCTGCAGGTTATTTCTCTCTTGATACCTGCATTCCAAAGATAATCATTGAACTCTCGGGAGAAGTATTCTCCCCCTCCATCAGACCTCAGTCTCTTAAGCTTTCGACCTGTGAGTCTTTCAGCATATGCATGAAAATGCTTGAAGGTTTCAAATACTTCTGATCTTTCGTTCAAAACATATAACGTTATCCATCTTGTAGTATCATCAATGAATAAAACATAATACCTCGATCCGCTGATTCATCCTTCTTTTGTTGGACCCCATACATCTGTATGAATGAGTTCAAGTACTCCATCATGTTTGAATCCTTTCTTCTGGAAAGGTAACCTGTGGGCTTTTCCCATCTGACATGCTTCGCACTTATGAATCATATGTTGGTTCTGTACATTCGGTAATCCCAGTACTGACTGATTTGAAATCATAGCTTTAATTCTTTTTTCATTAAAATGACCTAATCTCTTATGCCAGAGATCAAGTTCTGTAATCACCTTTTCACCATGTGTGAGCAACGCTTGACCAATGTTCCCTTGTACTCTTAAAGTAAAGAGTCTACCTTCTTTCTTACCAAAGACGATCTGATGATATCCATTCTCGGGATCTTCTACAAATACTCCTTCATTTGTAAATCTGACCTGAAAACCTTTCTCAACTATCTGTCCCACACTAATCAAATTCTTCGGTATTGTCGGAACATACAAAACATTGGTTAGAAAATCGGCTCCACTCTTACATTTCACTTTTCCAATTGAATGTACACTATGTCTCGTGTTGTCACTTGTTTGAACAGTATGATTGGAACTACCTTTTTCTAGTTCTGACATCAGTTCTATATTTCTTGACAAATGATTAGAACATCCAGAATCAATGTAAAATACCTTTAGGTCTTCATTATCTGATGTGCCGATTGAGTTCATCATCATTGATGTATGACTTTCATTCTGTGTGTCATTTGCGTAGTTGTTGTAGGTGGTGTTGTAGGATTGATTCTGTCCCCAACTTCTTGCTCCACCTCTACCATAGCCTCCTCTTTGATTCTGTCTACCTCTTTGAAAATTACTCTGATATCTTCCGCTTTTGCCTCTGCTATTACTGTTCTGATTTTGATTTGATCCTTGTTGATTGTGCCAACAATCATGAGCCAGATGATTACTTAATCCACAAACCCAGCAAGCCTTCTTGTTGATATTCTGACTACCTCTTCCTCTTCCAAAGCCTCTTGCTCTTCCTCTTCCAAAGCCTCTTGCTCTTCCTCTGCCGGTGCCTTTACCTCTTGCATAATAAGCCTACCGGTGCCTTTACCTCTTGCTCTTCCTCTGTCGGTGCCTTTACCTCTTGCTCTTCCTCTTCCGCTTCTGCCTCTGCTATTACTGTTCTGATTTTGATTTGATCCTTGTTGATTGTGCCAACAATCATGAGCCAGATGATTACTTAATCCACAAATCCAACAACCTTCTTGTTGATATTCTGACTACCTCTTCCTCTTCCAAAGCCTCTTGCTCTTCCTCTGTCGGTGCCTTTACCTCTTCCTCCTCCAAAGCCTCTTGCTCTTCCTCTGCCGGTGCCTTTACCTCTTCTTCATCTTTTGACTTGCCTTTATCTCCTTTCTTCTTGTTCTTCATGTACATTGTAGAAATTTGTCCTTTATCTCCATCTCCTTTCAGGTCTTGCTCATATGTGAGCATCAAACCAAGCAACTGATTTAAATCTGGTACAAAATGATTTAAAGAAAGTTCAGTTGAGAGTACGAAAGGTTTCCACCTTTCATCTCCTCTCAAACCTGTGAGCACTTGCGCTATCAATCTGTGATCTTCGACATCTTCATTTATGGATCCAAGACTATCTGCTAGATCCTTTATTTTAGTAACGTAGTCACTAATGCTTTGATTCGACTTCTTTTTGAACGTTGTGAATTCGGACCATAAGCTAGCCTTCCTAGCTTTCGTAGTATTTTGGAAATGATCTTCCAACGCACTCCATATGTCCTCCACTTTCTCCAGACCTCTAATGTGCGGTAGTAGATGGCTTGAGACGGTATTATAAATGTAAGCTCTTGCCGTTGCATCGTTTTTCTACCACAACTTCAAGGCTTCTAATTCTTCTTTTTCCAGTTGACTATCATCTTCGAAAGTCGGCTTCTTTTCTTCTCCGATCACATACATCATTAAGTCCTTACTCATAAGTAAGGCTTCCATGCGCATTACCCACGCGGGATAATTATCTCTGTCTAATTTGTCAATTGAAACATGATCTGCCATAATCTTCTTGTTTCTGTTACTTCCGGTGAGTGAAATGTTAAAAGGTTTTACCTTTTGCAAACCTTTACCCTTGAGATTGACTTCGGAATACTTCTTGATACTGTTTGTTAGCTTTCACCTTCCTTTATGAGAATTTTTCGAATTCTCTTGTGTCTTTACTTCCGTTTGCTCTTTCAGAATCTTCCTGCTCTTCAGAATCTTTTTGCTCTGAAACCACTTGTTATGGTTAACCGGCTCTGATACCACTTATTAGCGACGCGACAAAGGCTCGAACCTTGTCAAGCCTACGGAATTCGCCGTGTCACCGTAGGGTGGATAAGCTAGAGTGAAGTTAGAACACCTCTATAATCAGCAGTAGCTTAGCAAAGTTACTGTCACTCAACATATAAGACTGCGTTTTGAATTTACTGAGAAATTCACTAGAACTTCACCGGACTGTCACCAGACTGTCATCGTAATTATACCGGAATCAACTGCGATTGTATTTGTAATCACTTCAAGTGAATATACAAGAAGTAAGGAAGTGATGCGTGAACTTCCTTCACTGAATGAACTCTTTCTGAAGTTTAAGGAAAAACTTCACCAGTTTAGAATGCCTGTTTCCAGTCAGACTTTGTACTACATGTACATATCCATTTCACCGAAATCTTTGATAAACTGATAGTAGAGATGTCTAGCTACAAGATAAGCTATCTCTCATACAAAACTTTAATTTATTCTACGAGATATACTTCGTTGTTCTACCGGAAAACACGTTTACTTAGAAAACTGTAACTGACCAAAAAATACGTTTACTGAAGGAACTGTAATTGACCGAAACATTCGTTTACTGAGAGAGCTGCAACTGTTAACTAACTTTATATCGTAGCAAGAAAATATTCAAATTTCTTCACATACGAAGAATGCGCGTAGGCTTCCACATGAACATGTGTTTTCTATTAGAGAAGATGAGTACAAAAAACTAGCTTGGCCTCTTCTTGCTCAAGCTATGGAAACTCTCCTACACTGAGTAGTTTCTTCTTACCATCTCTCTCAGATGAATACCTGACATTTCAGGTTTTTGTTACTCATCTTTACATACGCGATCTCTGGCGTCTTCTAAACCTATTCTTGATTTCGATATGCGCTCTACTCATGCACTTTCTTGCTCGCTCATGCTCGCACTCTCTCTATTTTTTTTTCGTTTCTCTTTATATACAGTTTTGATTCAGTGTAACAAACTCTAACAAACTTTAATTCTGGAAGTTTCTACGCTGTACATTACGGTCGTGAATTTGTCCCTTCACTAAGGCTTTGATTTTCTGAATACTTTGATTCTGCTTCTCTTTATCTTTCTTTATCTTTTTGTCTGTTTGTATGTCAAATTCGTGAGTGATTCTTCAACAAGTAGAAGCTATGACCTGTCCCCAATTGGAGAATGTGCACCACTAATTCTATTATGTACATCATGTGTCGAATGTGTGGCCTCATAATGTGGCCCTATTATGCATACTTTAGGTGCATTGGAAGCTTCATGAGTGCAAAAGAAATCTTCTTGGTTTCTGGTGTTCCATTCCTTGCTCTTGCTTTGGTTTCCAGATCCATTTCGTAGTAGAGGTTTTAAGCCTTGTCTTTTGCTCATTTTGTCGTGTTGCATGTGTATCTCTTCTCTTTTTTGTTATCCGATTTGTGGGGTTCCTTCTCTTGGGGTATCTGTGACGAATCTCGCTAGTCTTTATGGTACTGTTGTGTCGATATAATGTTTGCTCGTGCTTGTCTATCTCTTGAATGGCCACTTGTCTGACCTTCTTGGGAATCCACATTGTTGCCATGTTTTTTCAACTTCTATCAAATGCTTAGGAAGCCATACTCTCAAAAGTCGTTTTGGTTTTGATTTAGGTGAAGAAGAACCCTTGTCCGCCCTTGTCTTCCTATGAGGAATGACATGTACTGGTGTTTCCTTCTCTGATTCCTTCACTCGATCCTTGCAAACCCATTTGAAGGTAGCATTTCTTGATTGCAAAAAGCTGATAGTGGATTTCTGTTCTACTGCTCTCTCTTTTTGATAGGAGGCTGTAAGAGTATTTCCCTCCTTGGTTCCCTTCTGTTCATTAGTCAAGTAGGATGAATCTACTTTTTCCTTGGATACATTGGTGTTTGAATTCCCTTCTTCTGTCAGACCTGCTTCTTATTGATTTGTGCTGGAATCATTTGCTATGCGCTCTTGCACGATTTTTTCAGCACTTCTGATGACTCCTAGTCTATGTGAGGTTTCTCTCTTGATAGACTAAAGAATTCCTTGTGCCCTATTTTGGCTAAAATGTATCCTTGAGCTAGGTGGATGCTCACTTCATTCTCAATGATCCAGTCTTGTCCTAGGATCAAGTTTTCTATTAGATCCTCATCTCTACACACTAGAACCTGACCTCCTAGGTGGAGGGATACTATGGCTTCTCGAATGCATGTTATAACCTGACCTCCTACACTCTTCATGTGTGCTTTCATGGTTTTTATAATCGTTTGAAGATTCATGATGACCATATTTCGTATGCAATTGAGTGTTGCTCCTGAATCTAGTAAGGCGTCTATTAGCTGATACTCCATCATTCTAATACCTAAGTTTAAATAAGGATGGGACATGCAGACATTGATTGTGTCGGCCTTATGAACTTGGTAATTATCCATGGGAATAGGCTCTTCTCCTTGTAGATACCGTTCATCTCTTTGCCTTATCCACTCTTTCTATATCTTGATACGCTCTTAGGCTTCTTGCCTTGCTTCCTCTCTAATTTATTCTTCCTCTCTCTTCCTATTTTGTGCACCTACAAGGCATGCTAACATCTGGTCTGTCAATGGCTCCATATAATGCTTTACTCGACAACCACTAATGTAATTAGGAAGGACATCCCCATCTAGAGTGGCTAGATTAACCGCTCCACTAGTAGAAATCCTATTGATGATGAGTGGGCCATACCCGCACTTTTGTAGCTTTTTGGCATGTTGTTTCAAGGTATAGACCAAAACTAAATCTCATTCTTTTAATCCCTTGTCTTTGATGTGTGCATCATAATATACCTTTTGTCTTCTCTTGGCTGCATAAATTCCTGCAACAACCTGCAATCGAGATTCATGCAGTTTCTCAATTTGGTCTAGTTGCTTGGATAATTCATGTCCTATCCATTCATACTGTTGGGCTACTCTCAAGGTTGGCACTAAAAAATCGATTGGCAGGATTGCGTTCTGTCCATACACTAGGTTGAATGGGGTGGTTCCAATGGCAGTCTTGTAAGCAACATGGAAGGCCCAAATTACATGATGCAATTGTTTATCCCAATCTGACCTTCCGCTATTGACTATCTTTGTCAATACTATGCATGACACCTTATTGGAACTTTTCACTTGACCATTGGCTTGAGGGTGGTATGGGGATGATTTTTTATGGATCATTAAGAACTCATTCATTAGGGACTCTATGACTTCATTGATGAAATGCATTCCTCGATCGCTCAAATCTCAATTGGTAATCCGAAACGAGTGAAAATGTGCTCAAAAAGAAACTTAGCAATGGTATGAGCATCATCCTTTCTAGAAGCCTTTGCCTCCACCCACTAAGTCAAATAATTTTTGGCTACTATGATGTATTCGACATGTGACCCTTTGGCTGGTGGGTAAATGGGTCCTATGAAATCAATAACCCATTTGGAAAATGCTCTAGCACAAACCATAGGTCTCAATGGCATGTCATCTCTGCGAATCGGGTATTTGGCCCTTTGGCATGTCTCACAACTTCGGACATAGGTGTCTTCATCCATATGTAGAGTTGGCCACCACAAGCCTGCAAAGAGGATCATTTTTATAGATCTCTCGACTGAAAAGTGACCTCCTGCAACACCTGCATGTGCCATCTCTAATATGGGTAAGTATTCTCCTTCATGCACACATAGCCATAACTGATTGTCTTTCCCTCTCTTGAAGAAGTGTCTCCCCATGATTACATAATCCTTACTCATTTCTTCTAGGGACCATTTTGTTGCTAAGTTGACTCCTTCCTCGTGTTCTCGTGTCTTTAGGAATTTCACTAATGTTTCACTCCATTTGGGTGCTATTGTAGAGAAGGGTAAGGATGTGTGATCCTCTGTATGGTTTCCTGACATTCTATGCAATTACTGACATAATCATGGACATCTTTAGGCATATCAGGCCAGTATACTCCTAGTTGTTTCAATTCTCTTGATGATCTATGAAGAACTTGAATTTGTTGGCTAAGAGATATTGTCTGAATTTCTTCACAGCATACACCATTCCTAATCCCTCCCGCTCCGTAGTTGTATAGTTTCTCTTAGCTTGATTCAGTTGTCTACTCGCATAGGCAATTGGGTGATCTAACTTTCCTCATCTGCCGGCTCAGCTAAGATGCATCCTATTGCATAATTTGAAGCGACCACATGAATATGGAAAGGCTTGTTCCAATTTGGTGTTTTCAGAATTGGGACCATGCTAAGTCTCTTTTTTAACTTGTTAAATGCCTTTTAGCATGCATGAGTCCAAGTGAATTGGGTCAACAATCCATACAAAGGTTTGGCAATTATGGCATACATGTGGATAAATCGACGATAGTATCCACAATGTCCCATAAATGCCTGCACTTCTTTTGCATTCTTCGGTCTAGGAAATTCTAAAATGACCTTGATCTTGTCTTCATCTGTAGATATTCTGTTCCTAGACACTATGTGTCCTAAGATCTTCCCTTGTCTTACCATGAAGACACACTTTTCGAGATTCAGGCAGACTCTATATTATCGACATTTATCAAATATCTTCCGCAATTCAGGAATGTGGACTTGCCTTTGATTTGAATATGTACATAGGTCATCTATGTACACTTCCATACTCTTCTTCAGGAATTCTCTAAAAACATGACACATCAACCTTTGGAAAGTAGGAGGTGCGTTAGTGAGTCCAAAAGGCATCACTTTGAAAGCATAGACTCCCCATTCAGTCACGAATGCACTCTTATGTTGATCCTCAGTAGCAATAACTACTTGGTTGTATCCAGAGAATCCGTCCAAGAAGCTATAGACTTCTTTTCCTGCAACTCTTTCCAATAGATGATCGATGATAGGTAATGGATAGCTATCACGGATCGTGGCTGCATTCACTTTTTTCAGGTTAATGCATGCTCTAAGTTTTCCGTTCTTTTTAGGCACAACCACTAGTGGTGATACCCATTCAATATGTTCTATTCCATAAATGAATCCTGTCGCTAATAGCTTGTTTATTTCCTCTTTTATTTTTGCAGCATAGACCTCGTTATAGGTGTAAGGGCATTGTTTTGATGGTTTTGGCTCCAATGTCATTGGTATTCTATGGGAACAAATGGAGGGTTCCACACCCTTGAGATCCTTGTAGGTCCAAGAAAATACATCTCGATATTCCTGGATCAACTGTATTAATTCTTCTTCCTCCTCGGTTGACACGTCTTTTCCTATGTATGTACATCTTTCTTCCCCACCTTCTACAGTTACTATGATCTTTTTTGTTTGTTCCTTATTTTTGTACTCTTCTCCTTCTATTGCTTCTCTCTTAGGCATTTGAATAGCTATTTTTCTCTCTTCTACCTTATATCTTTTGAAATGCTCTGGAATCTCAAAAAGGTCAGGATTTGCTTCGATCTTACTCACACTTTCCTCCTGCTTTGGTACTATGGGGGCTGCTTGTATTGCTAACACTTTGATCATTCCATACTTGACTTCGGTTCAAATGGCTTCTAGGTAACGTTCTTCAAAATCAAATTCTGGTTCCATTTCTATGCTCTCGTATTCTTCGTTCCACTCCTTTTCCAATATTTCCCCTGCTTCTACTTCTTGAAGGACAACCATGTACAAATTTATGTCGTAGCCTTCATCGTCCACACATTCATTCATCCTCAGAACTTCTTCATTCACAAATACATCCAAGGTTGCTAGGATTTCCATCCATCCGTGCAGTTCAAACGTTTCATCAGGGAAGATCTGAGGCATTTACATTGGATCTTCTATGGGCCGATAATTAGGATGTCCTATTGGCCATAACTGCCTTTTATTATCCTCTTTCTTGGCTTCCTTACACATCCACAATTGGGCATCCTCATGCATCCATGATTGATCGCTTGATCCAGCACTATGGATAGACAAATCATCCTCTTCTTTATGTATGGGGTTCCATTGTAGTGGTGGTACATCTCTATATGCAAAGGTATGCAAGTTTATTTTGGTGGTGTTTCCTTGATGTTGAAGGTATAATGAGTCTCGTCCCCAATATTGCACTACCCTAAGCTACCTCATGAAGGGTCGTCCTAATATCATCTCATAGTTATTTGCTTTTCCAAATTGACGGATGGCTAAAGTATGCTCAAATTCAACTCCACAGGTGGTTAATTTGATCTTTTCTAATATTCCCAATGGTTTTTCAACATGGCCATCTGCTAACTGTAGCTTCATGTGGGTGGTTCGTAAGGCAGGCTTTCCCCATTTCTCCCAAATCTCTTTGGTAGCAATACCTACTCCTGCTCCTGTGTCTAGTATGGCTTTGGTCATATAGCCATTTTAAGTGATAGGTAGACACATGTTACCTTCATCTCCTTCACTAAATTCTCCAACCTTATCCACTAGAATTTGTACCTTAGGTGGGTTTTCATTTCCCTTGCTTTCCTTTTCGTTCTTCTCCTGCCCTAACCCCAGTTGACCTGCTAATATTTTCCATAATTGCGGTTTAACACGAAGTAGTTCTTCCACAGTCAATTGGCATTGTAATTTTGTCTTTTTAAGTTCTGTTGGAGTGTGTGAATTCTTATCTGAGTTTCCCTTTCCTTTTCCTCATATTGTGGGCGCTGGGAAGATCATGGATTCTTTTTCGTACTCTCCCATGTAATTTGGTAGAGTTGAAATGCTCTGAGCTTCCTCCCTATTTCGGTCTAGTCTCGATACTTCCTCATATACTTCTTCCATGTTGGGACTTGGTTGATAAACTTCCACATCTAATTCCTCAAAAGGAGGTTTAGCCACTCCATTCCTTTCCATTGTTCTTCTTGGATTCTATTCCACAATTCTTTTGGCCAGTCAGCCTCTAAATCACGCACTGTTGACATAGGTTTGTCCTCGGTTTCCACTAGCTCATGTTTATCATCCTTCTCTTTTGATTCCTTGTCCTTGGCTTTAACACAATCCTTGTATTGATCCTCCAATATCCTTGTCTCAGGGAGGGCAGGGATAGTCTTTTCTAGGGTTGCTTGTGCTACCTCTATGAGTTTTCTACATATCGCAAGCCTCTCTAACTCTCCTAGTGGGCAAAGCCTTTCATGTTGCTCCACATTCGGTCCACTATTGATTCTAGCTTGGTATGCTTTCAACCACATGTCCAAATCATCCGGTTTTGGGTCAGCTAGAATTGATCCTGGCTTTTCTGACTCTCGGATAGGCGGTGGAATGCGAACTTCTTCCCGAATCTCTGGTTCTTTAGGCTTCTTGTTGCTTCGTGTATGTTTCTTATCTCCTAATTTTTGTTTTTCATCCATTTTTCCTTGAGCTTTTCTCTTCTTTCCTTCCACTTTTTGCTTTTCGTTGCTTGAGTACTCTCACGTGGGTCTTCTGAATCTTCCACTATTTGAATTTTGGGGTCTAAGGTTTTACTGTTTTCTTGTTCAAGATCCGATTGTTTTCCTTCTTGTTCCTTCGTTCGTACTCGTGTAATGGCCTTTAATGGTACGGTGTATTCCTTGTCACTTCCCGGTGCTTCTATCACTTTGATCATATTAATTGGTGCTGTGTCTTGAGCCTTGTTGGGATTTTTTGGGCAATCTCGAAAGAGATGTTCCTTTCCGCAATCACTACAATATCCTTCCCAAGTCCTAAGAGGTGGTGCGTTGTAAGGCCGAGTACATTCTCTGATACAGTGGTCTCCTCCGCATCTATAACACAGTCCTCTTGGCACAAGTTGAGATGAAGTGAGAGTGAAGGTGAGAAGCATAGAGATGCACACACACATATACACACACAATGAAGAGACAAGAAAGACATAATGGAAGGTGAGAAATCAACTATATTGCTCAAGATCTCAATTAGAAGCTCAAAGTAGCTCTAAGCTCACACCAACCAACCTCAAAAATGAGCTCTCTAGCTCTTTTTATAGATTCTAGAATAGTTTTGACCAATTTCACATCTACTGACCGGCATAGTTAAAAAATAGGTCCTAAGTGCTATTTGAAAGGGTAAACGGTGTCTAAAAATAACCAAAATTGGTACGCTCATTCTACCTAAGCTCCTCAAGCTCGAGGACTCCTCGGCTTGCACAAAATGGAGCTATAAATTACAAAAAGGGTTTTTCTATGTTACATATGTTACAATAGTGATGAAAATCATTGTTGGAGGTTTTGAAGAATATTTATAAAACGTAAATCTTTGAAAAATTGATTTGACTGACTCCCTGCTCTGTCTTTACATGATTTTGCGTCTTCTATGCCTCTGGCTAGTGCCAACACCCCCCTCCCTCTCGCTTTTGTCATCCTCGACAGAACCTTGTTGTGAGGTTTGTTAGATGTAATTCTCGAGTAGTTCCTGAGCGAGGGTGTGTTCTGATATTCGAATGCCTCGCGCCAAATCTGCCTCTAGTTTCTCCCAATCAATTGGTTGCAGTTCATCAGATGGTGGGAGTCGATAATGTGTGGAAGATACCATCTCTTCACAAGCGAATAATTGAAGCAAATGTGTGGGCCCTGTTGATGAACACTTCTGAATGGTATTCCCAATAACTGGTTGTAAACATTTCTTCGAAGGTTTGCTTGTAGCACGCCGGTAGGTATTTGATTCTGCAATGCCAGGCATAACACACCTGAAGCGATGGCGTTGTACTCATATCATATGCAAGATCTAGATTGCCATGCTTGAAGCCCAGGGTGTTTACATGAGGTGCCTTGATGCCTCTGAAGACTTTAAAAACCATCTGCATCATGTCAAATATCTTGACAGTCATGTGTGCTGCTATATCATCCATGTGTTTCAAGCGAGGGAGCTAGTGACGAATCCTTGCCATCATGTATCCGATTGTAGGTGGTCCTATGGGTGGAGTGAAGTATGGGTATTTTAGCCAATCCTGACATTGCTTATTGTTTTGTATCTTAATCGCAAATGCCTTCCAGGAACGGCTACATGGCACTGGTCCCCAACATGGGTTGTATTTTAAGTGTAGTGGTGCCTTGGCCCATGTACTCATCATCTCAGGATATTTGTGTAAGAGATCCTTGCGCCATTCTGGTTGATAGATTTCTCCTTGCTGCGTGTCTATTGGCAAATCGTCAGGCTCAAACTGAGTAGCGTGAGAGGGTTTCTTGCCTGCTTCTTTCTCTATGGCCAATTGATATTCTACCATTAACATAAAATATGGTTTATACTGTAGCTCATGCCCAGATATCTATCTACGAGGGGCCAAATGAGCAAAGTATGGGGACTGTAAAATGCGTTCTTCAATCATTGCCCTGGTGTGAAGCTGCGCTTCTACCCGTGCTGAGTGGGTTTTTCCCAGTTCTTCTATCGTCTTCATCCATGCGGGAGTTGGAAGTTCGAAAGTCGTCTGGCCTTCAACCGTGACTCGTCCGCCTGGGATGGGTTGGGGTTCATATGCTTCTTCGAAAGTTTCCTCCATTGGAATAGTGATTGTTTCCTCCTCTGCTGGTAGTTCCGGTGGGGAGTCTGGCCTTGGTGGTGCTTCATATACTGCTATCTGTGATTGGAGCATTGATACCTGGGCCCGTAAAGCATTGAGTTCCTCTAGGATGTCAGGAGATGGGTTCACAGAAGCTGGTAGTCCTTGTGGCATTGGTGCTTTTAGCTGGAGTAGTTTATGATCTTCTTTCAGCTTCTGATATTCCTCGTTCATGCTGTCATACTCCTCTAACAATCTGACATGATCTTCTAACAACATCTTCATAGACTTTGAGGGCACGGCCTTGAAGCGGCTGGGGCTCAATGGTTGGTCTGGTTGATCTAGGGCAGCTTCTAAATTCTCTCTGTTTTGTTCTTGTAAGCGCTGGTTCTCTTCTTTCGCTGCTGCCAGGTGTCGTCTGAGTAAGCCCATGTTCCTAGTGAGCGTTGCATTGCGAATAGTCTGTGCCCTTAATAAGTTATCGATATCCGTGACAGCCTCTTTTGTCCTTGCTTCACTTTCTAGTTCTAATTTATGATATGCCTCTCGTAGCTCTTGGTAGCGGGTACTCAATGAGGCATTCTTGATGGATAGTGAATTGAGCTGCGACTGTAAATCATTCATTGTCTTCTGCAGCTGCTGATAATTAGTTCCAAGAGATGTGAACTCATCTCTTACTTGAGTCATACAGGTGAGCATTTGTTAAAATGCATTATCTACAGTGGGTGATAATATTAATGGTATGCCAAGTGAAGATGCAGTGGGTGTAGATGCAAATGGAATGGGGAATGGGGGTGGGAAAATGGATGCTATGGTGATTGTGGAAAATTGAAGTGTGCCTATGTATGGTTGTGCCATGAATGAAGTGAGTGGTGGTGCGGTAGGTGGTGATATATCCATGTCATTGGATGTGGTGTCAAGTGCGGCGACCGTGAATAATGGCGTGATCGTGGGTGCTTGCGTGGGTGTAAATATAGGGTTTGCAAAGGTTGAAGAGTAATTTACAGAGGGATTTTCTAATGCTGCTTGGTGGAAAGGGGAAAGAGGAATGATGGTGGGTCGGGGAGGTGATACAGGGGAAAAAGTCATCGGGGTTAGACATGGAAATAGTGGTCTTGGGGGTGTAGGGAAGGATGGAAAAGATGGATGGAGAAATGGACTAGATAGAAGGGTGGATGTCCGAGGGAGAAAACTAGGTTGGGTGGGTGTGGACATGGTGAGAGGAATGGATGTTACAAGGGCTTCTGCTACTTCGCCATGGAAGGAGGTGGATGTTCTGGGAGAAGGAGGGTTGTGTTGACCTAAGTATCGACTTAGGGACTTGCGGAGAAAGAGACTATACCTCGATCCCCTCACAAGTGCATATAGTGGGGATACACACCTTTAATTATCAATCCAAAGAGTATACAAACCTAGCCGAGTGTATGAGGACATGCAATCATGTAATGGTTAATGCAAAAGAACTACTCAAAGAATGTAAATGAGGCAAAGACTTATCCAAACAAGCTCCAACTGTTGGTCAAGGCGAAACGATACTTGGTGCAGCAGCCGTCAGTATTTTGGACTTTTCTCCCAGCTTCGAACTTCAAATATAGCGAATAGCATATGCATTTCGAAACTCTCGAGAAGACGCATCCAATGGCAGTGGTTTCACTCAATTCCGACGCTCCTACTTCAAGTTATGAGCGAAATACTGAGTCGAGGGAATACTTTCCTACACTTCAGCACTTCCTACACTTCTCACACACCTTTCCTACAGCAAAGAAACACTTTCATGGATAGACAACACTCACAAGCACTCTTTCCAAGCAATACACATGCATACAAGCTCACGAAGAAGAAGATAAGGAGGGAAAAAGACACAAATTCGAATTTCTGTGCTCTCTCTTCTCACAATGGCAAAAAGTTGTTTACAAAGAGTCACATTTGACTTATATACTAGTGCCCTAAAATTGGTCCTTTCATACAAGAGACCGGCACTTTATTCACTAAAAGACTAAATTTCTACTATTTTACATGGGTAAGCTTCTAATCTTCTGTGGGGATGCATCTAGAGGACTCCTCTGGTGCCTTTACAACGGAAAATATATTACAAGAATGATTATGGTACAAAAATATGAAGTCCAAATCGGAAAAATTTTGGGGCCCGTCTTTTTCTCTGCTTTGTGCGCTCTTTAGCTCTGCAACACTCTCCCCCTCTTCGTCTCTGTCGTCCCTTGACAGGCTTTGCTTTTTGTCATCAGTTTGTTGTCCGCACGCACCCAGTGGAAGGTCTGAAGATGTGGTGCTTCAGTCTTCGATCTGGACCTTCCAGAGATCAAGAGGTTGAAGCACCCATGTGGGTTACGTCCTTTCCTTGATGTGTGTGCCCCTGCGGGGCTCTGTGCAGAGATGGGTGTTGCGCCCCTGCGGGGCTTCTTGCAGAGATGTATCTTCAAAATCTTGCTTTTTAGTGAAGCTGCTTCTTTCGTTGTCTTCTTCTTTTCTTCTTCTTACTTGACTCTCCCTCAACACTGCCCCCCTCCTGGACTCTGTCGTCCCCGACAGGCTTTGATAAGCGACGGGCATATGTTTGATAAACTCTTTGCTCTGTATCATTCAGCTGATTGGCTTCACGTATCATGAGTTGCTTCCATTGTTCTGCCTTCACACCGTCATTGGGTGGTTGTCTATGATCTGCGAAGAAGCTTAATTCATATGCTACAAGTCTGGCATTCAGGTTGGATGACATCTTCAAAAAGATCTCTGAATCTATTTCAAAGAATCCTGTAAAAAACGCTTCTTCAAATGTCTGCATATATGGACTTGGCAAGAACATAAGCCTGGAGTAATAAGCCATTATAGTTGGTCTGCTTGGCATCACTGATAGATCAAAAATAAGTATGTCTGTGCCCTGATTAATTCCAATAAAATTCAAAAAGGTATATGCCGCATGGTTGAAAACTTTCAGTACAGTGAGTAGCATACTAAGTATTTTATTTGTCATTTTGACAGCTAAATCTGGTACTTTCGCATAATTTTGTAGCCAAAATTCGATGGTCTTGACCATATAATCTTCCGTTGGCAAATAATTATGTGGCGGGCTTGGAAGTAGCGGATAATTCAGCCACTGATTATTTATTGTACCATTCCTTTGCATATTCAAAAATGCTCTAGCTTCTCTTCTACGAGGTACGGGACAAAATGCAGGGTTTACCTGCAGGGAATATGGAGCAGCTTGCCAGTGTATTCTTAGTGTCGGATGTTTCTCCAAAAACTTTCTTCTCCAAACTGGCTGTGCAGCTTCAAATTCTGCTTGAGTGAAATTGAATGTGTCATTCTCGAAGTTGAGCTGCTCATCAGGGCTCGTTTTTGTGATTTTCTTGATATATTGACGTGTCTTCTCTTTCAGTAGTCCGTATGGAATATTGAAAGGCTTCATAAGCGTCTCTAAGTCTTTTCCTTTGATCTTTGCTTCTTTCATGACTTTAATAACTTCATTTTCAAAATTTTCCGTCAATCGGGACACCACTAGTGCCCGTTCCTTCTGACTTATTTCTGCAGTATATGGCATAGGATGATCATCATGTATATCCGCCACCTGCCCACGTATTGGAGAATCGTAGATCGGTTGAGATAGAGGGCTTACCTCTACCTCGTCAGTAGGATGTTTCTTTTCTGGCACTACTGATGTCCCGATCGGTTCTTTGTCTTTCCTCTGAGTCTTCAGCTGTTCTATGCACTCATCTTTTTCTTTTATTGTTTGCATGGCTTCTCCGAGTGCTTCTTTAGTTACCAATAGTTCCTTACCTATGTCAGCTACATGATCCATGTTTTCACTGTAGCTTTGAACCAGTTTGGCATTCACCTTTTGCAATTGACGCTTCAGCTCACTGGTTTCATTGGCGTATCTGCTCTTCCATTCTTCTATCTGGGCTTGTTCTTGCTTTAGCAGCTCTTCATATTTTGAGATCTGATCCCGAAGTGCTTGATCTTTGGTTTCTGTGGATTCCTGTTGTATGAGTGGTTGATCATATAATAAAGACTTCATCAAATCTTTATTTCTGCTGCGTAGGCTGTCATTCTCTTCCAGATATAGCTTGAGTTGTTGTTCTAATAGTGTGCTACGCATCTTCATTTTCTCTTTCTCAGCCTCGCTCGCATCATGTAATTTTTGCAACTCCGTTAGTTGTGTATGCAGCTGTTGATTCTGAGCAATGGATTCTTCATGTTGTGTCTTGATTGCCAACACCTCAGTACTTTTATGTGCTAATTCCTTTTGTGCTGCAATCAACTGTGCCGATAGCTGTTCACTCATGAGTTGAAACTGATTCTTTTCTCTCCTTGCTTGATCATACTCGGCATCTATATCCATCATCTGTTGTTGAGTGTCCATGGCCGTTTGAATCATCTGCTTTACTACAGGTTTTAACTGAGCAACGTCCACGTTAAGCCATGTTTTTGGTATTGCCGGCTCTTCTCCGGTATTTACGTCTTTGCCTTGAGCAATGTGTAATGTAGTGTCATGGGGCTGCCTAATCTGAAGCTGGATCCTCGGCTCAGCCCCCACGTCTTCTTTATTTCCTTGCGGTGTGTCATCAGGCACCTCAACTATAACTTGTTCTTGGGTTTGGAGCTCCTTTGCTTCCTTACTCACTGGAGTTTGATCTTCCTCTTTAATAGGTTGTTTTACATGCGTAATACCAGTAGTCGTATCTTCTTTGATGCTTATTTTTGTAGTGTCATTCAATTGAATGACGTGCTCCGGTTCCATAGATTCTTCGACTTTCTTTTCCTTGTCTTCCTGATTTTGTGGCGTCATTTCCACTTGATCTATCTCGTTCCATTCATCTTCGTGTGTTTCTGTCCGTATATCAGTATCTAATGTATCTTTTTCAGGGCTGAATTCCGTGTTGGTACTAGAATCATCGATGCCCAGCTCTTTGTATCTTCCAGCTTGTTTTGGTGTTTGCTCTGGATTACGTTGTGTCTTCTCTTGACTAGCTTGTCTGTAATGATGTCCTTGAACGTTTAAATTGATCTGCCCTTGCATATATTGATGTGTTTGTTCGAGGGCAGCCGACAGATCTCTCTTAGTAATCGGCATTTGAGCCGTCGTGATCTTTGGTAGGAGATGCATTCTCTTTGATTGTGGTGTTGCTTGGGCTTCCTCTTCCCGTAAACGCTTCGTACCCCTCATGGGTTTCTGCGTGCTGGTTCCAGCCTCTTCAACCATAGCTACTGCTTTCTTCTTTTTAGGGACCGTCGTTGACTTTACATATCTTGCTAGTCCTTCCGAAGTTCGCATCTCTCTCAAACAGTTCTTCATTTCTAAAGCTTCATAAATCAACAATGTCAGAGCTGAACTGCCATTCAAAAACTTCTTTTGCCCCCACTTCTTTTGTGCTTCAAACAATCTTTCTTGGACATACCCTGTTAGATTGATTTTGTTGCCAATTTGCCTCATGGCATGTGATAGTAGTTGGACTACTATCTTCTGTGGAGCTGTATACCTGTGCATGCTTGGAAAGCAAAAATGTTGATGTACCAGTCGCACAGCGTCTTCTATGTCAATTCTATTTATCTCTAAGAATGATCTCTTCTTGGGATCATGGCATTCTTCTTTCACGCTAGTGATGCCTGCTTGGTTCCATCCAAAAGCTCTGTTAATCAACTCATGTGTGAATTGGATGGTCTTCCATGCCCCGACTTTATCCAATACTCGTGCTTCTGGGACTGATATTTTTGTTGCGGCAGGCTGCATGGTATTCATCACCTGTGCACATCTCTGAAAGTCTGGCACATAGATTGGTAACTTGAGGAATGCTTCTATGCCGGCCTGTGTCCACACATCCTCAATATGAGGTAGTCCTTGTATTATTGTCTTGAAATCTTGCGACATGATTGGAAAATAATGATCTGTGTCCATGATTTTGATTGTGGCCATGAAGATTAGCTCTGCCACTGGTTGATCATCCCTGAACCAGTGACCTCTTGCTTTTGTTACTGATTCCAACGGAAGAAGTTGCACCTCTTCTTGCTGTGTAGATTCGGAATCAGTGGAAGCCATCTGCACTCAATATAGAGTATGAATTAGTATCCATATGTTTTTAGAAATCCTCCTCTATATGTTGGTTATAAGTTCGATGTTGCTCCGAGTGCATGGTGTCGTCCCTTTCCCGTGTGTGTGAGAAAGGTAATACCTGGATTTTTTACATTTTGATGTATTTTTATATTTTTTGCTGAAAAGAAAACAGAAAGGTTAGTCCATAGCCGAAGCGGTTATTAATTTTTTGGAGTATTTTCTTAATATATGTACAAGTGCTCTCCTATTTCCCTATTAGGAAAATGTGCTTGACTATCTTCAAATAGAAGAAGAATGTGCCGAATGCTTGGCCTTGTAATGTGGCCCTATCATGCATACTTTGGATCTCGACAACTCCATATGTGTGCAATTGGAAGTAGTTGGCGTATGCATGTTGTCCAGTTTGTCTTTCGGCATCCAGATTTGCTTCGTTGTGCTGGGCTTCGTTGTATGTTGCCCACTTCTACTGAATGTGGCTCTTTTCTCCTTTTTGTAAGTCTGCTTCATCTGATCTATGACTCTTGGCACGTCTCGGGCTGCCTTTACAGACTCTTTCTTTCTCCAGTATCTCTTTTTCTGTGGTTGTTTTGCCGGTGGATTGCATTGGTCCTTCTTGTTTTGGGGATCATCCTTTCGGTTGCTTTGCCTTGGGATGCAAGACTTCGGAACCCATATTTGCGATCGACCTTGTTGAGCAACTACGACTGTCTTGGGAATCCACAGTGTAGTAATTTGTCGATGATTTCGATGTTCAGACGGAGTTGGTTTTTGCTTTGCTCGTTTGTTCTGATGTCGTTTGTGCTTTTGTCTTCGTAGATATTCCTCCACTTGATCTTTCCTTATCCATACTTGGTTAGAATATGGAATAGGGTATATTTTAATGGTGACAGGTTTTGAATTACTCTGAGGCATAGTCTCTTTGATGCAGGGTGTTTCAGTGAGGTTGATTTCAGTTTGAGTGATATTCTCAAGACTTGCTAGACTGGAACAAGTTGTGCAAGCAGAATTCAATGTGTCCGCACATATAGTACTTGATGAAGGTGTCTCTATAGTGCTAGAGATCATGCATTCAGGACTTTGTTCATTAGATTGAACTGTTTGCTCCGTGCTCACCGATTTTAGTGGTCGCTCATCTAGCAGACTGAATACTTCACGATGTCCTATCCTGGCTGAGATATATCCTAACGCCAATCGAATGGTCACCTCGTATTCGTAAATCCAGTCTTGACCTAACACTACTTCCTCAAGTAAATCTTGGTCATGACACACTAACAGTTTTTGTTCCATGGTGTGGTTACCAAGATGCAACAGTAAGGTGATCTCTCCTATGCTCTGAGTAATTGTTCCTCCTATTCCTATCAACTGGGCCATTGATGGGCGTATTGTCTCTTTGAGTTTTTGGGTCAAAGAAAACTTAATGCAGCTTACAGCGGCACCTGTGTCAATAAGAGCATTTACCAAGTGATACTCCGTTTTTCTGACTCCCAAATTTAGATAGGGTTGTGTTCTTTGCGGTCCTAGGTTTTGAGTGGCTCTAAAATTAGCCATCGGGATGAGTTCTTCTCCTTGACGATATCTTTCATCTCGCTCTCTCATCCACTCTTTTCGTTTCTTTATCCTTTCCAATGCTTCTTGTCTCGCTTCTTCCCGTATTCTTTCCTCTTCTAAGCGTCTATTCTTACCTTCGATTAATCGAGACAAAGCTTCTTCTGTTAATGGTTCTAGGTATTTTTTTACTCTACACCCACTGATGTAGTTTGGTAACACGTTTCCATCTAAGGTTGCTAAGCTGATGGCTCCACCTGTAGATATACGATTAATGATTAATGGGCCATATCCTCTCTTTTGCAATTTCTTAGCATGTTGTTTCAAAGTGTATACCAAAACTAAATCTCCTTCCTTCAATTTTTTGTCCTTGATATGCGCATCAAAATAGGCCTTTTGTCGTCTTTTAGCAGCATAAATACCCGCTACTGCTTGTAACCTAGTTTCATGAAGCTTTTCTATTTGGTCCAATTGGGCTGATAATTCATGTCCTGTCCACTCATAAGTAGTTGCAACTCTAAGAGTGGGAATCAAGAAATCAATTGGCAAAATAGCATTTTGTCCATACACTAAGTTAAAAGGAGTAGTGCCTATTGCAGTTTTATAGGCTACTCGGAATGCCCATAAAGCATGGTGTAACTGCTTATCCCAATCTGATCTACCGTTGTTAACGATTTTGGTGAGAACAGTACACAAGATTTTATTTGAACTTTCTGCTTGTCCATTTGCTTGTGGGTGATAAGGGGCCGATTTCTTATGAATTACCAAGAATTCATTCAATAAGGCTTCTATCACTTCATTCACAAAGTGCGTACCTCTATCACTCACAATCTCTATAGGTAGACCAAATCTAGTGAAGACGTTCTCGAAGAGAAACTTGGCTGTAGTTCTTGCGTCATTTTTCTTTGTTGCTTTTGCTTCAACCCATTTGGTCAGGTAGTCTGTGGCTACAATTATGTATTCGGCATGTGACCCTTTTGCTGGTGGGCTAATAGGTCCTATAAAGTCTATTCCCCACTTCGTGAAAGCTCTAGCACTCATCATGGGTTTAAGTGGCATCTCATCTCTTCTAATAGGATATTTCGTTCGTTGACAAGTATCACACCGTTGCACATATGTTATGGCATCTTGATGTAGAGTTGGCCACCACATTCCAGCAAAGAGGATCATTTTTGCTGTTTTGTCTGCAGAGAAATGTCCTCCTGCGGCTCCTTTATGGGCCATTTCTAAGACAGAGAGATATTCATTTTTGTGAATGCACAGTCGTAATTGGTTATCTTTTCCGCATTTAAAGAGTTGTTTTCCTATGATGGCATAATCCTTACTCTGTTCGTCAAGAGCACGCTTCCTTGCCAAGGTAGCTTCGTCAGGGTACTCTCGAGTTTTCAAGAACTTTACTAGAGGCATGCTCCACCTTGGCGCTATTGTAGAATAGCATAACGTAGAGTTCTCATCTGGGATTTGTTCTTGACAGGTTTGACAGGATGACACATAGTTATGTGCATCTCGTTGCATGGTTGGCCAATATATGCCAAATCTCTTGAGTGTTTGCCACGTTCCATTTGCGTTCAAATGAGTGTTCCATTGGTTGATGTGTGCTTTCTGAAGCCACATTTCTTGTTCCTCTTCTTCCACGCATCTCATTAGTAATCCGCTTGAATCCTGGTGGTACAAACTTCCCGCAATGATGTGAAGGTTTTTGGTCCTCCAGAGATCTTGCGTTTGGTTTGGCGTGATCCCATCTTTAGGTCCATGTGTAAGTATCGGGATCAATTTTTCTGCCCATTGAGGACATACTTCCAGGTTAAAAAGATAAGTATCTGGCAGATCATCAGGTACTCCTATGGGTGGTTCTCCATGGGTCATACGAGATAAGTGGTCTGCTCTTATGTGGGTGTTTCCTTTCTTGACTATTACCTCAAAATCAAATTCCATTAGCAATAAAAACCATCGCACTAGTCGTCCTGTATTGCAAGGCTTGTTGACTAAGTACAATAGGGCTTGATGATCAATGAAGAATTTGAATTTGTTTGCCAATAAGTAATGTCTGAATCTCTTGACTGCATATACCATCCCTAGGCCTTCTCTTTCCGTAGTAGTATAATTGCGTTCCGCTTGGTTTAACTGTCTACTAGCATAGGCTATCGGGTGGTCTAATTTTCCTGTGTCAGCTGGTTGGGCTAGGATGCAACCAATGGCAAACTTGGAAGCATCCACATGAATGTGAAACGGTTTATTCCAGTTGGGGACTCGGAGGATGGGTGCTGAACTCAATCGATTCTTTAACTCATTAAAAGCTTTTTTGCATTCTTTGGTCCAATTGAATTGAGTCAATAATGCATAAAGAGGTCTAGCAATTATGGCATACATATGTATGAATCTTCGATAGTAACCACAATGTCCCATAAATGCTTGAACTTCTTTAGCAGTTTTAGGTCTTGGTAAATCCAAAATTACTTTAATTTTGTCTTCATCCGTTGAAATTCCATTCTTAGAGACAATATGTCCTAAGATTTTCCCTTGTCGCACCATGAAGACACATTTTTCAGGATTGAGACATACTCGATATTGTCGACATTTAGCAAAAATCTTTTCAAGTTCAGGGATGTGCTCTGATCGTATAGCTGAATATGTACACAGATCGTCCACGTATACCTCCATACTTTTTCTCAGAAATTCTTTGAACACATGACACATCAATCTTTGGAATGTAGCTGGGGCATTCGTTAAACCGAAAGGCATGACTCTAAAGGCGTATACTCCCCATTCAGTTGCAAATGCTGTCTTATGTTGGTCCTCCGGAGCAATGGCTACCTGATTATACCCTGAAAAGCCATCCAGAAAACTATAAACTTCCTTCCCTGCTACCCTTTCCAAGAGATGATCAGTGATTGGTAAGGGATAGCTATCCCTTATGGTTGCGGCGTTCACTTTCTTCAAATTGATGCACACTCTTAACTTTCCATTCTTCTTTGGTACAACCACCAAGGGTGACACCCATTCCGTGTGCTCAATTTCGTAGATGAATCCAGCATCTAATAACTTATCTATTTCCTCTTTTATCTTGGCTGAATACACATCATTATAAGTATATGGTCTCTGTTTCGAAGGTTTGGCTTCGGATGTCATGGGGATTCTATGCGCACATATAGATGGATCTACTCCCTTTAAGTCCTTATAAGTCCAAGCAAAGACATCTCGGTATTCTCTTATGAGACGAATTAACTCTTGTTCTTCTTCTAATGAGACATCCTGTCCTATGAAGGTACACCGTTCCTCTCCTCCTTCCATGGTTACCACTATCTTTTTGGTCTGTTCCTTATTATCATATGCTATTCCAGGCTGTGCTTCTCTTTTAGGCATTTGAATAGCAATTTTCCTCTTCTCGACTTCATATTTTTTAAAGTGAGATGGTACCTCAAATTGGTCTTGTGGTCTGTTTTCTTCATCTTCTAATTCCCTTTCAACTTCTAATTCCCCTTTTTGTGTGAGTTCCTTATGTTTTTCATTGGTGGTGATATTTATGTTGGTGGTACTAATCCCTAGATCCATGGGTTCAGGTTCCATTTCAATGCTCTCGTAGTCCTCCTTCCAGTCCTTCTCGATCACTTCTCCTTCTTCTGCCTCCTGAAGGACTACCATATACAGACTAACATCATAACCCTCCTCATCGATACATTCGTTCATGGTCACTACTTCTTCGTTTACACAGACATCAAGGGTAGCTAATATTTCCATCCAACCATGAGGTTCGAATTCTTCATCCGGGAATACTTGTGGCATATAGGCTGGATCTTGTACAGATCTCACTATTCCTTGTTTCTATTGCCAATTTTTTCTTCTCTCTTCTTCCTTCTTTGCAGCTTGACATATCCACAGATGAGTGTCCTCGTTCATCCAGGATTGATCACTAGAACCTGCACTATGAACCGATTGGTCGTCTTCCTCTTTGTGGATTTGATTCCATTGTAGAGGTGGCACATCTTGATACGTGTACGTATGTAGGTTTATCCTAGTGGTAGTTCCGACGTGTTGTAGGTATACTGCATCTTTTCCCCAATCTTGTACGACCTTTAGCTGTCTCATGAAAGGCCTTCCCAAGATCATTTCATAATTGCTTGGCCTTTCGAAGTGACAAATTGCTAAAGTATGTTCAAATTCCACTCCACACGTAGTGAAGAATACTCGTTCCAACAATCCTAAGGGTCTTTCCGTATGTCCATCTGCCATTTGTATTTTCATGCGTGTTGGTCTTAATGCTGGTTGCCCCCATTTCTCCCAAATTTCTTTGGTCGCAATGCCAACACCAGCTCCTGAATCTAGAATGGCTTTGGTCGTGTAACCTCTATAGGTGATTGGAAGACATGTATTTCCTTCATCTCCTTCGCTAAAGTCTCCTACCTTATCCACTGGAATTCTCACTGTTTCTACTTCGTCAGCTATCTCTTTCTTTTCCTCCTTGACTCCCCATTGATTGATCAATTTCTCTCTTAAGTGTGGTTTTACCTTTAACAGTTCTCCGAATGTTAGGGTACATGGGATTTTTACCTCTCTAAGACGTTGTATGATCTCTGATGTTAGAACTGATGGGTTCGTTTCCCGTCTCCTTATTGATGGAATGCGATACAATTCTGAATTGTGCTCGTACTCCCCAGTGTAGTTGGGCAGTTCCTTTACTTCTTCCTCTTCTCCGTCACTTGCATCCATTGGAAAAATTTCTTCTGAATTTAGTTCAGGTATTGATCCCTCTATTTCATGTCCTGCTTCTAATTCTTCAAAAGGCAGTTCCATTCCTTCTACCTTTTTCCATTTGTCCTCTTGAACTCGTGCCCATAGATCCTTAGTCCAGTCTCCTTCTACTTCGGGGACTATGGATCCTTCCTTTCTCTCAACACCATGTTCTTCATTTTGTGGTCTATATACTTCAGGCTTTTCATGAGTGTTTACGCACTCTTGGAATTTTCCTTCGGAAATTCGGGTATTTGGTAGAGGCGATGCAGGTTTTTCTAAGGTTTGTTGCGCAATTTCTATCAATTTCTTGCAAATTTCTAACCTTTCTTCTCTAAGTCGCCTCTCGGATATTCTCTCTCATGTTGCTCTATGGTAGGTCCTGCTTTTATTCTTGCCTTGTATGCCTGAATCCACATGGCTAATTCTTCAGGCATAGGATCTGCTAGGACTGATCCTACCTCCTCCCTTTTATTCTCATTTTTATTTTCTTCTTCCACTTGCGGTTCCTTCGTTGGTTTCTGTTTACTCTTTTCGTTTTCCTTCTTTTGTAATAACTTTTTTTCTTTTATCCTATCTCTCCGGTTCTTCCATCTCTGGGATCTTTTACTGACGATACTTTTCTCTGGTTCTTTGGAGTCTTCTACTCTGTGAGGGATGGGTAGATTCCCCTCTTTGTCACTTTGACTACTCTCGTCTGTTTTATCAGGGTTCTCTCTAGCCTTGGCTCTTGTTATGGCTTTTAAAGGTACTGTGTACTCTTTGTCGCTCCCTGATGATTCAATCACTTCTATCACATTAATCTGCACGTTAGACGTGACTTTGTTGGGGTTCTTAGGACAATCTCTGAAAAGATGTTCCTTACCACAATCGCTACAGTAGCCTTCCCAAATTCGTTGTGGTGGTGGTGGGTTTGGTAATGTACATTCTCTAATATAGTGGTCACCTCCACATCTGTAGCATGGTCCTCTAGGTACAGGCTGTCTATTCATTGGTCGAGGTGGCATGGTTGCTCTAGGAGCTGTGTACATTAAGGACACATAATCCTGCTCGTGTCCGTATGAACTATCCGGTATATCCATGCCATAAGCATATGGTTCATACTGTTGCCCATATTCCATTATCAAGCTTTCATAACTAGGGTATGCTCCTTGACTAGGGTCATAAAATGAGTCATATGGTTCATTACTAGTCAAAGGTGTGGCTGGCACTATAGCCCTTTCTAGATTTTCTTCTGGTTGTGCAATCTTGACTGGGACAACGTTCTGAGGGTGGGGCGGTTGTTGTCCTAGTACTGGCTGTGGTTGTGCGTAACCCTGATATGCGTATGGTCGTGGTACTGGTGCCTGCGGCTGGTAAGAGGGATATCTGGAAGCTTCCCCTCCTTGATCTCTTTGGGGATATCCATACGGTCTCACATAAGGCTGGGTGGGTCTGGTTTGCCTATTGTAAGGGCAATTCTCGGTGCTATGGTTTGTATACCTGTGCTCTATACTGCAATATTGTAGGGGTCCGGGGACAGAGGGTCTATGAGGAGCATAGGCAGGTGGTGGGACTACTCCCCTAGTACACAAATGAGAAGGATGATCTCCTCCGCACTGCATACATCTTCTAAGCATAGGCAGTCTCATAGGATTAGTGGGATAATTCCTCTGTCCTTGAACGTTCAGTTTTTTTGCTACTAAATCTGCTATTTCCTCCACATTGTTTTTAGAGTTTGATGTGCTACTGGCTGACTCTTCGCTTTTCAAACTACCTTGAGGTATTTTCAAGTCTTCTGCAAGGTTATCTTCTAGGTCTATACATTCCTTCATACACTCTTGCAAAGTTTGAACCCTCTTTACATACACTAATGACCTCAAAGTTCCGTTCAACAGTCCTTCCAAGAATAATGATACCATTTTATTTTGCGTCGGTCTCTCTTCCACTGGGCATCTATCCACATACTGCTTCAATCTCCTTGCTGCCAATCTCACTGACTCGGTAGGGACTTGTTTGAAGCTGTGGATTAATGACGAAGAATTATTTTTAATTCCTGATTTGGTAAATTCTTCAATCATTTCTTGATATACCTGCTCCATGTTCTGAAAGGTATTCGGGTCCAATGGCTGAAACCAAGCTAAAGCTGTGTCTGACAAGGTAAGGCCAAAAGACTCATACTGAATCAGAAAATCATCTACCTGCTCGGCTCTAACTACTTGTTTAAACTCTGCTATGTGGTTGTAAGGTTCACTAGAGCCATCATAGTGATTTCTCATGCACTTGGCAACTTGGATCGGTCTTAGTCGTCTTCCTGCTTCAGGATGCCTAGGCATCACTGGGAAAATTGGTCTCCCTATTGGTATGCCTGGTCCTCTTACTACTTGTGGTCTGACTGGAGCATGAACTCCATGTCTTGGGTCAATAGCTGGTTGAGGCCGGTAGTTAGGGTTAATTACAGGCATTGCAAATTGCACATGTGGTCTGACTGGGATCTGGGTTTGTTGTGTTTGTTGTGTTTGTCCCGACTGTTGATATGAATCATTCTAGGATGTTCCAAGTGGATTCCGTGAAGTAGTGGCTTGGTCCCTAGGGGGGAACACTGGGATATTCTGATATTTCAACTCAGCTCTCTCTAATTCTGTTATTGGCCAATATCTTCTCTGATTTTTATCCAAATATGTGATGATGGTGGGGAACTCAGGATCCTGTAACTCATAGATGGTAACTGGATTAGGAGCAGCTTCCCATATAGAGGAATGGGCTCTAAGCAGATGCTCCATCCCGTTGATCAAATATACATCTATTAGAGTGTCATCCTGGGGAATCAGGTCTCCTCTCCAAATTTTAGTAATCGTAGATCTCCCTCTAGGAGTAGTTACTTGCTCTTCGTTTCCACCTCCATTTAAGCTTGAAGCATTATTTTCTTCACCATGCTCATTAATGTTTTCCGGGTGTTCTGTGACCATGTATTGGATATCCTGTTTGTCCATGTACAGTCCTCCTACGTACTTGACTGCTGGTCGAGGCACTATGTAAGCCTCTGAAGCCTTCTTTAGTCTGACCACTGATCTGTTTAGACCATCTAAATAGATAGGGATCTCATTGTGGTTGGTGTTCACATACTCCAAGGAGGTTCTGTATTCTCCCTCGATGATTGACATCATGCCAATCATGGGTACTGTATTTTGCATATCTTCTGAAGCCATGGGAATTTCTCCTTCTGACTCACTGGAGGTCTCCGAGTAATGTGAATGGTTACTTGGCTCTGCTACACTACCTACAGAAGAAATTACACTTCTTCGACTTCCTAGGGTTCTTCCGGATCTTAGGTTCATCCACTTAAGAGCTCTGATTAGACTTTGATACCCTTTGGGCCTTTGGCACTCTTCCTTATGGGTCAAAAATTGTCTAGAAGACTTGGGTTGGAAAGAAATGAGTAACAAAGAATTTTGTCAGAACACGATACTTGTCTCCCAAACTCACGATACACGATCTCCAGAATTAGACGATACCTGATCTATGTTCAGACGATACACGATCTCTGACAAATATCGCGATACCGGCTAGACGATACCGATCGCTGAGTGAAACGATACCGATACCTAGAGGTAAACGATACACGATATTTGAGTCACAGACGATACACGATACTCGATGGGAGACGATACTCGATATGTGGGAAGTATCACGATCTTTGCTCTAAATGATCTCTAGGCCAAACGATACTTGGTTGGAAACGATCGACGATACTTGGAATCCCACGATACACGATCTCTGAACTGAGACGATCGACGATACACGATATCTGGTAAATATCGCGATCTCTGAAGATCAAACGATACACGATATTTGAACCAGACGATACTTCAGACAAACGATACACGATCGACAACAAGTATCGCGACCTCTGGCAAGCGATACACGATACTTCAGCACAACGATACTTGATCTCTCACAAACGATCGCTGGCAAGACGATACTCGATACTTGTCCGGTATCGCGATCTTTGACCAAACGATACTTCTCAAGTATCGCGATTGGCACGAAACGATACTCAATCCACAATACACGATCGACGATCGCTGGAGAAACGATCTCTGATCAAGTATCGCGATCGGTATGGAACGATACACGATCGATGGGAAATATCGCGATACTCAACCACAGGAGCAAAACGATACTTGATAAGTATCGCGATACTCGACCGCGGGAGTAAAACGATACTTGACCCTTAGACAAATTTTAACAAATGTTTTTGAAGTTTTGATTTTGCCCCCTTGATCTCCTAGCTCCTCTCTCTTATCCTCCCTCTCTGTATCAATCAAAACACAACTTTTTGCCCCCTGAAAGCTCTAACGATACCTGGCGCATATCGTTTTTCACAGATAATGAATTTTTTGAATGATTAAAAGGATCTAACAATGGAGTGGCTCACCTTTAAAGCTCTGCCACACTCTTCTAGCACCTTTTCTAGCTCAAAGACACTCCACAAGCTCTGCCACGATATTCTGCAGCTCACGATACTCGACGCTCACTCACACGATACTTGCTCAAACAAGTGATTTTCAAAATGACTTTTTTTGGCTTTTATACCTGAATTTTTTTCTATCTACTGAAAATGAAACAACAAGGCAAAGGGTGAAACTACTCTAATCTACTCCCTCACTCTTCCTACTACTTCTAAACCTAAAACTAACAACTCACTACACACACTCCAAGAATGAGAAGTAGCAAGTGCGGCTGAAAATGACTTACCAAAGAAGAGAAGATTTCCACTCCTCCACTTACTTCAATGCAAAAAGCTACTTACCATCACACGAATGCCTCGGTTTGATTTGTCACTTCCCGGCAACGGCGCCAAAAAGTGTGTTGACCTAAGTATCGACTTAGGGACTTGCGGAGAAAGAGACTATACCTCGATCCCCTCACAAGTGCATATAGTGGGGATACACACCTTTAATTATCAATCCAAAGAGTATACAAACCTAGCCGAGTGTATGAGGACATGCAATCATGTAATGGTTAATGCAAAAGAACTACTCAAAGAATGTAAATGAGGCAAAGACTTATCCAAACAAGCTCCAACTGTTGGTCAAGGCGAAACAATACTTGGTGCAGTAGCCGTCAGTATTTTGGACTTTTCTCCCAGCTCCGAACTCCAAATATAGCAAATAGCATACGCGTTTCGAAGCTCTCGAGAAGACGCATCCAATGGCAGTGGTTTCACTCAATTTCGACGCTCCTACTTCAAGTTATGAGCGAAATACTGAGTCGCGAGAATACTTTCCTACACTTCAGCACTTCCTACACTTCGCACACACCTTTCCTACAGCAAAGAAACACTTTCATGGATAGACAACACTCACAAGCACTCTTTCCAAGCAATACACATGCATACAAGCTCACGAAGAAGAAGATAAGGAGGGAAAAAGCCACAAATTCGAATTTCTGTGCTCTCTCTTCTCACAATGGCAAAAAGTTGTTTACAAAGAGTCACATTTGACTTATATACTAGTGCCCTAAAATTGGTCCTTTCATACAAGAGACCGGCACTTTATTCACTAAAAGACTAAATTTCTACTATTTTACATGGGTAAGCTTCTAATCTTCTGTGGGGATGCATCTAGAGGACTCCTCTGGTGCCTTTACAACGGAAAATATATTACAAGAATGATTATGGTACAAAAATATGAAGTCCAAATTGGAAAAAATTTGGGGCCCGTCTTTTTCTCTGCTTTGTGCGCTCTTTAGCTCTGCAACAAGGGTGTATGGGGGAGACTGGATGGATGGGAGGTGAAGGAGGAGCGGTTGGGGTGGTAGGTACCATGGATCTTGATTGCAGCACGAATCAAATCTTTAGAAAGGTAAAACCTCTTATATGGCAGATCATTTACTAATGACGGTAAAATGAATGTTCCTGGTAGATCCTTGTTCTCCGAAGCTATCAAACTAGTGATTAAGTAATAGCATCTGTAGAAGTCACGTTTAGGCAACGGATCACTAAAATATTCTGTAAAGCTTGCTCTTGCGCAAACATGCGTTAAATCTTCTGTGTTCTGTAGTCCTTCAAATTCTCTTAAGAAGAATTGATACTTGGCCCAAGTACGGTGATCAAACGCCAAATTGGCCTCAAAGATGAAATCTGCATCCGCTAACGGTCCTGCTAATCCTTGGAACCAGTGAGAATTGCGATGAATCTTTTCAGTATATCCCCTAGGAGGGTCGTCAATCGACATGGGTCCTAGAAATCGCTTCGTCTGCGTTGTTGAAATCTGTCGGTGGTTTCTGTTCTTTTGGCACCCATATTTGTCTCGTGCCTCTTGCTTTGTGATACTAATACTGTGGATTTCTTTTAGTAGTCTGATAACGTCGTCAGTCTAGGTTCCTTCGTCGTGGTTGAATCCTTTGTGGTTGAGGTTGAGAGGTCGGATGGACACTCTGCTTTGGAAAAGAAGGGAGGTCCAACACTTGCAAAACTTTCCCATTAGGAAGTGAGGCATTCTGTACCACAGATCTAGGCCAGTCCGCAGTAAGTGTGGAAGGATGGGCACTGCAGTTGATAGTGTCCATTTGGCCGCTAATGTAACCCACCTGACCGCTGATGGTGTCCATTTGACCAAGTGGTTGGGTGGTTGCCCCTTCTAATTTGCAGGAAGCCCAAGGGAAAATCTCTTGACGTCCTTCTGATTGACAATTGTGCATCACCAAGCCCGCATGGGTTGGTGTAGATGTAATGTGACTGATCTGACCAAAGATCTTCCGGTCTTCCGTCGCATGTATTTCATAGGGTCTAGGGTTACAAACCTCAGTCAGAATGCCATTAGGGAAGTCAAGCGGTATCACTCGCTTCTCATCTAAGGTTCCAATCTGCAAGGAGCCTTGTCTAAGATTTAGGTCCACTGAGTGATCGTATAGCCAATCTTGGCCAAGGATTAGGGGTTCTATCAGGTCATCATCATGGCACACTAGTAGCTTCACTGTCAAGGTCACATCATGTATGAGGATCGGAAGGTCCACCTAACCCATGCAAGGGGTTTCCATGCCTCCTAGCCCTATGAGGTATGCCTCAATTGGCCGCATTTCTATTCCTGAATCCTTATAGTGGGACCATCTAATCGCACTAGTCGCAGCACCTGAGTCAATTAAAGCCCTGAGCTCTTGGCAAGGGTTGCCGTGCTCTAGCCTGACTGTAATGAATGGTCTCCTGTCCACTATGCTAGGATGAGTGGTTGACTTTACTTGACACATGGCCATGGGATATCTGGGTGTTGTTTCCAGATGGTTATATTGTTCTCTCCCTAGTCCTTTTCTTCTTAGCTTCATGCGCTTAATGCGTTCTATAGCTTCTGCCTGCGCTTCAACTCATATTCTATTTTCTTCCTCCTTACGCTTCTTTGCCAACGTGAGTCGTCTAAGCATATCCTCAGTAAGAGGTTCCTGATATAACTTGACTCTACAGCCACTAATGTAATTAGGCATTATGTCTCCTTCTAAGGTGGCTAATTGTATTGCTCCACTTGTGGCTTTTCTAACTTTCGTGCGTGTTGCTTCAGAGTATATACTAGAACTAAATCTCCTTCTTTTAAGCCTTTATCTTTCATGTGCGTCAAAATATGCTTTTTGTCTCTTCTTTGCCGCATATATCCTTGCTGCTGCTCTCAGCCTAGTTTCTCCTAATCGTTCCAAGTCCATTATTCTTTCTGATAATTCATGGCCGGTCCACTCATGCTCATGTGCAACCTTAAGGGTCGGTATCAAGAAGTCCAAAGGAAGCACAACATTCTGACCAAAAACCATCTGAAAGGGAGTTGCATTGAGTACGGTCTTGTAGGCCACTCGATATGCCCAAACAACATGGTGTAACTGTTTGTCCCAATCTGAACATTTGTTGTTCACGAGTTTCGTCAGTACATTACATAGGATCTTGTTAGTGCTTTCAGCCTGACCATTGGCCTGAGGATGATTTGGTGCAGATTTTTTGTGAATCACCATAAAATCCTGTAACAAATATTCAATGACTTGGTTTAGAAAGTGAGTTCCTCGATTGCGCACTAACTCTATAGGCGATCCATATCTTGTAAAGACATTTTCAAATAAGAATTTTGCAGTCATGTGTGCATCATTCTGTTTCGTGGCTTTTGCCTCTACCCATTTGGTAAGATAATCTGTCGCAACAATAATGTATTCAGCATGTGTACCTTTTGCAGGGGGGTTAATGGGTCCTACAAAGTCTATACCCCACTTAGAAAATGCACGTCCTCCCATGATGGGTTTCAATGGCATTTCATCTCTGCGAGTAGGAAACTGAGTTCTTTGACACACATCACATCTCTTAACATAGGTATGCGCATCCATGTGAAGAGTGGGCCACCATAATCCTGCAAAGAGGATGGCTTTGATTATCCTATCGGGTCCAAAATGACCTCCTGCAACACCTTGGTGTGCAGTTTCTAGTACGCTCAAGTAATTGCTTTCATGAACACACTGTCTTAAATATCCGTCTCGTCCTCGTTTGTATAGATTATCGCCGATAAATGAATAGTCTTGAGCTTCCTGCTCTAGACTTCATTGTCGTGCTAAGGTCATTCCTTGAGGGAATGTGTTCATCCTCAAGTATGTCACTAAAGGTTCACTCGAGTCTGGTGTGAGAGACATGTGATACAATGTGGCATGTTCTACTGGTGGTCTTTCACAACAGACAAGGCATTCTTTACACAATTTGTAGACATCTGCTTCCATCAAAGGCCAATATACTCCTAGTCTATGCAGAGTCTGCAATGTACGATGTTTCAAATGATGTTGCTTTAGTGCACCTACATGTGCTAATTGCAACCAATTCGCATGTTCTGATTCATCTACACAACAAGCAAGAATCTTTTGATTATCTTGTTTATATATACTTCCTGTTGTGATTTGATATCTTTGAGATTTGGTAATCTCTCCTTCTTTGATCCTTACCCTAGGATTCTTGGGTCCATATGTGAGAATCAGGACTGTTGGCTTAGCCCATTCTGGTGCTATCTCAAGGTTAAACAAATATGCATCGGGTAATTCATCCACTATCCCTTGAGGAGCTTCTCCTAAGGCTAATCTTGAGATCTATATTACCTTCATTCGTGGGTTGTGCTAACACACATCCTATGGCATAATTGGATGCATCCACATGTACATACTCCAATCTGGTGTTGTTAATATAGGTGCTGAGCACAAACGTCGTTTAAGTTCATTGAATGAATTCTCACACTCATCTGTCCATTCAAACTTGGTCAAAAGAGAGTATAGAGGCTTGGCTATGATTGCATAGGTGTTAATCGCGTAAGCTATGGGGAGATCTATATTACCTTCATTCGTGGGTTGTGCTAACACACATCCTATGGCATAATTGGATGCATCCACATGTACATACTCCAATCTGGTGTTGTTAATATAGGTGCTGAGCACAAACGTCGTTTAAGTTCATTGAATGAATTCTCACACTCATGTGTCCATTCAAACTTGGTCAAAAGAGAGTACAGAGGCTTGGCTATGATTGCATACATGTGTATGAATCGTCTGTAATAACCACAATGGCCCATAAATGCCTGTACTTCTTTTATGTTGGTTGGTCTAGGTAGATCTGCAATTACTTTCACTTTTTCTTCATCTGTCGAAATTCCATTCTTTGACACAATGTGTCCTAGAATTTTTCCTTGTCTGACCATGAAAACGCATTTTTCTGGGTTCAAACAAACCTGATATTCTCAACATTTGTCAAATACTTGTCTTAGTTCTGGGATATGTGTCTGTCTGACATTCGAATGAGGACATAAGTCATCGACATAGACTTCCAAATTCTTGCGTAAGAATTCCTTAAAAACATGACACATGAGTCGTTGGAAAGTGGCGGGTGCATTTGTGAGCCCAAAAGGCATCACACGAAATGAAAATATGCCCCATTCTGTGGCAAAAGCCGTCTTGTGTTGGTCTTCTGGAGCAATGGCTACTTGATTATAGCCTGAGAATCCATCAAGAAAGCTGTAAACTTCCTTGCCCGCAACTCTTTCCAATAAATGTTCCGTGATAGGAAGAGGATAACTGTCTCTAATCGTGGCGGCATTAACTTTTTTAAGGTTAATACGCACACGCAATTTTCCGTTCTTCTTGGGCACAACCACAATGGGGGATACCCATTCGATATGCTCAATTTCATATATGAATCCTGCTTCTATCAAACGATCTATCTCCTCTTTAATCTTCGCAGCATAATTATCATTGTACGTGTATGGTTTCTGTTTCGTAGGTTTTGCATCTGGAGTCATAGGGATTCTATGAGAACATATGTTTGGATCTACTCCTTTCAAGTCTTTGTAGCTCCAAGCGAAAACATTTCTATATTCGCGCAATAGGGCAACTAATTCTTCTTCTTCTTCAGTGGTCAAATCATGCCCTATGTAGGTACATTTCTCTTCTTCTCCTTCTATGGCTATTATGATTTTCTTGTTTTTCTCTCGATTATTGTATACTTCTCCGACGTTAGCTTTTTTGTTAGGCATTCGTACCATTATTCTTCTATCTTCTATTTCATACTTTTTGAAGTTCTTGGGAACCTCAAACAAGGATTCTTCTTCTTTATCTGACATGGTTTGTTTCTTCTTTCTTTTCCTCCCTTCACTTTTAGTGGTCACTTGAGTGGCTAACCTCACCTCATTCATAATTTCTTGATGTTTCTGAGGATGAGTTTCTACTTCATAGAAATATTCTTCTTCTGATGCAAAGGGTGAGTCCATAATAATTGACTCTAAATCAAAATCACTCGCGTCCTCGAATGCATCAGTACTAGGTTCACATTCTTCAATAATTGAATCACACGATTGGCTCTATCATGAGAACTGAAATGTCATAGCCATCCTTGTCACAGTGGGGTGTCCATTGTTCTACATTGATGGCTTCATCCATGGTTGCTAGGATTTCTGCCCAACCATGAGGTTCGAATTCTTCATCTGGAAATACTACCGGTGCGTAAGCTGGGTCTTGAGGGGTTCTTGGATGTTGTTCCGCACCTAAAGTTCTGGCTTCTAACCGTTCTTCCTCTTGTTTGGCTACTTTACACATCCATAGATGAGTGTCCTCGTGCAACCAAGAGGGGTCCGACTCTAATGAGTGTACTGATTCTATCTCTTGTTGCGTCTTATGGATGGTGTTCCATTGTATTGGGGGTACGTCTCGATGGGAATAGTCTTTAAGATTGACTTTAGTAGTCACTCCTAAATGTTGCAAGTACAAAGAATTAGTTCCCCAATCTTGTACAATTTGCAACTGACACATGAATGGTCATCCCAATATCATCTCATAAGCATGATTTTTACTAAAATCACAAATGGCAAAGATATGCTCAAACTCCACACCACAAGTGGTGAGAGATATGCCTTCTAGTAAGCCTAATGGTTTTTCTATATGTCCATCAACCATTTGTAGCTTCATCCTGGTAGGTCTTAATGCTAGCTTACCCCAACGTTTCCATAAAGCGGTGGTAGCGATGGCTACTCCGACTCCTGAATCTAAGATGGCTTTCGTGGTGTAGCCCTGATGGGTTATTGGAAGATAAGTGTTACCTTCCTCTCCTTCACTTACATCTCCAATCTTTTCTACGGGTATCTCTGGTACCTTCTTATGTGATCCTATGTGCGAGGGAGTAGTAGCAAGCTTAGGGAATTGATTTGCTACATGTTTCCATAGTTCTGGTTTTACCTTTAACAACTCTTCTAGGGTGAGATTACACTGTACTTTAGTGTGCTTGATCACTTCCGTATTTCTAGGGATTACTAATTCTTCATTCCTCACTATTATCGTGGGCGCTCTCATACTAATAGACTTAGCTTCCCAAGGTCCTGTGAACTAAGGTAATTCATGTAAAGAATTGGATTCAAAACCTGTGTGTTCACTCAGTTGCTCTTCCTCTACATCATCGTAAATAGAGGGGATGTCTTGGGGAAACTGTCCCTGCAAGTCGTCTATTTCTTGAATAGGAGGATGGGTTCCTTGTTCTTTTCTCCATTTCTATTCTTGAATTTCTCTCAAAAATTCATGTGAATACCTATGTATGGAAGACAGGTTGTCTTCACCACTTTCCATGTCGGGTACTTGAGACAGGGATGGTGCATTCTTTTCCTGTGTCTCTAGGACAATAGGGTTCCTATGCTGATTCTTTTTCTCTTTGCTTTTTATCAAGTATTCTAGCCTCTCCATTAGTCCTTGAAAGTGTAATTCCGGTTTTGCCATGTTATTCCAATTTAGATATCTAGAGGCTTCGAACATTGCTCGTGCTAATTCTACCATCTTCATGCAAAGTTTAGTGCTCTCAATTTCTAGGTCTGCTCGAGGGTAGTTCTTACTCATTTTCGCTACTTGAGGTCCTTCTTTTAATCTTGCTTGATACGCATGAAACATCATGTCTAGGTTTTTTGGTATGGGTTCCGCTAGAACTGATCCTGATTTTTGAGCTGGGTTCTCTTGATTCAATTCTTGTGAATTCAATTCTAGGATTTTGGCTCTAGATTCCTTGAGACTTCCTTCCAACTCAGTTATTTTCTTACTCCACTTTCTCTTAATCCTTTCTCTAGAATCTTTCCAAGATTTCGTCTTTTTACTGCTAGACTCTCCAACTTCACTAGTCCTAGCTACTTTCTCCTGATTAAGATGTTGATTCTATAAGAGTGCCTGGGCTCTTGTTATAGCTTGGATAGGCATGTATGTAGGGTTGGATCCATCTGCGTTGTTTACAATACCTATCACATTGATTGGTGTCACATTTGAAGCGTTAATTGGGTTCTTAGGACAATCTTTGATTATGTGCTCTTTACCACAGTCGGCACAAAAGCCTTGTATGTTATAGTATTGTGACTGTCCTGCTATCGGAGGATGTGGACAATCCTTTATGAAATGGTCACCTTGGCACCTAAAGCATGGTTCTCTAGGGCCCTGTGGTCTTTGCTGTCTCAATTGGGGCCATGGATTTGGGTTTGTGTACATCACATTAGCATAATCGGGCTCCCAACTAGGTTCCAATGGTGGACTATCGTAATGATATGTCTCCACATGTTCTGGTGACTCTGTGTAATATGCGGGTGGACTATCTACAAGTATAGAGTCAAAACTATTTGATTTGGGATCACTCTCTGTGATCAAAGGTGAAGAAGGCACTAGAGCCGTACTTAGGTTCTCTTCTGCAGCAGCATATTTAACTGAGATGACATTCACTGGTGGGGGTGGCTGCTGAGCTAAAACAGGTTGAGGTCTCTGTTGAGCCTGATATGGATAGTTCTGGAGGCCTATAGTAATAAGGTTGAGCATTGTATTGGCCTTGATACCTACCTGGCTGCTGGTATGCTTGTGGGTAGTTCTGTCTCATTGCTTGTTTGTTATAAGGGTAGTCTTGAGCCGTGTGATTTGTGTATCTTCTCTCAATTGTACAATATTGGCCACTAGGATTGGCTTGCAGTTGTGTTGCATTGGGGCATGCGTTTGCCATATAATCACCACCACAGGTGTAACAACGCTTGTTTGTTGTTACGCTAGGCATCTGTTTACTAGAAACTCCTAGTTTCTGGGCCACTTTCTCTGCTAGATCCTCTATTGAGCTAGACAATTTTGTAGATGCTAGAGATGAACAATCTGAGTCCTTATAGACTTTCGAGAGTTCCAACTCGTCTCCTAAGTTATCCTCAATGTCTATACAGATTCTTACACACTGCTCTAGCGTTCTGGGTTCTTTTAAGTAAACATAGGAGCGTAGTTTAGAGCTCAACAGGCCATCTAAAAATAACGACACTTGCTTGGCCTGTGAGGGTAGCTCTTGCATAGGACATCTTTCAACATATTGTCTAAACCTACGTCCTGCGAGTCTAACTGTTTCTTGAGGGGTCTGTTTGAAACTATGAATCAACAAAGACGTGTCATGCCTGATCCCACTTTTAGAGAATTCAGTAATGAATGACTCTAAAAAGTGATGGATGTCTCTAAATTGCCTTTGTTGCAATGGTTGGAACCAAGTTAAAGCTGTATTCTTTAACGTTAGTCCAAATGCGTTATATTACGTGAACATGTCTTCAACTTGCTCTGCTCTTAGCACTTGCTTAAATTCTGCTACATGGTCGTAGGGATCTCCTGTCCCATCAAAATAGTTTTTCATGGATTTTACTAACTGAGTGGGTCTTAATATTCTTGCGTGTTCGCGTGGTCTAGGTAGAGGAAAATCATCTCTACCACCTGGTGTTCTAGGTTCTCCTTGTCTATCCACTCTATCGTGTTTATGGTGGTTCTATCTCTTCCTATGGGATGATTGAAGCTACTTCCGGTCTTTCTTTGTTCTTTTCTCTTTGCATGCCATGGGCTGAAGATGTTCCTGCCCCTTGTTGGCTCGCGTTTACGTTTGCTCGAGATGGAGGGAATACTAATTCGCCTCTCCATGTGTATGCGTTTCTAGTGTGGTCAAGTACCACAAATACTCTTTCTGAAGTCTCATCCAGGTATACAACCTTTCTAGGTGTATCCGGGTCTTTAAATTCGTAGATTATGATGGAGCCTACCTCACTAGGTTGTTTCGTTTTGTACCTCCAAAATGCTTCTTCTGTCTCTTTATTCACGAACAATTCTATGCTCCTGTTGTCTTGAGGGGTCCAATTTGGGACTAGTACTCGTGTCAGTACAGATTTCCCTCTAGGTGTTCTAGGTTCTTCTAATGGTTCCTTTCCTTGAGATCTCGCTTCCGTCTCTAACTGAATTACGCCAAACTCATTGGTATTGTCTGGCTGTGTACTTAAGATGTACATCGTTCCTTCCTTGTCTATGTACGCGTCTCTCTCAAATTTCACCACTGGATGTTCCAATCCAATGGGTTGATCAGGATTGTGCATTTGCACCACTTGTCTTTGCAAACCATCCTCATAGATGCGAGCACCTAAGCGGTTGGTTCGGAGAAACTCTAACTGAGTTCTAAAGGGTCCTTCAGGTTTTTGTAAGTATGCTACATTTGACCCTCCTTCTAGTCTCTCCATGCTAAAAGCCATTTCCAATTCACTCGTATCTGAGCTCTCGTAGGGATAACTAGTGTTCAATTGTTGTGCCCACGATCGTGTAGTGGTTCCTACGCTAGCTTCTGATGATCTGAGGCTTCGTCGGTCTGACTTACCTATATGTTTGCCCAATCTAAGGTTCATGAATTTTCTTCCTTGCACACTCTGATCGTCAATGTTCCTTGTTTTTAATTGCTTGGTTCTTTTTAAGTGCCTTTAAGTTCTTGTCTAGATGTATGCATCAGGAATCGACTTTATGTGGTACTTTTGAGTTCTCGTTCCGTCAGACTTAAGTTCTTTTCCTTTAGGTTTTCATATTACATGCCTTTACTTTAGTCTTGGACTTGAAAAATTAAATCTCTTGCACTTGAGGCGTTCCTATCGTCGTTAATCCACAATGCTACCGTTTAGCCTAAGCTAATAATTGACCGAGGGGGTTGAGTAATCTTCCAACCTCAAGTCAGCTTTGTTGATTGCTCTGATGCCCAAGAAGCCGCGCTTCCCAAGCCTTGCATCCTTCACTGCCTTGCTTTGTTTGCCCTTGATTGCCCTTGCTAGACCTAGAAAAATCCAATATTAGACCAATTTCACAAATGGATGATCAAGCACTTGAGTATATACACCCTTAAAGGTCCTTTCCCTTTTGCCCAAAAACTTCAATGCCCCCTGGCTTTCTAGTCCCAACTATGTCAACCTCAAAAATATCCTCTCAAAAATATCCTCTCAAAACAGCTATAAAGCTCAAAAAACGGACTTCGGATGAAAAAGATATGAGCGTTCAGGCTCTCGAGGGTAAAAACTGACAAACATGTTTCTCTTCAATTATGAGCTAAAGGGTCTCCTATGAGTGCAATGATCCAAAAATTTTCAAAAAATAGCCCCAAATTTGGTCAAAAAATCAAACCCTAAAATTTGCGTTTGGGGTGAGCAATCGCGATGGTCTGAGATAATCGCGATGGTCTGGGACTATCGCGATGGTCTGGGACTATCGCGATGGTACAGGTGAACCGTCGCGATGGTACAGGTGAATCGTCGCGATGGCATGGCACAATCAGGATGGTCCGATGGAGCGAATAGTCGTGATTTTCTGAAAGTGAATGATCGCGATGGCGTGAATGTGAACTGTCGCTATGGTCCAAAAATGAACCGTCGTGATGGCGTCAGTCAACGGTCAACGCGAACCGTCGCGATGGTCTGAGTGAACCGTCGCGATGGTCAAGGGCGCGATGGCATGAGCCGATCGCGATGGTCTGATTTTAGGTCGTCGCGATGGCGTACCTGGGACAGTCGCGATGGTGTGACTTCGGATGAAAAAGATATGAGCGTTCAGGCTCTCGGGGGTAAAAACTGACAAACAGGTTTTTCTTCAATTATGAGCTAAAGGGTCTCCTATGAGTGCAATGATCCAAAAATTTTCAAAAAATAGCCCCAAATTTGGTCAAAAAATCAAACCCTAAAATTTGCGTTTGGGGTGAGCAATCGCGATGGTCTGAGATAATCGCGATGGTCTGGGACCGTCGCGATGATCCAGGTGAACCATCGCGATGGCATGGCACAATCACGATGGTCCGATGGAGCGAACAGTCGCGATGGTCTGAAAGTGAATGATCGCGATGGCGTGAATGTGAACTATCGCGATGGTCCAAAAATGAACTATCGCGATGGCGTCAGTCAACGGTCAATGTGAACCGTCACGATGGTCTGAGTGAACCGTCGTGATGGTCAAGGGCGCGATGGCATGAGGCGATTGCGATCGTCTGATTTTGGGTCGTCACGATGGCATACCTGGGACAGTCGCGATGGCGTGACTAGTGAGCGATCGCGATGGTCTAGCTTGCCACGTGGCAGCGTCGACGCGATGGCATGAGCCAATCGCGATGGCGTGGGGTCAACGAGATCATCGCGATGGTTCGAGTGAACCGTCACGATGGCCCAAGTGAGCCGTCGCAATGGTGCGAGACCGTCACGATGGTCTGGCCGTCGTGATGGCTTGAGCCAATCGCGATGGTGTGACACAACCGCGATAGTTTGAGCCAATCGCGATGGTCCACCAAAGTATGAATTTTGCAATTGCGTTTGTGGATCCGTGTATGCGCGTGTGTCGCCTACCTCGTGGTGAATGCGCTTACCAAAAATTCCGAAGTTGGCAGACCATCGCGATGGTCTGACACCCACGGAAAATCTCTGACAGAAAGTGAAATTTTACCTTTTTGCAGCCTTCCTGATGCATTGGAGCAGTGTACCTGCAAGAAAACTCAAAAACACAATAGCACATGCAAGCACAAAAGCTCTCTCTCTCTCTCGCACATGCACAAATGAGGGGAAATGAGGAGAATGGGTGAATATGGTGAATTTTCTGATTTTTTTGGAGTTGAAGATGATGATGCGGTGATGAAGATGGAGTGTGGGGGAGGTGAAAAACACCAAAAACTAAGTAAAAACAACAACAGAAACTGAAATTTTTACCTTCCAACGCCACTTCTTGCGATACTCTTACCATCACACATTCGTCCTAGACTCGATCCCCGGCAACGGTGCCAAATTTGGTGTTGCTCTAGCACAATGGTGAGAACCACGTTAAGAAGCTCCACCTCCTTAATGTCAATCCGCGGAAGAGATAGGAGTGATATGAAGATCGTGAATGTGAGATGAAGTGAGAGTGAAGGTGAGAAGCATAGAGATGCACACACACATATACACACACAACGAAGAGACAAGCAAGACACAATGGAAGGTGAGAAATCAACTCTATTGCTCAAGATCTCAATTACAAGCTCAAAGTAGCTTTAAGCTCACACCAACCAACCTCAAAAATGAGCTCTCTAGCTCTTTCTATAGATTCTAGACTAGTTTTGACCGGTTTCACATCTAGTGACCGGCATAGTTAAACAATAGGTCCTAAGTGCTATTTGAAAGGGTAAACGGTGTCTAAAAATAACCAAAATTGGTACGCTCATTCTACCTAAGCTCCTCAAGCTCGAGGACTCCTCCGCTTGCACAAAATGGAGCTATAAATTACAAAAAGGGTTTTTCTATGTTACATATGTTACAATAGTGATGAAAATCACTGTTGGAGGTTTTAAAGAATATTTATAAAACATAAATCTTTGAAAAATTGATTCGACTGACTCCCTGCTCTGTCTTTACATGCTTCCGCTTCTTCTATGCCTCTGGCTACTGCCAACAACATCTCTCTGCCTAGCTCTCTAGGTGGATATCCATATGGCCGATATTGAGGTGGTTGTAGAGGCCCTGTCTACTATTGAATGAGCAATTTTTCATGGTGTAATTGGTGTGTTTTTGTTCTATGTGACAATACAAGGCCGTTCCTTGATGGGGCTACCTATTATAAGGGTACGCTTGGGGTACGCCTGTTCCTCCTTGTACATGCATGTGAGTGGGGTGATCACCTCCATATGAGCTACATCTTCGTAACATAGGTATTCTCAGAGATGCTGGTTGTTCCTTTGCCCGAGAACTCCTAACTTTGTTGCTACCAGATCGGCTAGCTCTTCCACATTGCTTGAGTTGGAGGTTACTGTGCTTCGAGTGTCTTCTGATTTCGTAGGGCTGGTCGCACTCTTGAGATCATCTGCTAGGTTGTCCTCAGGGTCATTACACTCTTGGAGACATTCACTCAATGTCTGTAGTCTCTTCACATAGACTAATGTTCTTAGAGTTCTGTTTTTTAATCCGTCCAAACATAATGATATTATTTTGTGCTGCGTAGGTCTTTCAGATACAGGATATCTATTAACATATTGATTGAATCTTCATGCACCTGTCTTTACAGTTTCATTGGGATTCTGCTAAAGCTATGGATTAAAGATGAAGAGTTTTGTTTAATCCATCTTTTAGTGAATTCCCCTATGAATTCTTGAAAGAATTGTTCAATATCTCCAAATTGATTGTGATCTAATGGCTGGAACCACGTCATAGTTGTTCCTGTGAGAGTGAGCCCAAAGGACTCATATACACAAAGAAGTCATCCACTTGTTCAGCTCTTAGAACTTGTTCAAATTCAACAATGTGGTCGTAAGGTTCTCCCAATCCATCATAATGATTTCTCACACATTTGGCCACTTGGATAGTTCTTAATCTTCTCATGGGCTCTGGCTATCTAGGCATTACTGGGAAGGCGGGGCTTGCTAGTCTAATTGCAGTTATTCTTGGTTGCACTCCTAGTGGTGGTCTCGGTCTTACTGGTGGTCGGTGTTGGTTACCTAATCCAGGGTGTGTCTGATTGTGTGCTTGCATTCTAGGCATTGTAAATTGTACATGTGTTCTGTTTGGAACGCCCCGATGGCTTGTTTGTCTCGACATAGTATGTTCCGTCTCTTGCTGCATCCCAAAAGGATTTTGAGAGGTAGTTGCCTGCTCTCGCTGGGGAAATACAAGCAAGCCCCTATACTTCAGTCGAGCTCTATCTAAGGCATCGACAAGCCAATACCTTCTTTGGTTCCCCTAGGTAGGTTACTCTAGACTCATCTTCAGGATCTTTTAACTCGTAAAATGTCATTGTGCTTTCTTCCTGTCCTTGTGTAGGTGAGTCAGTTTGTAGCACTAAATCTGCTCCATGGATCAAATAGACCTCCAATAAGTAGTCATCTTGAGGTATCAAATCCCCTCTCAAGACTCGTGCCACTATTGACTTGCCTCAGGGAGTAGTTACTAACTCTCCAGGGTCTGGTCTGCCTGAATGTTCTTGTCCTTCCAATTCTCCTCTCTCATTGATCAATTATGGGTGTTCTGCCACCACATAGATGTGACCCAACTTATCCATATATACTCCTCCTTCATACTTGATAGCTGGTCTGGGCACAATTGTGGAATTAGTGGAGGTTACCATCCTAACAACTCATCTGTTTAACCCATCCAGGAAGATAGGAATCTCCTGGGCATTAGTAGACACATATTGCAAGGGGGTGCAGTACTCCCCTTCTACCGTAGACATGAAGTTTCTCTGAGGAACAGGACCCTGCATGTCTTATGACACCATGGATATCTCCTCCTCTGAGTCACTAGAGGTGTCGGAATAGGCAGAGTGGTGACTGACCTGAGCTGTACTTCCTACCGATGATATAACACTTCTCCGACTACTTAGAATCCTTCCTGACCTCAAGTTCATCCATCCACCTGGGGTTTTCTTGGGCTTTAATTCTCTCTCTAAATGGTTCCTCAAATGTCCCAAATTTCCCTTAAAAATGCTCAAAGTGCTCTGGACGATACCACACAGACGATACTGCACGAGATGATACCAGACTACTGGACGATACGATACTGCTTCTGCCCCGATACGATACTATGTGATCAGACGATACGATACCACCTGAAGACACGATACGATACTGATGTAAACCATGATATGATACGAGATGTACCCGTGATACGATACCTGAGTAGTGCACGATACGATACCTCTGCACTACGTGATACGATACCACAAGAATCGACGATACGATCGTGGGTGCATGATAGAGTACCAAAAATGACACGATACGATACCTAAAATTTGAGTGATGCGATACTAGAATTCTCACCGTACGATACCAATTCCATGGACGATACGATACCACTTTTTTGCATGATACGATACCAAAAAGGGCCGTGATACGATACTAGAATTGTACGCGATATGATACCACTCGATCGACGATACGATACCGTGATCAGGACGATACGATACCACTTGGCAAATCGCGATCGTGATACCAACTTGGCGATACAATACCAAAAATGGTATTGCGATACCACAAGTGGTAACCAACGATACAATACTTTGGCGAGTATCGCGATACAAGGGAATTTTGGTATCACGATACCAAAACTCAACCCATCGCAATATTGTAGCCAAATCAACTCCAAATCCAAGAATTTTTTCACCCCTTGGTTCTTCTCTCACCCCTCTTCACCTGTCACCCTCTGTCTTACTCAAGAAAACTCTAAAAACTCTCCATTTCCCCCCGCGATACCAGACACACTTTTAATCACGTATAAATGCACTTCTATAGTGTTTTCTATTTTGAAATCTTGAGGCAGCCTACCTTGGTGATACCCTACTTGAGTCTTGAGTGCACAATGTAGCTTTGAGTGCTTGGTTTGCATGATACCACGTGGACGATACCGATCGCCATTTGCAGACAATACCACTTTGGAAGCAAGTGTCCAATGAACTACAATTTTTTGGTTTTTATAGTTTCTGGTAACTCAAGCATATACTACACTAATTTGGCAATTTTTTTGGGATTTTTCTTGATGATTTTGGCCTACTCCTCCTCCACTTCTCTTCCTAGCCTAAGCCTAACTCTTTCTTCTCCCTCTCTCTCCTAACCCTAAACTTAAAAACTCATTACACACACCTCCCGGATGTGAAGTAATAAGTGTTGAAGTGTCGAACTACTTGCCACTGAACGAATTCAATTCTCCAAGTACGATTTCTTCACTCTAGATCTATAACCATCACGAAGGCACCTTGGTCGAGGGTGTTCCCTGGAAAAGGTGCCAAAAACATGTGTACCTAAGTCACGAAGTCTTAGGGACTTGTGTCAAAGAGACTAAATCTCATTTGCCACACAAGTACGTATAGTGGTGGATTGACACACGCTTAATTATCAATCCGACGAACCAAACGTATGACGATGTGTGTGCACATGATGGGAAGTGAAGTGGTTCAGCTATCGTGCATGAGAAAAGACTAACCTACCTCTCTAACTCACTTAACTGTTGAAAGTGCTTGCCGCGATACCAGCTATAGTAGTTTTCACTAAATCGATGATATTTCCAAGCTCCAAACTCCAAATATGGCCAATATTGGGTTCCTTTTGAAGCTCTCGATAAGACGCTTCTATTGGAGGTAATTTCACTCAATTCTAATAACCATGCTTCAAGTTATGATAGAAATAGTGAATGGTGGGAAACTCCCACACTCACTTCACAACTCGTACTTGCTCGCACACACACTATAGCAGCTCAAAAGTGTTGGGGAGGGGTAGACAACAATCTTACACACACATTACAAGCTTCACACACACACAACAAAGATCATAGAGAAGATGAAAATCTGCAGGAAAGAGACAAATTCAAAATTCAGGAGCTCTCCTTCTTCACAATGGCAAAAAGTCTTTACAAAGAGTCACAAAGTGACTTATATACATGTGCCCTAAAAATGGTCCTTTCACACCAGTGACCGGCACTTTATTGGCTAATCTCTAATTTCCTACTATTTTACAAGAAATATATTACAAGGATTTGGAATTATGCATCTAGAGGACTCCTCTAGTGCATTTACATAGCTTTTAGGGAATTTCCTAGGGTTTTGAAGAAGAAAAATATGCCCATTAATTTGAAAATTTTGAGGCTCCCCTTTTGTGCCTCTTTGCTCTGCAACAACTTATGATTTACTTCTCTCTATATCATCTATACTTCTTCTCTCATATGTATCCCGTACATATGCAAGTATATATAGACATATCGATACATACTCGTCAGTATTACAAACGTTTTTATGAACTAATACCAAACTTAAATGTACATATATATACAAATCACTTTTCTCTAATTCTTCTCTTTACTTCATGCTTCATCCTTAGTTCTTTTCTTTATCCTTCACTCTTCATTCTTTATTGTAATCATCAATTAATGATTCTCCTGCTCCAACAGGAGGGACAAATTATATGTCTCACATGATGAATGCTATGAACATGGTTTAACATGAATTTATATCTTTTGTGATAATGTGTGTTATTGATGAATTTTGATAAATGTTTGTGACAAAAGATTAAACATAGAGTCTTTGGATGATTTTGGCTATAGAAAATTTATCATCAACCATATCTCTAATTGTGAAAAGAGTTTTGAGAGATTTAAAGAGGTAGGTCTAACATTTTCTCTAGAAAATTCTACTTTTGGAGTCAACTAAGTTCTCATTGTAGAACATCTATTTGCAAATTATGATTTAAAGCCATATTTGCAAAAAGTTAAAGCCATTAGCAAAATTTTTGAGGTGTATCATAATGTCACTAATGCTGAGATATCAAGCTCAACATGTGATGATCCACGATGACACGTACGAGATTTTTCATTTCTCTGACATGTATAGTGGTCATGCCAGTATATGTCAGGGATACTTCATTGAGCTTTATTAGGTTTATCTACCGAGAGTGATGGCACATTTCTCCTTTCCCAGCTCACTCATTCACGGACATTAGGTTTTTCCTTATCTACTGATCTTTATATATTGCACTTGTATTCTTGTTTTTAGTTCATTCTTGTACATTCCTTTTTTATGTAATAGAGGAAGAAGAAGAAGATCATTCTTCCTTGCCTCAATCTGTGTGTGTGTGCTTCTCCTTGAGAGTGAGAGTGTGTGTGAGAGCTCTCTTCCTTATCTCCTTCCTCGTGACATGGTATCAGAGCCAGTGTGGTTGTAAAGAGCTTGTGCCACGACAAGGTGTGGAGAAAATGCGATTCACAAATGACCTCCATTTTCTATGAAAATTGGTGTGAAGGTAGAAGACCTCAAAATATTTTCAAGAGTTATCCCTTTAGCTCACTTGTTTTTATCAAATCGAAGTTTCGAAGCCATCTGGACCTCCGTTTTGAGCCCACAAGGTGGGGCCTATAGAAAAACCAGGTCAGTTTCAGAAATTCTAACTTGTGTTGTGTTTGCCAACGCTCATATATTCCACAACCAAAATTTCAAGCAATTCCGTGTACTGTTGATACACGAAAACTCTTTTTTTCTGAGATCGAACTGTCATGTCATAGTGCGACATTGTTCAAGCAGAAATGGTGCTTGTAGTGTGTTGAAGTGTTGTAAATTTCTGTAGAAATGGAAAACTTAGATGGAATGAGTCAACTTATGAGCGATAAGCTGGACAAGAACAACTTCCATGCTTGGAGATTTAGAATGATAAATTTCTTCATGGGAAAAGGCTACTCGAAGTACATCAAAGGAGAGAATGAAAATGATCCACAGTTACCAGAAAGGAATCGGACTGCAGATCAGTTAAGAGCATATGAGGAATGGAATCAAGGAGCATAAAAGGTAATGTATTGGCTATCTGTTAGCATACAGAATAGCATGATTGGACACATACAAGATGCCAAGACTCCGAAAGAGGCTTGGACCAGTTTGGTCACTTTCTATGAGAACAATACAAAGGCACGGAAATTGCAACTCAAGAACGAGCTGCATACATTAGAGAAAAAGAGCATGTCGATAAGTGACCACACTCTAAGAATCAAAAGCATATGTGAGTCACTTGCATCTATTGGCATGAATGTAGATGATGATGATAAGGTGGAAGTGTTCCTTCGTGGTTTAGGAGTTGCATATAAGCAATTCAGAACTTCTATACAGACCAGAGAAAATACTCCAAATTTTGCTGATTTGGTATCCGTGCTGATTATTGAAGAAAAGAATCTTGGTGAGGATTCCAACTCCCAAGGAAAGCCCAGTGTTGAGCAGGTATTCTACTCTGGTAGAGGAAGAGGCAGAGGTAGAGGTTTCGGAAGTGGAAGAGGAAATAGTAACCAAGACCAAGGTCAACAACAGAATCATGCAGGAGGAAGAGGACAATTTCGAGGCAAGGGGAGCCAAAGATGTTGTAGAAATTTCCAAACAAATGATTTAGGTAATGACAGTAAAGGATGCTGGAAATGTGGTAAACCTGGACACTTTGAATGTGATTCCAGGTTGAAGAATCAAAATAACAAAAGGTAGCAAAATAACTATGCATCCACAAGTGCAGATGATTCTGAGAAGTTGTTCATGGTTCAACAATACATGATGAATATGATGTCTGATGGTGTTTCAAAATCAAATGATAATGTCTGGTATGTTGATTCAGGTGCTTCAAATCACATGACTAGTCATGCAGAATGGTTTAGTACTTTCCAGAAATTGTCAGTTCCTGTATTTGTTGAAACAGATGATGACACATCACATCCTATTGAGCATACAAGAAACATAGCACTATCGATGGAGGATGGAAAGGTAAAATATCTTGCTAATGTGGTGCATGTTCCAAATACAACATAGAATCTTGTCTCTATTGGACAAATGGTTGACCAGGGACTAGAAGTCAGGTTCAATGTTGATGGATTATGTGTAGAAGAGTACAAGCAGGATGGACGATTGGTTGCCAAAGGAAACAAAGGGGGTAGGATGTTCACCTTAAATGTGAAGATTCCTGAAATGAATGCAGCCATGTTTGCAAAAGGTGCAGGGGTTATTGTATATATAGAGATGTGGCACAAACAGATTGGATATGCAAACTTGCAAAGGCTGAAATTGATGTACTCAAAGGAGATTGTCCATGGACTACCAAATTTCAAAGTTACAGAAATGCAAAAGATATGTGCAGCATGTCAATTTGGTAAACAGTCAACAGCATCATTTCCACATGACAAGCATGTTAGTTAGAATGTACTAGAAGTAGTACATATAGATGTTTGGGGTCCAACAAAGACCACATCTATGGGTGGTTGTAGGTTTTATATTACTTTCATTGATGACCATACACACAAAGTATGGGTATATTTCATGAAAGAGAAGAGCGAGGTGCTCACTCACTTCTAGAATTTTAAAGCCATGGTGGAAAAGCAGACAGGGAAGCACATTCAGACATTAAGATCTGATGGAGGAGGTGAATACATGTCAAATGAGTTCAACATTTTTCTAAAAAATGCTTGATCCAAAAGCAGAAAAGTGTGTCTTCATTGGATACTCCCTTGAGCAAAAACATATAAATGTTATAACCCACTCACAGGAGAGGTAAAGGTGAGCAGAGATGTGGTATTTGATGAAATGTCAAGCTTCTATGCAGATGCCAAAGAAGGACTCAATCTTGAACCAAATGAAAAAGATAATGATGAAAAAGCAAGTGCAGGATCTCAAGTTTTGAGTGGACCGGATGCATCACCAAGCAATAGTTCCAACTCAAATCCATGGAGTGGAAGATTGCATGGAAATTTCAGTCCGACAAATTCATCAAATACATCCAAGAAAGCTAAAGAAAAGCTTTTTGTAGGTCATAAAACATGTGCAGGTTTTGAAGATGTTGATGGAGATTCAAGCGGTTCAGAAAAGAGTCTTGATGAGGAACTTGGATTTCCCTCTATGAAGACTCTAGGAGTAAGAAAGGCACATGCAAATGATACAAGGAGAAGTGACCCAGGACCAAGAAGATCTGGGAGGATGTGTAATTTAGTGCAAAGATTTACATATGATAGTTACATGGCTCATCATTGTGCCGACATGACAAAGGTAATACAAGATGCTAAACCTTCTTGCTTTGAAGATGCAATTGGAATTGCATATTGGGAAAAAGCTATGGATGAGGAGATGGCTGCACTTTATGGAAATGATACATGGAAGCTGGTTCCATTGCCACAAGGAAAGAAATCCATGGGCTGCAAGTGGGTAACACACAATGTCGATGGTAGCATAAGCAGGTATAAAGCATGATTGGTAGTGAAAGGATATGCACAATCTTATGGCATTGATTATGAGGAAACATTCAGCCCTATAGCTAAAATGTCTACTGTCAGAACACTTGTTGGATTAGCTACAACAAAAGGATGGACTTTGCATCAAATGGATGTGAAGAATGCTTTTCTACATGATGAGTTACAAGAAGAAGTATACATGGACCAGCCACAAGGATATGAAGATTCAAAGCATCTAGAATATGTTTGCAAGTTGCAAAAGGCTTTATATGGGCTGAAGCAAGCGCCTTGTGCATGTCATGCAAGAATTGCTGATTACTTAACCACCATTGGGTTTTCTATGTGTGATGCAGATCACATTTCTTAACAAAAAAATCATGTGGAGGATCTCGCAACTTAGCCATTAGTGCTTTGGACCTAGTTACAAACTCTAGAAATTTTTCACCTGGACCCAATCTCAAGTTTTCTAATTCCTCTATGATGATCTCTGTAGTATTTCCATGTTGGAATTGAGTTTGAATGCATCTTTCATTAAGTCCCAAGTTGTAAAATGGTTCTCATCAAACTAGCTGAACCATTTATCTGCTAACCCTTCTAATGTGGCCGGGAAGAGTATCAAAAAGGCATCCTCTCTTCCCATTAAGCCTCTAGTTTTGCATAGTGCTAAAAACCTTTTAATATGCTCTTCCGGATCTTCCTCAGCTAAGCCTTTGAAAGAAGGAAATTTTATATCTAATCTTGATAGTAGGGTGAAGTTGACGAAAGTGGACTGTAGGATCTTCTAACAGCCTTCCTTCTTGTTTGCTTGCAGGTGACCCTCAATGTTTGGGACCCAGTTGCTGTCATGAGCTGCTCATAGCCCTCTTAGTATGAGATAATTGATAAGAATATTTACATCTTAGTCCAATGAAGTAGTACCGTCAGCACTTGAACTCTTCTACCCTTTGCACTTGGCTTCTCCTATGCTCAAATCTCCTTGGAGTCCCACCGGGTGTGCCAAATTTTGTTGGGGGGATTCTTGGACAAGAAGGGATTTGAGTGTTTGTAGGAGAAAAGGGAAAGACAAGAAGAAAAATACACAATGGAAGCCTCTGTCGATTGATTATAATGACACAAAATACAATGGTGATGCACAATACAATCCAATGCTTCTGTGCAAAATCCCACACAGTGCTCAATTACAAAATACCAAATACCCAAGCTCTTGTTGCTGCCGGCCTCCTCTGCACCAAACCTCCACCTTCTCCAAGCCTGCACTTGTGCACACCTTGCACCAAGCTTCCAATAAAGGGGAGGGATGGACACCTTCTATCGGCACGCGCCCACTGCAATGAGACCTTGGGATCCTTGGGGCACTAGCCTAGCACTTCTCTGCACACTTCTTAGTCACTCCTCATGCACACCTTGCACGTCACTTCTCTGTGTCGCACATTGTGTGTCTCTTGCACTTCTCTCTCTTGCCTAGCTTACACTATGCTCACCTTGCTTACACTTACTTGCTCCAAGAATAGTCCTTGCCTTGATTTGAGCGTCGATTCATGTACGCTTCTAACTGCAAGAGTATCTTGGTGCTCACTATGATGTCCCAAGATTGTCTCCACAAGTGGCTACCAATGAATCCCTGTTTTGTTCTGAAGTGACTTTAGACTAAAACAAAAAATTTTAATTGGGGGGCCATACTTTCACTTCTGTGTACGCTGCCGCTTCACATACCTTCACATTTTCCTTTTAATTCTTCACTTGCGCACCTAAGAGAGGGTTCACCTGAACCTTCCAAACACTTTTAAAAACACTTCGAACCTTAGGGAAATCAGAGAAATACCTCTGCAACCTGCAACCACTTTCTCCAATTCACCCTTTGTGGACAATTTATTGTGCACTACCTGTGCACTTTGACACATGAACTTCAAACACTTTGACTTCACCCATGTTAACTTTGACCTTGAACCTATTGACTTTGACCTTTTAGCTTTGACTATAGTTGACTTTAATTGTAGTTGACTTTGACCAACATGACTTTTATGGGCTCAACAGAAGTGGATATGATACACAAGAGCTTATGTGTGCTCCCCCATCGAAATTTTTGTTTTCCAAAAATTCACTACATGACAAAATAGGGAGCCATTGGTATCTACATGAGAAGGTTCTTGGAATAACAACTGTAAGCATCAAGATAGACAAGTAGTTGGGAAGTAAAATGACAAACATAAGAGCAATTGACACCATAAACAAGCATTTTTGGAGGGAGACTAAGGGAATAACAACATACACTACATTGTGGGAGAGGAAGCCTCTGTTAGCCATCAGAATGGACGACCACAATCTTTCTAATTTACTTTGTAATAAGAAGGGGTTATTTTTATAGATATTCAAAGAGTTTTTAGAAGTCTCAAAAATCAGATGTTCTTTATGTCTATGATATGGAACAGTGTGTAGAAGATTACGGAGAGGATGGAAAGGAGAACAATACAGTATTTGGAGTGTCTCTTTGCAGAGCGGTGATTCCAAAAAGTCTATACAATGAAGCTCTCTATTACAAAACTGTGAAAGCACAGTGTGTTGTAATGGAACGTAAAAGATTGAGAAGTGTAAGCAGAGTTTGTTTATAATAAATCAATATGTTGCATATTGTAGATATATTTTCTTTGATGTCTATCTAGTTTTGAAAAATCTTTGTATTCGGTGAGTTGGAAATGTTCAAAATGTTTTAATCTGTGATACTTAGTTAAGGAACATAAACACATGTTATGATTGTAGTGTTATAGTCATAATTCCCATTCCCATACCCTACCTTTGGAGCATGTGTTGTTATGTTTAACATAGACATTCCAACCCTTAAACATTTGGTGACCATGATGGATGAGATGCACTTTTGCTTGAATTGATGCCCTTGTGGAGCCATAAAGAGTATGTGAAAAGTAACTACCATCATGAGTACTTGGATGAATTCATTAGGCCGAATATAGCAACATTAAGTCTCAAAGATATCTCAATCATGGATGCAACAAATATCCCAAAGGAATTGTTGCATTGGGTGGAGAATGGAGTGCTACCACATAAAATCTTGAAGGATTGGATGTTTGAGTGGAAAAACTGAAAGTTAGCTAAAGCTTCCTTGCAAGGGGAATTCAATGGAGCCGGCCAATAGAGCCAGCAATATGAAGAAGAGTGCCCTATGAATTCAGCCCAAAGCGATGACAGCGAACCCCAACCAGAGTTGGCCTTAGCCCTAGTCCCTTTCACTCGACTCAGTATCTTAGAACAGTTTGAAGACACGATGGTGCACCAAAATACCCTTCCAAGGATGAATTACACCCACTTTCATGGACAAACAGATGAAGATATCAATGTGCATGTGCAAAAATTTGAGAACCAGTATGTCTGCAATCATTGACATCTACAAGATGACGATCATAAATCTCAATTATTCTAAGTACTCAAGTTGGAGATGTAGTTAAATGGGTTATTGAGCACCCCTCAAACCATTTTTTAATATATGATGAGTTAAAAGAGGCTTTCCTCCGGATTGCCAAAAGTATTTCGGAACTGTATGCTACTTTACAATACATGATGCAGAAAGGGGAGGTGGAGCAATATGCATCATACTTTTGATCCATGATGCGATATTTCCTTGCAAATAAATGACCCTCTGAAGACCTTCTGCAAGAATTCTTTTTTGATGAACTTCAACCAGATATAAAGGAAAAAATTTACATGTACACCTAAACAAACTTCAACACCAGATCAAATAATCGATTTAGCGACAAGAGTGAACCGCAAAATACAACTGGCCAATCTGGGTTCTGAGAAGACTAGCCCAGTTACAAAAAAAAGGCACAAATCCAACTCAGCACTTGTATTGCTTACGGTCTAGGAATACATGCCATATTATGGCTGATTGTGCGCTGAATTGGGTATATTGTCTCATTTTTAACAAAAATAATCATAGTCTAGAGGAATGCACATTCAATGCAAAAAATACTTTGGTGGCATCGGTGCAAGTAGAAGCCCCTTAGTGGAAGGGTAATTGACAGGGTATAAGCCACCACTACAATATGTACATTGGCCGAAAAGTGAAGATGCTTGAGTATCCAAACAACCGCAGTATGGAGGTTTACAACAATTTCTGGATGAGCAGCAATTTTTTTGCCAAAACTTTTCGGAGTTTGGCAGAGGCTCTCGATTCAGACGACCAGGACCGAGCAATTTTGGAAATCGACCTTTGTAGTGCCAATTTTGTGTACGGCACAGACACAGAAGACTTGAATATGAAGAAGCCAAGGAGTATGATCAGAGAAAGTAAGAAGCTGAACTCAAAGCACCTATGGCTAATGTCATAGCTCTAGAATATTTGGAATCATCAACAAATGTTGTTACAAGGTCGCGTCAGGAATACTAGAACCTACTTCAATCAGATCATCCTGCACCAACCAAGCAGAAGCAAAGACTGAAGAAAGAAATTCAGTGGGCTCAAGAGTACCCACCTTACTACGTGGATCCTAAAACTGCCCGAGAGGTAATTCATTGTAAAAGTGGACATAGTAAATTAAATAAGAAAAATTGACACAATATACTAGCCCAAGAGATTAATGGTGTTAGACAAGAAGGGGAAAACTCGGGATACTCAATTGAGTTTACAATTTTGGAAATTCAAAAGTTCACTCCCAATGACCAAAAGCTTAGTGTTGGATTGCAGAACAAGATGACTACAAAAGAATGAAACTAGAATGATAAGACTTCGGGAGCATCGCAGGAAGGTAACTCTTGTCAGATACTACAAAATTCACACATTCGGTTATCATTAGACACCTTACTGGAACTCGTTTTGGCTTTCAAGGAGAAATTATTAAAGCAATTGCAAAAGAAATATTCACCGACCCCGAGTCTGGAACCGACGGTAATTATGGTCAAAGGTGTCCCAGATAGAGTAGTGGATTATGCAATCCCCACCATCATGGTATGGTACAAGAACAAAGCTATTCCAAAGGTTTTGATTGATGATGGATTAAGCATTAACATCACTTCAATGACTACATGTAAACATATGAGCTAGAAAAGCATTGAGCCAGCTCCATTCTTTGTACGGATGGTCAACAAGTCTCGAGTGCAACCAATGGGGTTGATCAAAGATATTCTTATTAGAATTTCTCATGTGGTGTTTCCTATTACATTTGTGGTATTGTAGCTTAAAGAAGATAGGACTACAATTTATTAGTTGGAAAACCCTCGTTAAGGAACACCAAAGTAGAGTAGAATTGGGATGCTAAGACCATTACATTCCGAAACAGAGGCATCATGAAATGATCCTCGGTAGGAAAAGCAAAATGTTGCATACATATACGTAATTGTTTTGATAGCTCTAGTGTAATGGTAGAAATATCTGGTAACTTAAGAACATCACCCCTTTTCATTGGCTGGGAATGAGCCTCTCCCTTTTTGTTGGAGTGTGCATGCCATGGATCTGGAATGAAGATCAATGAGATTGGCTGAGAGATAGAACTTCTTAAAAGGGGGATCGGTAGCTAGTGAGGGAAAGATGAACATCCCTTGTAACTCCTTTCGATAGAAACCTAGTTTGGGGAGGGGGAGCACTAAAATATTGTGTAAATCCTGCTCGCACACAAATTGTTCATAACTCCTCAGAATTTTGACGGGCTTCAACCTTGCATGAGAAGAATTGGAATGTTCCCCACGTGTCGCCACTAAAACATACCATTACATCATAGATGTAGTTTGCATCAGGTAGAGGTCTGCTAATACTTGGAACCTATGGGAGTTACTATGTAATTTTTTGATTCTTTCAATAGGAGGATCTTCAATGGTATTGGCCCCATAAAATCTTGAAACTCTGATGGTTTCATTGCAGGGTAGGGCTTAGCTCAAAAACTAGTGAAATTTACTGGTGGTGTGTTGGTGCCAGCCTTGGAGGTTCCTTCGTTTTGCATAGTGATCTAGATGTGTGTGTAGATGACCTGCTACAAAAGGATAACAGATGAGTATGGAAATTAATTATGATCCAAATAAAGTGAGATCAAAACCCTTCCCATAACCTATGCATAACCCATGCATCCATGTGTTGTGTGGTGGTTTATGTAGTGATTTTGCAGAAGCTAATGCAGGTCGCTAGACAGCCTACATGATTTAGATGGTGCATACATTACTTTTGATGAGATTTTATTCCAAGTGATAGTGGGTTCGTGAGGAAGAATTTATAGAAGGTTTAGTTGTGGCTGAATTATTACAAGGATAAGGGTTAGTCACGAGAGGTTTTATGTCGTACAAAGGATTGTGTGAAGATTTTTGGATGCATTTCAGCATCCATTTTCTAAGAGTTGGCGTGTGGATTTGGTTCTTTGGCTGAGGTACAGAGGATGAATCTGGCAGTGGTGATTTCAATGGGTGAAGTGATTTCGAAAGGATGTGTATTACATGGCTTGGGTTTTTAGCAAGAAGACTGTCCTTGGGTACCCATATCTATGTGGGTGGGGTCGGTTTGTCAGGTACTTCATGGCCCACACTCTTGGAAACAGTTGGTGCTTTCTGACCTTTGGCACCCATACTTGCTTTATGTTAGTCGCCTTGACATGTTGATATTGCTTCCACCTTGGGGTCATCTGGTATGGTCGTCAATTTGGGTTCCTAAGTTGTGGTTGAATTTTCTATGGTTGTGGTTGAGGGGTCTGGTCGACACTCTACTTTTGAAAAGAAGGGAGGTCCAACACTTGCATGACCTACCCATCAAAAAATGAGGCATTCTTCACAACAAATCTAGGTAGGCCTGCAAGAAGTGTGGATTATGGGCCTGAAAAGGCTATCGTGCAAATTTGACTACTGATGTAACCCACCTGACCATTGATGTTGTCCACCTAACCCATCTGGTGGGTGGTGACCTCATCTTGTTCAAAGGAAGACTAGGGGAAAATATCTTGACATCTTCCTGAGCAACAGAGCATCGGTATGAGCGTCGGTATAAGCATCTATATAAGCATTGGAAATTTCGACCCTCATACCGATACCCATACCGGCGCCTATACTAGGTGCACCATCGCATATACTGGTGACCATGCTGGGAGTGTTGTCCCGCATACTGATGACCATATCTGCAAAGTTTTTTTGGGCAGAGTGTGTTGTCTCTTGCTACAACACCATTACCATGATGTTGTTTAGCAAAAGACAATACACTCTACCCAAAAAAACTGAGTACATGTCATGTGTACTCCAATGGCAACCGAAACATGATTTCATAAAGCAAAATACTATCGGACACAAAAGAGATGAGCAGAATGAACAATGAACTATGTATAAAAAAAGCTATATATTTCATACATGAAGCATGTACAAGAGTGTGGCAAACCACTGTCATATATGAGGTAAATACAAAATATGGAAAAACACTACCATAGAAGAATCAAATACAAAATTGTGGTGCAACACTGCCATATATGAGCCAAATGCAAAATTCTAGCACACCACTGCCATACACATGCATAGAAGGATCGAAACATCTATATCAACAGTCCTCGATAAAGAACATTCATGAAATGAGATAAATTGACATGTGATTTACAAACAACAAGTAAAAAACCAAGTTTCTAAATTCATCACCTCATCACAGATGCTCCCATGAAATGACCACACCGCATCCCTCCAAGTACTCCAATAGGGCAATCAATCCATGATGATACCCATTAGCCTCCTTTGTTCGTGTTGGAGGATGACCCATTGCCAGCTCCTGCAACAAATATACAGAACGTTAGATGAACATACATGACATGTGTAACACAAACAAATTCAATAAACCAAATGATACTTAAAAATTTGTGACACATAGTATCATATCCGCCACTAGCCCAATGTGATGGTCCGATCGTATCTAGACCTATGGCTATAGCATCGTGCTGCTGGCAATATCAATCAGGAGTCTGTTGCTGCTCATTGTGAATTATATCCCACTCCTCAACATCTAACCATATAGGCTTTGGTAAGCCTGCTCTGAAAGCATCACGAGCCTCAGATCATCGATGGGACATAACTTCACATGCGGTGTGTTGAATCCACTCTGAACTGATAAGAGAATGCGCATGTGCTTGTCGGAACTCTTGATAGATCGTCTCTGTGATATAATTTTTATGATCTTTATCTTGCTCACTCCATTTCAACATGATAGAGTGTCCAAATTGTATGGAGCAAAGCTATCATATACGCTGGCGCATGGCCTTTCTAGTCGCATCCATCACCGGAGCTCCATCACGGATGCTATACACCTTGGAGTTATCATGGTAATGAGCACCCCAAATGAGAAGTCCAAGATGCATCAAGGATGTCAAAGGGAGTTCACATTCAAACTTTGGAAGAAATCAAGCAAATCCAGGGTACCAATCAAAGCTGGTCAAATTTTGGACATTAGGGCAAAAATTTCAATGTCACCAAATCACATAAAAATTCATATACTTGTAAAGTCTATCAAAGGCAGCATATAACCTGAATTTCACATGTAAATGGATTTTCTAGCACATTGATATGCCATGTGCGTTTTGTAAAAATGTAATTTTTCCACTTAGACCCTCCAAATCTTGTATAGGAATTCATGTAAGCGATATTGGTTGGCATGTATAAAGACCATATACGGCTTCACAATTATACAAATTTTCAAGGCTATTTGATCTTCCTAGACACCTTAATGCCTCCTAGAAAGCTTCCATACGTAGTCATACTTATATAAGGAAGATTCAGATGGGAGCTTTTTCTGCATATTTCTAAAGGAGACCTTTCAAAACATAGCCCTACAAATTTTTGTCTTCATCATAGGATATTTGGAGGGCCAAAGAGCACAAAATCCAGTTTTCAAGGTCACCAGAGTTTCCTAGAATAAGGAAATTGAAGGCTGGAAAGATTGACACATGGCAAATAAAGTTTGAACCATGTTATATGGTCAAGATAAGCTCACATTCAAGGGTGGAGATGCACTAAATCTTAAAGCAAGGAGGATCCATGAGTTTTTTTATCGAATAAGATTTTTTTGGTGGTCGAAGATCAATAATGCAAAGTTCTTCCAAAAATAGTAGCTTATCTTATCCAAATTTATGTCAACGCTCATTCGACAATTCAGATTTTCCCCACATCCAATGGTGGAGAATGAAGGCACCTATTTTCCTCCCCTTTGCCCTAGATATCATATAAAGAACCAATCCTAGCCATCCATTTGATATATCCAATGGTTGTAATTAAAAGCAATTGATCCTAGGGTTAAAAGTTGATTTCTTTAGATCCAAGGGCCCAAATTCATTCAAAAAAGTATAAAAAAACCCCTTCAAACTCATAGAGCATCATTGTTAGGCACCATAGGGCCTTGGCTAGCACATGGTTTCCTTGACACGATCACCCTCAGTTGAGCGTGTGAGAATCCAGGTGGGCTAGTAAAAGCATAGTTCCTAGAATCAATTTCAAGTTAGACTTCCAATCTAGGATAGGCTCATACACCCAATGGTTTCTTTATCTTTACTCACCCTCAGTGGAGCGTGTGAGTAAGTTAGAGTTGGTTTTATTAGTCTTAAACTTCTTTAGATACACATTATGATCTTAAAAAGATATAGGGTCAATGAAGTGGAACCCATCCTCTTATGTGTGACTTTCAATTAAGGTGTCTTGGTGGGAGGGTCATGTGGCTAACCAGAATGCGTTTAGTCTGTGGATGATACAGACGATAGCCTTTACTTTCAGAACTGTACCCAACAAAAATACATTTTACTGCCTTATCATCCAATTTTCTGCAATGTTGTTCAGGCACTAATGCATATGCCAAACAACAAAAACCACGCAGATGAGCAACAGATGGCTTGCGATCATGCCAAGCCTCATATGGAGTGATAGACTGCAACGCTTTAGTGGGACACCTATTCAGTACATATGCTGCACACATGACAGCCTCAAGCCAGAAACTATGTGGTAAAGCCTGACTTTTGACCATGCACCTCGCCATCTCCATGAGTGACCTATTCTTTTGCTCAGCAACTCCATTTTGTTGAGGTGTATACGGCATTGTAGACTGGTGTTTGATCCCACATTCAGCCAGAAATGCATTAAAATCTGAAGACATATATTCCCCCCCTCGATCAGAACGGAGGGTGCCCATTTTACATGCTGATAGATTTTCAGCCAAAACCAAAAGCTGTTTGAAGCACATGAACACTTCGGACTTTGCTTTGAGTGGATATACCCATGCATGCTTGGAGAAATCATCAATGAAAGTCACGAAGTAAAGGTAATTTCCAAAAGAGGGTGTCTGCATAGGACCACAGACATCACTATGTACAAGCTGCAATTTCTGCATAGCCCGAACTGAACCATCTTTTGGAAAGGAAGAACGCTGCATTTTGCCCAAAATACAGCCTTCACAAACATGTTTTCCTGGTGCCTCAAGTTTGGGCAAAGAGGACACCATTTCAGATTTCTGCAGGCATAACAAACTAGCTAAATTCAGATGACCAAAGCGTGCATGCCAAAGCTTTGCATCTGACATAGCCTGAGAATCATGAACTGCACATGCCGAATCATTCATAGATCTTTCATAGTCTATGAGCTTATACAGCCCACGACATAAAATGCGAGAAGCAATAATCACATCGCCATTTGAGAGATCATGGACTGTACACCTGCCATCAACGAATTTCACAACCAAGCCAATCTTGGCTAATGCAGAAACTGATAACAGGTTCTTTTTGATCCCTGGCACAAATAAAGCATCTGACAAAGTGAAAGAACTACCATCAGCAGTAGTCAGAATGATCTTACCAACTCCCATAACAGGATAAGAGGAGTTATTGGCGCATGTGATAGTATTCCCTGTAGGGGCAATCTCGAGTGAAGAGAAGAAACTGCGCTGCGAGGTAATATGTTTGGTCGCCCCACTGTCAAAGTACCAAACATCTGAGTCTACTGCAGACATGCACTGATCATGAGAAGATGGGTCAAAACTGCAGACAATAGTAAACGCCCATTCTTCTTCCTGCACAAGATTTGCAGACTCTGTTTTTGGTGTAGAGGCCTCTACAACAACCATTCCAGCCTCTTTCTTCTTTGCCTCTTTAGCAGCCAGTTTTGGACAGTTCTTTATAATATGATCATTTCCTTTACAGTACTTGCAGAACAATTTCTGCTTTTCTGATTTCTTCTCATCTTTATCCTGGTTCTTCGATTGTGCAGCATTTGCAGATTTCTGCTTACTAGTAGAAGAGCTCCATTTTCCTTTGCCCTTCTGACTAGCCAAGAAAGATTGATCTGCAACACGCATAATGGACCTGTTCTGCCTGGACTGATCTTCCTGCAACAGAATAGAGACTAATTCCTCAAATGACAAGGCATTCGGATTGCCTTTCATCATCAACCGAAGAGTAGAGGCAAAACTCTGATATGAATCAGGAAGACCATTCAGAACGGTCTGCACAAGTGAGCTATCTGGTATAACCTCATCAGCAGAAATCAATTGTTCCTTCAGGTCTTTGATCTTTGTAAGAAAACTGTCCATAGAATCACCTTCATTCATGTGCTCACTCTCCAACTGTTTTCGGAGGTAAGCAACATTAGCCTCATTCCTAGCCTGGTACAAAGTGGTAAGTGTATCCCAAGCATCCTTTGCTGTTCTGCAAGAGCGAATGTGAGGAATAATGGCACGTTTGACAGACAAAGCTATCAATGCATGTGCCTGGGCATCTCTGCCATCCCAACGGATCTGCTCTGCAGTAGGTGCAACAGAAACAGCAGCACGAATAGGAATCTGCGGAATATAATCTTCGACACCATCTTCATCAGCTCCAACACCTGTATTTGCAATACCTGTCGTTACAGGTGTAACAAGACGTCTTTCAACACCCTACACAATGTTCCACAATCCTTTTGCAACCAGTACATGTCGCATCATATAAGCCCATAATGGGTAGTTGGTACCATCCAACTTATCCTCAACAGCCAACATACGGAATACATCACTGCTTTCAGCCATGGCCGGTGACTAAAATACCTTGATGCAGAAAATTGATTGTATCTCAAAAAGTTGAATGGAACTGCCCAGACGAGTTCTGCTAGACCTGTAGCAGACTTCGAGACGCTTAAAATGGCAAACAGAAACTGGTATATACCTTTGGCACAAAAGGACAAAATAGCTTGCACAAGCACTGCGATAGTGCATTCGGAGGCTATTTCGGAAACACCCTGAGTATGCTCACCAAATTTCGTGCGAATCTGAGACTGCAAACGGAGGAGTGTCGACGGTGCCCTAGAAGAAGCGACGACCTGCTCTGATACCAATTGTTGGAGTTAGATGTCTGCGGAAGCACGCGAACAACACAAGGAAGAAGAAGAAGCTTGGAGCACAACACACAAGACTGAATGTATTACTAGAGAATGTACAAAGATAAGTAGCCCATTAGGGCAATAGGCGCATATACAAGCCGGGGGAAAAAAACCTCCTAAAGAGGGAAAAAAGTGCCCCGGTGGTCCTAGAGTGTTCACACACATCACTACCTAAATATATCAACAGCTGACCCATATCCCTGAATTAAGGCAAGTATTTGACAAATGTCGAGAATATCAGGTCTGTCTTAACCAAAAAAAAATGTGTTTTCATTGTTAGGCAAGGCAAAATTCTAGGATACATTGTGTCAAAGAATGGAATCTCTACAGACGAAAAAAAGGTTAGAGTGATTGTAGACCTACCTAGGCCGAAAAATGTGAAGAAGTACAAGCTTTCATGTTATTATCGATGATTTATACACATGTATGCGATCATTGCAAAGCCTTTGTACTCCCTTTTGACCAAGTTTGAATGGATGGATAAATGTGAGAAATCATTCAATGAACTCAAATGAGGCTTGTGTTCAACACCCATCTTAACTACACCAGATTGGAGTAAGCCATTCCATGTACATGTGGATGCATCCAACTATTCCATATGGATGTGTGTTGACACAACCCACGAATGAAAGCAATATTGATCTCCCCATAGCTTACACAAGTAGACATTTAAATGCAGTAGAAAGAAATTACACCACTATGGAGCGAGAGGATCAGGAATGATTTATGTAGTAAAAAAAATTAGGCATTACTTATTGGTGAATAAGTTCAAGTTCTTCACATTGTTGTACTTAGTCAATAAACCATGTAACACCGAACGATTGATACGATGGTTTCTATTATTAATGGAATACAATTTCAAAGAAGTAGTCAAAAAGGGAAAGACCCACCTTATAGCCGATCACCTTTCATGGTTAACTACTAGAGAAGCCCCTCAAGGAATAGCAAATGAATTACCAGATGCATACCTATTTAATCTTGATATAGTACTAGAATGGGCCATATCCGTTGTCCCTATTCTCACATTTGGACCCAAGAATCCTAGGATTAGGATCAGAGAAAGAGAGATTACCAAGTCACAAAGATACCAGATATTAGCAAGAAGCACATATAAACAAGATAATCAGAAAATGCTTGCTTGTTGTGTAGAAGAATTAGAATACAAGAATTGGTTGCAATTAGCACATGTAGGTGCATTAAAACAACATCATTCAAAACACCGTACATTGTAGAATCTACACAAAGTAGGGGTGTATTGGCCATCTATGGAAGTAGATGTTTATAGGCTATGTAAAGAATGCCCAGTTTCTTGTGAAAGACCACCTATGGAGCATGCCACAGTATACCATGTGCCTCTTACACGAGAATGGAGTGGACCAATGGTGACTTACTTGAGGACGAACACATTCCCTTAAGGAATGAATTTAGCAAGACAACGAAGTCTAGAGCATGGAGCTCAAGACTACATACGTATTGTTGATAACCTATACAAACGAGGGAGAGATCCATACCTGAGACAATGTGTTCATGAGAGTGACTATCTCAGCATATTAGAGACTGCACACCAAGGTGTTGTGGAAGGTCATTTTGGTAGGATACTCAAATCCATACTATTCTCAAGATTATGGTGGCTCACTCTTCACATGGATGCACATACCTATGTTAAGAGATGTGATGTGTGCCAAAGAACCTAGTTTCCTATTTGCAGAGATGAAATGCCAGTGAGACCCATGATGGGAGGACATGCATTCTCTAACTAGGATATAGACAATGAAGGACCCATTAACCCCCCTACTAAAGGTACTCATGCTGAATTTATCATAGTAGTGATAGATTATCTCACCAAATGGGTAGAAGCTAAGGCCACAAGCAGGAATGATGCACACATGACTACAAACGTCTTATTTGAGAATGTCTTTACAAGGTATGTATTGCCTATAGAACTGGTGAGTGATCAAGGAACCTACTTTCTAAGCCAAGTTATTGAATATTTGTTACATGATTTTATGGTGATTCACAAGAAATGCACACCATATCATCCTCAGGCCCATGGTGAGGTAGAATGTACTAACAAGTTCCTTTGTAATTTATTGATAAAACCTATAAACAACATACGTTCAGATTGGGACAAATAGTTACATCACGTTGTTTGGGCATATTGAGTGGCCTACAATACCATACTCAATGTAACACCCTTTTAGATGGTTTTTTGTCAAAATGCAGTGCTCCCTTTGGATTTTTTGATACCCACCCTTAAGGTTCCACAAGAGAATCAGTGGACCAGCCATGAATTATCATCAAGGATAATGGACTTGGAACGATTAGGAGAAACTAGGTTGAAAGTAACAACAGGCATATATGCCACCAAAAAGCGATAGAAAGCCTATTTTGATGCACACATGAAAGATAAAGGCTTGAAAGAAGGTGGCTTAGTCCTAGTGTATACAACAAAATAGCACGCATGGAAGCTAGAGAAATGTGGTTATGTACCTATGATAATTAACAAACTTTCAACAAGCAGAGCAATACAATTAACCACATTAGAAGGAGAGATAATGCCTGATTACATTAGTGGCTATAGAATCAAGCTTTATCGGGAACCTCTTATGAAGGGTATGCTAAGATGACTCACATTGGCAAAGAAGTGCAAGGAGGAAGAAAAGAGAATAAGGGAGGAAGCTCATGGAAAAGCTCTAGAATGCATTAAATGCATGAAACTAAGAAGACAAGGATGAGGGAGAGAACATTATAACCATCTCAATGGCTCAAGGATAGACATCAACACTGACAAAGAAACACCGAGATATCCTATGGACATGTGTTAAACAAAGTCAACTTCTCACCCTAGCATAGTGGATAGGAGAACATTCATTACAGTCATGCTAAAACAAGGCAACACCCACCATGAGCTTAGGGCTTTAATTGATTCACATGTTGCAACTAGTGTGATTAGGTGGTCCCACTATTAGGACTCAAGATTAGAAATGTGGTCAATTGAAGCATACCTCATAGGGCTAGTGCTGGGAAAGATGGATGGACACTCCAAGAAATGAATAGGTACTGCTAGATCTTGCTTTGTACTAGCCTCTTGTAGCTTTAGAGTTGCGTTGTGGGCCTTCTTAGCTCTTCAATGACACTATGCAAGTACCTATCTACTTTGGAGATGATGTGAGAAATGTTTGAACCAAAACAGACTACTTCCAAGTTGAAGGATTAATAAAAACCTTGTATTTTTGTTCACACACCTACTGCTTGTTATGCTCAATGCTTCTAGTATAGTAGGAATTAGAAAACTTCCATTTATAGGTATCTAATTAGCTTTATAAGCTAATGATTCCAAGTGGAATCACTTAAAATGATGTACTATACACAGAGAAATCAACTTAGCAATTGAATCATTACCCCCAATTTTTTAGGACCTCTGCACAGTTTGACCAGTGAGTGCTTTGATGTGCTTTTCTCCACATTGACTAAATGGATTTCCTTAACATCTTGTGCGCCTGTAGAGAACTTGGAGCTAATTCCAACAAGCTATAGAACATTGAAAATGGTGGAGAAATGACTGCGATATGAGTAGTACAAGTTGACGTTAATGAATGACTATAACAGAGAGATCATAGATGAGCAATGTAGATGTATTGTATTAATGAACAATGTTGTATGAGATGGTAGGCTTAACAATCATAGCCTAATGATGGTGAGTAGTGTAGGCTACAAAGTAGACCGCACTCTCTTACAATATGACAATGGAGAACTCGGGAGTAGAGGCTTCTACCCGTGACATTTTCAAGCCACTTTTATAAGTGCTACATTCAAATTTGAATTTGAATTCAACTTTTGGGTCTCTCTAAAAATAATCCTTCAATGTAGGATTTATTCTCTCTAACATAAAGTTGTCACTTCTCAATTAATAAACTCCATGAGTTTGTTGAGAGTTACAAAGATTCTTCCAAGTTAAAAGTAACTTTTACAAATGTAAAGGATAAAATTCTCCTAGCAATGGTTTCCATGGAGATTCAATTGTTCATGAGTCTTCTAGCCAAATGTGTAGGCTTGCACTTGCACCAATAGCTCCCCCTCAAGCCAATCATTTTGGCTTGGTCTTCTTCTTCAATCTTCTTGAATATCCTGCAGTCCAATCATTGACTTAAACCTGCAAAGTTTTGTACCGTCTAATGCTTTAGTCAATAGGTCTGCACATTGCATATTTGTTGATACATATGCCAACTAAATCTCCTTGCTCAATAGCTTCTCTCTCACATAATGATAGTGGACCTCTATATGCTTGGTCCTAGCATGATAAATAGGATTTGCTGCAAGATGTAATGAGCTTGTATTTTCTCCAAAAGTCATTGTAGATGTAGTATGAAAACCTAAATCTCTGTATAACAATCTGATCCATATGGCCTCTTGAGTAGCGTTGGACAATCCTCTATACCTTGCCTCTGTAGAAGATAAAGCAACAGTAGGTTGCTTCTTTGAAGACCATGATATAGGTTTATCACATGCAAAGTATAGGTATCCTAAGGTACTCCTTCTATCATCTTTGCATCCTGTCCAATCTGCATCTGAATATATCTTGATGTCCAAGTCTGATGTATAAGGAAAATACAATCCTTCATTTTGAGTGCCCTTAAGGTACTTCAAAATCCTTTTAGCAACTTCCAAATGAGGTGCCCTAGGTTTGTGCATAAACTGACTTAGAACACTTAATCCATAAGCGATATCAATCCTTGTCAATGTAGCATAGTTCAAGCTTCCCACTATGCTTTGGCACAATGTTTTCAATCACATCACCTTCATGAGCACTTAGCTTTTGATTTACATCCATTGGAGTACTTGCAACTTTGGCATCCTGCAAATGAAACTTCTTTAACATATCCTGTATATGCTTTCTCTGAGTGATATAAATTCCAGAGTTAGTGTAGACTAACTCAAGTCTAAGAAAGTATTTTAGTGATCCAAGGTCACTAATTTTGAACTCCTGCATCGTATGATTCTTAATTTGTTTGATGCCATTAGCATCATTACCTATGAGTATGATATCATCAACATATACATATAGGTATATTACCTCTGAATTATTTCTTTTCACAAACAGAGATGTATATGCTTTGCTCATAATAAATCCTTGATCTTGAAGGTATGTGGTCAGCCTATGGTTCCATGCCCTAGGTGCTTGCTTCAATCCATAATGAGCTTTGTTCAATTTACATACATATGTTACCTTGTTTGGGTCTTCATAGCCAGGAGGTTGAGACATGTACACCTCCTCAAAAATCCAGCCATTTAGAAATGCATTTTTCACATCCAACTGATACATGTTCCAATTCTTTGATGCAACCACACTTACCAATACCCTAATGGTTGGCATTTTGGCCATAGGTGAGAAGGTTTTTTCATAATCAACTCCTTGGGTTTGTGCAAAACCCTTAGCCACAAGTCTAGCTTTTTATCTGCTTATTGATCCAGTAGAATTTCTTTTGATCTTATAGATCTTCATAGACTCCTTCTTTGGTACTAGTTCCCAAGTATCACTCTCCTTGAGTGCTTCAATTTCCTCATCCATAGCTTTCTTCCATTCTGTCGAGGCATGGCTCTTCAGATGACAAGTCTTTTGCAAGATAAACAGAGTGCTTAGTAACTAGGGAAGTGTCATACCCATACCTGATTGGCTTCTTGCTTTCCCTTTATGATCTTCTTATTGCTTGATTGGATGATTCAGGTATATCCTTCAATTTCTTCATCTTGACTTTGCCTTTGAACTTCGATGACTTGAACTCTTCTAGGTTGATGATGTCCTCATCATCTAAGTTGATATCACCATTTTGAGTAGGCTCCTCCTTAGTGAGCCTTGAAAACTCCTCTTCCAATTCATAAGGTAGCTTTACTTTCCTGTATTCACTATCAAACCAAGAGTCATTCTCATCAAAGACAACATCTCTATTGACCATGAATCCTTTGTTTGAAGAATTGCAAAACCTGTATCCTTTCTGATTCAAATCATACCCTATGAAGATGCACTTCTCTGCCTTAGGGTCTAGCTTACCTCTTATCTGAGAAGGGATATGCACATAAGCTACACATCCAAAGATCCTGCAATGATGTAGTGAGGGTCTTCTACCATGCCATGCTTCATATGGAGTCATGCCATCCAGGGATTTAGATGGCAACCTGTTTACAAGATAAGTGGCAGTAGATACACTCTCTACCCACAAGTAGTTAGGTAATTTTTTCATTTAACATTGACCTAGTTGTTTCAACAATTAATCTATTTCTCCTTTCTGCCACCCCATTTTGCTCAAGGGTATACCTTGTTGTAATTTCTCTCTTGATTCCTTTGTCCTGCAAGAATATATCAAACTCATTTAAGAAGTTCTCACCTCCTCCATCTGCCTTAGTCTCTTTAGGTTTCTCCCTATTTGGTTCTCAACAAGTGCAAGATACTTTTTAAAGCAACTGAATACTTCATCTTTGTGCTTCCCAAAATACAATACAGTCCACCTACTATAATCATCAATGAACGATACATAATACCTTGATCCAGAGATTGAGGGATCCTTACTTGGTCCCCATGCATCTGTATGGACAAGCTCTAGATAATCCTCATGCATGTAGCCTTTCCTTGAGAAGGGTAACCTGTGAGACTTTCCAAACTGACAAGCACCACATTTATAAATCATGTGCTGCTTGGATACATTAGGTATCCCAAGCACACATTGGTCTCTACATATATGTTTCAAGGTTCTGTTAAACGATAATACTTCTATCCAACTTTCGGAAGAGTATTATCGGGTCCTTGGGTTCTTGGGAGTGGTAGGGGTCTGTTAGACAGAGGCCCTCTACTATTTTCCCAATTCTTCACACAATCATAAATACTCCCTCACGTCGTAGCACAGTGGATGAATCTGAATACTGACCACTCTTCGGCACGGTGAATGTTAGGACTTTCAGACTGAATCTGCTATGGTAATGGAGCAGAGGTCCTGTTGTGACTTATAACTAATAGAATATGCACTTTTCAGTAATTGAATACTACTCAATGTGATGATTCCATGTGACAGGTAAGTACACCGAACAATAATACACAGACAACTATAATCGGGATTACGCCAAACTTTTCGTATATTGACTCAAGTCACAAATTCCTACCGCAATTGATAAACTTACCAATACTTCTGTTCACATACAGATCTTTACCAAATTCTCAGTGAACGCAGACTATTGTATCGAATCTGGTCACTTTAACTGAAAAGATACTAAATGTAGATGATTAACTTTGACCTTACACAGTCTCTCGCAGGATGACAAACACACTATTTCACGACAGAAAAGATCCAGAATCGTATATAACTGATCATCAAACAGACTCACAACACAAGACTACCGAATGGAAATCGGTTCAACCAAGAGAATCGCAGAATAGTTAGATACGAATAGAATAGAACAGAACTCAATGTACTCATCAATATCTCATACATAGTTTCAAAATATGATGCTCGTAATCTCCCAAATTGATTATAACAGACAGACAGAATACAATACAATACTTGCAATTTCCAAACACTTCAGTTCGAGATGTGATCAACCCTATTCGCTACAGTGCCCAACAGAACAGAGACTCTTTCCGAAAAACTGCCGATCTTTACCGCTTTCCTTTATGCGCTTTAAATAGAAATCTGCTACAATGTTTCCGCAAATCCACTTTTTACGGCACCTATCCGGGTTCATCCATCCTGGTTCGGCGGCCATCTAACACTGGCACGCACGGTGGACTCGAACCCGCAGGTGCAGTATTGTTAGTAATATCCTTTTGCCTGGGCTATCCCAATGTTCCCTTCCTTTACATGCATCCACAAAGGCTCTGGCTAAACGTTCAGCATGCCAATATCCTGCTGGTGATTCAGCAAATATCCTTCAACCCCGAATGTGTCACCGTACGTGATAGGTCTTCTCTTTCTCCAGAACTTTCTCAAACTCGTATAGCTGGTCTAGTTGCCTCTTCATGAAGTCCCGCTTTCTTATATGCTGTTGCCTCAAAAGCTCACGCTTTTCATACTCGTATTCTTCAGTTGCAGCTCTTCCTTTTTTGACTTGAATAGCTTTTTGAACATCTAAGCCATCCTGAAAAACATGTCTATTTATACATACAATAGGAGGCCAAACAATGATATGATTGTTAGCTGCCTCGAGATCAAAAGAAGCTGTTCGTGAGTTAGCACAGACAACTTGACCTTGTGAATTGGCCTTGTCATGTGCTTTAATCGCTTCGTCTATGGAATCAAAGTACCCTCTATGCTGTTGAATCCTCTTCTTCTTGAAAGTTTGTGCGTGTTTGTACCGCTTTAGTTCCCATTTCAACTTGGATATGCCTGTGCTATGCTTGTTGAAAATATCCATGTCTTCTGCAGAAGCCATGTACCCATACAGTATCCTATCACCACCTGGCTGAAATATCCTTTTACAGTGTCTGTCGGTCCATACCAGGGTTTGATTCCCCAATCCTTTCTGATCGCACTTGTTCTAGTGGCGGAACAAGTATAGCCAGCCATCTCCTGCGAAAAAGTGTCCAGCTATTTTGAACACGGCTATCCAACTGTTGTTTTAATAAATCTATGTCCACATTTGTCATCAATGTGGCATTTAGTTCTACACCCTCATCTTTTAATATCTGCTTTTCGAACTCCTGCAATACTTGTATTCTTGACTGCAAAAGTTCATTTTCGGCTTGCAGGTGAGCATTCAGGGTAGAAAAACTGGACATTTCGGTTTGAATTTGTGTTTGGATAGCTTGCTGCCACTGATTAAGGTCTTGGACATACTTTTTTGCGGTGATCAATTCGGCCGTAATATGCTGGTTGTTTTGCTGTAACACCTGTATTAACGCATCTTTGTCATCCAATTCTTTTTGCATCTGTGTCATTACTGAGTTGGACTTAGTCATCGTTGCTAATAATAACTCGTTTCTGTGCTGAATCGCTTGTTCTTGTTGCCGTAAATATTGGGAAACCTCTTGGAGTTGATTTTGCATCCTTATAACAAAATCAGGTTGAGGGTCATCCGGTGCTTGCTCTGGACTGGCAGTTGGCACGTTGTCTGCCATTCGTCTTCTAATGGACAGCCGAAATGGCGTCCCTACTGTCTGATTCTGTGCGCTGTTACCTGTGTGGAATAAAGATGCAGATGAGGTGGAGGGTTGGGCTTCTTCTTGAGGCTCTGTGTGGTGTTCTGAATTTATTTGATCATATTCACCGGGGTAAAAAGGGGGGGACCAGTGTAACTGTTTATCTTTTACAGATTGGACAAAATTAAATATAGCAGCTAAATAGGCTGCTAGTCTGCTATTGGTGTGGGATCTTCTCTTATCCCCAACAATGATTTGTGCGTAGAGGTGGTCATAGAGCCAATGTGTCCAGCTAACCGGACCTCCTGCTTCGGCATGCAATAGGGGGGAAAAATTTTCTTTCGACATTAAGTCGAATTTTACTAATAAACAAAGTTTTTCTAAATACCATTTAAATTGTTCTCGTCGGTGATAGGTGGCGTTTTTCAACATGTAATACCGTCGGGGGCCTTCACAGTTGCCAAATTCCTTCTTCAGATCCTCATTTGAACATTTAAGATATCGGGCACCATCATAGATTGGTAGTTTAAATACGGCTGAGATGAGCTGGGGCGAAAATCGTACCTGATTGAGAATGAAACCGCTGGTTTGTCGCATGCTATGTAATTGGTCCTCTGCATCATCATTAGCAATCCACTGTTCCCACGGTAATTGGGCAAACTGGAGGAGCCCTATCTTCTGTAGCCATTCTTCATTCTTTGGCGATTTGGTGTCGAGCTCGATTTTAAATTCGGTGGAGAATTTATGCTGAGTTTTTTCTAATGCAGAAGTTACTGCATCATTTGGTTCATCTTGTAGAGTGGTATCTGTTGTTGTTACCACATAGGTCTGCGTATGGGCGCGCTTTCTGAATTGCCAGCGGAGAATATCAGATTCCGACATGCTTGGTGAAGGTATACTGAAAAAATATACTAGAAGTTGCTAACAGGTGCTGAATCTTGAAGAATGCTAATTTAGAAAGCTATACTCTGTAAACGCATTTTATAGACACCGGTGCTTGAATGGCCATTTGCTCTACTGATTGTATGTCAGTATGACATGACTCTTCCCTCCCTTGATAATATTTGTATCCGAATAAAAATCATTATGCCGCATGTTATGTTGTCGATTGGTGCTAGACTGAACAAGACTTGTCATGTGCGAACATGTGAGAAATCCAAAATTTGATTATCATATTCATACATTATGAATTGGGATGGGCGAATATACTCATTCGTCGATGAGACCTTCGAGGTACATACTCCTAGCCGATCTAAATGTTCGAGCTATCTTTTTCTTAAGGGTTTCTAATAGCTGTTTTAGCGTATCAGGCTCTAGAAGCTGGGCATCTATTCTAGCAGAGCTAAGTGCGATGGCTTCGGTGAGTACATTTTCGGCCTGGGTCTGCACAAAAGCTTCCTGTAGATAAAAATCATTGGCTAGTGCGGCGTCCTTGGAAGTCTTCATTTCGTCTAGTTTGGACTTTAGCTCTGCAATATACTCCTTTTGGTTGCGTATTTGGTTGTCTTGGCGTTCAAACTGCTGGGTTTGGAAATCCAGAGTTTTCTTCAGTGAATCTCGTTCTCTGCGCGTCCTGTCGATATCCTTGAGGTGTTGTCCTTCCCGTAACAGCTGGCGTTTTAGGATACTGTTTACTTCATTTGCACATTCTTTGGCTCTCCGTAACTGTTCTTGGATTTGTTCGGTTTCTTTCTGCTGCTCCTGATTCTTCTGGATTGCTTCCTGCAATTGAATCTTTGTCTTTGTGATCAGTTCTTCGAGGGAGGCGTTGATATCTTCATTTTCGTGGAGGGTGACCTTCAGGGCGCGGATTTCTTCATGCGCGGCGTGTAGTAGTCGATCTTTGGCTGTAAGTTGCTCAAGGGCTGCATCTCGTTGCTCTACTAAGGTCTCTTCTGCCGAAAATTTGGCTTGTAGCTCTGCTAACTGCGTCTGGAGCTGATGGTTCTCAATCTTTGTGGCTTCGATTTCTTCCTGGAGGGGGGTGATGTCTGCTTCTAGTACGTCGACCTTGTATTGATATTCGGCCTTCAGGTTGTCCGTGGCTTCCTTAAATTGTATGGGCAGTTGGTGTGATAACTGCATGAGGAACTGTCCCATGGATGCTAGTTCTGAAAATACGGTGGGTGGTGGTGGTGGTTGGCGAGGCTGAGAGGAGGTATCGGTGAGTAGGTTTTGGGAGTTTGGCGGAGAGTAGTTAGGGGAGGAAGAGGAGGAAGGTGTAGGTTCAGAATCGAGTCGGCGGGATGGTTCCGGTGGGAGGTCAGGGTTGACAGGTGGGATGGGTAGAGCAGAGTCAATAGTGGTTACCTTTGTAACATTCTGTTGTTCGGCTTCTGTATGATTGATGGCCTCGATAAGTTCATCCAATGCTTTTGTGGCAGTTTCCGGTTCGTCCTGTTGATGCTCAGACTCCTTTTCGGTGGACAGTATCTCTGTATCTGCTCGGTTTTGTTGGTCTTGTTGCTCTGTCGAAGTGTCGTTGTGTATTGAAGTGGCGGTGTCGTGGTAAGTTTCTTCTTGCTGATCTTCTTCGGCATCGTGTTTCTTTTCGGCGGACCCTTGGACTTCACTTTCTGAAGAGCTGATCCTGATTCGCTTCGTGCGGAAGAGTTGATTGATCTCTTCGTCGTCTTCTTCAGTTTCCTCGAGTGGTTGTGCTGATTCTTCGTGCCTAAGTGCTGGGCCTGTGGGTGGGGGTTGTGCAGCGAGAATGGTTGGGAAGAGGAAGGAGATGATGTGGGGGAGGCGAGAGCGCGGAGAGCTGCCTTTCTGGAGTTGTTTCACTATAGCGACGGATTCTTTATGGATTCGTTGGAAGAAATAAGAGGCAAAGTTTACAGGTTCACGGGTGGCTAATTCTAGAGCGGAGTAAAAGGGGCGAGAGATACCGTAGGTTCATTTTTGCAGGTTGAGGATTGCTACAAGAAACTGTAGGGCGGATCGTTCGGGTTCTGGGCGGCAGAGAATGGCATATTCGTTGGATGAGGAGCGGGGAAAGAGTGCGGTCATGCGAGCGATAGGGATGCTAGGGCCATTTTCGCGTCCTTGTGGGGTGAGGCGGTAAGCTACAGAGAAGGCTTGGAAGGTGATGACGGTCCTATATGGGAGAGAAGGGAAGACCCACTGTCGTTTGGTGACGGGGAATTGGGCGATGGCGTGGATGATTTGTGCGGAGAAGGGATGGGCTTCCACTGAGTGCCAAGGCAACTCAGCGAAGTTGGACAATCCTCTACAACGTACGTATTCGCCGACGTCTGTCGGGATACCATCACGGAAAGCAGCGTAGTTGGCTAGCGCTTCCATGGTGTTTACAAGCACTCTTACAGATAACACAGAAGACAAGGGAATACGTATAGTCTCGAGAACACAATAGTGTTTAGGCGCAACCGAGGGGGTTAAATAAGGAGAACACGGTGAGAAAGGGAAGGGGAATGGGTATCATTGTTCGGTGCGTGAAAGGTACTGTTTGCATGCTGGCGTGTGTGCTTGAGTGACCGGTAGGGAGAGGCGGCTAGTAACATAAAGATTCGTACAAAACACTACTAAAAGGGAAGAAAAGAAAAACACAAAAATTTATACAAAACGCGGTTCGCCGTCGAATAATTTAATGCGTACTAGTACTGGGATAATACGGCCGTAGCTTTGACCCATTGATTACCTTTGGAAGTGGATTTCCGGTCAACGTAGTCAACCGAAAAGTTGCCAGACCAACTTGTTCTGAAATCTTGAATGGACCGAACCAACGTAACTTGAATTTTCCTGCTGATCTGTTGGACTTCGCATTGTAGAAAAGAACAAGCTGTCCTACCGAAAATACTGAGGTCTTTAAATTGCGGTCATGTGTCCTTGCCTGTCTTAGTTGGATTTCTTTCATAGTTAAGAAACTGAGCCATCGGTGCTCATCTAATTCTCTAAGTGTTTCTAACCGAAATACCAATGACTCTTCGGGTAGAAGCTTCTGAGAAATTGCTACTCTTAAACTTGGTATTACAATTTCCATCGGAGCTATTGCTTCTAGTCCATAGGCTAACTTGAAGGGTGTCAAGCCGGTGGTTACCTTATATGTAGTGCGATAGGCCCATAAGACTGCAGGTCGCAACTGATCCCATCTTTCCGGTGTTTCTCTAGTCAATTTCTGAAGCATGTTCAGCAAAGATTTGTTGGTACTTTCTGCCAATCCATTTGCACGAGGATAATATGGTGAGCTGAATTTATGACTGATCTGGAATGACTGTGTTAATGCTTTCATCAAATTGTTCATAAAATGGGTGCCCTGATCTGAAACAAGCTCTAGTGGCAATCCAAACCTTGGAAAGACATCTGATAATAGACATTTTGCTACTTCAACTGCTGTAGCCGAACGTAAAGGCCATGCTTCTGCCCACCTGGTTGCGTAATCTGTGCAAGTCAATATATACCGGTTATTACTGAATACCGCGGGAGGTGTGATTGGACCAATAAAATCTAGACCCCATTTCTGAAATGGTTCTAAAGGAAGTACTGGATGAAGTGGAAAGTAATGGCGTTGTAGTGGTTGTCCAGTTCTTTGACAGCTATCACAAGTTTTGATAAATTCCAATACATCTCTGTACATAGTTGGCCACCAAAGTCCACTTTGCAGAATTTTTCGGTGAGTAAGATCTGAGTAAGGTTCCTGTATGATCTGCATAATAAAGTTCTCCAGCAACTAACCGGAATCTTCCACTAAAAACTGCAATTTTTCGGCGTGTAGCTGTAGGGACTTCAGAAGGTAGACATCCATCCGAAAGGAAGGTCAATAACTGATCATAATACGTAGTTGGTACTGGTTGGGTTGACAATTCCTCAGTAGTTGGTTCTGAAGTATAGATGGCTGGCGTTGTATCATTTATACCAACCGGAGGTTCACCTGAATCTAAGCGTGACAAAAAGTCTGCTAAAGCATGTGAACTACCTGGCCGATGAACGACATCATAGTCGAATTCTTGCAATAGTAGAACCCATCGTGCTAGGCGGCCACCTATATGTTGCTGCCGAACCAAGTAAACAAGTGCAGCGTGATCGACATGAAATGTAAATTTTCGGCCCAGCAAATAATTTCTGAATTTTTTTACCGAATACACTAGTCCTAAGCATTCCCTTTCAGTTACCGAGTAGTTCTTCTCTGCAGGTGCTAATCTTCTACTAGCATAGTATACTGGTCTAAACCATTTATCTGTTTGTTGCATCAGTACACTTCCTATTGCTATATCAGATGCATCAACAAATACGTGAAATGGGTGATCCCAATCTGGTGGCTGTAAAATGGGAACCTGTGTTAATAACTGTTTCAGTCGATCAAATGCTATCTGACATTCCTGAGTCCATTCGAATTGCCGTGGAGTCTTGGAAATTAATTTGTTCAGTGGTATTGCCACATGAGCAAGCCACCATAAATGCCTTCCATGCCATTTCACTTGACCCATAAACCGCATTACTTCCTTAGGTGTATTAGGCACCGGAGCTTCTAATACTGCTGAAATTTTATCAGGATCGACTTGGATACCCTGTGCCGATATGATGTGACCAAGTAACTTACCACATGAAATCGCAAACACAGATTTTTTTGGGTTTAAACACAATCTATATTCTCTACATCTCTGAAAGCAACATCGTAAATGTACCAGATGTGCGATCATCTTACCGAAAATTGAAAAATCGTCAAGGTATACTTGCATAAATGAGGTGAGATAAGGAGAAAATATCTCCTGCATACATCTTTGAAATGTGCTTGGTGCATTCCTCAATCCAAACCACATTACTGTACACGCAAAGACACCCCAATTTGTAATAAATGCAGTTTTTGGTATATCCTCTTCAGCCATTCTTACTTGATTATATGCACTGTATCCATCTAGAAATGAATACATCTCATGACCTGCTACTTTGTCAAGCATAGTATCCAAAAAAGGAATCGGAAAAGGATCCGGTACTGTTGCAGCATTTAATTTCCGATAGTCTACGCAAATTCTCAATTGCTTGTTTTTCTTTGGTACAATTACAATCGGTGAAATCCATTCCGCATGTTCTATTGGTACTATGAATCCAACTTTTAATAACCTATCAAGTTCAGCCTTTACCTGTGATGCATAATGTGGGTTCATCCGGTAGCTGGTTTGCTTTATCGGTTTCGCTTCTGGTTTTAGCATAACTCTGTGTTGATAAATACGAGGATCCAAGCCCTTCATGTCTTTGTAATCCCATGCAAAGACGTCAGTAAATTCTTGGAGTAACTGAATTAAATCTGCTTGAAAGGCTTCAGGTAAGTTTTGCTTTATCTTTACAGGACGAGGGTGATCTTCATCTCCAAGATTATAAGTAATTAACTGGTCTTCTGGAACATAAAATTGTTGATATTTCTCTGTATTAGCTGATGGTTCGAGAAGTTGCTGTAGTTCATTACCGTGAATCGAAATGGTATCTTCCTCCTTAGTTTCTTCGGCAATGGGTATTACTGTACATACTGAAGCATTCCAGGTATCTACCACAGACTGTAGATCAATAGTTCCTAATGTCATTAAATCAACATTATTCTTCAGAAATTCTTCTTCTTCGTCATCAGACAACCCATCTAACATATGGACTGGTTCGGCAAAATATGGTCGAGCATGTAACTCACAGGGTTGTATCGCATCTAACTTTACAACACATTTGCGATTTTTATCTTTGAACGTAAGTTCCTGGGCTGACCAGTCTTGAATTACCTTGGCTTGTTTCAACCAAGGACGGCCGAAAAGTAGATTGTAATCTAGGGTGGATTCTGGCAATTCTAGAACAACAAAAGTCATCTTGAATGTTGTGTCTTGCACAGTTATGGGTATATCTCGGACCAGTCCTACTGGATGAACTCTAGATTGATCAGCCATCCTAACAAAGAATTGAACTGGTTCTATCTTGGTCCATCCTAACTTCTTACAAAGTGACGCAGTGGCAATATTCACGCCAAACCCCCCATCAATTAAAACTTGTGGGATTTGATGTTTATGAAACCATACCGTAATCAGAGGAACTGAGTGATCTACCGTAGAGTCTGGCTCTGGTTGTACTGTTGCGGTAGCCGGAATGCAAGCAGATTTTGTAGTAAACTGTTGTTGAAATTGTTGGCGTATTCCTCGTACTAATGCCAGTAATTGCCCGAAAGGCAGTGTGATGGATGCTTTTGACAATATATCCCAAGCTGGTTGCAATTGATTTGCATCTTCCTTAACTGTTGAAGATGAAGCTTGGTCGGAAGATGGTAATTCTACTGCAGATGAGGTACCTGCTTCTGTATTGTCAGCATGAGCTTGTGTCGTATCCGGGGACTGGATTACTGGAGTAGGTTCTGGAAAAACAGGTGGTTCTAAGGTGGTCCACTGGCTAGCTTTATGATACATTCTGTGTTGTTCTCGTATCCCTGGTTCAAATAATTCTGCTCCTGGTTGCAATTGTTTACCGGAACGAGTTTGAACTGCTGTTGCCTGCGTCTCTACAGGTGTGATTGTTACCACATTGGCCATTGGGTTTTGACGTTCCTTTTTCCTTTGATCATATTCCGCTGCATCTCTACAGAATCTTCTAATATGGCCCAATTGTCCACAGAAATGACATCGAGGTGGTGGTAAATTATGATTTTCCGGTGGTGGTCCATTCTGCCAGCGCGGTGTATTATAGTTGTTGTTCCTCTGTCCTCGATAATGTCGATAACCTTGTTGTTGATTGTTTCTCAAATGTGGGGGTACATATTGATTGGTTGGCTTCCCTTGTTCCTGAATAATTGCATTAACTGTTGCTGTTCCTTGTCTTCTGGCATTGTATGCACAATTCTCAGTGGTATGTCCAACAATGTTACAGATGGCGCAATAGGTCTGATTTAACGCACACTGGGCACTAGTATGTCCTGAATTCTTGCAGGTGGTGCAATATACTTGCTTAGTTATCTCTTCAGCCACATGTTTGTTTGTTTTTATCCATTCCAAATCCTCTGAAAATCCACCAACTTTGTTTTCCAGCTGAAGGGCCATTGCGATCACTGCATCAAGGGTCATGGCTCCTACACATCTTATAATCATGATTTGCCTAAGTTGAGGAAGTAAGTCATTGATAAACCACTGTGTAATAACATCGTCTGGTAAATTAGCATGAGCCTGGGGTAACTGTCTTAAATGTGTTCTGAAAAGGGTAGCATACTCTTGTACAGTTTGATTTGGTTTCTGTCTGTTGTTCTGTAGATACTCAAAGATCTCTGTAGGATTCTTTTTTAGCCTGAATCGCTGCAGAAAAGCGTCTCGTACTTCTTCATAAGTACCGAAATGATTAATATCGAATTCAGTAAACCATCTTGCTGCTTCATTCACAAGTGTAGATTGAAAAACAAATGCTTTGTATGCCGGATCCGGTGGATGGTTGAGGACAGCGTAACTGATTTCAAAGGTGCGTACGTGAGCATCTGGATCATCTCCTGGAAATCCACTAAACTTTGTGTATGTTACTCCCGTTGGAGCCAATCTGGGTTGACCTAACTGTCGTTGCGGTTGTTCATTCATCGTAAATGTATTATACACTCCTTCTGTATTTCTGTTTTGAGTTTCTGAACTACCGGAATTTGTTTCACCAAATGGCACACTTTCCGGTGCAATTAGCTTACTTACTATATTGCGAATTTCTGTTTCAAATAGTCTTCCTTCCTCCTTGATATCCAGAGTAGGAGGACTTGCTTCCAAGTGTTGTAGTTGAGCGGAAGATTCAGCCGAAACTACTGAATCGTCACCGAAAAACTGTGTTTTTCTTACCGAAATTCCACCGGAAGGATTCGAAATTGTGACTGGATACAGTGTTGATTCGCCTGTGTTAATTTCCTTCCCTAAAGTGTTTCTAATCGTATCTGAATCTATTCCGAAAACTTTTAGACTAGATTCCAACTGCGTCTTGGTAGATTCCAAAATTGCTGTATTTTCGACAGTCTGCACCGTAGTGATACCAGACAGTTCTAGAGATGTACTACGTTCTACCGTAATCTCACCGGAATCAGTGTTATTGTTCGTCACTTTTTCGACAACTGGGTCAGGTCTAATTGCACTAGTACCTCCCAGAGTTGTTCTTAATACCCCTAACTGGTGATTCTTGGGATACTTTTCACCTGATCGAGTAATCGGCATGTAGCATTTCCGTACTAATCATATAGTATTACGAACACAACAGTCTTGCAACAATCTGATTCTGTTGCTACTGTCCTTCCAACAAAATTTAGTTTGAACAAAATACCAGGCAATCTTAATGCCACATCCCCAGCAGGATCGCCAATGTTAAACGATAATACTTCTATCCAACTTTCGGAAGAGTATTATCGGGTCCTTGGGTTCTTGGGAGTGGTAGGGGTCTGTTAGACAGAGGCCCTCTACTATTTTCCCAATTCTTCACACAATCATAAATACTCCCTCACGTCGTAGCACAGTGGATGAATCTGAATACTGACCACTCTTTGGCACGGTGAATGTTAGGACTTTCAGACTGAATCTGCTATGGTAATGGAGCAGAGGTCCTGTTGTGACTTATAACTAATAGAATATGCACTTTTCAGTAATTGAATACTACTCAATGTGATGATTCCATGTGACAGGTAAGTACACCGAACAATAATACACAGACAACTATAATCGGGATTACGCCAAACTTTTCGTATATTGACTCAAGTCACAAATTCCTACCGCAATTGATAAACTTACCAATACTTCTGTTCACATACAGATCTTTACCAAATTCTCAGTGAACGCAGACTATTGTATCGAATCTGGTCACTTTAACCGAAAAGATACTAAATGTAGATGATTAACTTTGACCTTACACAGTCTCTCGCAGGATGACAAACACACTATTTCACGACAGAAAAGATCCAGAATCGTATATAACTGATCATCAAACAGACTCACAACACAAGACTACCGAATGGAAATCGGTTCAACCAAGAGAATCGCAGAATAGTTAGATACGAATAGAATAGAACAGAATTCAATGTACTCATCAATATCTCATACATAGTTTCAAAATATGATGCTCGCAATCTCCCAAATTGATTATAACAGACAGACAGAATACAATACAATACTTGCAATTTCCAAACACTTCAGTTCGAGATGTGATCAACCCTATTCGCTACAGTGCCCAACAGAACAGAGACTCTTTCCGAAAAACTGCCGATCTTTACCGCTTTCCTTTATGCGCTTTAAATAGAAATTTGCTACAATGTTTCCGCAAATCCACTTTTTACGGCACCTATCCGGGTTCATCCATCCTGGTTCGGCGGCCCTCTAACAGTTCTTTCACCAACATGCCCTAATCTCTTATGCCAAATTTCAAGCTCTGATAATGTTTGATCTTTGTAACTGTAAAGTGCAAGGTTCCTTGAATCCTCAAGTTCAAAAGTGAATAATCTACCTGTCTTTTCTCCTTTGGCAATTCTCTTGAATCCATGTTGGGGACCAATGTATATATTGGTGTTCTGATTCTCACACCTATACCGACCTTTACACCTCGGTATACGCCTAATATGTTGTAGTGTTTGAATCTTACTAATGCAAAATGAATGATGTGGATGTATATGTATGATCGTGTATATGAATGCCTAATGCATGTATGCACATATGTATGTAGTTGCTTGTGCATTTTTACATGTACATATTTAAGATATGTATATATGCAAGTGTTTGTGTACTGCTATAAACACTGAGTCACAACAAAGGAGAACAAAGACATGTTCTCTTTTTCTTTTTACCTAAATACCATTATATGAAGCAAAAAAGTGGGCATTTTACAATATCTAGAAAGCATCACGAGTCTTGCTTGTAAATATTGTCTTTAGAAGCTTGATCTCAGATCCCAAGTAGTCAAGATAGATATACTAAAATTCTTGCTGCCATGAAAACTTGTTGTTGAGCATGACCAAGAATCCCACATCATGATCTTGGACAATAGATTAGAGTTGAAAAGGTACATGTAAGAATTCGCGAAGCTCCTTCATTACATCTATAACCTCAATAAGCACAGAAGATAGCTAATTAAGAGTTACTCGAAAGTTAGAGAACATGTGTTGTAAAAATCAGAGCATTTTAACAAGGCAATTAAGATCATCCCCTTTGTATGGTTAAGATCCCCATTGAATGCCTGGCCATATTAACGGAATATGAAATACACTTCACAAAAGCATTCCCAAGAGAAGATAATATTCAACAAAATTATACTAAGAAACATTCACACATGATCAGAGAAATGCTCAAGATAAATCAAGCTGAACACGAAGTGGAAGCAGAACTCCAAATTATATTTCCATTAAAATGATATTTTACATTTCATGTGTTTTACAAGAGTTATGTGAATCTACAATAGAAGCTGATCATAGCTTTCCTCAGGCTCAAGGGTATTGGTATCCTCTGGCACATTAGAACACCTATCTTGCCTCTCTTGCTCCAAGATTGGCTCTTCAAGGTCAGCCATGTCCCCAGGTTCATCTGCAAGTGGGGGAACAGGCTCCCTTGAAGCTGCTTGGAATCTCTCCGTATCTGCAATGTGCTTCCTTCCAACCTCTTGGTCTTCATCTGGGCATTCATTCAGCCCATTGATTCTCATCCTAATGAAGCTCACTTGAGCATCATCCTTCTCCACAGCTATGCAGTGCCTGAACATCTTTAAGGAGCAAGCCAGAGTCGTTCCTGAAACAGCAGAAAACCTATTAGAGGCTTCAATCAACAATGACTAATGAAAATTGTGAAAATTGAAATTACCTGTGCCCGAAAAAAGGTCTAGGACCCAGTCATCGTCATTGGAAAATAGCTGAAGCAATCTCATTATGAGCTTTTGTGGCTTCTGATAAGGGTTAACCAATGTCATGTCCCCAGCTACATGACGAAGTTTCTTGGTAACGGCTGGGAACATGAGCACATTTGAGATCCCATTCTCATTGCAATGCTCCCTGACTCTCCTTTTGCTTACTTCATCATAATAGCCCACTGTAATGCATTCAGTGGCACTCACAAACCGATGCAAAGGAGTGTGATTTACGTTTGTCTTCACCCTGCAAAAAAGAACTATGAGTCACATAGGGCATCATGAAAGCCATGGAGATAGAAAGAAGATTACTTACCAAGTGAGGCACTCGACAGCATGACATCTTGCTTTCAAAGCAGTTGAAACAGAGAAAGACTGGTCTCTGCTATGGAAAATTACTATCCTCCAAAGAGGAGACATAGTTAACTCTGCAAAATCAGTGACCATCTTCCGAATCTGAGGGTGTTTGAAGGGTTCATCATCATTAACTGATCCTAACATCCTAAATCCATAGGGTATGTCCGCTATGAGAAGGGAGAAATGTTTTCTAGGCACAACAGAACAAATATTATTTACATCACTACAGAACACATTGTAATATACAGGCCTAAGGGGGTCTAGGGGATTGGAGAAACATTTAAGATCGGGTTCATCATCAAAATCCATCTCCTTCGCTTTCAGTCTAGATTTCTCATGCCTTGCTCTTTGAATGTGAGCAAGGAATGCAGGGGGGCAGTCATCTAGTACCTCTGTAGACTTACTTTTCCTTGGTTTCTGCAGAAGAAATTGGAAAAACAATTAGAAGAGCTCTTCAGTACAGCAAACAGAACATAAAGAACGGATGTATGGCATCGATTTCTTGTTGGGGTAGATGCTAGGCATCGACCTTCTACTAAAAATCGATGCTTGGCATCGACCTAGGGACCTAAGTCGATGCCTGGCATCGACTTTTGCCACGAGGTCGATGCCAGGCATCGACTTTTGTTGCAGGTCGATGCCAGGCATCGACTTATGCTGCAAGTCGATGCCAGGCATCGACTTATGCTGCAAGTCGATGCCAGGCATCGACTTATGCCCCCAAGTCGATGCCAGGCATCGACTTATGCTGCAAGTCGATGCCAGGCATCGACTTATGCCCCCAAGTCGATGCCAGGCATCGACTTATGCCCCCATGTTGATGCCATGCAATGCATCAAATTGTTTAGTATGAAATATTCTGATAAGAGAATCTACCCAATCACGAAACAGGATGAAATATTCTGATAAGGCTTTGTAGGATGATGTGGTTGGATAGTCTGCTTGGACCTCTGTCCAAGAAAAGCAACCCAGCCTCTTCATCATCACCTCCTGAATCTTCATGTACACTTTATGACTACAGACACATAAATATAAAAGAGACTAGGTTAGACAAGAAGCATGGGAGGAGGGAAAAAGGATCTGAGAATAACAAACATACTTATTGAGCTCAGTGACCATCTCCTCGAGGCTCAACTCCTTCGAGATTACCCTTGACAAGGTTGATATGATCAATGTATCATCCTTGATTCCTTGAAGGGCCCTCCATGGGGTCAGCTTCATGTCCTCAGGAGCCTCCTCAATTGAAAGGTCAACTTTCCTTCCCTTTCCCCTCAGATCAATCTGTGGGTCTGGCCTCGACTTTCGTTGCTTCTGGCCCTTGACTTCCTTATGCTCCCACATTGTGAAGATTCTATCCTGAAGATCCCAGATCTCACCTGATCTGAATGCCAGTTGAAACCATGGGTCATATTTCCTCAAAGCATCTGATTTTCTATTCTCATCCAACGCAATTCCAACCTCAATAAGGCATTGCTTTCGTAGATTGGGATGTATTCTCCCAGCTTCCTTCACAAGACAATCTTCGTATTCATGGTGGAAGAACCGAATTCTCTCTATGGAGGACATTTTCTGCCTGTAGTCATTATCGTTGTTGTGATCCCAAGCAAGAAGCTTGGCTTCCTCAGTTGTAAGACCAGCATATATCTTACACTCTGCATACCTAAAGAAAAATGTAGTAGGGTGCTCCTTCACTAACTGTCTACGAGCCTCTGCAGAGTGTGAACCTCCAATCACATAATAAGTGTACTCCTCAAACAAACTCTCATTGAAATCCTCCACACAGCTGCACTCATGCGGATCCACCATTACAAGGAATGGCACAACAGTAGCATGAGGATTAATTTTCATTTTCTTCTTAAGATTTTGGACATGCAAATTATGTGGCTCCCTGATCTCAAGGGGCCTCCTCCCTGTGACTGGATCCACTGGTGGCCTGTGGATAATATTAATAGGCAGGTGGAACAACTGCCCCTTCTTCACAATTTTTCTTCTAGCTATGTCCTCCCTCATCTTATTCTGCTCAGTGCCAAGCACACCAGATGCAAGCTCTCCACCAGGTGCAACAATAATGTCCCCAGAGCTAGAGCTTGAGTCAGAAAAGTCCTCTTCTGCAATTATCTTCTTTTTCTTTTGGGGCTTTTTCTGCACACTCTGCTTACCCCTTGCCTTTACAGGGGTCGTCTTCTTGTGCTGTGTTGGCATGATATTGCCCTGTATCCATGGCATCAGGTCCTTGATGAAATTCACTGAGTCTCTGCACATCTGAGCTAGCTCCTCTGGAACACAGCACTCTGGGCACAAGAATTCCATCTTGCATATGACATTTCTTAATCCCTTGGATGTCTCCACCAAGAAAAGCAGGTTGTCAGAATCTTCATCTTCATAATCCAATTTGTAAACAAGGCCATACTGAAAACCTTGTGTTGTCGTGATCTTTCCTCTGCCATAGGCCCCTGCGAACACAAGGAGGACTGCATTCTTCTCTTCCACGTACTGAAGGCACCATTCGAGATTTGTCATGTCCCGAAGTGGACGATCTGTCTTCATGACTTCTGTCTCCCTCGACCTTTCCTTCATACTTGGATCCTCCACAGGAATTTTAATGCTACTCTGTCCACCTGAGGATATTCCTAGTGGGTTGCTGGCCTTCTCAGAGGATAATGGTGCAATAATTTTCTTTGCCTTTGCTTGGTGACCACTGCCTTTGTCACGTTGCTGGTCAGCAGAGCCCATGGTGACTCTGAGCTTCTTAATGGGCCTTTCATCCTTGTACTCCGCATCCCTGAAAGCAATTGGAAATATCAAGCAATAAGAAATATCAGCCCATGTCCATGCAAGGCATGGATTTTCAGCTTCAGGTCGATGCCAGGCATCGATGTTTAAGTGCATGTCGATGCCAGGCATCGACTTTGTGTGCAAGTCGATGCCAGGCATCGACTTGAGGGCCCAAGTCGATGCTTGGCATCGACTTTTGGGCCAAGTCGATGCCTGGCATCGACTTTTACCCTAAAGTCGATGCCTGGCATCGACTTGCACACAAAGTCGATGCCTGGCATCGACTTTTACCCTAAAGTCGATGCCTGGCATCGACTTGCACACAAAGTCGATGCCTGGCATCGACTTGGGCACAAAAGTCGATGCCAAGCATCGATTTGGGCCCAAAAGCCGATGCCAAGCATCGATTTTGCACCCAAAAGTCGATGCCTGGCATCGACTTTTCAGTGCATGATGATGCTGGCAAGTCGATGCTTGGCATCGTTTTTTGGGACCAAGTCGATGCCTGGCATCGACTTGGGGCTGCAATTCGATGCCAGGCATCGACTTGCACCCACAAGTCGATGCCAGGCATCGACTTGCAGGAGCAAGTCGATGCCAGGCATCGACTTGGGGCTGCAAGTCGATGCCAGGCATCGACTTGCACCCACAAGTCGATGCCTGGCATCGACTTGCTCCTGCAAGTCGATGCCAGGCATCGACTTGGGGCTGCAAGTCGATGCCTGGCATCGACTTGCAATCCTAAGTCGATGCCTGGCATCGACTTACACCTTAAAGTCGATGCCAGGCATCGACCTGTACATGCTTTAGATCCATATTTTAGACAGGCAAGAAAAATAGAGACCTAGAAATGAGAAATTTACACAGACATACAGAGGGAATCTTTTTGGAATCTTTTTTTTAGTTATGATTTTGTCTACCTCTTGGTACTTTTGCCAACATTCTTCTTCTCCATCAGGCTTGGCTTGCTGGTATGCTGACCTCTGTGCTCCATGGCTGTCTGTGCTCTGCTGCTCTCTCTTGCTCGTGGATTTTGAAAATGAGAATGATCTCCTCCTCTGGTATTTATAGGCAATTGGGTAACTTGAACCAGAAACTAACTGGATCTAACTGAATGAGTCCACTTGCTAACTAAATCTGTCAACTTATCTAACCAGGGAATAGCACCCACACAAATAGGCTGTTTCAGAGCCACTTTAATGAAATATTCATAGACCCTTACAACTATTTATATACATTTGCATAGAAATTACATTTCAATGGCAAGAGTATGGTATGTCCATGAGGATGTCTCAACTCATGTAGAGATTTGTTTCTAAGAATCTCTTTCTTGGGAGAAAATCAAGTCAAAGTTGTGTTAAATGTGAGAGACTAATGACATCTTCATAGTATTACCCTCCACACTTTAGTTCATATTCACATTTATCTTGTAACTCACTCTTGAAATGGAAAATCACTTTGAATAAACATTCTAGTACAGAACCTTGCAACTATTTATATACATTTGCATGGAAATTAAACTTCAATGGCAACAGTATGGTATGTACATGAGGATTTCTAATCTCATGTAGATGTTTCTTCTTAGATTCTGTTGCTTGGGAGAAAATTAGGTCTAAGTTGTGAGATTAATGACATCTTTATAGTGTTATCCTCCACACTTTAGTTCATATTCACATTTATCTTGTAACACATTGTTGAAATGGAAAATCAATGTATGAATATACTTTCTGTGTGCCTCTTTTACACATAATTCTTTTTCAATATACTTTCATCTACCTCTTTGATATCTAGCCAAGACCACAATAAAACCTAATCCTTGATATCTTAACCAAATGTAAAATTTCTTCTTGTATAGTGTTCAATGGCATAGCATATTCCAGTTGGAACTCAACTTGGATATATTCCAGTTGTAAAATTTCTTCTTGTAAAATTTCATCCAAACAATTTTATTATATATTCCTATTGGAACACAACTTTGATATATTTTGATTCATTCACAATGCTTAGACTGAATGACTCATATGAAGTTAGAAAAAGATCATTTGAATCAAAAGTGAATCAAATCTTTGGTTCCCTTATTAGTGTATATTTGAGTAATTAAGTGATTTGATGTAATTTGATGTTTTATGTTATTTAATGTACTTTAATAAGCTTTTGATTTCATATCTTCTTGATGTGACATTTGATGTGATATCTTCACTTGATCTCGGATTTCTACTTATTTAAAAAGGTCATTCATCTTCAGTCTTCTCTGAACTCAGTGAAGATGAGCTCAATCTTTTCAGTGGATGCTTGGGCATCAGCTTCCTCTGCTCATATTGATTCATTGTTCTCAGTTGAGCCTTTCCAGAGAAGTGATGATCCCTATGATTTAGAACGTGCTGATGATTCCATGTTTTCTGTTGAGTCATTTAAGTTATCCAATTCACAGTGCAATGCTGCTCATACAAATGCACCTCTTGATCTCCCATCTGATCCAACCATTGATCTCCCTTCTGATTCAAGTGCATGTGGAGCAACGAAAAAGCAAAGCAAGCTCAATCTACGATTTAAAAGAAGGTCTCGTGAAGTAAGTCGAAAAAGATTTAAATTTCTTACTTCAGATAGACAGATTGCATTGGATATTGTGAAGCATTGTTGTGGTTTGAAATGCTTGTATAATTTAGGGATGAAGAAACTAAAGCACATAAGAGAAAAATTCCTCCATTTAGATAGTGAAAGGCAAGATATATACCTTGTTTCTTGCATGCAAATGATTGAGGATAACATGTCAGTAACGCGTGTTGGTTTTGAATATTTCTTTACTCAAGGGATGCCATGCTGTAGGGCTGCATTTAAAATTGCAATGGGTGTAGGAAATTTTAGAATACATAGGGTTCAACAAGGGTTTTTGAATGGGGATCTCATTTTGGATACGTTCCATGTTGGGACCAAAGGATCTGTTGGACGTCATGCAATGAATTGGATGATGAACTATTTTAGCTTGCATTGTGAAGTTATGCCTACAACTGGAAGGTTGCACTTGTCTGATAACTTTACTCGTCGAGAGGTATTTCAAATATATAGAGAAGACATGGAAAATAGAAATGAGAAGTATGTGTTGTATCGTCACTTTACTCGATTATGGAAGGAAGAGTTTAACAATGTTTCTATTCCTCGTAAAGTTAGAATGGGTGAATGTTCAGTTTGCGCCACTTTGAAAAACATGGCAAAAGGGGCTACAACACCACAGGAAAAGCATAATTTTAAAAACCTTCTTAACAACCATCGTGAGAGTCAAGCATTAGAGAGAAAGAAAGCAATTCATCATCGAAGTAAGGCACTCAGAAATCCGGAGCGTTATATGTGTTTGTTGATCGATGGTATGGATCAGAAAAAAACTTGTTTGCCACATTTTTATCGCATCCCTAAGGACATTGGAGATGAAGTCCTTGTGCAAATGCATTTGGTTGGCGCTTTGGTATACAATGGAACTGTAATGTCCAAGGTTTTCTTCACATATCCGAATGTGCATAATGATCCAAACCTTACAGTTACTGTCGTTCATCGTGTTTTGCAATCATGGAAGGGTCTTTTGCCACCAACTCTATATTTGCAACTAGATAATACTCCAAGAGAGAATAAAAATTCTACAGTCTTTGGATATTTAAGCATGCTTGTTGAAAAACAGGTATTTCAGAAGGTTAAGGTAAATTTTCTTCTGGTTGGCCACACTCATGATCACATTGATCAAATGTTCAGTACTTTCTCTAAGAAGTTGGCACGTAACAATGCTTTTACTCTTCCGATTTTATCTGAGCTGATTTCAGAAGCATATACTCCAAAACCAGAAGTTCAACACCTCACACAGATTTATGACTTTAAGCACTTTTGCTCAATGGGCCTTGATAACAGTGCTAAGGTTTTGGCTCCATTGCACAATATTAGTTTCAACCATGTATTCTTGATGAGGAGGGTTGATGAAATAACCCTTTTATTTGCAAAGCAGTATTCATCTTCTCTTGGGTGGGAGCCTAAAGAGGGATGCAGTTTCTTATTGCAGGTGCCTAATTTGTCTACTGTAACAGTGTATGGTGCAGAACAATCACCATATGAAGATAAAAACAATACAGAAAGATGTGGAAGTGTGGTTGATCAAAGTAAAAGCTGGATGCATGCACTCATTGAAAAGAAGAGACATATTGAGCGTGCAAAAAAATATGCTGGAGATCAAGATGTATCTTGGTGGGAGGACTTTTTCAATCATCAAGAAGAGATTATACAGTATACAATTGCAGGTCACTGGCCAGTTGATGTTCCATTCACATGGGATTTTTGTACACAAAGATCCGTGAATGTGGCCCAAGCATGTAATGCAGATGCACTTCAAAGTTTTATACATCCACCAGAAAGAAATATTTATGTAGGCCCAAGGATGACAAAACAGGCAGAAGCAAGATGGCAAGGAAATTTAATAGAGATAAATGTTGGAACGCTTATTGCAGTACTTGCTGATGGTGATGAGGCTACCAGACCATTTTGGATTGCAAAGGTTTTAGAGATAACTAAAGATATTGATCAGAGAAGAATAGAGGCTTTGGTGGTGCATTGGTATTACACTAAAAGTAGTAATGCATTCACAGGTAAATATAACTTAGAAATGGTGTGTGATGCTAAACGAACAGGTTCAAAAAGGAAAAAGAATATTCGAAGCACATCCACTCTTAAAATGGATGATGTAGATATTCTTGTTTATGATTTTTCCTTGACAAAAACTGGTCACTTGAGGAAAGCAACAATCAACATGATAAAACAAAAGCTTCCAGATGTATGTGGTACAGGAAATCATAGGAAAACAAGAAGAGTTGTGCATGATCCTGCAGAATTTGGTATGTACGTGGATGAAGATAGAGCTCTTATGGATATAGAAGAAGAAGAAGAGAGCTCTCAACAGTATGAGACTGAATCAAGTGCATCAGATGATGAGGGTGTAGACATAGATCGACAAAGTTGTGAGTTGCATTGAAGCTCTCAGACATTTTTAGTGCTTATGTAAATGCCTCAAAGTAGTTTGGTTAATGAAACCATGTTTTGTAGCAATTTTGAATAACAATCAGATATCCACCCATTAAAGATATGTCTAAAATGTTATTTTTGTGTAAAAACTATTGACTTCCACATTCTTATATATATTTTAGACATGTCAATGTCTTAGCATATAGATTTTGGGCATGTCAATGTCTTATCATATACATTTTGGGACACGTCAATGCCTAATATAGTGAAATTTTGACTACATTTTGAGCTCATTTTTTTTTGAGAAAATGACAAAAAACGTCAAAAATTACTTGTTTTCACCTCATTTTTGTAATATATGTATACTGGTGTAAAGGAATTCCAAAAATGAGGTGAAAACATGTAATTTTTGACGTAAGTGTTCTCTTTTTACGACATAGTTCTCGTTTGTTACGACTCGCTGTTTATATATTCTCTCTCTCTATGTATATATATATATATATATATATATATATATATATATATATATATATATATATATATATATATATATATATGTATATATGTGTGTGTGTGCCCATGTATATATGTGTGTATGTAAGTATGTTTTTTGTATGTACACATGTGATATGTGTGCAATGTGCATGTGTTTATGTGCATATGTAAGTTTATGATGGTATGAATGCATTCAATATTTGTTTATGTGTGCTGGCCTATATGCTTTCTTACTATTTGAATGTGGATATATGTGTATATTTTTGTTATGAGGTTTGGCAAGTGCCTATTCTTTCGGCTTTGACTTTGAAAGTACAATTGTATAGGTGAATGGGAGTAGTAAGTGTAAGACCCCTGTATCTTACAAAGCAGGGATTAGACTTGATTACAAATGATTTAGACTGACCAGAGCCATTACATGCCGAACTTGGGAGTTGAACTCTAGACCTTGGCCTCAAAAGGCCTAAGCTTTACCAAACAACCTACGAAACATGGACATTTATGTGCACATTACTATACAACATCCATGTGTATCAACATGTAACCAAGACAAAGGGAACTTTTTGACTATGTACTTGTGTGGAACGTATACAACTTCTCTTTCCTCAACTCTTTGCTTGTCATATGAAAAGTTGTAATTGACATCAAATTTAGGCCATGATCAAGGAGTCTGCAAGATCCTTTATCACCAACCAGCAAAGATTCTTTATCACCGACCAGCAAAGGATTGGTCTTGCGTGTTGGGCACGCAATTATCTTTAGTCTTGGGCGTCATTATCGAAATAAGGAAAAGAAAAGAAAAGTGGAAGGTGAGTTAAGAAACGCTACATTGTGAAGGTCTGAAGATCTTGCTGTGTTTTATTACGTCTTTCCTATGTTTCTATGTTGCTTCCTTTTGTCATTTGACTGTTACATCGCTAGGAAGCTATGTCGTCACGGTTGTCTTCCTCCTCATTATGCTCGATCCGCATCTCCCCACAGTCGTGCACGACGTTGGTCATAGCCTTTACATAGGTAGATCACATGTCAGATCTGCATCGTCTGACGAAAGGAAAAGATAAGCTGTCAGAGACCACGTTACACAAGAAGATGAAGTTTCTGCATCCGCAAACAAACTATGCAGACTCCTTGATGACCAGCATCAGTATCCTGGCATTGCTGTTATCCGTCTTCTTCGCAGGAGCTTCAATCCGCGCCATCCAACTATCGGCTAGTCAGGAGAACTGCATCACAAAGTTAAACCAGTTGGATGTCTGCTTGCAGGGTTTAGATCCGAACTCGGGGATACCCCAGCAAACCTTAAGCACCGAGATCCATCTCACCTACGATCCATCGATCACCACATTGAACGTCCCCAAGTACAACGTAGGGCGCGTTCGATATAAGTATCCACTTCCGTTCAACGGCAATGGTGGACGTTCAGATCGAAATTTCCCGTCGTTCGAGACCAACTTCACCTTCCGGTTCAAAACTTCTAAGTATAATGATTCTGGGGACGGCATCGCGTTCGCTATTACCACAGACGCGACGCCGCCGGAAAACAGCACTGGCCGTTTTCTTGGGCTAATGCAGCAGGAGGTGAAGGACCGACATCAACGGTTTTTTGCGCTGGAATTCGACACATTCCAAAATTTCGAACCAGGATTTCGCGATCCAAGTGCTAGTCATATCGGTATTGATGTCGACAATCTCACGTCCCTGAAGGTTGTTGACACCTCCAATCCGTCTGATCCTTTGTATCTTTACAAGAACTACACCATCAGCGCCTGGCTCAGCTATAACTCATCGGATTCAATGGTTCGAGTTTGGGCAACGAACAACAGCAATACTTCGGTAAGGCCATCGACTGCTATCTTAGAAGTGCGGTACGACCTCTCAGAGCTTTTTCAGAACTATACATATGTATATGCCGTAATTACTGCTGCGTCTGGGAATAACTCCCAAGATACAATTCTCTACTCGTGGTACATCACAACTGAGAATCGCAGTGGGCGGCCATGGCAGGTTCTCCTATTCCTCATAGCTGCGCCTCTTTTGGTCGTTTTCCTACTTGTCTGCCGTACCTTTTGTAGATGGCGAGCTAATTATTTGTCAATCCTAGCACTTGAAGAAGCTTCGAGACCTGTGCGCCGATACAGATACAGCGAGCTGTTTCGGGCGACATCCGGATTTACAGAGATCATAGGGAGAGGTGCATTCAGTATAGTTTATAAAGGAATCCTTCCAGATGGTACTCATGTGGCTGTAAAGAAGATGACGAATGAGCACGCGGATGTGACTGTTGTCGCAAAGGAAGTGCAGATTATCAGTGGAATCCAACATCGCCACCTCTTAACTTTGAAAGGTTGGTGTTTCAAGCCGAAAGAAAGGTTTTGCTGCTGTCCTAGCGCAGGGGAAACATATCTGGTCTTCGAATACATGCCCAAAGGTGATCTGCGTAGTCATCTTCATGGATTGAAAAGGGGACCCTCGCTTGACAGTGTCACAAGGCTCAAGATCATCCATGACGTTGCTGTAGCGCTAAATTATCTTCACAGTTGCATGACTCCGACGGGCTTCGTTCTACACCGAGATGTGAAGGCGGCCAACGTCCTACTAACGGAAGACATGGAAGCAAAGCTCGGAGATTTCGGCCTTGCCCGTCTCATAGCCCACGATGAAACTGTGTCGGATGATCCAGCGGGGACTCGCGGATATGTCGCGCCAGAAGTCATCAGGAGAGAGATATCGAAAAAGTCGGATGTGTATAGTTTTGGCGTTCTCATCATCGAAATCGCCTCAGGTATAAGACCGCTTGACGAGGCGCGCATAGCACCACACGCCGTCCTTGGCGACTGGGTATATTCTAGGAGGAAAAACATCCTGGAGGCACTCGATACAACCCTCCATACAACGGACGCGGAATCAGAAATGTGGAGGTCTGCTCTTCATTTGGGCCTTGCTTGTTGCCAATCAAAACCAGAGGATCGCCCTGACATGACGAAAGTACTCAATGTCCTCAGAAATTCCGAGATCTTGGAGGTTCCAGAGTCATGGACATACACAGAGGGCATTTCTAACTCTGGCTCTTCCTCCTCAACGTCTCAGTTCTACAGCGCCATAGACTAAAGCTTATGACCTAATCATAGCAGCAGAAGTTTGGATATGAAGATCATGATTCATCAGAATGCTTGAGCAGCATGCAGGTTTTCCGATGTGTATGTTTATCCCTCGGAGTAAATTATGTACTATATTGAAGGTAATGTCTCCGTGTGCATACCCTGTATCGTACTCCATCCACTAGGAAGAATTTGTTACCATCAGGTTACTTCACATGGACCTTCTATCATCCACCCCCTTAAATCAAATTGTTAAACTGGTTAAACTGGTTTTCAGCTTCATCGTAGATGGGAGGGTGATTGAATAGTGAAGATTCAACTGTTAAATCGATCTAAGGTGGGCCGGAACCTACGATCAGGTTGAGGAAGAAGCTGAAAGCTTCATCACCTCGATCTAAAGTGGGCCGGAACCTACGATCAGGTTGAGGAAGAAGCTGAAAGCTTCATCACCACACAGAGAACATGCTTCAACATGCGTATGATGCTTTAACATGTGTCTTCAATCAATCAGATTGAAGCAAGGTGTCCTCCACAAACATGCGATTAAGTGTGGTTTCACATAAGGGTAGTGGAACATCTATAAAAAATAGTAGTGTTTCACATGGAGATGCCACAAATTCCTCTTATCCGTTGCTAACCTATTCACACATGAGACTGAAACACTTGCAATCTCATCTTGTGCCTCTCCCTAGTCTGAATAGAGAAGGAACCATGGAACAGACATAAAAATCGAATGTTGTTTGATTAGCTTCACCCAATTGTGAATTTTTGAATCAAAATTTGCACACGATGGAGGAGGCCAGGGGGGGAGGGGGGTTTGCAACAAAGTTAATGAAACTGTTCCGTAGCGTGTATCATTCCAAGCTGTAAGTCCTACATGCTATGTGAAGACTCTATTAGAAGTGGCACTAGCTTATTCGTGTTTTCTTATTCAACAACTGTGCTGCTGCGATATCTGAAATGACCCAATTTTCTTTCATCAAAAGGAAGTTCAGCACTAACCTACTCTCGCAAACTTTAATTAAAAATAACAACTCTACAAATCAACAAGCCTAGCACCCATGGGACCCTCGAATCCCACAAAGAAGGGATTGCTTAAATCTTTCTAAAAAACATTACAAAGAAGTTTGATAACCCTTTCATCTCCCTCATGGGGAGCCCACTTGCTTTTAATCTTTTTGCTCTCGATAAAAAACACTCTATAATGTCTAAACTATGGGGGATTCTTACAATTGGAACTTCTTTTGCCTAAAAGGAAAAGAGATTTTTCGATCAACCATTCTTTAGGAGGGCTACCAAAGCTGGTGGCACACCTCTCTTTCTAGATCTTCTATAGGATCTAACCTCTTATATCATTCCACAATGCTGAAGAACATCCGATCACTTCCCCGAATAATGCTTGCTTCTAGTTGATTTGTCCCTGCAGCAACATGATTCTCCCAAGGGCCCGTCAAACCAACATTGATTTGGAGAATGAAAAGAAGAGATGTCCCAGGTTCGCATTACCATGAGGGCATCGTTCACACCATGCATGTCTCCACTGGTTTTGTTAGCTTTTACATTGCTCCAAATTCCTTGATGGAGGATTTTCGGCATAAGAACTAACTTTTTTACCTCAATGAGGGGATGCCAAATGGATTGGAACCTAAAATCCCACCTAAAACTCGACCAATCCAGACACCATCTCCTATTACGCCTGGCATGAGATTCCACATTATTCTTGAATCTAGGAATTTTATGAAGGCTGTTTCATTGTGCCATCTAAGACCCCCAAGGTGAGAGGAGTCATGCCAAATAAGGAGGCAAGTTCTTGAGCACTCACAAGCAATGAATCTGCATTGCAAGAAGCACCATTCTTCATAGTCCTTTTAGCCAAGTTAATGTCCTCAAATCTAATCCATTGGCATGTTTCTCGATTCTAGAGGTATTTCCACAAATGAAAACCTTTTTATTCCAAAGCTTGCTAGCTTTTTGGAGGTTCCAAGGCTCAACACCTCTGTTGCCTTTGATAGGGAACCACATCGAATATTTTTTTCTATTTCTGGCTGCCCATTTCCAATGTTGATTGATTTTGACAAACTGTTTAACCTTCTTCCAAATCTTCCATAGGGATCAAACTACGCATGAACCTTTGGGAGTCACCTAATAGGGGCACTACAAGGAATATAGGGGCATACCACCGGTTAGCGTGACACATGTTTGTCGTCGTGCATTTAGTTGAACTGGGTGTCGAGCACACACCTTCGTCTAAACAACATTAATCTCGATGTTATTTTTGACATTGTTTTCAACACTTGTAGTGACGTTCACGAAAGCATTTCTAATTGAGCTTCATTATAGGACTTATAGAAGATCATCGCATTTGCGAAGCTCACTTGTGTCACTTATGCAATGTCGTAGAGCATCGCTTATGCGAAGCTTTGTATGATTTCCTCAGTTCTTCTCTTCTAGTCTTCCACCGTTGCGTCTTCCTTGTTTTGTTAGTTTCTCCTTGGTCTTCTGAATCCTCAATTACCCGGATTTTAGGTCCTAAAAATTTTATCCCTCTCAGGCTCAGAATCTATCTCTTTTAGTACTTTTCTATTAGCTTCTGCTCGAATAATATCCTTGAGTGGTACTGTGTACTCTTTGTCACTTCCAAATGATTCAATGACTTATATTACGTTGATCTGGATAGTGTTATGACCCTTATTGGGGTTTCTCGGGAAATCTCTGTTGGTGCAATTAAAATCAAGCCCGCATACTTGGCTACTTAGTTCATAATTGGCTTAGCCTATGAAAGGCTCTCATATGTTCAACCCCTTGTAAAGTTACTTCACATTTACCTTTGTAAAAGTGGATTGTATCTACGTGGAGTTACGAAGCTCTAAATCACGAGTTATTTGGTTGTTGAGACAAGAAAGAATCAGTCCTATACTTTGGCATTCACTTTTAGGTAGATATTTGAATTTGAATTCAAACTTTGTTAGCTCCAACAATAACTATTAAAAGAGGGTCTAAATGACCCGTGTGTATCTCGAGCCTATGAGATCATTTTTTGGCCGTTATTCTTTGTGAAGTGAGAGCTAACATCATAGCTCAATCACCTCTCACATATTGAGCAATATTTGATTCCTATGACATTGTATTTTTACATGTTTTAATACATACATGATCATTACTTCTCATTTTCACTTCTCTGTCACAACTCCATCAGAACTATAATTTTCTCAAATCTTTTTCTCACTGTGTAGTTGATTATTTGTTATGATTTAAAGCATGATAGATTCCACAAAGTGACTACTTTAATCCTACAAATTTTCGTTAGTAATGCTTCTCGTGATCATTAGATATTAATCCATCTTTGCTCACTGGTCTGTTGATTGTCGACCCATAAAAGTCAGGATTCATGTATGATTTGCTAAACACATTTCTCTGCATATAGTCCATTATTTTTTATGAAATTACTCATGGTCAGTATCTTATTAAGTTAATTAGAGTTTCCCAAAAGGAATTAAGCTAATTGCTGCTATGCTCAGAGAACTGTTCAAAACTTTGAACAAGTGTATCAACCAAAATAGCAAGTTTTTGATCTTGCACTATCCTCTATCATATCTGTTTTGATCCTATAGTTAGTGGATCATCTTCCAAGCAACATATGTGATTATTTATGCTTATTAGCTACCTAACGACACCCACAACACTCTCTAGCCATCACTTTTAGCAGGTGTGAAGCAGGATCTAGCTACACCACTTCATCTCTTATGACTATCCACCATGGCATGGTCACTTAGGATGCAAGCATACCTTCAAGGGAGAAGTTTATATGGATTCATCTTATTGTATGAAGAGACGCCAGTCTTCAAAAGCAAGCATCAACCTTGGAAATTGCAAGACCTCCCAAGGGACTTGGGAAGTGCTTTCATCATATTTCTCCTCAAACACAAGAGCTAGGAAGAATCAGTTCTCAATGGAGTTCACGAACCTAAAGAACCAACCAAAGCAAGGAGTGGCTGATTATGTAACAAAAATGAAAGATGTGGCTTACCAGCTGGCAAGCATTGAAGAAGAGATAGAGGAAGAGCACATAGTGAGGTAGATCATCAATGGAATTAAAGCTGATGAAAAGTGGGATTCCTCTATCACGAGGAAGGAGATAAGGAAGAGAGCTCACACACACTCTCACTCTCAAGGAGAAGCACACATACTAATTGAGGCAAGGAAGAATGATCTTCTTCTTTTTCTTCTATTACATAAAAGGAATGTACAAGAATGACCTAAAAACAAGAATACAACAAGTGCAATATATAAGGACCAGTACATAAGGAAAAACCTAATGTCCGCGAATGAGTGAGCTGGCAAGAAACAAATGTGCCATCACTCTTGGTAGATAAATCTAATAAAGCTCAATGAAGTATCCCTAACATATATCGGCATGACCACTATACATGTTAGAGAAACGAAAAACTGGTACGTGTCATCCTGGATCATCACATGTTGAGCTTGATATCTCAACACTCCCCCTCAAGCTCAACTCCATATCCTGTAATCCAAGCATCTTCTGAAACTTCTTCAACTTCTCAGCTCCAAGTGCTTTGGTGAAAATATCAGCAACCTGCTCATTTGTTCTCACATAAACAAGATCAATATCACCTGCTAATACCTTCTCTCTGATGAAGTGATAATGTACCTCGATATGCTTTGTTCTAGCATGGAAAACAGGGTTCCGTGCTAACTGAATGCTGCTAAGATTATCACAATAGATAGTGATAGGCTTTTGCACTTCCACACCTAAATCTCCAAGTAACATCTCCAGCCATGATGCCTCACATGCTGCCATTGCAGCACCTCTATACTCAGCCTCTGTACTTGACAAAGCAACAGTGGGTTGCTTCTTACTGCTCCATGTAATAGTTGCACCTCCAAGTGAGAAAAGAAAGCCACTAGTAGATCTTCTATCTGGAGTACTACCAGCCCAATCTGCATCGGTGTATCCATGAACCTACAAATCTACACCAGCTTCATAAAACAATGCATAATCCAAAGTAGCACTCACATAACGTAGAGTGCGCCTCAGAGCATCCAAATGTGGCTTCTTGGGAACCTACATAAACTGACTTTCAAGTCCAACAGTGTAGCTTAAATCAGGCCTTGTAATTGTATGATATATAAGACTTCCCACAATTTTCCTGTACATAGTAGCATTTTCCAATGCTTCACCTGATGTAGTATCCAATTTCAAATTTTGATCTAAAGGCATAGAAATTGGCTTACAATTAGCCATACCATACTTTTGCAGCATATTCAAGGCATATTGCCTTTGCGACATCCATATACCTATTTCTGTATGTATAAACTCAATGCCCAAGAAATAGCGCAACACACCAAGATCTTTCATGTCGAATTCCTGCATAAGAAGTTTCTTTACCTCTTTGATGCTTTCTTCATTATCACCACCTACAATCAGGTCATCAACATAAATAGCCACAATAGTGATGCCATCATCAGCCTTCCTTGCATATAGTGAGTGATCTGCATCACACATAGAAAACCCAATGCTGGTTAAGTAATCAGCAATCCTTGCATGCCATGCACGCGGAGCCTGCTTCAACCCATACAAAGCCTTTTGCAACCTGCAAACATATTCTGGATGCTTTGAATCTTCATATCCTTGTGGCTGGTCCATATATACTTCTTCCTGTAACTCACCATGTAGGAAAGCATTCTTCGCATCCATCTGATGCAAAGTCCATCCTTTTGTTGTAGCTAATGCAACAAGTGTCCTAACAGTAGACATTTTAGCTACAAGGCTGAATGTTTCGTCATAATCAATGCCATATGTCTGTGCATATCCTTTAGCTACCAATCGTGCTTTATACCTACTTATGCTACCATCAGCATTATGATTTACCTTGTAAACCCATTTACAGCCTATGGGTTTCTTTCCTTGCGGCAATGGAACCAGCTTCCATGTATCATTTCCATAAAGTGCAGCCATCTCCTCATCCATAGCTTTTTCCCAATCTGCATTACCAATTGCATCTTCAAAACAAGAAGGTTCAGCATCTCGTATTACCTTTGTCATGTAGGCACAATGGCGAGCCATGTAACTATCATATGTCAATCGTTGCAGTGAATTATGCATCCTCCCAGATCTTCTTGGTCCTAGGTCACTTCTCCTTGTATCATCTGCATGTGCCCTTCTTACTCCTGGAGTCTTCACAGAGGGCAATCCAAGTTCCTCATCAAGACTCTTTTCTGAACCGCTTGAATCTCCATCAACGTCTTCAAAACCTGCACATGTTTTATGACCAGCAGAAAGCTTTTCCTTACCTTTCCTGGATGTATTTGATGAATTTGCTGGACTGAAATTCCCACGTAATCTTCCACTCCATGGATTTGAGTTGGAACTATTGCTTGGTGATGCATCCGGTCCACTCAAAACCTGAGATTCTACACTTGATTTCTTAGCATTTTCTTTGTCATTTGGTTCAAGACTCAGTCCTTCTTTGGCATCTGCATAGAAGCTTGACATTTCATCAAATACCACATCTCTGCTCACCTTTACCTGTCGTGTGAGTGGGTTATAACATTTATATCCCTTTTGCTCAAGGGAGTATCCAATGAAGACACACTTTTTTGCTTTTGGATCAAGCTTCGTCCTCAATTCATCTGGGACATGTACATATGCAATACAGCCAAAAACTTTCAGATGTGATAAGTTTGGCTTTTTACCTGTAAACTTCTCTTCAGGTGTAACTTGATGTACAGCAGCAGTCGAAGTTCTGTTCATGATGTATACAATAGTATGCACAGCTTCTGCCCAATAACAATGAGGCATATTCTTCTCAGCCATTAAGGCTCTTGCTATTTCTGCAATATGTCTGTTTTTGCATTCAGCAACACCATTCTGTTGTGGTGTGTACCTGCATGAAAACTGACACCGAATTCCATGATTTTTTAGAAAACTGCTGAACTCATTTGACATGTATTCACCTCCTCCATCAGATCTTAATGTCTAAATGTACTTCCCTGTCTGCTTTTCCACCATAACTTTAAAATTCAGGAAGTGAGTAAACACCTCGCTCTTCTCTTTCATGAAATATACCCATACTTTGCGAAATGATGCTCTTGACTGTTTACCAAATTGACATGTTGCACATACCTTTTGCATTTCTGCAACTTTGAAATTTGGTAGTCCATCGACAATCTCCTTTGACTGCATCAGTTTCAGCCTTTACAAGTTTGCATGTCCAATCCGTTTGTGCCATATCTCTATATCTGCAATAACTCTTGCACCTTTTGCAAACATGGCTACATTCATTTCAGGAATCTTCACATTTAAAGTGAACATCCTACCCACTTTGTTTCCTTTGGCAACCAATCATCCATCCTGCTTGTACTCTTCTACATATAATCCATCAGCATTGAACCTGACTTGTAATCCCTGGTCAACCATTTGTCCAACAGAAACCAGATTCTTTGTTATATTTGGAACATGCAGCACATCAGCGAGATGTTTTACCTTTCCGTCCTCCATAGACAATGCTATGTTTCCTGTATGCTCAATAGGATGCGATGTATCATCACCTGTTTCAACATATCCAGGAACTGGCATTTTTTGCAAACTACTAAACTATTCTACATGACTGGTCATGTGATTTGAAGCACCTGAATCAACATACCAGACATTATCATTCGATTTTGAAACACCAGCAGACATCGTATTCATCATGTGATGTTGAACCATAAACAACTTCTTAGAATCATCTGCACTTGTGGATGCATAGTTGTTTTGTTGCCTTCTGTTATTTTGATTCTTTAACCTGTAATCACGTTCAAAGTGTCCAGGTTTACCACAATTCTAGCATCCTTTACTATCATTACCTGAATCATTTCTTTGGAAATTTCTGCAACCTCTTTGACTCCCCTTTCCTCGAAACTGTCCTCTTCCTCTTGCATGATTCTGTTGTTGACCTTGGTCTTGGTTATTGTTTCCTCTTCCACTTCCAAAACCTCTAGCTCTGCCTCTTCCTCTGCCAGAGTAGAATACCTGCTCAGAACTGGGCTTTCCTTGGGAGTTTGAATCCTCACCAAGATTCTTTTCTTCAATAATCAGCATAGATACCAAATCAGCAAAATTCGGAATATTTTCCCTGGTCTGTATAGAAGTTCTGAATTGCTTATATGCAGCTCCTAAACCACGAAGGCACACTTCCACCTTATCATCATCATCTACAGTCACACCAATAGATGCAAGTGACTCACATATGCTTTTGATTTTTAGAGTGTAGTCACTTACCGACATGCTCTTTTTCTCCAATGTATGCAGCTCGTTCTTGAGTTGCAACTTCCGTGCCTTTGTATTGGTCTCGTACAAAGTGACCAAATTGTTCCAAGCCTCTTTTGGAGTCTTGGCATCCTGTATGTGTCCAATCATGCTATCCTGTATGCTAACAGATAGCCAATTCATTACCTTTCGTGCTCCTTGATTCCATTCCTCATATGCTCTTAACTGTTCTGCAGTACGATTCCTTTCTGGTAACTGCGAAGCATTTTCATTCTCTCCTTCGATGTACTTCCAGTAGCCTTTTCCCATCAGGAAATTCATCATTCTGAATCTCCAAGCATGGAAGTTGTTCTTGTCCAGCTTATCGCTCATAAGCTGACTCATTCCATCTGCGTTTGCCATTTCTGCAACAATTCACAACACCACAACACACTACAAGCATCACTTCTGCTTGAACACTATTGCACTATGACGTGACAGTTCGATCTCAGAAAAACACAGTTTTCATGTATCAACAGTACACGGAATCGCTTGAAATTCTGGATCTGGAATATATGAGTGTCGCTGAACACAACGCAAGTTATAGTTTCTGAAACTGACCTGGTTTTTCTATGGGCCCCACCTTGCGGGCTCGAAACGGAGGTCAAGATGACTCCGAAAATATTTTGAGGTCTTCTACCTTCACGTCCATTTTCGTAGCAAACGGAGGCCGTTTGTGAAATCGCGTTTTCTCCACGCCTTGCCACGTAGTCTTCCCCCTCGCCTTCTCCACGAGCTCTCTACAGCCACGCTGGCTCTGATACCATGTCACGAGGAAGGAGATAAGGAAGAGAGCTCACACACACACTCTCACTCAAGGAGAAGCACACACACTAATTGAGGCAAGGAAGAATGATCTTCTTCTTCTTCTTCTTCTTCTTCTATTACATAAAAGGAATGTACAAGAATGACCTAAAAACAAGAATACAACAAGTGCAATATATAAGGACCTGTACATAAGGAAAAACCTAATGTCCGCGAATGAGTGAGCTGGCAAGAAACAAATGTGCCATCACTCTCGGTAGATAAATCTAATAAGGCTCAATGAAGTATCCCTGACATATACCGACATGACCACTATACATGTCAGAGAAACGAAAAACTGGTACGTGTCATCCTGGATCATCACATGTTGAGCTTGATATCTCAACATCCTCCACCATAGCAATGGAACCCTACATGGATATGCATATACCTTATCTCAACACCTTGATGGGGCAACTCTTCACCCATGAGACAAAGCTCAATAGAAATGGTGACAACTCAAAAGGTAACCAATCTTTTGCCCTTTATACAGATAAGAATAAAATTAAGGATAAAGGTAAAAGCAAGAAAAGTGAAGAAGAGGCTAGTACCTCTAAAGCTAATTATGCAGGAAGAGGAAGAGGTGCTAGAGGAAGGGGCACATGAGGAAAGCAAGGCAAAGGGAGACCCTACAATAACTCACCATGCAAAATTTGTGGTCTCAATAATCACACTACAAAAGAACGCTACAAAAATACAAGGAACTAAAGGGGAAGAGGCTTCCATAGAGGTAGCTATGGACAATCTAGAGGCAAGTACAACAATGGTGGAGGCAACCATAACTACAATCAAGGCTACAACAACAACAACTATCAAGGAAACTTCAAAGCAAGAAGGGACTATAACAACTACATTGAAGACCAAGAAGACTCTTTACTCATCATGAACATGACATCCAAGCAAGGTAAAGATGATGAACATCTTTTCTACATTGATTCAGGTTATTCAAATCATGTGGTTGGAAATGTAGCTCTATTATCTGACCTTGAAGAACCCAAACAAAAGCATGAGGTACAAATAGGTGATGATACTAAACATTCAGTTAAGCAAATTGGAAATGTCAAAACATCTAATGGTAGTATGAAACTCTTGAGTAAAGTTCTGTATGTGCCAACTATAACCAAAAACCTAATTAGTGTTGGGTAGATTGTGGAAAAAGGTTTATAGGTTAGGCTCACTAAGCATGGAGCATATGTGGAAGACCCCCAACAAGGCTTCAAAAGGATTGCCAAAGGTGAGAAGTCAGGTAGATGATTTACATTTGAAATTGAAGACACAAGGAACATAGCACTATTCAATTATAGAGATCAAACCTTATATGACTTGGAAATATCGCACAAAAGGCTAGGGCACATAGGAGAAAGAACTCTCAAGAAAATGTGCAGGGATCAAAGTGTGCTTGACATTCCCAATGTAACCAAGAAACACATGATATACAAATGTGGAGCTTGCTAATTTGGCAAAGCCCATAGGCAACCATTCAACAGAAGAGGGTACATCCATGAAGACTATTTGGACCTTGTACACACTGATGTGTGGGGTCCTAGAAAAGACCCATCCATCTCAAGTTCAACGTACTATGTGTCATTTATTGATGATTAGAGTAGATGGACAATCCTTTATTTCATGAAGCATAAGGATGAGTTATTTACATGTTTTAAGAAGTACTTGGCACTAGTTGAAAACCAAACAAGAAGGAGCTTGAAGAGAATCACATTTGATGGGAGGTGATGAGTACTTTTCACATGAGTTTGATCTATTTCTATAGGACTGAGGCATAAAAAGGGAAGTAACAACTAGGTATACTCCTAAATTGAATGGAGTGGTAGAGAGAGAAGGAACAGGCTAATTGTTGAAGCTGCTAGGTCTATGTTAAATGAGAAACAGTTACCTAATTATTTATGGGTAGAGGTTGTTTCCATAGTGTAGCTCAGTGATGAGTAGCACCTCCTTTAATGTCAATCCGGGAAGACATGAGGATGGTATGAAGACCACGAGCAAGTGGAAGCACAAGTGCGTGAGTGAGAAGCACACAAGCATGCACACACATACACACACACGCGCACACACGGTAAGAACAAAGAGAGTAAGACAATGGAATCTCTTCTATTGCAAGAAAGTTCTCATAAAAGCTCAAACTACAACAAGCCAACCCAAAAATGAGCTCTCTAGCTCTATTTATAGTTTTTGACTAGCTTTGGCCCTGTCCAGACCTAGTGTCCGGCCTAGTTAAATATTAGGTTCCAGGGCTTATTTGAGGGCTCAAACGAGATCTAAAAATTATGAAAATTGGTCGGCAACTACTTCTAAGGCTCCTCAAGCTCGAGGACTCCTCGGCTTGTACAAAATGGAGCTACAAAAAAGTGAAAATGGTATTTACAGGGGTTTTTAGTGATGAGAATCACTTTAAAATGATGTAAGGGTTTTGAAAAAAAATGAAGGGTTGCCTTAGTGCTAGATCTGCATGTGTGTCCGTACTTGCTTCGTCCCGTATACTGTCAACACTCTCCCCCCCTAGGGTCTGTCGCCTCTGACAGACCTCTGTTCCACAGTTTGATCAATGTACTTCTGCAGGAGGTCGGTTGCCAATTCTTGTTCTTTGATTCTTAAACCTCTGATCAGGTCTCGTTGCAAAGCCTCCCAATCAACTGTACCAGGCATGTCAGGTTGTGGCATCATGTAAAGCTCGGAATGCATTGTTTGCTCGCATGCAAAGAGGTGGAGTAAATGCGTAGGCCGTGGCGCGAATACCTCTGAATGTGCTTCCCAAAAGCCCGTGGTGAACATATCGTCGAATGTTTGCTTGTAGCAGGCAGGGAGATATCTTATGCGTGCATGCCATGCGTAAGCCACTCGTATGCTCGGGGTTGTGCTCATATCATATAGCAAGTCGTAGTTACCATTAATAAACCTGGGAATAGGAGGTTGAATACGGCATACATTGCGAAAAGTTTTGAATACGACCTGCATCATATCGAAGATCTTGAGCATCATCTGGGCAGCGACATCTGGCATGGGGTGGAGACGTGGTATCCAATGTCTGATGGTTGCAATCATGTATGACACTGTGGGAGTACCGGTTGGGGGGGCGATGGCGGGGTAATTGAGCCATTCTTTACAGTTCGCGTTATTCTGAACCTTGATTGCAAAAGCTTTCCATGATCTTCGTCTTTGCACTGGCCCAAAACACGGATTGTACTTCAAATGCATGGGGGCGTGATCCCATGTTCTAAGCATTTCTGGGTAAGTTTCGAGTAACTTCTGCCTCCAAGTTGGTTGGAATATGGCCCCTTTTCGTGCCGCTTCTGGTATATCTTCTGGTTCGAACTGTGTGGCAAATGTTGGGCACTTGTTGGTGACTCTTCTGATTTCTGCGTTGTAGTCGGCCAACAATACAAAATAGGGCTTGTATTGTAATTCTGAGCTAGTGATAAGGCGCCTAGAGGCAATATGCCTGAAGTACTCTGAGTGAAGGATGGTGTCCTCAATGGCCTTCATTGCCAGCATCTGAGTGGAGATCCGTTCCTGATGAGTTTTCCCCATTTCCTCTACCTGTTTCATCCATGCTGATGGGGGTTCCTCATAGGTATCTTGACCTTCTTCTGTGACGCGTCCTCCTGGGAATGGTTGAGGCTCGTAGGTGTCGTCGAATGCTTCCTCCACTGGAATAATAACTGCTTCTTCTTCTAACGGTTGCTCTGGTGGGGAAGGAGGTCGCTCGTACTGCATCAATTTCAATTTTAATTCTGCAATCTGTTGCCGTAACTCCAGTACGTCATTGGTCGTTGAATGTTCAGGTTCAGGTGAAGTAGCAGCGTCGGTCATCTCTTTAGGTGCCCATTGGTGTGGTGTAGACTCTTGGGGTCTCTGTAGGTCCTTCAGCTGGTCGGCAAGCTGATCATGTGCTTCTAAAAGATTGGCATAAGTTTCCAAGATCTGTTGTATGCTGTAATAAAGTAAGTCTATGATCCAAGGGTCTGAACCGGCCAGACCCTTGGATCATAGACTTACTTTATTACATTTATGATCCAAGGGTCTGGCCGGTTCAGACAGATCTGAAATCGGACACCGTTTGGTCATCCGTGTGTATGACCAAAGATCTCGAGTTTAGACTTACTAGGAGGTCTTGTGCTCTTGTGAACAAGTGAACCACTTAGCTTAGTGGTTAAGTCTCAAGGATGTGAAGGACGAGGTCTTGGGTTCAATCCCCATGAGGTACATGGGAAGAGTATTTTGCCCAAAGAGCTCTAGAACCTTCTAGAAGCATCCACTGGACACTTGGCGCACATGTAGTTACATGGCTGACACTTGGCTGGTTAGTATCCACCTGCCCAAGAAGGTAGTCCCCTGGAGAGAGCTATATATAGAGGCATTTGGTTGGGAGGAGAGTCATCTCTCTAGCATGTGGTGGTCGTAATCCTCGTTCTCTTGCATATGCTTTCTGAGGGAACAGCTTGAAATTTAGCCGGGTCTATGGGTGCTCCCGGGGTGTTCTCCATGGCAGCCTCGAGGTTCTCGTGGTTTTGTTGTTGAAGCCGTTTGTTCTCTTCTTGAGCTGCCGCCAGATGTCGTCGTAGCAAGGCCATGTTTCGTTGAAGCCTTGCATTGCGGCCCATTTGATCTCGCAGCTGTTCCTCCATGGCTTTGCTCTCTTCCATATGCCTCGCTTCGAGTTGCGCACTTGCATGTTCGAGGGCGGATATTTTGCTTTGTGACTCCGTATGACTGGACTCCAAAACATTGACACGCTCTTGGAGTGTTGCTGAGAGGGTGCAAAGCTCCTTGTTATTTTCTTCCAATAATTTATATTCCTGCGTAAGCTGAGTGGCAGCTTCGAGCATGGTGTCGAGTGCAAGACTAAATGGGTGGATGCAGGGGTAAGGATGGGAGATGCAGGGGGTTGGGAAGTGGGAATGGGAAAAGTGGATGTTGTGCCTACCGTGTGTGGAAGTGGCGATGTGAGTGTAATAACCTGTGATGGTGTTGTGAGAACAGTGGTGGTGGGTGATCCAGCGGAGGGTGAGATGTCCATGGGGTCGGACATGAGAGAGTGTGAGTCGTGAAATGTGAACACCGGGATGGTGGGTGGTGTGATAGTGGTGGTCGTGAATGTGGGGGAGTGGATTTGGGGGAGGGACTTTTTATTATGTTTATCAACCTGTTGAAGAATGTTTACAAGTTGGGTCCAGAAGGAGGGTTGGGTGATTAGTGTGGTGCCCGAGGCAGTTACAAGGGACGGGGTAGTTAGAGTTTGGGAGGGAGGAAATGGAGGGGTGGAGGGTAAAGGAAGGGAAAAAGTCTGACTAGTGACAGATGGTTGTCCAAAGGCAGGGAGGAAGGAAGGGTGACCTAGTTGGGGTTCAAAAATTTGGGTGACAGAGATGGATGAGGGTGAAGGAAGGAAAGTGGAAACGGGGGTGTGTACAATGGTCTCACTATAGGAGGATATTGGTTGTGTAGAAAGACACGTGGAGAGAGGTTCTGAGGGTGGGATAGGAGATGATGGGGGGGATGGTGCATGCGTAATTTCCTCCGGTTCATCATTGGGCCTAGGGCTAATCATGTGGACATCTTTTGACGTGGACGTAGCTAACGCGATAGATACTTCCATCTGAATCATCTTTCCTTGTCGAGGCCGTGTATCAATTCTTCTTTGATCATAAGTAGGGTTCTCTCGATAGACCAAGGTTCTCATTGCTTCACTGATGCCACAGGTGTCCGCCAAAAGATTTAGCGATTCTACAAAATGGGGGTCGATATTCTCCGACTGCAGCATCTGGTTTACTAGGGCCCTATTTGCTTCTTCTGACATTTTATGGCGTCGTTGCACCTGCTTGATTGTTCGGTATAGTCGTTTGAGCTGCGCCGTATATGCAGGGGCTTCGTCTTCACTCTCTTCTGGGTCATCTCTTGGTGCCTTCTCCTGAGCTTGTGTGCTTAGTCTCTGAGGAAGTTGTGCCACTCCTATCTCCTGTACACTGCTTGTCTCGCCTCGTGCATGTTCTCTTTGGGCTGATGTCCCCGGATCGACATTGTCAGGGAAACCTTCACTGTCTGATAGATGGGCCGTCTGCAGGAATGTTTCAAAATCAAAGTTTGGGTCCTCGGTGAAGGTGGCCATAGTTGCAAATTCTGCATCGGTAGGTAGTGGAGGGGCAGAAGGAGTGGGCTGTACCACCTCTCTTGGTTGAGACTCTTGGAGATGGATTGTGAAAGGTGCCACTTGGGCTTCCTCGCTAGTGGAGACTTCGGCGGTGGCTTCTGGAGGGATCAGGACCTGTGAAAGGGATCCACGCATTCTTTTTGCAGGCTGACTCCCTGACTTTCGCCCTTTGAACAGCTCCAGGTGTGCATACTTTAGGGCTCGGGCAACTGGCACGTCATATGCAAGACATCTGTAGATGATTCTTGTCAGTGCACAACAACCATGTAAAGTGGGCTTCCTCACTCCCCGCTTGCCTGCCTCATACACTTGATCTAAGATCCATACCGGCATCTTAATGGGCAAGCTTCCGGTCTCTGCTAAATATAGCCCGTACCATATCTTCTTGTGAGGCTGCGTGAAACGGTCCTGAGCGAGAAATGCGAAGTGCTGGAGGCACATCCGCAGAGGTATGGTAATGTTGGGGGTGAGGGCGCACATTTCTTTTAGTTTCTTGATTCTATTGCTTTTCATAGACTCGGGTATCAAGGGGTCGCGGTCAGAAGGTACATGCGTGCCATACATCTGAAGGGCTTCCCTGATTAACGTTACATTTAATTCAAACTTCCTCATCTCCTCCAGATTGGATAAGGAGGGCACCCAGAATGTGCCTGAGTGATCTTTATCCCCGGTAGGTTTCATCGTAGCAATCAAGTAGTAGCACCTGAGGAAGTCGGGTTTAGGTAGAGCTGCACTGAAGTAAGCTTGTAGTCCTGCCTTTCGCCAGATATCTTGAAGTGGAGCTGCATTTTGTAAGGTCTCAAATTCTCTTGAAAAGAACTGGAAGGTCCACCAAACCCCTCCACACTCCATCTTGGACTCCCAGATGTGATCTGCGTCTCCCAAATCCCCTGGCATTTCATTGAACCAATGGGAGTGCCCTTTTACTCTTTCGGTTAGTCCATTGGGTGGATCTGGAATAGGAATCCTTCGCACATTCAAGAATTCTTCAGGCCGAGCTGTTGGTGGAGCTTCCACTGGCATGGCATCCCAATTGATAGGAGCACCAGATCCTGCCTGAGAGCTTGTGCCTGCCGTTGTTTCCATGAGAGTAGGTTGCTTATCTGTTGGAAGACGAAAGGCACATTAGTGTTGTATAGGAAACAAGATGTAGTGGTGTTCCCTTCACAATACTAACATGACAATCCCGGAGGTCAGTGGTTAGTGGTGAAGTGTTTGTGATGGTGTGAGTGGTGATTAGAGGTCAGTGTCATCCTAGATGCATGCTTTGGTTATGCAATGGGCTCGGAATGCTCCTGTTGTTAGTGTGGGTGGATTTACAGAATTGGGTCAGGGGGTTTAGTACACAGTTTAATTCTCCATGCTTGGATAGAGGGGTCGTAGCTCTTAGGGCTAAAGATAGGTAAAGGTTTCTGGATGGGAGTGTGATGTATTTGGGACCTTTTGGGTACCCAAATCTGTGTGGGTGTGGGTCTATGGGTAAGGTATTTCTTGGCGATCCAAATTTGTCGAATGCTCGGACTTGTGGAAGAAGGTCGAGGGGATGGCAGATACTGCTTCTGTTTCTGCCTTGCCTTTTGCTTGTCAATCTCGGCTTTGTTGGAGTTCTTCGGTGCTTTTTGTCCTTTTGGCACCCAAATTTGTCTGGTGCCGCTTCCTTTGGTTGGCCTAGACTGCTTTCCTTGTTGCGTCTTATGATACTGCCGTCGGTCTGGGTTCCTTCGTCGTGGTTGACTCTGCTGTGGTTGAGGTTGAGAGGTCGGATGGACGCTCTGCTTTGGAAAAGAAGGGAGCTCCAACACTTGCGTGACCTGCCCATTAGGAAGTGATTCGTTCTTTAACTTTAATCTAGGCCTGTCCGCAACAAGTTTGGAAGGATGAGCACCGCAGGGTGTCGTGCTCATTTGGTTGCTGATGCAACCCACCTGACCGCTGATTGTGTCCATCTGCCCTCGCGGATGGGTAGCTGCCCCTTCTAGTTTGCAGGAAGTCCCAGGGAAGATCTCCTGTCGTCTTTCTGATTGACAACTGTCTATAGCCAAGCCCAAGCGGGTTGGTGTAGACGTCGCGTGATTAAGCTGATCCAAGATCTTCCGGTCTTCCGTCGCATGTGTTTCATAGGGTCTAGGGTCACAACCGTCAGGCGAAATGCCGTTAGGGAAGTCAAGCGGTATCACTCGCTTCTGCTCTAAGGTTCCAATCTGTAAGGAGCCTTGTCTAAGATTTAGGTCCACTGAGTGATCGTATAGCCAATCTTGGCCAAGGATTAGGGGTTCTATCAGGTCGTCATCATGGCACACTAGTAGCTTCGCCGTCATGGTCACATTCTTAATGAGGATAGGAAGGTCCACCTCACCCATGCAAGGGGTTTCCATGCCTCCTAACCCTATGAGGTATGCTTCAATTGGCCGCCTTTCTATTCCTGAATCTTTATAGTGGGACCATCTAATCGCACTAGTCGCAGCACCTGAGTCAATTAAAGCCCTGAGTTCTTGGCAAGGGTTGCCGTGTTCTAGCCTAACTGTAATGAATGGTCTCCTGTCCACTATGCTAGGATGAGTGGTTGACTTTACTTGACACATGGCCATGGAATATCTGGGTGATGTTTCCTGATGGTTATAGTGTTCTCTCCCTAGTCCTTGTCTTCTTAGCTTCATGCGCTTAATGCGTTCTATGGCCTCTGCCTGTGCTTCTTCTCGAATTCGTTTTTCCTCCTCTTTACGTTGTTTAGCAGTATTGAGTCGACTTAGCATTTCCTCCGTGAGGGGTTCCTGATACAGCTTGACTCTGCACCCGCTAATATAGTTTGGGAGGACATCCCCCTCTAAAGTGGCTAGTTGTACTGCTCCACTCGTGGAGATCCTATTAATGATCATAGGTCCGTAGCCTCTCTTTTCTAGCTTTCTTGCGTGTTGTTTCAATGTGTAGACTAAAACTAGATCCCCTGCTTTCAAGCCCTTATCCTTCACATGGGCATCAAAGTATGCCTTTTGCCGTTTCTTTGCAGCATAGATGCCTGCTGCTGCTCGTAGCCTCGTCTCACCTAAACGCTCTAGATCCAAGATCCTAGAGGACAACTCATGTCCATTCCACTCATGCTCTTGTGCTACTCTTAAAGCTGGGATTAGGAAATCTAGTGGTAGCACTGCATTCTGTCCGAAGACCATCTGAAATGGGGTGGCATTGAGTACCGTTTTGTAGGCAACTCGGTATGCCCAAACAGCATGATGAAGTTGTTTGTCCCAATCAGAGCGTTTATTATTTACCAGTTTCGTCAATATGTTACATAGGATCTTATTCGTGCTGTCGGCTTGTCCGTTAGCTTGTGGGTGATAGGGTGCAGACTTCTTATGTATCACCATGAATTCTTGAAGGAGATTTTCAATGACCTCATTCAAGAAGTGCGTACCTCTATCACTAACCAACTCTATTGGTAACCCATATCTAGTGAACACATTTTCGAATAAGAACTTAGCCGTCGTTTGAGCATCATTCTTTGTCGTGGCCTTCACTTCCACCCACTTTGTAAGGTAATCTGTGGCTACAATAATGTATTCTGCATGGGAGTTTCTAGCTGGGGGGTTAATGGGACCTACAAAGTCTATACCCCACTTTGAAAATGCACGTCCTCCCATCATTGGTCTTAATGGCATTTCATCTTTTCTTATCGGATATTGGGCACGTTGGCATGTGTCGCAACTCTTCACATAAGTATGTGCATCCATATGAAGAGTGGGCCACCACAGTCCCGAGAATAGAATGGTCTTAATTACTCTGTCAGGCCCAAAGTGTCCACCTGCAGCACCGCTGTGTGCCGTTTCTAAGACTTTCAAGTAGTCTGATTCATGAACGCACAGTCTTAGGTAACCATCCTTGCCTCTTCGATATAGGTTGTCTCCTACTAAGGCATAGTCTTGAGCCTCTTGCTCCATGCTCCGTTTTCTTGCAAGACTAGCCTGATTGGGTAATGTTCCCGATCTCATGAACTCGACCAATGGAGCACTCCAATCTGGGATTAATGATACGTGATAAAGAGTGGCATGCTCCACTAGGGGTCTCTCCTGGCACCCTGGACAACTCTGGATCCACTCTTGTATTTCTTTGTCCATGCTAGGCCAATACACTCCTAAGCGTTTTAGATTCTGCAATGTTCGTTGTTTAGAGTAGTGATTCCCTAGCAGTCCCTCATGGGCTTGTTGCAACCAACTAGCATGTTCATCATCCTCAACACAACAAGCTAATACGCCCTCGGTATCTTGCTTGTACATACTTCCGGCCAATATTTGATACTTTAACGATTTTACAATTTCCTCTTTGCTTGTTTTAACATTTTTGTTTGCAGGCCCGAAGGTTAGGATTGGTACCAACTTATTTGCCCATTTAGGAACAACTTCTAAATTGAACAGATAAGCATCGGGCAATTCATCAGACACTCCTTGCGGTGGCTCTCCTGAAGTGATGCGAGAAAGATGGTCTGCCCTAAGATGGGTTCTACCTTTCCTGACAACAGCTTCAAAGTCGTATTCCATTAGTAAGAGGAACCATCTTACTAAGCGGCCTGTATTGCAAGGTTTATTGACCAAATATAGTAAAGCTTGATGATCAGTGAAAAACTTGAACTTATTGGCCAATAGATAGTGTCTAAACTTCTTCACAGCATATACCATACCTAGGCCTTCTCTTTCCGTTGTGGTATAATTCCGTTCAGCTGCATTTAATTGCCTACTAGCATATGCTATTGGCAAATCCAGGTTTCCCTCACCTGTGGGTTGTGCTAGTACGCATCCTATTGCATGATTGGAGGCATCTACATGGACATGGAAGGGTTTGCTCCAATCCGGAGTAGTCAATATTGGTGCTGTGCACAGACGTCTCTTCAGCTCGTTGAAGGAAGTCTCGCATTCCTCACTCCACTCAAAATTTGTTAACAACCCATAGAGAGGTTTAGCTATGATGGCATACATGTGGATAAACCTACGGTAATATCCACAATGGACCATAAAGGCTTGTACCTCTTTCACATTCCTTGGTCTGGCCAATTCTGCTATTGCTCTTACCTTGTCTTCATCTGTTGATATTCCATTCTTAGAAACAATGTGACCTAAGATCTTACCTTGTCGCACCATAAACACACACTTCTCTGGATTCAGACACACTCGATAATCTCTACACTTGTTGAAGATTTGCCTGAGCTCAGGGATGTGGTAACTTCTCTCTTGGGAATGAGCGCACAAATCATCCACATATACTTCTAAGCTCTTTCGCAAGAACTCTTTGAAGACATGACACATGAGTCTTTGGAATGTTGCAGGTGCATTGGTGAGCCCAAATGGCATCACACGAAATGCAAAGATTCCCCATTCCATGGCAAAGGCCGTTTTGTGTTGATCTTCGGGGGCAATGGCTACTTGGTTGTAACCTGAAAATCCATCAAGGAAGTTGTAAACTTCCTTGAGGCTCCAACACGCTCCAATAGATGTTCGGTGATTGGAAGAGGATAACTATCTCGGATCGTAGCGGCATTGACTTTTTTAAGGTTAATGCACACTCGCAATTTCCCATTCTTCTTGGGCACCACTACAATGGGGGACACCCATTCAGTGTGCTCAATCTCATAGATGAATCCGGCTTCGATCAACCTGTCAATTTCCTCTTTTATTTTGGCGGCATAATTGTCATTATATGTGTAGGGCTTTTGTTTGGAGGGCTTGGCATCAGCGGTCATCGGAATCGTATGAGAGCAAATCTCTGGATCTACTCCTTTCAAGTCTCTATAGTGCCATGCGAACACATCCCTATACTCCCTTAATAGAGCTACAAGCTCTGCTTCTTCTTCTGCACTTAGGTCGTCTCCTATGTACGTACATCGCTCTTCGTTCCCTTCAATGGTCACTACAATTTTTTTGGTCTTTTCTTTATTGTCATATGCTTCTCCTATAATGGCCTCTCTCTTAGGCATTCGTACCAAAATTTTCCGGTCTTCCACTTCATATTTCTTGAAATTTTCTGGTACTTCAAACAATGATTCTTCCTCTTCTTGTCTCACTGCTTTTCTTTTCTTTTTCTTTTGACCTCCTTCACTTCCTTTCTTTGAACTTATCGTTTTAATACTCGCACGGGGTTCTTCTTCCCTTTGGGTTAACACTCCTAGGTCTTCTAAGTAGTGTTCCTCTGATTCAAAGTATGTATCCTTCATAATGGATTCTAGATCATCGTCATTCTCTTCTTCTTCTATGAACTCACTAGGATCACACTCTTCCAACAAGGGCTGACACATGAACACTGAAATGTCATAACCCCCCTCATCACAATGGGGTGTCCATTGTTCCTCATTAACTGCAATGTCCATGGTAGCTAGGATTTCTGCCCAACCATGAGGCTCAAATTCTTCATCTGGAAATATCATTGGTGTATAGGATGGGTCTTTTATCGGTCTATCTCCTGGGGGAGTTCCTTCTTCTCTCGCTTTTTGGCGCTTTTCCTCTTCCTCAGCGACCTTGCACATCCACAAGTGAGTATCTTCATGCAGCCAGGATGGTTCAGGTGAACTTCCAGAATGCACGGAGATAGAATCTTCTTTCGCTTTGTGGATAGGATTCCACTGTAGGGGTGGTACATCTCTGAAGGTGTAATCCTTCAGATTGACCTTGGTGGTGACCCCTAAGTGCTGTAAGTACAAGGAGTTGGTTCCCCAATCCTGTACTATTTGCAATTGTCGTAGGAAGGGTCTTCCTAGGATCATCTCGTAAACATTATTTTTCTCAAAGTCACATATAGAAAATGTATGTTCAAACTCTACGCCACAAGTGGTCAGAGTTATCCCTTCAAGCAATCCGAGAGGTCTTTCAAAATGACCATCTGCCATTTGAAGTTTCATTCTCGTTGGTCTTAAGGTGGGTTCGCCCCATCGCTTCCACAAGGAGGTGGTCGCAATAGCAACACCAACACCCGAATCCACAATTGCTTTGGTTGTGTAACCTTGATAGGAGATCGGAAGATAAGTGTTACATTCTTCACCTTCGCTCATGTCCCCTATCTTGTCGAGAGGTATCTCTGGTACTTTTTGTTTAGAGCCTACTTTTGGTGTATTGGATTCAAGTTCTGGAACCTGATCCTTCACATGATTCCAGAGCTCCGGTTTTGCCTTGAGGAGTTCCTCTACAGTGAGGTGACATTGAACCTTAGTGTTCTTCACAACATCAGTGTTCTTGGGAATCACTGAGTCTTCCTTTCTCACCAATATTGTGGGAGCTCTGATCTGGAGAGATTCAGATTCCCATGGGCCTGTGAACTGAGGCAACTCTTGTAAAGAATTAGATTCAAAATCTAATCTCTCATCCTCTTGTTGCTCTGTTTGATCCCCATAGATAGAGGGAATGTCTTGGGGAAATTGATCACGAAGATCATCAATCTCAGGAATAGGAGGGGAATCACCCTTCTCCTTGGCCCATTTCTCTTCTTGTATTTCCCGCAAGAACTCTTGAGAGTACTATTGAATTGAAGGAGGTATTCCAGCATCCGTGGAATTAGGAACATAAGCTCCCTTAGGTGGTGAGCTTCCTCTTTCAACAACTGGTTGAGCCTGTGGAGGTAAAGAAATTTGTGATTTGTTTACCAACTGCTCTAATCTTTCTAGTAAGCCTTGGAAATGCAAATCCGGCTTGACAAAGTTTGTCTGATTGAACTTTTGACTAGTCTCAAGTATAGCTTGAGCTTGTTCTACCATTTTCATGCACATTTTCATCCGTTCAATCTCTAAATCTGCTCTAGGGTAACTCTTGTCTAGGTTTGCAGCTGTTGGCCCTTCTTGAAGTCGAGCCTGGTAGGCCTTGAACATCATGTCCAAGCCTTCAGGAGTGGGGTCAGCTAATACTGATCCTACTCGGGGTGGTGGGTGGGTTACGAGGGGTGTATTAGAGGGTGGAGAAATGGAGGATGCTGGGGATGGTAGTGGTGGACGTGTGTGGTAGTGCGGTTGAGATGTGATCTCTGTGATTTTTGCCTTGGTTTCTCTCACGCTTTCTTCAAGTTCGTTTATCTTTTTTGCCCATTGCCTCTTCATTCTTTCACGACTATCCTTCCAGGCGCTAGTTCTCTTTTTGGTTATGCTCTCTGTTTCACTCACCTCGGGGCTCTTTTCGGGACCAACACCTTGGTGTTGCTAAAGAGCCTGGGCTCTTGTGATCACCTGCACAGGTGCAGTGGAAGTCATACTCCCTGTGGAGTCTACAACTAACCCAACAACATTGATAGGAGTGATTTTAGGCATGTTATTAGGGTTCTTCGGGCAATCTCGTAGGAGATGCTCTTTCCCACAGTCTTGACAGAAGCCCTGAATGGTTAGTGGTTGAGGCTGTGTAGGGGCAGGTAGTGGACAATCACGTATAAGGTGATCTCCCTGACATCTGAAGCATGGTCCTCTAGGCAATGGGGGTCGTACCTGCCTAGGTTGAGGTCTAGAGTTGGGGTTTGTGTACATAACATTAGAATACTCAGGTTCCCCACTATTTTCACTTGGATCCTCATAATAGTATGACTCGTTATGCTCGGGTGACTGCATGTAGTAAGCATGTGGGCTATCAATATGTGTGGAGTCAAAACTATGGTCACTTGGATCACTGTCTGTTAGCAATGGGGTGACTGGAACTATGGCTCTATTCGGATTTTCTTCAGTAGATGCATATTTCACTGGGATCACATTGGTTGGAGCAGGGGGTTGCTGCACTAGGACTGGTTGAGGTCTCTGCTGCCCTTGGTAAGGTGGCTGATAAGTTTGTTGTGGTCTGTTGTATTGTGGTGATGGGTACTGATTCTGGTACCTACCATGTTGTGGATATGGCTGAGGATAATTTTGCCTAACAGTTTGTTTGTTATATGGGCAATCTTGTGCCGTGTGATTGGTGTACCTGCGCTCTATGGTGCAGTACTGGCTACTAGGATTCGCCTGAGGCTGGGCCATAATGGGACATACACTTGCCATATGTTCACCGCCACAATTGTAACACCGCTTAACTGGGGCAAATCTTGGAATTTGCTTGCTAGAGACACCTAGTTTTTGGGCTACCTTCTCTGCAAGTTCCTCGATGGATGTGGATTGACCAGATGCCATGTTACTAGAGCTATCAGAATCCTTATAGATTTTTTATAGTTCTAATTCCTCACCTAGATTGTCCTCAATGTCTATGCACATGCGCACGCACTCCTCTATCGTTCTGGGGTCCTTCAGGTACACATATGACCTGAGCTTAGTGCTCAACAATCCGTCTAGGAACAAGGCCACTTGTTTGGCTGGTGTGGGTAACTCCGGCATCGGGCATCTCTCCAGGTACTATCTAAACCTTCTTCCAGCTAGTCTGACCGTCTCTTGAGGTGTTTGTTTGAAGCTATGAATTAGTGAGGAGGTGTTATGCCTGATTCCACTCTTAGAAAACTCAACAATAAATGCCTCTAAGAGTTGGTCTATGTTTCTGAAATGTCTCTCATTCAGTGGTTGGAACCACGTAAGGGCAGTGTTCCTAAGGGTTAGACCGAAAGCATTATATTGTGTGAATAGGTCCTCTACCTGTTCAGCTTTCAACACTTGTCGAAATTCTGCCACATGGTCATAAGGGTCTCCCGTGCCATCGAAATAATTCTTCATGGACTTCACCAGTTGAGTTGGTCGTAGGGTCCTAGTGTGTTCTCTCGGCCTTGGCAAAGGAAAATCATCAATGTCCCGGTGATTCCATGGGGTTCTATGTCTCTCAGGTTCTACCCTATTCCTTTCTGTTCCCGTTCTTTCTCTTCCCAGGGAGTTGGCGAAACTTACCTCAGGTTTGTCTCTACTTCTATCTCTCTGAGCCCCATGAGCTTGGGAGGTCCCAGCTCCTTGGTGACCAAAGGACACATTAGACCTTGGTTGGGGAAAAACAAATTCTCCCTTCCATGTGTAGGCATGTCTGCCATGCTCAGTGACCACGAAGATTCTCTCTGATGCATTGTCTAGGTAGGTTACTTGACCTGGGCTATCAGGGTCTTTGAACTCATAGATTGTGAGGGCACTCACTTCCTGAGATTGGGAAGATTTATATCTCCAAAAAGCCTCATCGGTTTCTCGATTTAAAAGCAGATCTATGCTTTTATTATCCTGTGGAATCCACTCTGGAGTCATGATTCTGGTCAAGACAGATTTACCACGGGGAGTTCTTGGCTCTCTCTCTAAGTTCCCTTGCTCTATATCACCCATGTCGGTCTCCGCAATCACATTTCCAAACTCATCAGTTCTATCAAGAAGAGTGGTGACTACATATATAGTCCCCTCTTTATCTAGGTATGCTCCATTCTCAAACTTGACTACCGGGTGGTCTAATCCATGGGGTTGATCGGGGTTCTTAATCTGGACCACCGATCTTCTCAGTCCGTCTTCGTAGATGCGAGCACCTAGACGATTCGTCCTGATATATTCCAATTGAGTCTTGTAAGGTCCCTCTGGCTTTTCTAGGTAAGCCAACCCTGAACTACCTACTGGTCTCTCCATGTGATAGGACATCTCAGAATCACTGGTTTCTGATCTGGGAGTGTATGGGTAATCACTCAACTGCTGGGCCCAAGACCTGGCAGTGTGATTGACACTAGCTTCAGAAGATCTGAGGCTTTGTCTGTCTCGGCCTAAGTGTCTGCCTGATCTAAGGTTCATATGCCTGATTTATTTACCCCCTGGAACCCAAGCACACTCTCGTTGCAGGTTGATTTTGCACCAATCACTTTGTTCTTTTTAGTTGAATATTATGTTTATAGTCTTGTCTGAAATTTCGTCGTCAGGAGTACTTAAGTGAATTTCCGCACTTGATAAGTGATCGATTCCTGTTTACCTTTTGTCCCTTAGGGTTTTCGCACTTAAGACCTATTTACTTCTTGCACTTGGTTGATTAATACTCTTGGACTTGATTCGTGCCTAACGTTGCCCTAATTAATTACCACACCTAAGTCGCACTTAGCCTAGGCTAGGAATTGACAAAGGAGGGTTGAGAGATCTTCCAACCTCAATTAGCTGGTTGACCAGACTGCTACACAAGCCCAAGAAGCCTTCTCCCAAGCTTGGTACTCACCCTTGCTAGCTTGCTTTGGATTGCCTTGAGCGCACACCAAGTTCCTGCAAAAGCTCACCCGTTAGTATAGCTCTATTGCCACAAGTAATTGAAAGACACACTTCAATAATTTTAGTCCCCCTGGAGTAACTCACTGTACCCCCTGAATCTGAGAACAACTTAGTTCCACCTAAAGGTCAACTTAAAAATGCATGTTCTAAAACTCCGCGTACGATTCTTACAAAAACCAGTCGAGGTCCACGTAGGATTCTCAACGAGCTTTCCAACGAGACCAAAATCTCATCAATCGGAGTTCGTATGGTCAAGTTATGACCATTCAGGCACTATAGGGTCAAAACAGGCTCTCAGGGTTCAGGAGATCCCTCTCTGGTTTCTAGGTCTTTTGCCCACTTCCAAGGTTCTAAAGTTATACCAAGGTGCCTAAAATTAAGCTCAACTACCTTTCAATTCACTCAAAATTAACCCTAACTTTTCATGCGTTAAAGGCCGTGTATCGCGATAGGTCGGGTCGAGGTGTCGCGATAGGTGGAAAGTGTCGCGATAGGTCGGGGTGTCGCGATAGCTCATGAAGTGTCGCGATAGGTCGGGGTGTCGCGATAGGTCGGGGTGTCGCGATAGCTCGTGAAGTGTCGCGATAGGTCGGGGTGTCGCGATAGCTCGTGAAGTGTCGCGATAGGTCGTGAAGTGTCACGATAGGTCGGGGTGTCGCGATAGCTCGTGAGGTGTCGCGATAGCTCGTGAAGTGTCGCGATAGCTCGTGAGGTGTCGCGATAGGTCGGGGTGTCGCGATAGCTCGTGAAGTGTCGCGATAGGTCGGGGTGTCCCGATAGCTCGTGAGGTGTCGCGATAGCTCGTGAAGTGTCGCGATAGGTCGGGGTGTCGCGATAGCTCGTGAGGTGTCGCGATACCTCGAGGTGTCGCGATAGGTCGGGGTGTCGCGATAGCTCGTGAAGTGTTGCGATAGGTCGGGGTGTCGCGATAGCTCGTGAGGTGTCGCGATAGCTCGTGAAGTGTCGCGATAGGTCGGGGTGTCGCGATAGCTCGTGAAGTGTCGCGATACCTCGAGGTGTCGCGATAGCTCGGGATATGGTGAATTTTTCTGTTCTGTCTAGTGATCCTGGGAGCTCTAGGCCTGCGCAGTGTCGTGGTGCACTCAGAATCGTGATTGGGTGAAATTTTCGGAGTGTCGCGATAGCTCGAGCTCAACGCCTCGGGGACTGTGCAGACAATTTCTGTACCTGCTGAGCTTGCTGGAGATGATGATGGAGCTGCCACCTGCAAGAAACATGCAAAAAACACGCAAAAACAAGCACACACACTCGCTCTCTCTCAAACTCGCACACAACAAATGAGGGAATGATAAGGAAGAGGGAATATGTAGTGGAGAAGGAGGTGGAGGTGGAGATGGAGATGGAGGTGAAGATGAAGATGAAGATGGAGAAAAATCAGAAATTTACCTACTACTTACCATTCCAACGCGTCCTCTCTACGTCTTACCATCACACGCTCGTCCTCAAAGCTCGATCCCCGGCAACGGCACCAAAATTTGGTGTAGCTCAGTGATGAGTAGCACCTCCTTTAATGTCAATCCGGGAAGACATGAGGATGGTATGAAGACCACGAGCAAGTGGAAGCACAAGTGCGTGAGTGAGAAGCACACAAGCATGCACACACATACACACACACGCGCACACACGGTAAGAACAAAGAGAGTAAGACAATGGAATCTCTTCTATTGCAAGAAAGTTCTCATACAAGCTCAAACTACAACAAGCCAACCCAAAAATGAGCTCTCTAGCTCTATTTATAGTTTTTGACTAGCTTTGGCCCTGTCCAGACCTAGTGTCCGGCCTAGTTAAAAATTAGGTTCCAGGGCTTATTTGAGGGCTCAAACGAGATCTAAAAATTATGAAAATTGGCCGGCAACTACTTCTAAGGCTCCTCAAGCTCGAGGACTCCTCGGCTTGTACAAAATGGAGCTACAAAAAAGTGAAAATGGTATTTACAGGGGTTTTTAGTGATGAGAATCACTTTAAAATGATGTAAGGGTTTTGAAAAAAAATGAAGGGTTGCCTTAGTGCTAGATCTGCATGTGTGTCCGTACTTGCTTCGTCCCGTATACTGTCAACACATAGCCACCTAGAATGATCCAGTTTCATTTGATGAAGCATAAAATTCAGAAAATTGGATAGCTGCTATGCAATCAAAATATGATGCTATCATGAAAATGGTACTTGGTCTTTATGTGACTTGCCTCCTGGCAAGAAGGCCATTGGCCCTAAGTGGGTATACAAGCTCAAGTGTAAGCTTGATGGAACAATTGACATGTATAAGGCTAGGCTTGTTGCAAAGGGTTATGCTCATGAAAGAGGCATTGATTTTGATAAGACCTTTGCTCATACATGCCAAATAACTACTGTTCGTAGCCTCTGTGCACTTGCAGCTCATCATGGTTGGAATGTACATCAATTGGACATTAAAACTGCATTTTTGAGTGGTGACTTGCATGAAGAAATGTATGTCTTTCAGCCTCATGGCTCTATTGAGGAAGGGCATGAAAACCATGTGTATAGGTTGAAAAAGGCATTATATGGTTTGAAGAAAGCACTGTGTAAGCCGCCGGATTGGCAATTGTAAAGTCTGACTCTTTTCATATTCCGAACCGAAAGGTCGTTGCATAGATGTTGTAACCTTTATATAAATCAATGAAAAGAGACGCTTCAGTGACGCCCAGAGGAGTCGCCAGACTATTTTTCTGGTTGATGTAGTATGTGTAGTTTCCGTGAGGTGTTTGAAAACTCTGAGTTATTCTGTGTCTTTCTATGTTGTTGATTATCTGTACCTGTTCGGTAAAGATTAAGTTACAGTAAGGATTATCTTAATGTTAAGTACTGAATCACGGTTCTGCTAAGTTTGTTACTGTGAGTTTGTGTTACGGTCATCTTTGTATTGTGTGTTGGTCACTGAGGAAGTCTTAATCTGTGTATGAATCAACATTTTGTGAGTAGATGAATCAGACGAAGTTCAAGTTTCTGGTTAGTAAGTTGGATTAGTAAAGTTATTGAACAGACTGTTATGTGAGTGAGTTGATTTGGGAAAATCAAGTATAGGGCCTCTGTTTAACAGACCCCTTCCACTCCCGAGAACCCGAATAGATGTTTAAACGCGGGTCTTGCCGTCAGAGACGCGTTTAAACATCTATTCGGGTTCTTGGGAGTGGAGGGGTCTGTTAAACAGAGGTCCTATACTTGATTTTCCCAAATCAACTCACTCACATAACAGTCTGCTCAATAACTTTACTAATCCAACTTACTAACCAGAAACTCGAACTTCGTCTGATTCATCTACTCACAGAATGTCGATTCATACACAGATTAAGACTTCCTCAGTGACCAACGCACAATACAAAGATGACCATAACACAAACTCACAGTAATAAACTTAGCGGAACCGTGATTCAGTACTTAACATTAAGATAATCCTTATTGTAACTTAATCTTTACCGGACAGGTACAAATAATCAACAACACAGAAAGACACAGAATAACTCAAAGTTTTCAAACACCCCATGGAAACTACATAGACTACATCAACCAGACAAATAGTCTGGCGACTCCTCTGGGCGTCACCGAAGCGTCTCTTTTCATTGATTTATATAAAGGTTACAACATCTATGCAACGACCTTTCGGTTCGGACTATGAAAAGAGTCAGACTTTACAATTGCCAATCTGGCGGCTTACAACTGCGTGCTTGGTATGAAAAAATACATGCCTACCTAGTTGCACATGGTTCTAAGAATATTCTAACTAAGAGAAATTTGTATGTCAAGCATGCAAATGATGTGCTTCTGATCGTTGTTGTCTATGCTAATGAAATGGTGCTCACTTGTCCTCCTGAGAAGCATATTCATTAGGGGAAAAAATGAACCCTGCATGGGCCTTTTAGACTAGAGAGTGATTAGTGATGGACCAATGAGAGGAGGGTGGTGGCCACAGTCTAGTCCCTTAATCAACTAGACTAGGTGTAGGATTCCCTTGGTTTGGGCTAGCCAAAACCACTTTAAGATGCTAAAATTTGTAGGTTTCTCCCTCAAGTAGTTTTTGGAAGGCATGGGATTCAAACAAAACCCTTGGATGCCCTTCAAAGTTCAATGGCTAAGATCATTACTTGGGAAAAGGGTGGCTTGAAATATAACCCTTGGATTTTCTTCCATCCATTGGCTATGATTGCTCATGGAATCCAAAAAAGCACCCAAAATTAGAGCCATTGGATCTTGAAAGGATCTAATGGCCTAGATTTCATCCCTACAAGGATAGCTATGAGTTCAATCTTGATCGTCAAATTGTGATGCAATCCGACCGAGGAAATGATACACAAGTCCCAAAGAAGAGATTCTCTGCGTTCGCGAATTTGGGATGTTTTGTCTTTTAGTGAGAGCTTGTGTCCCTATTCTGTCCTTTATTGCCAGTATTTTGGGTTTGAATCTCAACTCTCCAAGCTAAATGACTGTCGACAGCTGAGATTCCATTCACAGCACACGTTTTCCTTCTCTCTCTTCGTAGGACTGTCACTATTTTGTCCTTTTTCGCCAATAAGATGGGTTTGAATCTCCACCCTCCAAACTAAATGAGATCCGATGGCCGAAATTTGATTCGATGTTTTCTTCTCTCTCTTCGTAGGACTGTTCCTACTTTGTCGTTAATTGCCAGAGTATGATCGAATATTTTCATTTGATCCTAGCCATCCAATCAAGAGATCTAAGGGCTAGAAATGCAAAAGAATTCCCTCTTGGATTTTATTCTTTATTTTATTGTACAATACCACTAGTGGTTTTTTTGAACCTCTTAATCTCCCTGATTAACCATTTTACTTCCTAAAAATTAGGAATCCTTACAAGGCCCATGCAGGGTTCACGTTTTCCACTAATGTCTTGATTTTAAGGCTGATTTGCATGCCTAATTTGAGATGTCAGATTTGGGGCATTTGCATCATTATTTGAGCATTTACTTCATGGAAGTTGATGGCAGAATAGCATTGTGTCAAACAAAATATATTGACACATTATTGTAGCATTTTTGCCTTGAAGACTACAAACCTATTGCCACTCCTATGGAGACATGTTTACGATTGAGTCTTCATGATGCTTGAGATGCATTTGATGTTGTACTCTATTAGTAGGATATTGGATGCTTGATTTACTTATGCATTACCCCATATTCAATTTGTTGTCGTATAGATGAGTAGGTTTTTGCATTGCCCAGGTGTCAAGGATTGGCAATCGGTTAAGCGCATTTTCACTACTTAAGTTGTACCCGACTACTTGGATTGTTTAATCCAAAGGGAGGATCATTACTACCAGATTTACATGCTTTTTCTAACTCTGACTGGGCTAGTTGCTATGACACTTGTGTGTTCACTAGGGGCTTTTGCTTCATGCTTGGTAGCTCATGTATATCTTGGTTGAGCAAGAAGAAGACTACTCTGGCCACTTCCAATTGTGAGGTTGAGTATAGGGTAGCTTTCACAGCGTCCGCTGAGAGAAGGTTCTTAAAAAGGCTTGGTAGATAAAGAACATCTTTAAGTGAATTGGTCTCACCTTCTAAGCTTTTGATGTGAACTTTTCCTCTTCCTTGGATCTCAACACACTTGTTATCTCCAAGTTAAGCTTGCCCTTTGTGGTCTTGAAAACTCATGAAATTGTTCTTTTTCATTGCACATGTGTGATCAAGCCCCACGGTCAAAAATCCATTCTTTTCTAGGAGTGGATGTGACAAGTACCTTTCTTGAATCGTAAGAATAAGGTTTTCACTTGTGTAGTGAGTTTGATGCTGTGTCTTGAGAGTAGATTTTGTGCAGCCTCTTCTCTATATCATAATGACTTGCACAGCTATGTTCAGGCTTGTTTGACCATCTCTCCAACGTTAATGATATGTGTAGTCATTTTGTTCCCTAAACCTTGCAAATAGACATACACAGAATTTCTTCTATTATTCTAGGTGCTCCATCCTTGAGTTTTTCTTGAATCAACTGCTACGATACCCTCGGGTTGCTCTCCAATAACAAACAAAATCACTTGCTTGCTATAACCATCTTTCCATATTAGCGATCCCTCTTTGCTTTGTCCAAAGCGATATTGTCTTGGTCTATAAATAGTTGGACGAGTTGTGCTATTTTTGTTCAGAGAATATACACAATAGACAAGATATTTTACTCCATGTGCATCAAAACATTTTGGAGCATTCAAACTTCATCGAATGGGATAGCAAAGGCCATATGCTTCTCTATGGGTTCAGCAATGTTTCTTAGTGATGCTATAAGAATTTCATCTCTTTTAAATAACAACATAACAAGTTGAGAGCATGCTTATTTATCAGCCTTGTACAATGAGTATCACGTAGATGTGGCTAGGAAGATTAGACAACGGGAGGACTATAAAAGAGGCAACTTCACATACATGCAGAGAGACAAATGAGAAGTAGAGTGCTTTGGAGCAGAGACTCTACACGCGAATTCCACCACAATGAAACCAAGTGTTTATAAACACTTGGAAAATTCACATGCCAACATTATGAAAACCGAGTGCTTATGAACATTTCCAAAACCTCAGATCAATTCAATTAGAAGCTGCACAAAATGTTATCATGCTGTTAAAAGCACTTTTGTTAAGTCGCTTTTAATCTTGTTTTGGGTTCTTGGGGATGGTTAGGGGTCTGACAGTGCAGAAGTCCTTTATTTAATTTTCTCAAATTAACTATTCAACTAAGCAGTAACTATACTCTCAAGGCAACAACTTCCGATACATAGTTAATATGTGCAAATTACGATTATCTTACACAGTAACTTATCGCGCGAGTTAACACTCACACAGGCACACAGACTTATTAATGTTAAGACAACGTTACTGTGTTAATAATGAATTACTGCAATTCAACAAGAAGAGAGTAATTGTACTCAAGATATCAGCAAATCTGCACATGATCTTCTCGGCACAGTTGCCTAGACAGAGTGTGGCGAACCCGTCTCTCTCATGCTGAAGAATCACCGTAATGCCTTTTCATTAATGGGTAAAAGTTACAACTATTCGCTACGCCTTTTCGATGCGTGCGATATATGAAAAATAAAATCCATTCTGGCGACCTTACACTAGCACGCACGGTGGACTCGAACCCGCACAAGAAAAGAAAACTAAGGCTCATCAACTATGCCTTGTATGTACAGTGTTTGGGCTAATTTAAATGTTTAGGTGATCTTTTGTTTTAGGGAATCTAGCATAATCTTCAAAGTTTCTGGCTCTACCAATTGTGCGTCTGTTTTGACTGAACTAGCCGCAATGACTTTACTCATCAATAGTTCTGTTTGTGTATGCAAAAATGATTCTTGCAAATAAAAGTCATTGACTAATGCAGCATCGCATCCGATCTTCATCTCAGCTATTTCTGCATCAATCCGCGATAGCCTTTCTGCCTGAAAGCATAATTGCTTCTCTCTTTGTTCCAACTCTTTAGTTTGAAACTGCATTGTTTTATAATAAGCTTCTCTCTCTCTGCACACCATCAAGTTCTTTCTTTAACTGTATTGTCCTGCAAATTTCTTCTTCCAAAATATGGCTCTTCTGAAACAGTTCGGCAGACACTCTCTTCAATTCTTCAATATTCTGTATGGCCAAGTCAGCCATTTCTTGTCCTTTTTGCACTACCTCAGCTTCTTCCAGCAAATTGCCGAGCGCCACACAAGCATCTTCTTTGTCTTGCACCATTTGCTGCAACTGAGATATTTCCTCATCACGAGCAGCTAAAAGAACGTTCTTTTCCTTCAATTCAGCAATTGCGGCATCGCGTTGGGCAATGAAAGTGTCTTGTTCTGCTAGTTGCTCTTGGAGTAGCTGTAGCTGAACCTGTAGAGCATGGTTTTCTGCTTTGATTGCATTAGCCTCTTCCTATAATAGAGCAATATCTTCTTCTAGCAAGTCCACTTTGCCTTGCAATTCCTGCCGGATATTCTCGGTTGCTAGTTTCAATTGAAGAGGTAATTGCTGAGAAAATTCGATCAGGAGGCGACCCATAGGTTCTAACTCGCTGAACATAATGGGTCGAGGAGAAATAACAGGAAGTGGTTGCTATGAAGAGGCAAAAAACAGATGAGGGGAGGGTGGTGGAGAGTAGTCAGGAGAAGCGGATGGAGGAGCGGTGTCGTCGATATTTTCTCTCCTCTCTCACTTGTGAAGGCCTACAAAAAACATATTTGGTGAAGGTAGCCGGAATTCCCCGAGAAGTCCAAGATGCATCAAGGATGTCAAAGGAAGCTCACATACAAAGTTTCATTAGAAATCAAGAAAGTCCATGGTAGCGGTCAAAGCTGGTCAAAGCTGGTCAAAGTTAGGAAATTAGGGCAAAAATTTCATTGTCACCAAATTAGATGAAAATCCATATACTTGTAAAGATTGTCAAAGGCAGTCTATAGCCCAAATTTCAGCAGAAAATGGATTTTGTAGCACATTAATATGCTATGTTCATTTTGTAAAAATGTAATTATTCTACTTTGACCCTACAAATTCTTGTATAGAAATTTATGTTAGCCAAATGGTTTGACATGTATAAAGATCATATGTGGCTACATATTTGTACAAATGTTCAAGGCTATGAGAGCTTCCTAGAGACCTTAATGCCACCTTGCAAGCTTCCAAATGTAGTCAAACTTGTACAAGGGAGATTCAGATGGGAGTTTTTTCTGCATATTCCTGAAGGAGATCTTTGGAAACATAGTCCTACAAAGTTTCATCTTTATCAAAGCCTATTTGGAGGGTCAAAGAGTACAAAGTCCAGTTTTTAGGATCATCGCAGTTTTCTAGTTTAAGCAAATTGAAGGGTTGAAGGGCCACCACATGGCGAAAGCTGATTGAGCCATGTTGTACGATCAAGATGAGCTCATATTCAAGGGTGGAGATGCACTTATGCTTAAAGCAAGGAGGATCCACGAGTTTTTCCATAAAAGAAGACTTTTTTTACAATCAAAGATCAATAATGCAGTGTTTCTCCAAAAATAGTGGCTTATCTTATCCGAATTGATGTCAGCACTGATCCGACGGTCCAGATCATCCCCAGATCCAATGGTGGAGAATGAGGGCGCCTAAATTTCACTCCTTTACACTAGATTTGATAGAAAGAACAATTCCAAGCCATTGATTTGATTAATCAAATGGTTGTAATCGAAAGTAGTGATCCTAGAGTTGAGAGAGATTTCTCTAGATCCAAGGGCCCAAATTCATTCAAAAAACTATATAAACCCCCCTCCAAACTCCTAGAGCATCATTGTTAGGCATCCATAGGGCTCATGCTAGCTTACGGTTTCCTTGAGACGATCACCCTCGGTTGAGCGAGTGAGGATCCAAGGTGAGCTAGTATGAGTATAGTACCTAGTTTCAAATTTAAGTTAGAACTCCAATCTAGGATAGGCTCTTGAAACCAGCATCTCTATCTCGACTCACCCTCGGTGGAGCGTGTGAGTGAGTTGGAGCTGATTTTAATGAGTCTTAGACTTCTTTAGTTAGACGTTACGAGCCTAGACATACATAGGGTCACTAGAGTGGAACTCACCTTCTTACGTGTGACATTCGGTTGAACTGTCATGGTTTGAGGGTCGGAACCACCTTTGATCAGTAGACTGCCTAGCTTGACGTACCACGACGATCTTATACATGTATCTTAATTCCAATCCTTTTAATTCATGTCACTTGTCACTTGTTTCTTGTCTCCTCTCTCAGTCTCTTAAGTATTTTTACATGTCTTCTATTTCTTCTATGTGTGAGAAGGCTCCGTAGTATTGCATTGAACCAGTGAGGATGTTTCTTTGAGCTTGTGAGTAAACTCTATCATCATAATTCACTTGCATGCATATAATCCATACATACCCATACATATTGATTAGTTTCTGAAAGTGTATAAGAAGCTCCAATATTGGACCATTCTTCCTTTCGAAACTGGTTTATGTGTAAGGGTTCCATCTATTCTCGTCATGCATACATATCATCCAAAGAAGACTATGCATATGGATTGGAGTTAGGAAGTGTTTAAGAAGCTCCTTCAATGGACCATTCTTCCTTCTAAATTTCATTCGTATGTATGGTTCTCTTTCATTCTTATCATTCATGTTCATAAATCTAACTTGCACTCCTACATTCCTATTCCCATAATCATTTCAACATCTCTCTCTTCTCTATACTCAACATTAATTTCACTTTCATGTCTTTAAACCTTCCAACATTCATTAGCTTCATACACCCTGTGTGTGCCACGACCGGACCCGATCCACCCGGATTGCGATCACCTCCACATTTGAACCCGACGTGAAACGCTTCGTGGCATTTGCTTCTGATCTTGTTGGCAGGTTGTGATCCATATCCTTTGTTTCATATTTTTCATCCTCATCATGTCATCATCATCAGTCTTGAGTGTTGCACTGGATTTCTCAGAGTATCGTGCACATCTTCGTCGTGAAGTAAACGCATTTGTGAGAGATCTAGAGCATCGTGCATCACTTGCTTATTCACATAAGATGGAGGAAGGATTCAAATCCCTTATTGTTGAGAAACAAGGCCAAAGAATAGTCTCTTCTATGTTGAGAGACAAGGGAAAATTCAATGGCATCAACATCACAAGCTACTTAGATTTGTTTGAAGAGCAAGCTATGATTTTTGGTCTTCCCGAAGATCTTTTGATATCATTCTTTGAACGAATTGTTGATAGCTCTATCATAAACAGTGTCACTCAATATGATAGTCTTCCTTGGAGTGATTTTAGAAAGGAGATGCTCAAAGAATTCTATCTTGAAGATTATAGCCAACATAATCGGGATGGATTCTTACGATGGGTCAATTCTCCAAAGCCTAGTAGCTCTATTACTCACTTACAAAATGAGTATATTAGACGCTATGAACAACTTCCTGATGAGGATAAGATAACTTTGGAACCTGATCTTGTGATCAATTTTCTTAAGCTTCTTCATCCTGAAACTCGTAGGGAAGTTGAACGGCGATTAGAAGAACCAGATAAGCGCTATGGTCTTACTGACAATTGGCAAAAAGTGTGTAAAGTAGTAGAGGCTGTAGCCCATAGACATCAAAGACAATCCATGCTTTATGAGCAAACTACTCTTCCTCAAGCTAGCCTTCCACAAACTAAGGAGCAAGCTAGAGAACAATCCCATGCTATGCTTTTTGACTCTACTCCTATTCCTCAAATGATGGAGCCTACTCAAGGTTTTAAAGTAGAGCCAAATAAAAGTGTAGTTGAACAATCTCAAGTGGATATTCTCACTAAGCAAATGGAAAGTCTTATTGCTACACAATCCAATTTGGCCAAGACTATAGATGCTTTACAATCTAGTTACACCAAAACTTTCCAAAATCAAATGAACCCAATGACTTTTCAAGAGCCTAATCAACATGTTATAGCTACCAATCAAAATCCACAAGTAGCTCCTACTCAAGCATATCAAGTTCCTCCAATGCATAATCCTTCAATGCAAAATCCTCATCCTCATGTGCAAAATCCTCAAATGTATCAAAACATGTATCCTCAAGCTTCTCAAATAGCTTTTCAAAATCCTCAAAATCAAAATTTTCAAAATCATCAACCGTATAATATGGAAGCTCCTCTTGCACCTCAAGTACCACATGTTGCTCCCCAAGCTCCTCAAATACATCAATTGCATTTTCAAAATCCTAATTATCCTATTCAAGCAATACCTTATCAACAAAATCCTCAATTTCAAAATTTCCCACCACAAGTTAATCAAAATCCTCAAAATCAAAATGGTTTTGTGCGTGGCCCTCGTAGGTGTCCTTGGTGTGATTCATTAGCACTTTTTGAGAGATTGTGAATTATTGAAGGCTGCTAAGGAGCAACGACTAGTAATAGACATAGACAAGAAAATCTGTGACTATCGATCTAGGCTACCTTTGCAAGGAAATTATGGTAAGGGAGGAATGAAAAAACATTATGAAAATATAACCATAATGGACGTAGGAACTAGAGGAGTGAAACTAGAAGCTCTTGATGAACAACAAGTAGAATCAAGTAAACCCACAAAGGAAGGTGATTTTTCCATACAGGCTTTAGTAAGAGCACGGGATGAGATTAGGAGAATAACGGCTTGGGAGTCACCGATAGAAGATCAATCTCTTATTTCTCACATATCCAATGTAGAAGAAAAACGAAAAAGAGATGAAGTTGAGCCTAGTGAAAGAAGAGTGACTCGAAAACAAACCTCAGAGGGAATAGAAACAATCATAGAGCAAGGAGAAACATCACAATCTAAAGATAAAAAACAAGAATCAGAACCCAATGAACAAAAACAAGAGGAGAAACAAAAAGGGAAGAAGACAAAGAAAAGAAAAACAGAACCAAAGCCTTTAGATAAACCAGAACAATCAAAACAAACTGAAGACCAAACACGAGAACATGAACAAAAACAAGATCCTGAGCAAAAACAAAAGAAACCAAAGAGAAAACCTAAAGCCATCTTGATTTCAGAAATTGAGAGAAAAATAGATCCTATGGAGATTTTAGATGACATTTTGCTTAAGAGTCAAGTGACTATGTCTTTAGAACAAGTTTTCTCTATTGCAAAGCCTGTTTTTAAAGATAACTTTATCGGCCTAATTAAAAGGAAGAGGTTTCCGCTTAATCTAGATACTGAGATGCAAGATTCTCTAGATCAAGATCAAGCTATGAATGAAGCCTTAAACTTTGATGAATCTGATGAAGAGGACTTTGATGATGATGAAGTAAATGTTAATAAAAATTTCTTAGGACCTATTCAACCTGACCATGAAAATCATGAAAAAAATCCTGAAAGTCACTTTAAAAGAACATTTTGGTCTAGAGGTACATCAGAGATGCATGTTAAAATAGGAAAGGATAAGAACACTATCACTGTAAATGCATTAGTAGATTCCGGCTCTGAAATCAATGTGATTTCAAGAGAAGTCTATGGTAAGTTTCGATGGCCCATAGATAAAGATTGTGGATGGCGTATGAGAACTGCAGATAATGGTGTAGGTACCCTGTATGGAGCTTGTGCTAGTGTGCCCATATCCATAGGAGGAATCACAGAAGAGTTTCACTTTTTTATTCAAGATAATTGCTCCTATGAAGTTCTCTTAGGTCAACCCTTTATTTGTGAGAGTCGTATGGAAACTAAAGCCATGGATGATGGGTCTACCTATGCTAGATTTAAGTCTAAGGATGGAATGCAATCACTTCAAGTCATGACAGTAGGAGTGAATCATCCTAGGAATCGATTGTCAATTAGAAAGAAACCTATTGTTACTCAGGGTCATGAGCATGCTTGTAGTGATTGTGCACCTCGATTCATGTTTGGAGCTACATATGATCAAAATTTCGGATAGAATCCATTGTTGAGCAAGACAACAGTGGATATTGGTTTGACATCTCGCATCCAACCAACATGTACAATAGTTTGTCACTTTGTTTTCGACATTCTAGATTAGGTTTTCTTCATAAGAGTCAATTGTCCAAGTCTTTTATCCAAAAAACCCAAAAATATTATAAAAACAACAAAATCATGGAACATGATGAGAACATTGAGCATGTGATTGAGACATCTCATTGTTTCTCTACTCTTGAGGAGTTAGAGTTATGTCTTCAACAAAATTCTAATTCCCATATTATTCTGATTTCTTCCCTTGATGAGTATGCTCTAATCCAAGAGTATGCTCTCAATGTTGACAAGTGCTCAAAATTTAACCAAACACATGATGCCTTAGTTGAAACAAAGTACAAAACTGCAGACAAAAAAATCAAACCCATAGCTCAACCATTACCTCAAGGAAGTAATGAAAAAATTATTGATGTGAAAAATGATCCAATTCTTTGGGATAAGAAAAACATAGGACATACATTCACGGATGAGACAATCAAACAGGTGAAAATTGGTAGAGATGATGACTTTCTTTTGCCAGCAGAGAGAGATAAATTTGAGAGAGTCATACGTAGCCATGGAAAAGCCTTTACTATGTATCCTCATGAGATTGGTTGTGTAGATCCTAAGCTAGTTGCACCCATGATAATCTTTACTATTCCACATATTCCATGGAATCTTCGTCCTATACCTGTTCCAAAGGCTCACTTACCTGAGCTAATAAAACTACTTAAGGAGAAGATAAACATGAGAATTTTAGAGCCATCTTTTGCACCTTACTCAAACAGGTGGTTCACTGTGCCTAAAAAGAATGGGAAACTACGTTTTATTCAAGATCTCCAACCCGTCAATAAAGTCACCATAAGGAATGTAGGAACAGGACCCATTGTAGATGAGTTTGCTGAATCATTTTCAGGACATTCTATCTATTCAATGGGTGATTTATATTCTGGATATGACCAATTCCAGTTAGCAATTGACAGTCGTGACATAACCACAATGAAAACTCCTTTAGGCTTAGTGCGAATGTGTACTTTACCTCAAGGAGCGACTAATTCTGTGGCTCATATGATGAGTGCTATGAATATGGTCTTACATGATTTTATCCCTCATATAACTATGCCATTCATTGATGATATTCCAATTAAAGGGAGTGAGGAACGTGTAAAGGACATTATTGTAGATTCATCTGGATGTCGTAAATTTGTTCTTGACCATATCTCTGATTGTGAAAGAATATTTCAACGATTTGAAGAGGTAGGTCTCACATTTTCCATAGAGAAATCTGTTTTTGGTATCAACGAGGTGCTTATTGTTAGACATTTATGTGGCCATTATGGTCGAAAGCCATACCCACAAAAAGTTGATGCCATTAGCAAGATTTCTGAAACATGTAACAATGTGAGTGAGGTACGTAGATTTCTTGGTGCTTGCATCTTTTATGTTATTTGGATCCCACACTTTGCTCATGTTGCTGATTGTCTTTATGACTTGTTGAGGAAGAAACGAAAATTTATTTGGACCGACAAACACACTCAAGCTATGCGTAAATTGAAGAAATTATTGCTTGAAGCTCCCATCCTTAAGCGTGTAGACTATTCTGCTAACAAACCTATTATATTGACTGTTGATACTAGTCCTATTGGTATAGGTTGGGTCATAAGTCAAGACGATAGTGAAGGGAATAGATATGCAATTAGGTTTGGTGCCAAAATTCTACATGAAACACAACGAAAATATCCACAGATCAAACGAGAACTATGGGGTATGGTAACAGCTTTGAAAATAGACAAAGAATATTTCATTGGTGCAAATGTCAAAGTTGAGACTGATTGTTTGCCTCTCATTGGAATGATAGCCAATTGCTCATCTCCTGATATAGCCATGCTTAGATGGATCTCATATATTAAGTTCATAAATCGTGAGTTAGTTCATATTTCAGGTAAGTCAAACTCAGTTGCTGATATGTTATCGAGAGCTAGATTTGATGATGATCTTGAAAGTGATCTAATAAAGAATGTGAACTTAATTGACTATGTTCCACATATATATGAGTATGAGCAATTTCATGAGTCTGAGTACGAAAATGAATGGAGAGACATAGGAAAGTATCTGAGTACACTACAACCATTACCTAACTGGACTACGAATAGATTCCGTAACATTAGGAAACGAGCTTATAACTTTTTCCTATGTAATGGTTATCTTTGGAGACATGCTAAGGGTAAGGTTAAGAATCCACAACGAGTCCTAGGAAAACGAGGTCTTCAATTGCAAGTAATGAAGGAAATGCATGAGATATTATGGGCTGGTCATAAAGGATTTTTTGGAACATATGAAAAAATTAGAAGTACCTATTATTGGCCTAGGATGTATGTTGACATTAGTAGCTATGTTTCTACATGTTCTACTTGTCAACTTCATTCATCAGTCAAACATAGAGATCCATTGCATCCTACGTATCCACCTTGTATTCACTACAAGTGGGTAGTAGATCTTGTAACTATGCCTAAAGGTATCGACAAAATGCGTTACATTGTACTTGCAAGAGAAGACTTAACTAATCATGTAGAGGGACGTGCACTACGATCTAAGACCACTTACAATGCTTGCAAATTCTTGCTTGAAGATGTCATAAGTCGCTTTGGGTACATAGAGAAAGTAGTTGCCGATCGTGGAGAGTTAAATGCGAGAGAAGCTAAAGAGTTCTTTGAGCGTCACGGTATTCGTTTGTCTCTCACTACTGCATATAACCCAGAGGCCAATGGTAAAATAGAGAGAGGGCATCCACCTATTGTGAAAGCCATATCTAAAGCATGTAATGGTGACATCGAACAATGGCCTAAATTCTTACCTTTTGCACTTTGGGTAGATAGAATGACATGCACACGTACTACTGGATATATGCCTGCTGAACTCATGTACTGTAAAAAACCATTGTTTCCAATTCAGTCTCATATTTCTGCATGGTCAAATTTGCCTTGGTCTGAAAACATGTCTACTGATGATTTTTTGAATTTGCGTATTAAGCAGTTAGAACAAGGTAAATTAAGACTTGATGATGCTATTGAAAAATTAAGAGAATCTAGAATGAAGACAAGCATTATTTTGATAAAACTCATCGATTGCATCCTAAGCCAATTGAAGTAGGAGATTGGGTGCTCATTTATGATAGTACATTCGACTCTCAATATGATGCACGCAAAAAGCTCACTCAACGGTGGTTTGGGCCATACATAGTATCAAAAGTCAACAACAATGGTACGTATGCTCTTTGTGAATTAAATGGTGTTGCACTAAAAACTTTGATTGCAGGTAAAAGGATAAAGTTATTCAAGAAGCGTGATAATGACGAGTACATTTTGGATGAGGACATTGAAAAAGATGACAACAATGAGGCCGATTCATAAACAAGAGTATCCATGTTATAAAAAAAAAAAAAAACATATAAAAACATAATTAATTTTCAAGTTCATGTTTTTTTTCAAGTTCATTTTTTTTTCCATGCTTGTTTCATGCATGTTTTTTTTTTCAATCTTTGCATTGCATTGCATATCCACATCACTTGAGTCAAAAAAGGCAAATGATGATTTCTCTACTTGTGTAAAATTGTATCTTAAGTAGTAACTTATCTACGAAGAAATTGGTTATAATCTAGGATTGTGGAAAGATAGGGCATGTAGATTTGGAGGTTTATTTTGGTGACATGACTTTCATATATAAACATACATATGTATCCTATATCGAAAGCATAATTGTTGAAGTCCTAACTCCTGCTACTGCATGTTTCTACATCTTTAGTCCACCTCACAGCACTTGTATCGGAGTTTAAACGACTATTCTCCGTCATCAAAAATGGTTGTACCTTGTATCGGGGTTTAATTTTTCTCTGTAAAAAAAAAGTTGCTACATATTACCAAGAAGTTTACACTTTCTTCCACCCCAAAAAAGTGATCGTAACCATAAAGTTGCCGAATCATCATCATCATTAAAAAAAAAAAAAAGAGCAAGCCAAAGGAGGATAAAGAGGCATAGTAGAATAAATCACGGGCTATATAGGCAGATTTATGCCTTAGTGGAGTTTAGTTAGATTTCCTTGCATGTTATTAGAGAAAGAGCATATTCATATTTATGTAGGAAAGGAGTTGATCTAAAATAAGCTAAAGATGAAAGATGTCTCTTGAAAATCCTAAATCTTTGTTTATAATCATATTTAAGGTAGATTGCTTTATGAAAAAGGTACAAAATTTTCTTCAAGATGAGAGGAACTGATGCTTAAAACGACTCAATACATCCACTTCCACTTCATACTGATGCTTGTTTTTTTTCTTTCTTGTTGCCAATGTTGCTTGTTCATTTGCATATATGTTGCCTATTTGTTCATGCATATTCATGTTGCCTGTTTCAATTCTTTCTTTCATGCAAATTTTGCTTCATGTCACGTTACCTACTGATTCCTATAATCAATTTTCCTTCCATGTTTCTTATGTTACCTATAAAAGAATTTGATGCCTGGAACATTTTGTTTTTCACAGATGCTAGAGTGGCGCTTCCGGAGGAATCGCAGGTTTAGTGGGGGCGAATGTCGTCGAGATTTTCTCTCCTCTCTCACTTGTGAAGGCCTACAAAAAACATATTTGGTGAAGGTAGCCGGAATTCCCCGAGAAGTCCAAGATGCATCAAGGATGTCAAAGGAAGCTCACATACAAAGTTTCAAAGAAATCAAGAAAGTCCATGGTAGCGGTCAAAGCTGGTCAAAGTTAGGAAATTAGGGCAAAAATTTCATTGTCACCAAATTAGATGAAAATCCATATACTTGTAAAGATTTTCAAAGGCAGTCTATAGCCCAAATTTCAGCAGAAAATGGATTTTGTAGCACATTGATATGCTATGTTCATTTTGTAAAAATGTAATTTTTCTAGTTTGACCCTACAAATTCTTGTATAGAAATTTATGTTAGCCAAATGGTTTTGCATGTATAAAGATCATATATGGCTACATATTTCTACAAATGTTCAAGGCTATGAGAGCTTCCTGGAGACCTTAATGCCACCTTGCAAGCTTCCAAATGTAGTCAAACTTGTACAAGGGAGATTCAGATGGGAGTTTTTTCTGCATATTCCTGAAGGAGATCTTTGGAAACATAGTCCTATAAAGTTTCATCTTCATCAAAGCCTATTTGGAGGGTCAAAGAGTACAAAGTCCAGTTTTCAGGATCATCGCAGTTTTCTAGTTTAAGCAAATTGAAGGGTTGAAGGGCCACCACATGGCGAAAGCTGATTGAGCCATGTTGTACAATCAAGATGAGCTCATATTCAAGGGTTGAGATGCACTTATGCTTAAAGCAAGGAGGATCCACGAGTTTTTTCATAAAAGAAGACTTTTTTTACAATCAAAGATCAATAATGCAGTGTTTCTCCAAAAAATAGTGGCTTATCTTATCCGAATTGATGTCAGCACTGATCCGACGGTCCAGATCATCCCCAGATCCAATGGTGGAGAATGAGGGCGCCTAAATTTCACTCCTTTACACTAGGTTTGATAGAAAGAACAATTCCAAGCCATTGATTTGATTAATCAAATGGTTGTAATCGAAAGTAGTGATCCTAGAGTTGAGAGTTGATTTCTCTAGATCCAAGGGCCCAAATTCATTCAAAAAACTATATAAACCCCCCTCCAAACTCCTAGAGCATCATTGTTAGGCATCCATAGGGCTCATGCTAGCTTACGGTTTCCTTGAGACGATCACCCTCGGTTGAGCGAGTGAGGATCCAAGGTGAGCTAGTATGAGTATAGTACCTAGTTTCAAATTTAAGTTAGAACTCCAATCTAGGATAGACTCTTGAAACCAGCATCTCTATCTCGACTCACCCTCGGTGGAGCGTGTGAGTGAGTTAGAGCTGATTTTAATGAGTCTTAGACTTCTTTAGTTAGACGTTACGAGCCTAGACATACATAGGGTCACTGGAGTGGAACTCACCTTCTTACGTGTGACATTCGGTTGAACTGTCATGGTTTGAGGGTCGGAACCACCTTTGATCAGTAGACTACCTAGCTTGACGTACCATGACGATCTTATACATGTATCTTAATTTCAATCCTTTTAATTCATGTCACTTGTCACTTGTCTCTTGTCTCCTCTCTCAGTCTCTTAAGTATTTTTACATGTCTTCTATTTCTTCTATGTGTGAGAAGGCTCCGCAGTATTGCGTTGAACTAGTGAGAATGTTTCTTTGAGCTTGTGAGTAAACTCTATCATCATAATTCACTTGCATGCATATAATCCATACATACCCATACATATTGATTAGTTTCTGAAAGTGTATAAGAAGCTCCAATATTGGACCATTCTTCCTTTCGAAACTGGTTTATGTGTAAGGGTTCCATCTATTCTCGTCATGCATACATATCATCCAAAGAAGACTATGCATATGGATTGGAATTAGGAAGTGTTTAAGAAGCTCCTTCAATGGACCATTCTTCCTTCTAAATTTCATTCGTATGTATGGTTCTCTTTCATTCTTATCATTCATGTTCATAAATCTAACTTGCACTCCTACATTCCTATTCCCATAATCATTTCAACATCTCTCTCTTCTCCATACTCAACATTAATTTCACTTTCATGTCCTTAAACCTTCCAACAGTCATTAGCTTCATACACCATGTGTGTGCCACGACCGGACCCGATCCACCCGGATTGCGATCACCTCCACATTTGACGAATGTTGTCGAGATTTGCTCTCCTCTCTCACTTGTGAAGGCCTATTAAAAACATATTTGGTGAAGGTAGCCGGAATTCGCCGAGAAGTCCAGGATGCATCAAGGATGTCAAAGGAAGCTCACATACAAAGTTTCAAAGAAATCAAGAAATTCCATGGTAGCGGTCAAAGCTGGTCAAAGTTGGGAAATTAGGGCAAAAATTTCATTGTCACCAAATTAGGTGAAAATCCATATACTTGTAAAGATTGTCAAAGGCAGTCCATAGCCCAAATATCACGACACCCCCGACCTATCGTGACACTTCCACCTATCCCGACACTCCAACCCGACCTATCACGATACACTAGCTTAACGCATGAATTTTTAGGGTGAATTAATTGATTGAATTGAGGTACTTTTGGGATTAATTTTGGACACATTGGGATGATATTAGAGCCTTAAAAGTGGGCAAAATACCTAAAAACAAGGGAGGAATTTCCTGAACCCTGAGAGCCTGTTTTGACCCCTAACTGCCTAATTGGTCATAACTTCACCATACGAACTCCGATTGAGGAGATTTTGGTCTCGTTGGAAAGCTTGTTGAGAATCCTACGTGGACCTTGATTGGTTTTTGTAAGAATCATACGTGGAGATGTGAGGAATGGTATGAAGACCACGAGCAAGTGAAGGCACAAGTGTGTGAGTGAAAGCACACCAACATGCACACACATACACACACACACACACAAGGAAAGATCAAAGAGAGGAACAATGGAAAGCTTCGATTGCAAAAGAGTTCTCTTACAAAAGCTCTATTCTCTAACAAGCTAACCTCAAAAATGAGCTCTCTAGTTCTTTTTATAGTTTTTTGAGTAGTTTTGGCCCTGTCCAAACCTAGTGTCCGGCCAAGTTAAAAATTAGGTTCCAGGGCTTATTTGAGGGCTCAAACGAAGTCTAAAACTTATGAAAATTGGTAGGATGATACTTTTAATACTCCTCAAGCTCGAGGACTCCTTGGCTTGAACAAAATGGAGTTAAAAAAATAGAAAATGGTATTTACAATGGCTTTTAGTGATGAAAATCACTACTTTTGTAGGGGATTCTTCTGAAAATTTGACATACACTTCTTGGAGCTCCCTACTTGCTCCTTCTTCTTGTGTGTCCACCTCTTTGATGTGCTCCTATGCTTTGTCCTTGATCTTCAGCTTCAACACTCCCCTCCCTCTCGAGTTTGTCGTCCCTGACAGACCCTTGTTGTAGTGGTTGTTCCAAGTAGTGCTTTGAGAGGGAGTGTCCCTTCTGTATGAACAAAAGTCGTCTGGCTTCCAGATGTGGCAGGGTTGTTTGTCTGGTTCTTCATCTGTCAGTGCGAGCCTTTGCAAGTTGTAGTGCCTTGGTATGTACTTCTTTGTTGGATTCCAGCATGATTGTGTTGTTGTGAGTCTCCATTGATGACCTCAGATCGCCCAAAGATGATTTTCATAGTAGTCATGCCAAGTACTCATAACCCATAATGGATGATGGGTAAGTGTGTTCGTGCATGGGTTGAGGAAAATATGTGCCTTGTGCATGGCCTTGTAATGTAGCCCTATGCATGCTTACTTGGAAAATGCATCGGAAGAAGTATGGTGCAAAAATTGGGGGTCTTGAGCTAAGTGCTCAAGGGTATGCCAATGGAGAGGTTTCCTAAGCTATCATGGCTATGATTTTTCCAAAGTAAAGATACTTACCATGGAGAAGGTTGATCGATGTTCATCTCTTCGTGTTGTACACTCGGCCTTTGGGATGGAACATTGTTGATGAATGTCCATGTTGAAGGTCCACTGATGAGATCTTTTGAGTGGCTGATCCTGTCTCCTCTTTTCAATGCATCATTTGCAAAATACTGAGAATTGAATTTCTTTATATTTCAGTATACATACAAGGATTTGCATGGTACCAAAACTATCCCTTGCAGATATCTCCTTGGATGCTCTTGTACATATGGTAGTTAAGCATCTCTCAAGTTGCGGACCTTCAAGCTCTTCACTCCTACCCTGGTAAGGGGAAACCATAGTTGTGGATGCCATGTTCATGCCAAGTTCTTGACATCTACCAAATAAGGCAGCAATTACATTATCTGCTAGCCGAGACACACTTCTATCCAAACTGATAAATGCCCAATAATCGATGGTTCAATCTTCACTAAGCATGACTCATTCATGTTCCATGAGCGAAACCTGGGAACAAGTTCTTTCTCTTCTCCCTTTTTTTTTTTTTGAGGAACAATGTCACCAAATAAGAAGACAGATGTTAGTATCAGAAAAAATAGTTGACATATGTCAATGTGCTCTTGTGCATGGGACTCTCAAATGTGTCTATGCACGGCCATGTAATAGGGCCCTATATTAATGCATACTTTGGAAGTGCATGATCTGAATGGTGCAAAAGACAGGGTTGTGCAAGAAGCACATGGTTGTCACTTGGCGAGGCTTTCGAAGTTACTTATCGATGTTGATGCCAGCTTTGGTGGAGTCATCCATTGGATCACGAAATGATGTAATCCTCCTTATTGGGGTCCATTTTAGAACAATATTTGGCATTGTAAAGATCACTTCAGGCGTCTTCCTCTTTGGATGCTTTCTGAACTGTGGTATCCAGTGTGGTTGGCACTTTGGTTCGGTGGAGGCTACTTGTATTTTTGGCTTCCAAACCCATATATTTTTTGCACGTCTTCTTACTATTGTTGAAGAGCTGATTTGATCTTCTTTCGGTCTCTGTACGTGGTTGTTACCCTTTTCTCTTTTTGGCTTCTTTGTTGAGACCTTTCGCATGTGGGAGAACATAGGTTGTTGTGGATGTAAGAGCTTCTTAGGTACCCACATCTGTAATCGCCCTTGTTGACCTGCAGCTCATTTCTTAGGCACCCAAACTTGTTGGATACCTTATGATTGAGCTTGTCCGAGCTTCTTCCTTCGTCTTCTGGCCTGGTTGACTTTCTTGGATGGGCTTTGTGGGGGCAAGGCTGGTGGTTGCTCTCCTTTGCATACCCAGATCTGTTTCATGCTCGGAACTGCTTTCTTGTCAAATGGTGTCTTTCTATTTGATGTGGCAGTTGTTGTGAACCGTTGTGTTTGCCTGTGTGGTGGGCTCACTACTGTGGCTACTTGATTCTTTGGAGAAGAAGAAAGATCCACCCGCCTTCGAACCTGTTCTTCCACGATTGACTCCTTCTGCATCATAGAGCTTTTGACACATACAACATCTTCTTCCATATGATTAATCTTAGAAAAACTGCAACATGTGACATCTGGATTTGTGAGCATGCCATTTTCTAGTTCTAATGTAAAGCATTGTCCCTAGACCCGAACTTGAAGAAGTTGACTTCTTAGGTTTAAGTTGACTGCATTGTCATAAATCCAATCTTGTCCTAAGACAAGTGGTTCTGTAAGGTTCTCATCTTGACACACTAGCACTTTGACTTTCATTGGAACATCTTGCAGGTGGATGGGATGTTCCACCTCACCCAAACAAGGGGTTTCCACACCCCCCAATCCTATGAGATAAGCTTCTATGGGATTGATGTTCAACTGCAAGTTTTGGCAGTAGGATAGTTTAACTGCACTACTTGCTGCACCTTTCACAGTCCTTGCACCCTTTCCTTGTCCTATCTCTATGGTCACAAAGGGACGTCGGTCAATGACTTGAGAAGTAGTTATGCCCGATTTTTGGCACATATCCATGTGATATTTTGGGGCTTTTGAGTTGACATCTAGGCCTAGTCGCCTTAACTTATTTTGCCTAATACGCTCTCTAGCCTCTGCCTGTGCTTCTTCCCTCACCCTTAACTCCTCTTCTTTTCGCTTCTTAGCAGTGTTGAGTCTCGTAAGCATATCGTCTCTAAGAGGTTCTTGGTATAACTTGACTCTACATCCACTAATATAGTTTGGCAAGATATCTCCTTCTAGAGTGGCCAACTGAGCTGCACCACTAGTGGAAATTCTATTAATGATCATGGGTCCGTATCCTCTTTTTTCCAACTTACGAGCATGTTGTTTTAGTGTATAAACCAACACTAGATCTCCCTCTTTCAATCCCTTATCCTTGATGTGTGCATCAAAGTATGCCTTTTGCCTCTTCTTTGCAGCATAGATGCCTGTTGCCGCTTGTAGCCTCGTCTCACCTAAGCGTTTGAGATCAAAGACCCTAGAGGACAATTCATGCCCATTCCACTCATACTCTTGTGCTACTTTTAAGGCAGGGATTAAGAAATCTAATGGTAGCACAGCATTCTGTCCGAAGACCATCTGAACTGGGGTGGCATTGAGTACCGTTTGGTAGGCAACTCGATAAACCCAAACAACATGATGAAGTTGTTTGTCCCAATCAGATCGTTTATTATTTACCAGTTTTATCAATACGTTACTGAGGATCTTATTGGTGCTCTTGGCTTCTCCGTTAGCTTGTGGGTGATAAGCGGTAGACTTCTTATGTATCACCAAGAATTCTTGGAGAAGATTTTTAATGACGTCATTCAAGAAGTGTGTGCCTCTATCGCTCACTAACTCTATTGGTAGCCCATATCTCGTGAACACATTCTCGAATAAGAACTTAGCCATAGTCTGAGCATCATTCTTTGTTGTGGCTTTCACTTCTACCCACTTTGTAAGGTAATCTGTGGCTACAATAATATACTCTACATGGGAGTTTCTAGCTGGGGGGTTAATAGGACCTACAAAGTCTATACCCCATTTCGAGAACGCACATCCTCCCATCATTGGCCTCAAAGGCATCTCATCTTTTCTAACTCGATATTGTGCACGTTGGCATGTGTCACATTTCTTCACATAGGTATGTGCATCCATATGGAGAGTGGGCCACCAAAGTCCTGAAAATAGAATGGTCTTGATTACTCGATCAGGACCGAAGTGTCCACCTGCAACACCGCTGTGTGCAGTTTCTAAGACTTTTCAAATAGTCTGATTCGTAAACGCACAACCTTAGATAACCATCTTTGACTCTTCGGTATAGGTTGTCTCCTACTAAGGCATAGCCTTGAGCCTCTTGATCTATGCTTCGTCTTCTTGCTAGACTAGCCTCTTTGGGTAATCTTTCCGATCTCATAAACTCTACCAATGGAGCACTCCCATCTGGAATTAATGATACTTGATAAAGGGTCGCATGCTCCACTGGTGGTCTCTCTCTGCACATTGGACAATTCTTGATCCACTCATGTATTTCTTTGTCCATGCTAGGCCAATACACTCATAAACGTTTCAAATTCTGCAATGTTCGTTGTTTAGAATAGTGATTTCCTAGCATTCCTTCATGGGCTTGTTGCAACCAACTACAATGTTCATCGTCCTCAACACAACAAGCTAATACACCCTCAGTATCTTGTGTACATGCTTCTTGCTAATATGTGATATTTTTGTGATTTTACAATTTCTTCTTGTGATGTTTTCACATTCTTATTTGCAGGGCAGAAGGTTAGGACTGGTACCAACTTATTTGCCCATTTAGGAACAACTTCTAAATTGAACAGATAAGCATCGGGTAATTCATCGAACACTCCTTGCGGTGACTCTCCTGAAGTGATGCGAGAAAGATGATCTGCCCGAAGGTGGGTTCTACCTTTCCTGACAACAACATCAAAGTCATACTCCATTAGTAAGAGGAACCATCTTACTAAGCGTCCTGTATTGCAAGGTTTATTGACCAAATATAACAAAGCTTGATGATCAGTGAAAAACTTGAACTTGTTGGCCAATAAATAGTGTCTAAACTTCTTCACAGCATATACCATGCCTAAGCCCTCTCGCTCAGTTGTGGTATAGTTTCGTTCAGCTGCGGTGAGCTGTCTACTAGCATATGCTATGGGAAAGTCTAAGTTTCCTTCACCTGTGGGTTGTGCTAGCACACATCCTATGGCGTGATTGGATGCATCCACATGGACATGGAATGGTCTATTCCAATCAGGAGTGGTCAGTATTGGTGTTGTGCACAAACGTTTCTTTAGTTCATTGAAAGCATTCTCGCATTCGTCGTTCCACTCAAAATTAGACAACAAGGCATAAAGGGGTCTAGCTATGATCGCGTACATGTGGATAAACATGCGGTAATATCCACAATGGCCCATAAAGGCTTGTACCTCTTTAACATTCCTTGGCCTTGGCAGCTCCACTATGGCTCGATCCTTATCTTCATCTGTTGAGATTCCATTCTTAGAAACAATATGACCTAAGATTTTACCTTGACGCACCATGAACACACACTTTTTTGGGTTCAGACACACTCGATATTCTCTAGACTTGTTGAAGATTTGTCTGAGCTCAGGGATGTGAAATCTTCTTTCTTGGGAATGAGCACATATATCATCCACATACACTTCTAAGCTCTTTCGCAAGAACTCTTTGAAGACATGACACATGAGCCTTTGGAATGTTGCAGGTGCATTGGTGAGCCCAAATGGCATCACACGAAATGCAAAGATTCCCCACTCTGTGGAAAAAGCTGTTTTGTGTTGATCTTCTGGGGCAATGGCTACTTGGTTGTAACCTGAAAATCCATCAAGGAAGCTATAAACTTCCTTGCCTGCAACACGCTCCAATAGGTGTTCCGTGATTGGAAGTGGATAACTATCTCTAATCGTAGCGGCATGAACTTTTTTTAGGTTAATACACACTCGCAACTTCCCCTTCTTCTTGGGCACCGCTACAATGGGGGACACCCATTTAGTATGCTCAATCTCATAGATAAATCCAGCTTCAATCAGCCTATCAATTTCTTCTTTTATCTTGGCTGCATAAGTGTCATTATATGTGTAGGGCTTTTGTTTGGTGGGCTTGGCATCAGCAGTCATGGGGATAGTATTAGAGCAAATTCTTGGATCTACTCCTTTCAAGTCTCGATAGTGCCATGCAAACACATCCCTATATTCCCTTAATAGAGCTACGAGCTCCATTTCTTCTCTTGCACTTAGGTCATCTCCTATATATGTGCATCTCTCTTCGTTCTCTTCAATGGTCACTACAATTTTCTTGGTCTTTTCTTTATTATCATATGATTCTCCTATGATGGCCTCTTTCTTAGGCATTCGCACCAAAATTTTGCGGTCATCAACTTCATATTTCTTGAAGTTTTCTGGTACTTCAAACAATGATTCCTCCTCTTCTTGTTTCACTGCTTTTCTTTTCTTTTTCTTTTGATTGCTCTCACTCCCATCCTTTGAATTTACCGTTTTAATACTTGTGAGAGGTTCTTCTTCTTTCTGGGTGAACACTCCTATATCTTCTAGATAGTGCTTCTCTGAGTTAAAGCAACTATCCATCACAATGGACTCCAGATCATCGTCATTCTCTTCTTCTTCTATGACATCACTAGGGTCACATTCCTCTAGCAAGGGCTAACACATGAACACTGAGATATCATAACCCTCCTCATCACAGTGAGGTGTCCATTGTTCTTCATTGACTACAATGTCCATGGTGGCTAAGATTTCTGGCCAGCCATGAGGCTCAAATTCCTCATCTGGAAAGATCATCGGTGTGTAGGCTGGGTCTGTAACTGGTCTATCTCCTGGTGAAGTTCCTTCTTCTCTCGCTTTCAAGAGTTTTTCCTCTTCCTCTACGACCTTGCACATCCACAAATGAGTATCTTCATGCAGCCATGATGGATCAGGTGAACTTTCAGAATGCAGAGAGATGGAATCTTCTTTCGCTTTGTGGATAGGATTCCACTATAGGGGTGGCACATCTCTGAAGGAGTAATCCTTCAAATTGACCTTGGTGGTGACCCCTAAGTGTTGTAAGTACAAGGAGTTGGTTCCCCAATCCTGTACTATTTGCAATTGTCGTAGGAAGGGTCTTCCTAGGATCATCTCATAGACGTTATTTTTCTCAAAGTCACATATAGCAAATGTATGTTCAAACTCCACACCACAAGTGGTTAGAGTTATCCCTTCGAGCAATCCTAGAGGTCTTTCAAAATGACCGTCGGCCATTTGAAGCTTCATTCTAGTTGGTCTTAATGTGGGTTTGCCCCATTGCTTGCACAAGGAGGTGGTCGCAATAGCAACACCAGCACCTGAATCTATGATTGCTTTGGTTGTTTAACCTTGGTAGGTGATTGGAAGATAAGTATTACCTTCTTCACCCTCACACATGTCCTCTATTTTGTCTAGAGGTATCTCTGGTACTTTTTGCTTAGAGCCTATTTTTGGCATATTGGACTCAAGTTCTGGAACCTGATCCTTCACATGATTCCATAGCTCAGGTTTTGCTTTGAGCAGCTCTTCTACAGTGAGGTGACACTGAACCTTAGTGTTCTTCACGACATCAGTGTTCCTTGGAACCACTGAATCTTCATTTCTTACCAGTATTGTGGGAGCTCTAATCTAGAGCAATTCAGATTCCCATGGACCTGGAAATTGAGGCAGTTCTTCTAGGGTATTAGATTCAAAATCTAATCTTTCATCTTCTTGTTGTTCTGCTTCATCTTCATAAACAGATGGAATGTCTTGGGGAAATTGATCATGAAGATCATCAATCTCAGGAATAGGAGGGGAGTTACCCTTCTCCTTGGTCCATTTCTCTTCTTGTATTTCCCGCAAGAACTCTTGAGAGTACTGTTGAATTGAAGGAGGTATTCCAGCATCTGTGGAATTAGGAACATAAGCTCCCATTGGTGGTGAGCTTCCTCTTTCAATAACTGGTTGAGCCTGTGGAGGTAAAGAAACTTGTGGTTTGTTTACCAATTTCTCTAATCTTTCTAGTAAGCCTTGGAAATGCAAATTTGACTTGATAGAGTTTGTCTGATTGAACTTTTGACTAGTCTCAAGTATGGCTTGAGCTTGTTCTACCATTTTCATGCACATTTTCATCCGTTCAATCTCTAAATCCGCTCTAGGGTAACTCTTGTCTAGGTTTGCAGCTGTTGGTCCTTCTTGAAGTCGAGCCTGATAGGCCTTGAACATCATGTCCAAGCCTTCTGGGGTTGGATCTGGCAGAACAGACTCTGGTTGTGGCCTATTTGCAATGGGTGGTGGGGTGGGATGAGGTGGAGTGGATGGAGTTTCAGCATGCGAGGGGTTTTGAGATGCAATGTCTTCTATTTTTGTTTTTGCGTCCTTCAAGCTTTCTTCTAGTTCCGATAACTTTTTATTCCACTTGCGATTGGCCTTCTCTCTGGTATCTTTCCATGTTCTTGTTTTTCGCTTGCTAGGTTCTCCCGATTCACTCGACTCCGATTGCTCTATTGGTTTATCTTGTTTTAATGCTTGTGCCCTAGTAACTGCCTGTACAAGTGCCACATTACTGCTACTGGCAATTGATTCCGCCACTAAGCCTCCCACATTAATGGGTGTAATCTTGGGCGCACTAGAGGGGTTTCTTGGACAATCTCTGGGGAGATGTTCTTTTCCACAATCAGGACAAAAATCTTGTATTGTGATAGCCTGTCCTTGACTCGGAGATGGTGGGTGGGGACAATCACGAAGGAAATGGTCATCCTGGCATTTGAAACATGGTCCTCTAGGGGCTTGTGGCCTTACTTGTCTCAATTGGGTCCTAGGGTTAGCATTTGCATACATGACATTGGAGTATTCTGGCTCCCAATTTTGTTCCATAGGTGGTGCCTCATATTGATACGGGTAAATCTCACTATGTTCAGGTGACTCTGTGTAATAAGCATGTGAACTACCTTCATGGGAGTAGTTTGAGCTATGAGCATGAGAGTCATTATCTGGTATCAATGGGGTAAGTGGCACCAATGCCCTATTTGGATTTTCCTCTCCCACCGCATACTTGACGGGAATCACGTTAGCAGGAGCTGGTGGTTGGTTTCCCAAGACTAGTTGTGGTCTATATTGTGCCTGATATTGCTGTTGTGGTCGATAATATGGCTATTGGTATTGGTTTTGATACCTACCTTGTTGATAAGGTTGCTGATAAGTTTGTCTAACAACCTGCCTATTGTAGGGACAATCTTGAGCCGTGTGGTTTGTGTATTTTCTCTCAATAGTGCAATATGGAACATTCCTTTCTCTAATGTTTTGGTTTTGCATTGGGCATACATTAGCCATGTAGTCCCCTCCGCAGGTATAACATTGGTTCAATGAGGTGACTCTTTGTGTTTGTTTATTTTGGACTCCCAGCTTCTTGGCAACTTGCTCAGTTATCTCATCTATTTCCGTGGAGATTTTTGAAGTATGGCTAGTAGAACTATCAGAATCCTTATACATTTTGGACAATCCTAACTCCTCACCCAAGTTATCTTCTATGTCAATGCACATCCGCACACACTCTTCTATGGATCTAGGCTCTTTCAAGTACACATATGATCTTAACTTTGTGCTCAGTAAGCTATCTACGAACAAAGCCACTTGTTTGGCTGGTGTGGGTAACTCTGGAGCAGGGCACGTTTCTAGGTACTGTCTGAACCTTCTACCTACTAGTCGCATTGTTTCTTGGGGTGTCTGCTTGAAACTGTGGATCAAAGATGATGTGTTATGCCTGATACCACTCTTGGAAAATTCTACAATGAATTCGTCTAGCAGCTGACCTGTATCGCGATAGTTTCGACTACTCAGTGGTTAAAACCAAGCCAAGGTAGTGCCCTTAAGAGTCAAACCAAATGCCTCGTACTGGGTGAACAAATCCTCAAACTGTTCAGCTCTTAACACTTGTTTGAACTCGGCCACATGATCATAAGGAGCTCCTCTCCCGTCAAAATAATTCTTCATTGCCTTGATCACTTGAGTGGGTCTAAGGGTTCTTGTGTGCTCTCGGGGTCTAGGCAATGGAAAATCCTGTTCATCTCTCTGTTGCCTATGTGCTTGATGTCTCTCTCTTTCCGGTCTTTCATTTTCAAATTGTGATCTATTCCTGCCCACGGTGTGCGCAAAACTTACCTCAGGTCTCTCTCTAGTTCTTTCTCTCTGGGCTTCATGAGCTTGAGATGAACCTACTCCTTGGAGGCCATGGGAAACATTGGATCTTGGTGGAGGGAAAATCAATTCACTCTTCCAAGTATATGCATGTCTATCATGTTCTGTTACCAAGAACATCTTCTCTGATGTGTTGTCCAGGTAGACAACTTTGCCAAGTATCTCTGGATCCTTGAACTCGTAGATGATGACTATGCCCAATTGGCTAGGTTGATCTGGCTTGAATCTCCAAAAGGCTTCCTCTGTTTCTCTATTCACGAATAGTTCTATGCTTTTGTTGTCTTGAGGAATCCAGTCTGGAGTGATCACTCTGGTCAAAACTGACTTACCTCTAGGAGTTTGGGGTCCTTGTCCTACATTTCCTTGTTCTAGGTCTCCTATCTCATTCTCAGGAATGACATTTGTTGGTGCATATCAAGCCTCAACACTTGACTTGGACCCTTGAAGGATGATTTTACATAAAGCTTGGAACATGGAGTTTCAACTTGGATTTATTTTATTTGAAGAAAGAACCAAAGGAACTAAAGTCTATGAGTTTTTAACTCATCACTCATTGTAAAAGTCAATATGACTTGGCATGATTTGTGTAATCAAACCGACTTGTAAAAGTCGTGGAAATTGATTGATAAATTTGATTGAGAGGTGGAGAGAATATCTCCCCATATGTAGAGGAGGTGAATGATTGAGGGAATATCTCAATCAATAATCTTTTAGGTACATGATTATAGGAAAGTGACAGCCAATCATCAATCAATCGTTACAAAGTAAAGAAAAAACTCGCGGGTCACTAGTTTTTCAGTCCACCACCTTTTGACACAACTCCCGAGGCAGAAATCTTTTGTAATTCAGTGTGTGTTTGAGCTAAGCCATAGCCAACACCTTATCATCTCAATTAGCCTTGCTTATCAAGCTAATGAGATTGTAAAAACATTCATATCAATAGAACATATACATTTTGTACTTCTGGTTTTTTCTCTGTATCATCTTCTCCAAGTCAGTCAACTTCAGAGAGGCATATCTCAAGATTTACTGAACCAAATTCAATGATTCAAAGCTTGTTGGAATCAGCTCAAGGTCTTCTACAACACTACAAAGTTTGAAGGATTTTCATTCAGCCAATTATGAGAAAAGTCAATCGAAGCAGTCACTGGTATTTCTGTGTGTAGCTCCTAAAATATCGGGATCATCTCTGATTTTGCTAAAGATAATTCTCAGTGCATAGTTTATCAATTGAAGTGATTTAACTTGCAATCAATAGCTTGTTAAGTTAATTTAATACTCTCAAAAGGAATTTGGTCAATTGTAAGTGTGCTGGACACACTGAGCATTAGACTGAGCAGGTGTCAAGACAAATTTAGCAAGTTTTCTCAGATTTTTGAAGTCTCAACCATCTGTTTTGATTTAATCATTGCACAAAGAGTTTACAAAGTACATATGTAATTTCTTTGCATCATTTGGGATCTAAACAAGTCTACAACACATATCTGAAGCAAAGGGTGGCTGGAGTCAAGCAGGTTTAGCAGCTCCAACTCCATCTTCTGAGTGTCTCCTATCATCACCTCTTACAGTGGTATCAGAGCAAAACAAATAAGGTAATCATGGGTGATGGTTTCCCTTCTTTTATTGACAAATTAGACAGGAACAATTACCAAGCATGGTCTCTGAGAATGAAGACCTATCTACAAGGAAGAAGTCTGTTTGGATTCATATCAGGAGATGAAGAGCTACCTACATTCAAAGCTAGAGGTCTACCCACCAAGGATGAGCAAGAGAGACTCAATCAATGGTGTGCAAAAGATGCCTTGGCAAGGTCATACCTTCTAAACTCTATCTCTGATTTCCTTTTACCACATATAAGGAATTGTAAGACTTCCCAAGAGACTTGGGAAACCTTGTCCAATTATTTCTCTTCCAACACAAGGGCTAGGAAGAATCAACTCTGGATAGAGTTTACAACCATAAGGAAGCAGCCCAAGCAATCAGTCTCAGAGTATGTGACAAAGATCAAAGATGTGGCAGACCAACTAGCAAGCATTGGAGAAGAAATTGAAGAGGAGCAAATAGTCAGGCAAGTGACAAATGGACTCAAGGCAGATGACAAGTGGGAGAGTTTCACCACTGCAATGGACTTATACATGGATATGCATACCCCTGATCTTACAACTCTTATGGGCCAACTCTTCACACATGAAGCCAAGTTTACAAAATCAGGAGAATCAAAAGGTAATAATTCCTCTGCTCTTTATACTGATAAGAAGTCCAAGGATAAGGGTAAAGGTAAAAAGCTTGATGAAGAAGGATCCACCTCTCAAGCAAACTTTACAGGGAGAGGTAGATCTTCAAGAGGAAGAGGCAGAGGAGGTAAGTCAGGTAGGGGGAGACCCTACAACTCATCACCTTGCAATATATGTGGTTTGTCTAACCATACTACAGATGAGTGCTACAAAAACTACAAGAATCAAAGAGGAAGAGGTTACCAAAGAGGAGGTTACTCTCAAGGAAGAGGCAGATTCAATCAACATCACCAAGGCTACAATGGATATAACAACCAATACAACAACAACTACAATCACAACAACAATGGTGGATACAGAAATAGAAGGGATTACAACAATTACACAGAGGAGCAAGATGACTCCTTACTGATTATGAACATGACCTCCAAGGAAAGTACAAATGATGACAACTTATTTTATATTGATTCAGGTTGCTCTAACCATGTAGCTGGAAATGTTGCATTGCTCTCTGATTTGGAAGAACCTAAAGGAAAGCATCAGGTACAAACAGGTGATGACACTAAACACTCTGTTATAAAAGTTGGTAATGTGAAGACATGTGATGGCAAACAAAATTTTCTGAGTAGAGTACTCTATGTACCTACAATCACAAAAAATCTTATGAGTGTTGGTCAGATTGTAGAGAAGGGATTGCAGGTCAGATTCACACAACATGGAGTTTATGTGGAAGACCCAAAGGATAGTTTCAAGAGGATAGCAAAGGGAGAAAAATCAGGTAGGTTATTTACCTTTGAACTTGAAGATACAAAAAATATTGCTTTGTTCAACTACAAGGATCAAACCTTATCAGAATTAGAGATTTGGCACAAAAGACTTGGACACATAGGAGAGAGAACCATCAAGCAAATGTGTAGGGATCAATGTGTGCTTGGGATACCTAATGTATCCAAGCAACACATGATATATAAGTGTGAAGCATGTCAATTTGGTAAGTCACACAGGTTGCCTTATTCAAAGAGAGGATTCATGCACCAAGACTACCTAGACTTGGTACACACAGATGTTTGGGGACCTAGCAAGGACCCTTCAATATCAGGATCAAGGTACTATGTATCTTTTATTGATGACTATAGCAGATGGACAATTTTATACTTTATGAAGGGTAAAGATGAAGTATTTAATTGTTTCAAAAAGTATCTTGCACTTGTTGAAAACCAGACAGGTAGAAGACTAAAGAAGTTAAGGTCAGATGGTGGAGGAGAGTATTTCTCCAATGACTTTGAAGAATTCTTGCAGGAAAAAGGCATCAAAAGGGAGATTACAACCAGATACTCACCTGAACAAAATGGTGTGGCAGAAAGAAGAAATAGACTTATTGTGGAAACAGCTAGGGCTATGCTCAATGAGAAGAAGTTACCAAATTATTTATGGGCAGAAGGAGTTTCTACTGCAACCTATCTCATAAACAGATTGCCATCCAAAACACTTAATGGTATGACACCCTATGAGGCTTGGCATGGTAAGAGACCATCTCTGGATCATTGTAAAATTTTTGGTTGCATAGCATATGTGCATATACCCTCACAGGTAAGAGGGAAATTAGACCCTAAAGCTGAAAAGTGTATCTTCATTGGTTATGATTTGAACCAGAAAGGGTACAGATTCTACAACCCCACAAACAAAGGTTTCAAGGTAAGCAGAGATGTTATCTTTGATGAGAATGATTCATGGTATGAAAATGAGTGCAGGAAGGTAAGTCTACCATATGATATAGATGAAGACTTTCCAAAGCTAATCAAGCAGGAATCAATCAAAGAAGAAGATTCAGAATCAGATGATGAAGACTCCATCAATCTTGAAGAGTTCAAAGCTTGGAAATCAAAAGGAAAGCTAAAGATGAAGGATATTCCAGAATCTTCAACTCAGGCTATGAGGAGGTCTCAAAGAGAAAGTAAGAAGCCAATTAGGTATGGTTATGATACTTCTCTTGTTACAAAGCATTCAGTATATCTTGCAAAGGATCTCTTGAGTGAAGAACCAGGTACCTATGAGGAAGCAATCAAAAAACCAGAATGGAAGGAAGCCATGGATGAAGAGATGGAAGCTCTTGAGGAGAGTGATACTTGGGACTTAGTACCCAAGAAAGAATCCATGAAGGTGATAGGATCCAGATGGATCTACAAGGTAAAGAGGAATTCAGATGGAACCATAAACAGGTATAAAGCCAGGTTGGTAGCCAAGGGTTTTGCACAAACCCAAGGCATAGATTATGAGGAAACATTTTCTCCTGTGGCCAAGATGCCAACTATCAGAGTTATGGTGAGTGTAGCTGCATCCAAGAATTGGAACATGTACCAATTGGATGTGAAGAATGCATTTCTGAATGGATGGATTTCAGAGGAAGTCTACATGTCACAACCACCTGGATATGAAGACCCAATTAAGGTAAATCATGTTTGCAAATTGAAGAAAGCTCTATATGGTTTGAAGCAGGCACCTAGAGCATGGAATTATAGATTGACCACCTATCTACAAGACCAAGGATTTGTAATGAGTAAAGCAGATACATCTTTGTTCATCAAAAGGACAAATTCAGAGGTAATCTATTTGTGTGTCTATGTTGATGACATCATTGTTACAGGGAATGATGTTCAAGGAATCAGACATATCAAGGCACAAATGATGAAGGAATTCAAGATCAATGATCTTGGATTATTAAAATATTTCTTAGGACTTGAGTTGATTTATACAGATACAGGTATATATATCACTCAAAAGAAGTATATACAGGATATGGTCAAGAAATTTGGTTTACAGGAAGCTAAAGTATCAAACATTCCAATGGAAGTCAATCACAAGCTCAGTACACATGAAGGAGAAGAAATCAAGGACATTACAGGTTACCAAAGCATGGTAGGAAGTCTCAACTATGCTACCTTGACAAGACTTGATATATCTTATGGTGTTAGTGTACTTAGCCAATACATGCACAAACCCAGGGCACCTCATCTTGAGGCAGCTAAAAAAATCATTAAATATCTCAAGGGAACTCTGAACCATGGTTTGTATTATCCATATACATCAGACATTGACCTTAAGGTTTACTCAGATGCAGATTGGGCAGGATGCAAGGATGACAGGAGAAGCACCTCAGGGTATATTTGTTTTGCAGGTGATAAAGCCATTTCTTGGTCATCCAAGAAACAGCCTACAGTAGCCTTATCATCTACTGAGGCAGAGTACAGAGGTTTGGCAATTGCTACCCAAGAAGCAATTTGGTTGAAGATACTATATTCAGAGCTAGGACTATTCACAAGGTCACCAACCATATTTGGTGACAACACAAGTTCTTTACACCTAGCAGCTAATCCTGTTTATCATGCTAGGACAAAACACATAGAAGTTCATTACCACTATGTGAGGGAAAAATTGATTAGCAAAGAGATTGAATTAAGTTATGTTTCTACTCATTCTCAATGTGCAGATTTGCTTACAAAAGCATTGGATGGAAGTAAACTATGCAGGTTTAAATCCATGATTGGATTACAGGACATCATTGAAGACCAAAGATGAAGACTCAAGCAAGTGTTTGGCTTGAGGGGGAGCTGTTGGTGCATATCAAGCCTCAACACTTGACTTGGACCCTTGAAGGATGATTTTACATAAAGCTTGGAACATGGAGTTTCAACTTGGATTTATTTTATTTGAAGAAAGAACCAAAGGAACTAAAGTCTATGAGTTTTTAACTCATCACTCATTGTAAAAGTCAATATGACTTGGCATGATTTGTGTAATCAAACCGACTTGTAAAAGTCGTGGAAATTGATTGATAAATTTGATTGAGAGGTGGAGAGAATATCTCCCCATATGTAGAGGAGGTGAATGATTGAGGGAATATCTCAATCAATAATCTTTTAGGTACATGATTATAGGAAAGTGACAGCCAATCATCAATCAATCTTTACAAAGTAAAGAAAAAACTCGCGGGTCACTAGTTTTTCAGTCCACCACCTTTTGACACAACTCCCGAGGCAGAAATCTTTTGTAATTCAGTGTGTGTTTGAGCTAAGCCATAGCCAACACCTTATCATCTCAATTAGCCTTGCTTATCAAGCTAATGAGATTGTAAAAACATTCATATCAATAGAACATATACATTTTGTACTTCTGGTTTTTTCTCTGTATCATCTTCTCCAAGTCAGTCAACTTCAGAGAGGCATATCTCAAGATTTACTGAACCAAATTCAATGATTCAAAGCTTGTTGGAATCAGCTCAAGGTCTTCTACAACAATACAAAGTTTGAAGGATTTTCATTCAGCCAATTATGAGAAAAGTCAATCGAAGCAGTCACTGGTATTTCTGTGTGTAGCTCCTAAAATATCGGGATCATCTCTGATTTTGCTAAAGATAATTCTCAGTGCATAGTTTATCAATTGAAGTGATTTAACTTGCAATCAATAGCTTGTTAAGTTAATTTAATACTCTCAAAAGGAATTTGGTCAATTGTAAGTGTGCTGGACACACTGAGCATTAGACTGAGCAGGTGTCAAGACAAATTTAGCAAGTTTTCTCAGATTTTTGAAGTCTCAACCATCTGTTTTGATTTAATCATTGCACAAAGAGTTTACAAAGTACATATGTAATTTCTTTGCATCATTTGGGATCTAAACAAGTCTACAACACATATCTGAAGCAAAGGGTGGCTGGAGTCAAGCAGGTTTAGCAGCTCCAACTCCATCTTCTGAGTGTCTCCTATCATCACCTCTTACAACATTTCCAAACTCATCAGTCCTATCTGGTAGGTTGGTGACCACATACATGGTTCCTTCCTTATCAATGTATGAACCCTCTTCGAACTTGACCACTGGGTGTTCAAGTCCAAAGGGTTGATCTGGATTTTTGAGTTGGACCACTGATCGCCTCAGGCCATCCTCATAGATACGAGCACTTAATCGGTTGGTCCGAATATATTCCAATTGTGTCTTATAGGGACCTTCTGGTGTTTGTAGATGGGCAGTTCCTGAGCCTAGGTGTCTACCAGATCTCAGGTTCATAAGCTTTGGTTAAGACTCAAAAATTTCCCCTTAGTATGGAAAAAATCACGATTTTGTGAACATCAAGAGAATCGCGATGCTTTGAACTTCAAGAGAATCACGATTTTGTGAGTCTCAAGAGAATCGCAATTTTGTGAATCTCAAGAGAATCGCGATTGTGTGAAATCAGAGAATCGCGATTGTGTGAGATCAGAGAATCGTGTTTTCGCAAAATCGTGTTTTTGGCTGAAAATCGTGATTTGTGAGAATCGCGATTTTGAGCAGAGAATCGTGTTTTTGAGAATTGCAATTTTGAGTAGAGAATCGTGTTTTCACAGAATCGTCTTTTCACAAAATCGTGTTTTTGGCTGAAAATCGTGATTTGTGAGAATCGTGATTTTGAGCAGAGAATCGTGTTTTTGAGAATCACGATTTTGAGCAAAGAATCGTGTTTTTTGAAAATCGCGATTGCCAACACAGAATCGTGTTTTCACAGAATCGTGTTTTCACAGAATCGTGTTCACAGAATTGTGTTCACAGAATCGTGTTTAGAGAATCGCGATTTTGAGCACAACCACATAATCGTGTTTTCTCAGAATCATGTTTTTGACATGAAAATCGCGATTGCCAACAAAGAAACGTGTTTTTTTGAAAATCGTGCTTTTTTGAGAATTGCGATTTTGAGCACAACCACAGAATCGTGTTTTCTCAGAATCGTGTTTTTGACATGAAAATCGCGATTGCCAACAAAGAATTGTGTTTTTTTTTAAATCGTGTTTTCTCAGAATCATGTTTTTTGGCTGAAAATCGTGATTTGTGAGAATCGCGATTTTGAGCAGAGAATCGTGTTTTTCAGAATCGCGATTTCGAGCAGAGGATCGTGTTTTTGAAAATCGTGATTTTGAGCAAAGAATGGTGTTTTCACAGAATCGTGTTTTCATAGAATCATGTTTTCACAGAATCGTGTTTTTGGCTGAAAATTGTGATTTATGAGAATCGCAATTTTGAGCACAACCACAGAATCGTGTTTTCTTCAGAGGGTTTTTAGGCGGGAAACAAAAAATCGTGATTTTTTCAAATAAATTTGAATTTTCACAGAATCGCGATTTTCTTCACAGAATCGTGTTTCTTCGCGAGAAATTCAAATTTCTGAGCGCCGAGCAATAGTGAGCTCCGTATGAGCAGAAAATCATGAAAAACACAGGCGCTTGCTCTCCCTTGCACTTCCTAACTCCTTCCCACACAATAATGCATGAAAACTGTTATGAAAATGGTGAAAATGCACTAAAAAACAAGAAATTTCTATTAAGAAGAAGATGGAAGAAGGTGGAGATGGTGATGATGATGAAGATGAAGAAGAAAAATCAGAAAAATAACAGAAATCATAGTTTTTTTACCTTCCAACATTGCAAATCTACGATCTTACCATCACAACGCTCGTCCTCGAAGCTCTCTCCCTGGCAACGGCGCCAAAATTTGGTGTAGCTCAAGCGTAAGCACCACCTCCTTTACTTGTCAATCCGCGGAGACGTGAGGACTGGTATGAAGACCACGAGCAAGTGAAGGCACAAGTGTGTGAGTGAAAGCACACCAACATGCACACACATACACACACACACACACACACAAGGCAAGGTCAAAGGGAGGAACAATGGAAAGCTTCGATTGCAAAAAATTTCTCTTACAAAAGCTCTATTCTCTAACAAGCTAAACTCCAAAATGAGCTCTCTAGATCTTTTTATAGTTTTTTGAGTAGTTTTGGCTCTGTCCAAACCTAGTGTCTGGCCTAGTTAAAAATTAGGTTCCAAGGCTTATTTGAGGGCTCAAACGAAGTCTAAAACTTATGAAAATTGGTAGGATGATACTTCTGATACTCCTTAAGCTCGAGGACTCCTCGGCTTGAACAAAATGGAGTTACAAAAATAGAAAATGGTATTTACAATGGTTTTTAGTGATGAAAATCACTATTTTTGTAGGGGATTCTTCTGAAAATTTGACATACACTTCTTGGAGCTCCCTACTTGCTCCTTCTTCTTGTGTGTCCACCTCTTTGATGTGCTCCTGTGCTTTGTCCTTGACCTTCAGCTTCAACAACATGTATTTTTAAGTTCGCCTTTAGGTGGGACTAGGTGGTCATAAGATTTTGGGGGTACAATGAGTTACTCCAAGGGGGGCCTGTAATTGTTGATGTGTGTCTTTCAATCCATTGTGGTAAAGGAGCTATATTAACTTGTGAACTTTTGCAGGAACATTGCGTGCACTCAAGGCATTCCAAGGCAAGCTAACAAGGGTGAGTACCAAGCTTGGGAGAAGGCTTCCTAGGCTGGTGTAGCAGTCTGAGCAACCAAAGGATTGAGGTTGGAAGTTCTCTCAACCCTCCTTTGTCAATTCCTAGCTTAGGCTAGTATGACTTAGGTGTGGTGATTAATTAGAGCAACGCTAGGCACTAATCAAGTCCAAGAGAACTAATCAGCAAAGTACAAGCATTAAGTAGAGCTTAAGTGCGAAAGTTCTAAGGAACAAAAATAAACTTGAATCGAGCAAATATCAAGTGCGAAATTCACTTAAGTACTCCTGACGACGTGATTTCAAACAAGAGCTTAACACAATAGTCAACTAAAAAGAACAAAGTGATTGGTGCAAATTAACCTGCAATGAGAGTGTACTTGGGACCAAGGGGGTAGAGAAATCAGGCATATGAACCTTGGGTCAGGCAGACACTTAGGCTGAGACCGACAAAGCCTCAGATCTTTTGAAGCTAGTGTCAATCACACTGCTCGGTCTTGGGCCCAGCAGTTAATTGATTACCTATACACTCCCAGATCAGAAACAAGTGATTCTGAGATGTACTATAACATGGAGAGACCAGTAGGTAGCTCAGGGGCGGCGTATCTAGAAAAGCCAGAAGGACCTTACAAGACTCAATTGGAATACATCAGGACTAATCGTCTAGGCATATAGGAAGACGGCTTGAGAAGATCTGTGTTCTAGATTAAGAACCCCGATCAAACCCATGGACTAGAACACCCGGTAGTCAAGTTCGAGAATGGAGCATACCTAGATAAAGAAGGGACTATTTATGTAGTCACCACCCTTCCAGATAGAATATGAGTTCAAAGACCCTGATAGCCCAGGCAAAGTAACCTACCTAGACAATACATCAGAGAGGATCTTCGTGGTCACTGAGCATGGCAGACATGCCTACACATGGAAGGGTGAATTTGTTTTTCCCCAACCTCGGTCCAATATGTCCTACAGTCACTAAGGAGCTGGGACCTCCCAAGCTCATGGAGCTCAACAAGATAGAAGTAGAGACAGACCTGAGGTAAGCTTTGCCAACCCCCTGGGAAGAGAAAGGTTGAGAACAGAAACGGATAGAGAAGAAACCGAGAGACCTAGAGCTCCAAGGAACCAAAGAAATGCTGATGATTTCCCTTTGCCAAGGCCGAGAGAACACACTAGGACCCTGAGGCCAACCCAGTTGGTGAATTCCATGAAGAACTATTTCGATGGCACAGGAGACCCATACGATCATGTAGCTGAATTTAGACAAGTCTTGAGAGCTGAACAAGTGGAGGACCTATTCACGCAATACAATGCTTTTGGTCTAACCCTTAGGAACACTGCCCTTACATGGTTTCAAACCCTGAACAAGAGGCAGTTCAAGAGCATATACCAACTTTTAGAGGTTTTCATCACTAAGTTCTCTAAGAGTGGCATATGGCATAATACCTCTTCCTTAATTCATAGCTTCAAGCAGACACCTCAAGAGACTGTTAGACTGGCAGGAAGACGGTTTAGGCAATACCTAGAGAGGTGCCCAGTGCCTGAGTTACCCACACCAGCCAAGCAAGTGGCTTTGTTCTTAGATGGATTGTTGAGCACCAAGCTCAGGTCATATGTGTATCTGAAGGACCCTAGAACTATAGAAGAATGCGTGCGCATGTGCATAGACATTGAGGATAATCTAGGCGAGGAGTTGGAGCTATCAAAAATCTACAAGGATTCGGTAGCTCTAGTAGCCTTATGTCGGGTCAATCCACATCCATTGAAGAACTTGTAGAGAACGTAGCTCAAAAACTAGGTGTCTCTAGTAAACAAATTCCAAGATTTGCCCTAGTTAAGCGGTGCTATACTTGTGGAGGTGACCATATGGCAAGTGTATGTCCCATTATGGCCCAACCCCAAAAGTGAATCCTAGTAGCCAGTACTACACCATAGAGCAAAGGTACACCAACCACACCGCACAAGATTGTCCTTATAACAAACAAAGTGTCAGGAAAAATTACCCTCAGCCATATCCACAACAGGGTAGATACCATAATCAGTTCCCACCACAGCAATACAGCAGACCACAACAACCTTATCAATCACCTTATCAAGGGCAGCAGAGACCTCAACCAGTCCTAGCGCAGCAACCCCCTGCTCCAACCAATGTGATCCCAGTGAAATATGCATCTGCTGAAGAAAATCTGAACAGAGCCATAGTCCCAGTCACACCGTTGCTATCAGACAGTGATCCAAGTTACCATAGTTTTGACTACATACATATTGACAGCCCACAAGCTTACTACATGCAGTCACCCGAGCATAATGAGCCATACTATTATGAGGACCCAAGTGAAAATAGTGGGGAGCCTGAGTATGCTAATGTCATGTACACAAACCCCAACTCTAGAACTCAACCTAGGTAGGCACGACTGCCATTTCCTAGAGGACCTTGCTTCAGATGTCAGAGAGATCACCTCATACATGATTGTCCACTGCCTGCCCCTACACAACCCCAACCAGTGACAATTCAGGGCTTTTGTCAAGATTGCGAGAAAGAGTATCTCTTACGAGATTGCTCGAAGAACCTCAATAACCTACCAAAAATCACTCCTATCAACGTCATTGGGTTAGTGGTAGACTCTACGGGAAGTATAACTTCCACAGCCCCCGTGCATGTGGTCACTAGAGCTCAAGCCTTGCATCAAACCCAAGGAGTAGGACAGGAAAAGAGTTTTGAGGTTAGTGAGATGGAGAGTCTAACCAAGAAAAGGACAAGAGCTTGGAGAGATAGGCAGGAGAGAATGAAAAGACAATGGTCACAGAAAATGAGCGAACTTGAAGAAAGCTTGAGAGAAACCAAAGCGAAGATAAGTGAACTCGCATCTCAAAACCACTCTCACACTACCCCACCACCACCCTTTCCATCTCCCTCCAACCCATCACCTTCCATCCCCCAACTTTCTAATCCACCAAACATAGCCCACCCACCACCCAGAGTAGGATCAGTACTAGCCGATCCTACTCCTGAGGATCTAGACATGACGCTTAAAGCATATCAGGCCAGAATACAAGAAGGGCCAAACGTGACAGATCATGACAAATGTTACCCTAGAGCCGATCTAGAGTTAGAGCGAACAAAGCTTTGTGCTAAGAAGGTAGAATTGGCGCAAGCCATATTTGAAGCTAGTCGCTTGTTCAATGGCTCTAGCTCCACTAGAATGCCATTGCATTTTGAGGGTCTATTAGATAGACTAGAAAGGTTACTGGCAAAGTCTGGGAACGGAGCCACCTACCAGGCTGACGAGAGTGCAAGAGATATAATAAGCATTCCTCCCCAGGAAGCTTATGTGCCTAACTCCACTGAACCAGACACCTCTTCTTCTATGAATAGGTATTCACCAGAGTTCCTAAGAGAGATTCAAGAAGAGAAATGGGCAAAGGAAAGTGAAGTCCCTAGAGAGATTCAAGAAGAGAAATGCAATGGCGTTCTAGCTCCACTAGAACGCCATTGCATTTTGAGGGTTTATTAGATAGACTAGAAAGGTTACTGGCAAAGTCTGGGAACGGAGCCACCTACCAGGCTGAGGAGAGTGCAAGAGATAGAATAAGCATTCCTCCCCAGGAAGCTTATGTTCCTAACTCCACTGAACCAGACACCTCTTCTTCTATGAATAGGTATTCACCAGAGTTCCTGAGAGAGATTCAAGAAGAGAAATGGGCAAAGGAAAGTGAAGTCCCTCCTCCCATTGAACTTGTGGATGACGCACATGATCAATTCCCACAAGACGTCCCTTCTATTTATGAAGAGCAAGAGATCGCCCAATCTCAAGAGAGATTAGACTTCAAGTCTAATTCCTTACAGGAACTACCCCATTTCACAGGCCCATGGGAAACCAAGTCAACTTGCATGAGAGCACCCACGGTCATGATAAGAAACAAAGATTCGATCATACCTAGGAATACTGAGGTAGTAAAGAACACTAAAGTGCAGTGCAACCTCACTTTAGAAGAGCTACTCAAAGTTAAGCCAGAAATGTGGAAACACATAGCCAAACAAGTGCCAGAAATAGCAAAATCCCGTTCCCAGGTAGGATAACATAGAAGAGTGCCATAAATACCATTGGATAAGATAGGAGATATGAGTGAAGGAGAAATCACGACCTATCGCGACACCCCGACCTATCGCGACACTTCACGACCTATCGCGACACCCCGACCTATCGCGACACTTCACGACCTATCGCGACACCTCGACCTATCGCGACACCTCACGACCTATCGCGACACCCCGACCTATCGCGACACTTCACGAGCTATCGCGATACCCCGACCTATCGCGACACTTCGACCTATCGCGACACCTCGACCTATCGCGACACCCCGACCTATCGCGACACTTCGACCTATCGCGACACCTCGACCTATCGCGACACCTCGACCTATCGCGACACCCCGACCTATCGCGACACCTCGACCTATCGCAACACCCCGACCTATCGCGACACCTCACGACCTATCGCGACACCCCGACCTATCGCGACACCCCGACCTGAGTCGCGACACTTCACGACCTATCGCGATACACGGCCTTTAACGCATGAAAATTGAGAGTTAATTTTTGAGTGATTGGAAGGGTAGTTGAGCTTAATTTTAGGCACCTTGGTATAACTTTAGAACCTTGGAAGTGGGCAAAAGGCCTAGAAAGCAGAGAGGGATCTTCTGAACCCTGAGTGCCTGTTTTGACCCTTTAGTGCCTGAATGGTCATAACTTGACCATACGAACTCCGATTGATGAGATTTTGGTCTCGTTGGAAAGCTCGTTGAGAATCCTACGTGGACCTCGACTGGTTTTTGTAAGAATTATACGCGGAGTTTTAGAACATGCATTTTTAAGTTGACCTTTAGGTGGAACTAAGTGGTTCTCAGATTCAGGGGGTACAGTGAGCTACTCCAAGGGGACTAAAATTATTGAAGTGTGTCTTTCAAATACTTGTGGCAATAAAGCTATACTAACTGGTGAGTTTTTGCAGGAACTTTGTGTGCACTCAAGGCAATCCAAAGCAAGCTAGCAAGGGTGAGTACCGAGCTTGGGAGAAGGCTTCCTGGGCTTGTGTAGCAGTTTGGTCAACCAACTAGTTGAGGTTGGAAGATCTCTCAACCCTCCTTTGTCAATTCCTAGCCTAGGATAAGTACGACTTAGGTGTGGTAATTAACTAGGGCAACGTTAGGCACGAATCAAGTCCAAGAGAATTAATCAACCAAGTGCAAGAAAATAAATAGGTCTTAAGTGCGAAAACCCTAAGGGACAAAAGATAAAAGGGAATCGATCACTTATCAAGTGCGGAAATTCACTTAAGTACTCCTGACGACGCAATTTCAGACAAGACCATAAACACAATATTCAACTAAAAAGAACAAAGTGATTGGTGCAAAATCAACCTGCGACGAGAGTGTGCTTGGGTTCAAGGGGGTAAATAAATCAGGCATATGAACCTTAGATCAGGCAGACACTTAGGCCGAGACAGACAAAGCCTCAGATCTTCTGAAGCTAGTGTCAATCACACTGCCAGGTCTTGGGCCCAGTAGTTGAGTGATTACCCATACACTCCCAGATCAGAAACAAGTGATTCTGGGAAGAGAAAGAACGGGAACAGAAAGGAATAGAGTGGAACCTGAGAGACATAGAACCCCATGGAATCACAGGGACATTGATGATTTTCCTTTGCCAAGGCCGAGAGAACACACTAGGACCCTGCGACCAACTCAACTGGTGAAGTCCATGAAGAATTATTTCGATGGCACGAGAGACCCTTATGACCATGTGGCAGAATTTCGACAAGTGTTGAAAGCTGAACAGGTGGAGGACCTATTCACACAATATAATGCTTTCGGTCTAACCCTTAGGAACACTGCCCTTACGTGGTTCCAACCACTGAATGAGAGGCATTTCAGAAACATAGACCAACTCTTAGAGGCATTTATTGTTGAGTTTTCTAAGAGTGGAATCAGGCATAACACCTCCTCACTAATTCATAGCTTCAAACAAACACCTCAAGAGACGGTCAGACTAGCTGGAAGAATTAGACAGTACCTGGAGAGATGCCCTATGCCGGAGTTACCCACTCCAGCCAAACAAGTGGCCTTGTTCCTAGACGGATTGTTGAGCACTAAGCTCAGGTCATATGTGTACCTGAAGGACCCTAGAACGATAGAGGAGTGCGTGCGCATGTGCATAGACATTGAGGACAATCTAGGTGAGGAATTAGAACTATCAAAAATCTATAAGGATTCTGATAGCTGTAGTAACATGGCATCTGGTCAATCCACATCCATCGAGGAGCTTGCAGAGAAGGTAGCCCAAAAACTAGGTGTCTCTAGCAAGCAGATTCCAAGATTTGCTCCAGTTAAGCGGTGTTACAATTGTGGCGGTGAACATATGGCAAGTGTATGCCCCACTATGGCCCAACCTCAGGTGAATCCTAGTAGCCAGTACTGCACCATAGAGCGCAGGTACACCAATCACACGGCACAAGACTGCCCATATAACAAACAAACTGTTAGGCAAAATTATCCTCAGCCATATCCACAACATGGTAGGTACCAGAATCAGTACCCATCACCACAATACAACAGACCACAACAAACTTATCAGCCACCTTATCAAGGGCAGCAGAGACCTCAACCTGTCCTAGTGCAGCAACCCCCTGCTCCAACCAAGGTGATCCCAGTGAAATATGCATCTACTGAAGAAAACCCGAATAGAGCCATAGTTCCAGTCACCCCATTGCTATCAGACAGTGATCCAAGTGACCATAGTTTTGACTCCACACATATTGATAGCCCACATGCTTACTACATGCAGTCACCCGAGCATAACGAGTCATACTATTATGAGGACCCAAGTGAAAATAGTGGGGAACCTGAGTATTCTAGTGTTATGTACACAAACCCCAACTCTAGACCTCAACCTAGGCAGGTACGACCTCCATTTCCTAGAGGACCATGCTTCAGATGTCAGGGAGATCACCTTATACGTGATTGTCCTCTGCCTGCCCCTACACAGCCTCAACGAGTAACCATTCAGGGCTTCTGTCAAGATTGCGGAAAAGAGCATCTCCTACGAGATTGCCCGAAGAACCCTAATAACATGCCTAAAATCACTCCTATCAATGTCGTTGGGTTAGTTGTAGACTCCACGGGGAGTGTGACTTCCACTGCACCTGTGCAGGTGATCACAAGAGCCCAGGCACTTCAACAACACCAAGGTGTTGGTCCCGAAAAGAGCCCTGAGGTGAGTGAAACAGAGAGCATACCCAAAAAGAGAACTAGCGCCTGGAAGGATAGTCGTGAGAGAATGAAGAGGCAATGGGCAAAAAAGATAAACGAACTTGAAGAAAGCATGAGAGAAACCAAGGCAAAAATCACAGAGATCACATCTCAACCGCACTCCCACACACTTCCACCACTACCATCCCCATCACCCTCCATTTCTCCACCCTCTAATACACCCCTCGTAACCCACCCACCACCCCGAGTAGGATCAGTATTAGCTGACCCCACTCCTGAAGGCTTGGACATGATGTTCAAGGCCTACCAGGCTCGACTTCAAGAAGGGCCAACCGCTGCAAACCTAGACAAGAGTTACCCTAGAGCAGATTTAGAGATTGAACGGATGAAAATGTGCATGAAAATGGTAGAACAAGCTCAAGCTATACTTGAGACTAGTCAAAAGTTCAATCAGACAAACTCTGTCAAGCCGGATTTGCATTTCCAAGGCTTACTAGAAAGATTAGAGCAGTTGGTAAACAAATCACAAGTTTCTTTACCTCCACAGGCTCAACCAGTTGTTGAAAGAGGAAGCCCACCACCAATGGGAGCTTATGTTCCTAATTCCACGGATGCTGGAATACCTCCTTCAATTCAACAGTACTCTCAAGAGTTCTTGCGGGAAATACAAGAAGAGAAATGGGCCAAGGAGAAGGGTGATTCCCCTCCTATTCCTGAGATTGATGATCTTCATGATCAATTTCCCCAAGACATTCCGTCTATCTATGGAGATCAAATAGAGCAACAAGAGGATGAGAGATTAGATTTTGAATCTAATTCTTTACAAGAGTTGCCTCATTTCACAGGCCCATGGGAATCTGAATCTCTCCAGATCAGAGCTCCCACGATATTGGTAAGAAATGAAGACTCAGTGATTCCCAGGAACACTGATGTTGTGAAGAACACTAAGGTTCAATGTCACCTCACTGTAGAGGAACTCCTCAAGGCAAAACCGGAGCTCTGGGATCATGTGAAGGATCAGGTCCCAGAACTTGAATCCAATACACCAAAAGTAGGCTCTAAACAAAAAGTACCAGGGATACCTCTCGACAAGATAGGAGACATGAGCGAAGGTGAAGAAGGTAACACTTATCTTCCAATCACCTATCAAGGTTACACAACCAAAGCAATTGTGGATTCGGGTGCCGGTGTTGCTATTGCGACCACCTCTCTGTGGAAGCGATGGGGCAAACCCACCTTAAGACCAACGAGAATGAAACTTCAAATGGCAGATGGTCATTTTGAAAGACCTCTCGGATTGCTTGAAGGGATAACTCTAACCACTTGTGGTGTAGAGTTTGAGCATACGTTTGCTATATGTGACTTTGAGAAGAATAATGTTTACGAGATGATCCTAGGAAGACCTTTCCTACGACAATTGCAAATAGTATAGGATTGGGGAACCAACTCCTTGTACTTACAGCACTTAGGGGTCACCACCAAGGTCAATTTGAAGGATCACACCTTCAGAGATGTACCACCCCTACAGTGGAATCCTATCCACAATGCAAAAGATGATTCTATCTCAGTGCATTCTGGAAGTTCACCTGAACCATCCTGGTTGCATGAAGACACTCACTTGTGGATGTGCAAGGTCGCTGAGGAAGAGGAAAAGCGCCTAAAAGCGAGAGAAGAAGGAACTCCCCCAGGAGGTAGACCAATAAAAGACCCAGCCTATACACCAATGATATTTCCAGATGAGGATTTTGAGCCTCATGGTTGGGCAGAAATCTTAGCTACCATGGACATTGCAGTCAATGAGGAACAATGGACACCCCATTGTGATGAAGAGGGTTATGATATTTCAGTGTTCATGTGTCAGCCCTTGTTGGAAGAGTGTGATCCTAGTGAGTTCATAGAAGAAGAAGAGAATGACGATGATCTAGAATCCATTGTGATGGATACATACTTTGACTCAGAGGAACACTACTTAGAAGACCTAGGAGTATTAACCCAAAAGGAAGAAGAACCCCTTGCAAGTATTAAAACGATAAGCTCAAAGAAAGGAAGTGAAGGAGGTCAAAAGAAAAAGAAAAGAAAAGCAGTGAGACAAGAAGAGGAAGAATCATTGTTTGAAGTACCAGAAAATTTCAAGAAATATGAAGTGGAAGACCGGAAAATTTTGGTACGAATGCCTAAGAGAGAGGCCATTATAGGAGAAGCATATGACAATAAAGAAAAGACCAAAAAAATTGTAGTGACCATTGAAGGGAACGAAGAGCGATGTACGTACATAGGAGACGACCTAAGTGCAGAAGAAGAAGCAGAGCTTGTAGCGCTATTAAGGGAATATAGGGATGTGTTCGCATGGCACTATAGAGACTTGAAAGGAGTAGATCCAGAGATTTGCTCTCATACGATTTCGATGACCGCTGATGCCAAGCCCACCAAACAAAAACCCTACACATATAATGACAATTATGCAGCCAAAATAAAAGAGGAAATTGACAGGCTGATTGAAGCCGGATTCATCTATGAGATTGAGCACACTGAATGGGTGTCCCCCATTGTAGTGGTGCCCAAGAAGAATGGGAAATTGCGAGTGTGCATTAACCTTAAAAAAGTCAATGCCGCTACGATCCGAGATAGTTATCCTCTTCCAATCACCGAACATCTATTGGAGCGTGTTGCAGGCAAGGAAGTTTACAGCTTCCTTGATGGATTTTCAGGTTACAACCAAGTAGCCATTGCCCCCGAAGATCAACACAAAACGGCCTTTGCCACAGAATGGGGAATCTTTGCATTTCGTGTGATGCCTTTTGGGCTCACCAATGCACCTGCCACATTCCAAAGACTCATGTGTCATGTCTTCAAAGAGTTCTTGCGAAAGAGCTTAGAAGTATATGTGGATGATTTGTGCGCTCATTCCCAAGAGAGAAGTTACCACATCCCTGAGCTCAGGCAAATTTTCAACAAGTGTAGAGATTATCGAGTGTGTCTGAATCCAGAGAAGTGTGTGTTTATGGTACGCCAAGGTAAGATCTTAGGTCACATTGTTTCTAAGAATGGAATATCAACAGATGAAGACAAGGTAAGAGCAATAGCAGAATTGGCCAGACCAAGGAATGTGAGAGAGGTACAAGCCTTTATGGGCCATTGTGGATATTACCGTAGATTTATCCACATGTATGCCATCATAGCTAAACCTCTTTATGGGCTGTTAACGAATTTTGAATGGAATGAGGAATGCGAGACTTCCTTCAACGAGCTGAAGAGACGTTTGTGCACAGCACCAATATTGACTACTCCGGATTGGAGCAAACCCTTTCATGTCCATGTAGATGCCTCCAATCATGCAATAGGATGTGTGCTAGCACAACCCACAGGTGAAGGAAACCTAGATTTGCCGATAGCATATGCTAGTAGGCAATTAAATGCAGCTGAACGAAATTACACCACAACGGAGAGAGAAGGCTTAGGCATGATATATGCTGTGAAGAAGTTTAGACACTATCTATTGGCCAATAAGTTCAAGTTTTTCACTGATCATCAAGCTTTACTATATTTGGTCAATAAACCTTGCAATACAGGTCGCTTAGTAAGATGGTTCCTCTTACTAATGGAATACGACTTTGAAGTTGTTGTCAGGAAAGGTAGAACCCATCTTAGGGCAGACCATCTTTCTCGCATCACTTTAGGAGAGCCACCGCAAGGAGTGTCTGACGAATTACCCGATGCTTATCTGTTCAATTTAGAAGTTGTTCCTAAATGGGCAAATAAGCTGGTACCAGTCCTAACCTTCGGGCCTGCAAATAAGAATGTGAAAACCAGCAAAGAGGAAATTGTAAAATCATTAAGGTATCAAATATTGGCTGGAAGTATGTACAAGCAAGATACCGAGGGCGTGTTAGCTTGTTGGGTCGAGGATGATGAACATGCTAGTTGGTTGCAACAAGCCCATGAGGGACTGCTAGGGAATCACTACTCTAAACAACGAACATTGCAGAACCTAAAACGCTTAGGAGTGTATTGGCCTAGCATGGACAAAGAAATACAAGAGTGGATCCAGAGTTGTCCAGAGTGCCAGGAGAGACCCCCAGTGGAGCATGCCACTCTTTATCACGTGTCATTAATCCCAGATTGGAGTGCTCCATTGGTCGAGTTCATGAGATCGGGAACATTACCCAATCAGGCTAGTCTTGCAAGAAAACGGAGCATGGAGCAAGAGGCTCAAGACAATGCCTTAGTAGGAGACAACCTATATAGAAGAGGCAAGGATGGTTACCTAAGACTGTGCGTACATGAATCAGACTACTTGAAAGTCTTAGAAACGGCACACAGCGGTGCTGCAGGTGGACACTTTGGGCCTGACAGAGTAATTAAGACCATTCTATTCTCAGGACTGTGGTGGCCCACTCTTCATATGGATGCACATACTTATGTGAAGAGTTGCGACACATGCCAACGTGCCCAATATCCGATAAGAAAAGATGAAATGCCATTAAGACCAATGATGGGAGGACGTGCATTTTCAAAGTGGGGTATAGACTTTGTAGGTCCCATTAACCCCCCAGCTAGAAATTCCCATGCAGAATACATTATTGTAGCCACAGATTACCTTACAAAGTGGGTGGAAGTAAAGGCCACGACAAAGAATGATGCTCAAACGACGGCTAAGTTCTTATTCGAAAATGTGTTCACTAGATATGGGTTACCAATAGAGTTGGTTAGTGATAGAGGTACGCACTTCTTGAATGAGGTCATTGAAAATCTCCTTCAAGAATTCATGGTGATACATAAGAAGTCTGCACCCTATCACCCACAAGCTAACGGACAAGCCGAGAGCACGAATAAGATCCTATGTAACGTATTGACGAAACTGGTAAATAATAAACGCTCTGATTGGGACAAACAACTTCATCATGCTGTTTGGGCATACCGAGTTGCCTACAAAACGGTACTCAATGCCACCCCATTTCAGATGGTCTTCGGACAGAATGCAGTGCTACCACTAGATTTCCTAATCCCAACTTTAAGAGTAGCACAAGAGCATGAGTGGAATGGACATGAGTTGTCCTCTAGGATCTTGGATCTAGAGCGTCTAGGTGAGACGAGGCTACGAGCAGCAGCAGGCATCTATGCTGCAAAGAAACGGCAAAAGGCATACTTTGATGCCCATGTGAAGGATAAGGGCTTGAAAGCAGGGGATCTAGTTTTAGTCTACACATTGAAACAACACGCAAGAAAGCTAGAAAAGAGAGGCTACGGACCTATGATCATTAATAGGATCTCCACGAGTGGAGCAGTACAACTAGCCACTTTAGAGGGGGATGTCCTCCCAAACTATATTAGCGGGTGCAGAGTCAAGCTGTATCAAGAACCCCTCATGGAGGAAATGCTAAGTCGACTCAATACTGCTAAACAACGTAAAGAGGAGGAAAAACGAATTCAAGAAGAAGCACAGGCAGAGGCCATAGAGCGCATTAAGCGCATGAAGCTAAGAAGACAAGGACTAGGGAGACAACATTCTAACCATCAGGAAACTTCACCCAGATATTCCATGGCCATGTGTCAAGTAAAGTCAACCACTCATCCTAGCATAGTGGACAGGAGACCATTCATTACAGTTAGGCTAGAACACGGCAACTCTTGCCAAGAACTCAGGGCTTTAATTGACTCAGGTGCTGCGACTAGTGCGATTAGATGGTCCCACTATAAGGATTCAGGAATAGAAATGCGGCCAATTGAGGCATACCTCATAGGGCTAGGAGGCATGGAAACCCCTTGCATGGGTGAGGTGGACCTTCCTATCCTCATTAAGAATATGACCATGACGGCGAAGCTACTAGTGTGCCATGATGACGACCTGATAGAACCCCTAATCCTTGGCCAAGATTGGCTATACGATCACTCAGTGGACCTAAATCTTAGACAAGGCTCCTTACAGATTGGAACCTTAGAGCAGAAGCGAGTGATACCGCTTGACTTCTCTAACGGCATTCCGCCTGACGGTTGTGACCCTAGACCCTATGAAACACATGCGACGGAAGACCGGAAGATCTTTGATCAGCTCAATCACGCTACGTCTACACCAACCCGCTTGGGCTTGGCTATAGACAGTTGTCAATCAGAAAGACGACAGGAGACCTTCCCTGGGACTTCCTGCAAACTAGAAGGGGCAGCTACCCATCCGCGAGGGCAGATGGACACAATCAGCGGGCAGATGGACACAATCAGCGGTCAGGTGGGTTGCATCAGCAGCCAAATGAGCACGACACCCTGCGGTGCTCATCCTTCCAAACTTGTTGCGGACAGGCCTAGATTAAAGTTAAAGAACGAATCATTTCCTAGTGGGCAGGTCACGCAAGTGTTGGAACTCCCTTCTTTTCCAAAGCAGAGCGTCCACCCGACCTCTCAACCTCAACCACAGCAGAGTCAACCACGAAGAAGGAACCCAGACCGACGGCAGTATCATAAGACGCAGCAAGGAAAGCAGTTTAGGCCAACCAAGGGAAGCGGCACCAGACAAATATGGGTGCCAAAAGGACAAAAAACACCAAAGAACTCCAACAAAGCCGAGATCGACAAGCAAAAGGCAGGGCAGAAGCAGAATCAGTATCCACCATCCCCTCAACCTTCTTCTACAAGTCCGAGCGTTCGACAAATTTGGATCGCCAAGAAATACCTTACCCATAGACCCACACCCACGCAGATTTGGGTACCCAAAAGGTCTCAAATACATCACTCACCCATCCAGAAACATTTACCCATCTTTAGCTCTAAGAGCTACGACCCCTCTATCCAAGCATGGAGAATTAAACTGTGTACTAAACCCCCTGCCCAATTCTGTAAATCCACCCACACTAACAACAGGAGCATTCCGAGCCCATTGCATACCCAAAACATGCATCTAGGATGACACTGACCTCTAATCACCACTCACACTCTCACAAACACTTCACCACTAACCACTGACCTCCGGGATTGTCATGTTAGTATTGTGAAGGGAACACCATTACATCTTGTTTCCTATACAACACTAATGTGCCTCTCGTCTTCCAGCAGATAAGCAACCTACTCTCATGGCAACAGCGGCAGGCACAAGCTCTCAGGCAGGATCTGGTGCTCCTATCAATTGGGATGCCATGCCAGTGGAAGCTCCACCAACAGCTCGGCCTGAAGAATTCTTGAATGTGCGAAGGATTCCCATTCCAGATCCCCCCAGTGGACTAACCGAAAGAGTAAAAGGGCACTCCCATTGGTTCAATGAAATGCCAGGGGATTTGGGAGACGTAGATCACATCTGGGAGTCCAAGATGGAGTGTGGAGGGGTTTGGTGGACCTTCCAATTCTTTTCAAGAGAATTTGAGACCTTACAGAATGCCGCTCCACTTCAGGATATCTGGCAAAAGGCAGGACTACAAGCTTACTTCAGTGCAGCTCTACCTAAGCCCGACTTCCTCAGGTGCTACTACTTGATTGCTACGCTAAAACCTACCGGGGATAAAGATCATTCCGGCACATTCTGGGTGCCCTCCTTATCCAATATGGAGGAGATGAGGAAGTTTGAATTAAACATAACGTTAATCAGGGAAGCCCTTCAGATGTATGGCACGCATGTACCTTCTGACCGCGACCCCTTGATACTAGAATCGATGAAAAGCAATAGAATCAAGAAACTAAAAGAAATGTGCGCCCTCACCCCCAACATCGCCATACCCCTACGGATGTGCCTCCAGCACTTCGCATTTCCTGCTCAGGACCGTTTCACGCAGCCTCACAAGAAGATATGGTACGGGCTATATTTAGCAGAGACCGGAAGCTTGCCCATTAAGATGCCGGTATGGATCTTAGATCAAGTGTATGAGGCAGGCAAGCGGGGTGTGAGGAAGCCCACTCTACATGGTTGTTGTGCGCTGACAAGAATCATCTACAGATGTCTTGCATATGACGTGCCAGTTGCCCGAGCCCTAAAGTATGCACACCTGGAGCTGTTCAAAGGGCGAAAGTCAGGGAGTCAGCCTGCAAAAAGAATGCGTGGATCCCTTTCACAGGTCCTGATCCCCCCAGAAGCAACCGCCGAAGCCTCCACTAGAGAGGAAGCCCAAGTGACACCTTTCACAATCCATCTCCAAGAGTCTCAACCAAGAGAGGTGGTACAGCCCACTCCTTCTGCCCCTCCACTACCTACCGATGCAGAATTTGCAGCTATGGCCACCTTCACCGAGGACCCAAACTTTGATTTTGAAACATTCCTGCAGACGGCCCATTTATCAGACAGTGAAGGTTGCCCTGACAATGTCGATCCGGAGACATCAGCCCAAAGAGAACATGCACGAGGCGAGACTAGCAGTGTACAGGAGATAGGAGTGGCACAACTTCCTCAGAGACTAAGCACACGAGCTCAGGAGAAGGCACCAAGAGATGACCTAGAAGAGAGTGAAGACGAAGCCCCTGCATATACGGCACAGCTCAAACGACTATACCGAACAATCAAGCAGGTGCAACGACGCCATAAAATGTCAGAAGAAGCAAATAGGGCCCTAGTAAACCAGATGTTGCAGTCGGAGAACATCGACCCCCATTTTGTAGAATCGCTAAATGTTTTGGCGGACACCTGTGGCATCAGTGAAGCAATGAGAACCTTGGTCTATCGAGAGAACCCTCCTTATGATCAAAGAAGAATTGATACACGGCCTCGACAAGGAAAGATGATTCAGATGGAAGTATCTACCGCGTTAGCTACGTCCACGTCAGAAGATGTTCACATGATTAGCCCTAGGCCCAATGATGAACCGGAGGAAATTACGCATGCACCATCCCCCCCACCATCTCCTATCCCACCCTCAGAACCTCCCCCCACGTGTCTTTCTACACAACCAATATCCTCCTATAGTGAGACCATTGTACACACCCCCGTTTCCACTTTCCTTCCTTCACCCTCATCCATCTCTGTCACCCAGATTTTTGAACCCCAACTAGGTCACCCTTCCTTCCTCCCTGCCTTTGGACAACCATCTGTCACTAGTCAGACTCTTTCCCTTCCCTTACCCTTCACCCCTCCATTTCCTCCCTCCCAAACTCTACCTACCCCGTCCCTTGTAACTGCCTCGGGCACCACACTAATCACCCAACCCTCCTTCTGGACCCAACTTGTAAACATTCTTCAACAGGTTGATGAACATAATAAAAAGTCCCTTCCCCAAATTCACTCCCCCACATTCACGGCCACCACTATCACACCACCCACCGTCCCGGTGTTCACATTTCACGAATCACACTCTCTCATGTCCAACCCCATGGACATCTCACCATCCGCTGGATCACCCACCACCAATGTTCTCACAACACCATCACAGGTTATTACACTCACATCACCACTTCCACACACGGTAGGCACAACATCCACCTTTCCCATTCCCACTTCCCAACCCCTTGCATCTCCCATCCTTACCCCTGCATCCACCTCATTTAGTCTTGCACTCGACACCATGCTCGAAGCTGCCACTCAGCTTAAACAGGAATATAAGTTATTGGAAGAAAATAACAAGGAGCTTTGCACCCTCTCAGCAACACTCCAAGAGCGTATCAATGCTTTGGAGTCCAGTCATACGGAGTCACAAAGCAAAATATCCGCCCTCGAACATGCAAATGCGCAACTCGAAGCGAGGCATATGGAAGAGGGCAAAGCCATGGAGGAACAGCTGCGAGATCAAATGGGCCGCAATGCAAGGCTTCAACGAAACATGGCCTTGCTACGACGACATCTGGCGGAAGCTCAAGAAGAGAACAGACGGCTTCAACAACAAAACCAAGAGAACCTCGAGGCTGCCATGGAGAACACCCCGGGAGCACCCATAGACCCGGCTAAATTTCAAGCTGTTCCCTCAGAAAGCATACAACAGATCTTGGAAACTTATGCCAATCTTTTAGAAGCACATGATCAGCTTGCCGACCAGCTGAAGGACCTACAGAAACCCCAGGAGTCTACACCACACCAACGGGAACCTAAAAAGATGACCGACGCTGCTACTTCACCTGAACCTGAACATTCAACGACCAATGACGTACTGGAGTTACGGCAACAGATTGCAGAATTAAAATTGAAGTTGATGCAGTACGAGCGACCTCCTTCCCCACCAGAGCAACCGTTAGAAGAAGAAGCAGTTATTATTCCAGTGGAGGAAGCATTCGACGACACCTACGAGCCTCAGCCATTCCCAGGAGGACGCGTCACAGAAGAAGGTCAAGATACCTATGAGGAACCCCCATCAGCATGGATGAAACAGGTAGAGGAAATGGGGAAAACTCATCAGGAACGGATATCCACTCAGATGCTCGCAATGAAGGCCATTGAGGACACCATCCTTCACTCAGAGTACTTCAGGCACATTGCCTCTAAGCGCCTTATCACTAGCTCAGAATTACAATACAAGCCCTATTTTGTATTGTTGGCCGACTACAACGCAGAAATCAAAAGAGTCACCAACAAGTGCCCAACATTTGCCACACAGTTCGAACCAGAAGATATACCAGAAGCGGCACGAAAAGGGGCCATATTCCAACCAACTTGGAGGCAGAAGTTACTCGAAACTTACCCAGAAATGCTTAGAACATGGGATCACGCCCCCATGCATTTGAAGTACAATCCGTGTTTTGGGCCAGTGCAAAGACGAAGATCATGGAAAGCTTTTGAAATCAAGGTTCAGAATAACGCGAACTGTAAAGAATGGCTCAATTACCCCGCCATCGCCCCCCCAACCGGTACTCCCACGGTGTCATACATGATGGCAACCATCAGACATTGGATACCACGTCTCCACCCCATGCCAGACGTCGCTGCCCAGATGATGCTCAAGATCTTCGATATGATGCAAGTCGTACTCAAAACTTTTCGCAATGTATGCCGTATTCAACCTCCTATTCCCGGGTTTATTAATGGTAATTACGACCTGCTATATGATATGAGCACAACCCCGAGCATACGAGTGGCTTACGCATGGCATGCACGCATAAGATATCTCCTTGCCTGCTACAAGCAAACATTCGACGATATGTTCACCACGGGCTTTTGGGAAGCACATTCAGAGGTATTCGCGCCACAGCCTACGCATTTACTCCACCTCTTTGCATGCGAGCAAACAATGCATTCCGAGCTTTACACGATGCCACAACCTGACATGCCTGGTACAGTTGATTGGGAGACTTTGCAACGAGACCTGATCCGAGGTTTAAGAATCAAGGAACAAGAATTGGCAATCGACCTCCTGCAGAAGTACATTGATCAACCCGCAGAGCAAAGGTCTGTCAGAGGCGACAGACCCTAGGGGGGGGAGAGTGTTGACAGTATACGGGAAGAAGCAAGTACGGACACACATGCAGATCTAGCACTGAGGCAACCCTTCATTTTTTTCAAAACCCTCACATCATTTGAAAGTGATTCTCATCACTACAAACCCTTGTAAATATCATTTCACCTTTTTGTAGCTCCATTTTGTACAAGCCGAGGAGTCCTCGAGCTTGGGGAGCCTTAGAAGTAGTTGCCTGTCAATTTTCATAATTTTAGATCTCGTTTGGGCCCTCAAATAAGCCCTGGAACCTAATTTTTAACTAGGCCGGACACTAGGTCTGGACAGGGCCAAAGCTAGTCAAAAACTATAAATAGAGCTAGAGAGCTCATTTTTGGGGTTAGCTTCTTGTAGTTTGAGCTTGTATGAGAACTTTCTTGCAATAGAAGTGATTCCATTGTCTTACTCTCTTTGTTCTTGCCGTGTGTGCGCGTGTGTGTGTATGTGTGTGCATGCTTGTGTGCTTCTCACTCACGCACTTGTGCCTCCACTTGCTCGTGGTCTTCATACCATCCTCACGCCTTCCCGGATTGACATTAAAGGAGGTGCTACTCATCGCTGAGCTACAGAGAACTACTAGTGGAGCCCCATTCTACGGCTCAACCGCCCAAATTTCAAGGTTTCCTAGGGCCCATGCCAATCGACAATCCCCCCGGGGGTTATACTGAGAAGATTCATCGTAATTCTCACTGGTTTCAAGGGCTAGCACGACCATTGGCGGATGCTGATTTTATATTTGAGGCCAATTTGACTTTTGATGACCGTACCTGGGGCAAATATCAGTTTTTCTCAAGAGAGTTTGAAGGATTACAGAACACGGAAGACCTAATGCATGTTTGGGCAAGAGCAGGGTTTACAGAGTATTTCAGTCACCCTTTGCCTAAACCTGACTTCTACAGATGCTATTACTTGGTCACAACTTTGACAGCTTCTGAGAACAAGGATCTGCCCGGCACTTTTATTTTTCCATCCTTAGTGAACGATCCACCATATAAAAGAACCCACACTCCAACGGAACGAGAAAGGCTGGTTCCAGAGCCAATGAAACGTGGAGACATTACTAAGTGGGAAGAGATTTCAGCGATCACACCTGAGCTTTCAAAACCACTGCAGATATGTATGCAGCATTTTGCTTTCCCCGCTCAGGACAGATTCACAATGCCTCACAAGCGCATATGGTTTGGTTTGTATTTAGCATGGACCCCAGACAGTTGATCTCGCAAGCTGGATCATTGATCAGCTCTACTTAGCACAACACAGATGGGAAAGAAAGAAGGTCATCAATGGATGTTGCACTCTCACGCGCATCGTATACATGTGTTTGGCCTATGATTTACCTATCAAGCGAGCAATGACAAGTGAGGAGTTGAAAGCCTTCAAGGGAAAAACAAAGAAAGCTAGGAAGGCCAGCAAAAGAAGAGCAGGAAAGTGAAGGAGAGGAACTATCCCCTGCCTTCAGGTGCCAGAATCACCCTCACCACAACCCTCTCCAGAACAGTCTCCTACTGAACCCCCTGTACAACCTATTCGCATACGGTTATCAAGACCGATTATAACGGAGGCCACCACTAGCATAGTTGTTCCTCAAGCAGCCACCGTCCCAAGGCCTGCCACCACTATAGCAGAAGTTCCCACCACTATTGGTGCGGAAGCTTTTTCTTTTCCAATACCCAACCTGGAAGCAGAACCTATAGATACAACCTTTGATTTTGAAATGCAGGATGCTTTCTCGAATGAATTTCAATTTTCAGAAGGTCAGATCTTCTCTCAAGAATACGAGCGATCGAGTTACCCGACCACGCCTCGAGACCAACCACAAGGACAAATAGTGTCTAGTTCCGAGGAAGAAAGAACAGAACGACGAAGATGAAGGCGATGACGAAGCCAGCCAGGGCACTCACGAATCCCAAGAGCATGGACAGACAGATGAACAAGGACAGCACACCGACACCCAGGGAGACACCAGTACGCATGAAGATGAAACCTTTGAAGTAGCAGCTTATACGTTGGCCATCAAAAAGTTGTATCGTACGATGGAAAAAGTTTGGGTGCACAAGAAATTGACTGAGGAAGAGAGTCAAGCACTTATAGAACAGGAACTTGTCTCAGGCGGATTCGAAGAAGTATACATCAGAGGCTTCCGAGAACTTGTCAAATCAGTGGGATCCACAGAAGCCTTACGATATTTGCAGAGGAAACCATTACCGCAGTATGACCCTCGTAGAATCCGTCTACTAACCAAACCGGGTGAACATATTTGGGTACCCACCGGCGGTGAATCTTTAGAACAGGCACGAGAAGCGTGCCTCATCCCTGAAGGCTCATTGGCAGAAGACACCATTATCATTGACTCCCCACTCCGTACCACTGCTGTACATACCACCACAGTTGTCAAAGTATCTACCACCCTGACCGCTCCTCCTTCACCTCCCATCCATCCAGTCTCTCCCATACACCCTCCTTCTCCCAGAACAACATCCTCCTTCTCCGGCAGAGTAGCAGAAGTCGTCCTTACTCCCCTTCATCCCACAATTCCCACACCCTTTCAACCTAGTCTACCCCCTAGCACACCCACCTTTCTATCAAATCCAATTTTCCCACCATCATATCCGTCCTTCCCCACACCTCCAAGACCCCTTTTCTCATTCCCACCTCCATTAACCTTCTCCCCAGTCTCACCTCCCCGACCCACCGTAACTCCTCTTTCCCCTTTCCACCAAGCCGTCCAAGACAACCCCTCTATAAATTACTCTTCAACCTTTGTAAATCTTGTATTTACACCCACACACTTACCCACGATCACACCACTATTCACAGTCACCGCACTCGACACCACATCCAGCGATATGGATATATCACCACCCACTGCACCTCCCCTCACTTCATTTGTGGCACCACAATATTTAAGCACACCATAATTTTCCACAATCACCACAGCATCCACTTTCCCACCCCCATTCCCCATTCCCTTTGCATCTACACCTACTGCATCTTTGCTTAGCACATTGTTAATATTATCACCCACTGTAGATAGTGCATTCTGATAGATGTTCACGTGTATGACTCAAGTAAGAGATGAGTTCACATCTCTGGGAAATAATTATCAGCAGCTGCAGAGGACAACCAATGATTTACAATCACAGCTGAATTCACTGACCATCGAGAATGCCTCCCTAAACACCAGATACCAAGAACTCTGAGAGGCATACCACAAACTAGAACTAGAAAGTGAAGAGAAAACTAAAGAGGCCACTGCTGATCTTGATAATTTGTTAAGGGCATAGACCATTCGCAACGCAACGTTAACACAAAATATGGGATTACTTAGATGACACTTGGCAGTCGTGAAAGAAGAAAACCAGTGCTTACAAGAACAAAATAGAGAGAATCTAGAAGCTGCCTTAGATCAGCCGGGCCACTAGATGTGAAACCGGTCAAAACTAGTCTAGAATCTATAAAAAGAGCTAGAGAGCTCATTTTTGAAGTTGGTTAGTGTGAGCTTAGAGCTATTTTGAGCTTGTAATTGAGATCTTTAGCAATAGAGGTGATTCCCTACCTTCCGTTGTGTCTTGCTTGTCTCTTCGTTGTGTGTGTATATGTGTGTGTGCATTTCTATGCTTCTCACCTTCACTCTCACTTCATCTCACATTCACGATCTTCATATCACTCCTATCTCTTCCGCGGTGTCGTAGAGATATTCATCTCTACTTTCATGTCTTGATCACATGATTTTCTTGAGGTGAGGAATGTTGTTACATTGGAAGCAACATATTCGGCTCGAACAATCCATAGTCAAATGCTACCTTCATTTCAACTGAACAAGGACGAACATCTTCTGACATAAGATGGCATAATCGACTACATGCTTGGATTAAGAGGACTACAGCAGATCCATATTGACTATTGATGGCTCACTCTCGACATGCTTATCAAGAATAGTGGATTAGCCTATCATATGCATGCCATGTTTTTCCTCTTTTTCACAAAGAGTTTCTTGATTTCTTCACTCGCACGCTATGTTCGGTGTATTCCGGATTATTGCGGATCAGAGCCAAATAGTATCCTCTTGGACAACGTGTTTGAGTTCTGCAGCTTCTCTTGCTGCTGTGGTGATCATGCAAAGGGGGAGTTTGGCCATCTGTGGCGCATGGAAAAGATTAGAGTTGTGCCGTCGCTCAAAGGGGAAGAAGGATCTCGAAGGCCAAACTCATGTTTATTTGGGTGCTGGTACTCTCAAAGGGAGCTCTCGGTTAGTTCAACGGGGCAGAAGCCTTATGAATGGTGAATGATGCGCGATGATCTGATATATCTGACTAAGCTCTCATCGAGCGCAGCGATTGATGGATGTTTGATCAGCCAAACGAGACTGATGATTTACTAGCATTTGAGAGAATCTTCTGATTTTCTGCCTTAAACGATTTGTAAGGACGGCGTTTAATCATCCGATCTCCATCATTTTATTGCGCATCGATTTTGTGTTTCATACTTTTTGCTACGCACGTTTAGAGAGCATCAAGTACAACAGTACATGATAATGTAACACCAATCATAGACGAAGATAATTGATAATGTAAAAGAGAATTTTTTGTGCGCTAGAGGAGGAGAGTTGATCTCTTAGCATTTGTCTTCTGAAACTTAGCACAACTTGATTCATCTTTTCTGGCTTTCTATGCTATTATGATCAAATGATTAACTAATTAAAAAGCGGAGAGAGGAAGGATCGAAGGAAGAGCCATAGAATTATGCGCATAATTTGAGAATTAAGAGGACTTCGTATGATTATCTTGTTGATCATCTGAGAAAGAAAGCATGTGTTTGTTTTTTGTCAGAGATCAATATTTTTTATTATTTTGGCAACTCACGAACGATGCAATTTTTTTTGGAGGCTCTATTCTGAGAAGGCGGACAACTTCGGAGTATTCTTCTTTGATATTGAATTCGGTGGAATCGAGTCTGTAAGTTTGTTTATGCATTGAATAATGAAAAATTGTTTTAAACTTTAATGTCATTATTCTTCGTCGCCGCGAATCAAATCACTTCTGAGCTAATCAATATGCGTATTGCATGATTCAGTGACGTTGATCATAGCATTCAATATAACTTATTCTGAGTAATCGAAAGGTCATGTTGTTTTCTGTTTTGTTGTAAATCGCTTTACCGACAGAAACAATGGAATGCAGACATCTGTCAATGTGGCAATTGCGCAGCAGCATGCTCGATATTGCACCAAAACATTCTAGTACAGCTCTGAAGTTTTGAAGGTTTCCTTAATCAGGAGTTGCAACTTTCCATTACGTGAATGTATGTATGCGTGTGCAGAGAGAGAGAGAGAGATATGATTCTCATCTGCTACAGATCAGAAAACGCTAGTCACGCAGGCATGAAGAAGGGAGCTAGAGAGAGAAAGAGAGAGAGAGAGTGAGAGAGACGTTAATCTACGTCTGGTTAGGCATAGAACGTGGTTAGTTCCTCAAGTATAACGTGGTTTGGATTGTTTGTTAAGGATATTATAAAGTTATTTCCAGAATCGAACCAAGCCATATTGCCTAGTGATGATGATCCTGCTCAGACTTATCAAGATGATGATAGTTCAGGAACAGTTCTATTGTCTGCTTGCTTCTTCGTAATGCTTGTCACAACTATTATCTGGACCTTCATCCTGTTTACGTTATTGCCCTTCCCTTTCTGTGCGCATTAAGCAAAGCAACATGTATGAGCACATTACGGGTCCATTTCTGGTGCGTGCAATGTTATGGGAGTGTTGAGCAGTCTACGTGTTTCTATGTCTATGCATATACCATTGAATTAGTGCTATTGTCATCATTAGTGGGTTTGGAAAATATAAGAGTATGAATACAAGAGAGAGTGAGAGAGAGAGAGATCGAGAGAGAGAGAGAGAGAGAGAAAGGAGGGATGCATGAATGCATATATGTGCATGTTTATGCATGCATATGTGTGCATGAGTTTATGTATGATGAAAGTATGCATGTTAGTATGAATGTATGTATGCATGTGTATATAATAGATGCATGTAAAAAAACAAATGCATGTATAGTTATGTATGCATGTGCATGTTAAGTTTAAGTTAGAGGCATGTGTATGCATATGCATGATAAAATGAGATTGCATGTGTAGTGTGCATTAGCATGACTGTATGTTTATGAATACATGAGTGTGCATGTTTAGTTAATACATGTTGATATGCATGTATGCATGAGAGATATTGAAGTATTATGTGATGCATATTTGTATGGAAACAAATATATGTTTACATTTATATAAGTAATTGTTTACATTTACATTAAAGTTAGGAAATTAGAAGTATTCGTGTATATGTGTTAGTATAGGTTTTAAGTTATATATTGAATGCTAAAATAATTAAATGAGTGTTTTATGCTAATTAAAAATTGAAAAAAAAAAGCTAATGTGAAACTTATGAATTTTGTTTCATAGGTTGAAAAACCTATTGTAAAAATTAAGAATGCATGATTTATGAAAATTATAACCACTGATTTTTTTTTTTATGATGAAAATTATGACATGATGAAGATGAATCTGATTGAATATATGAATTTATATTTGTAAGATAAATGATAATGAATATTACTTGTTTTGTATCTTCTACTTTATGAGTACTTACAAGAATTGACGATGAGTTATGAAATTGCAGGTTAAATGAAAATGAAGATTACTTGTTTTGTAGTTTCTACTTTATTATTGCTTACAGGTCCTGAAGATGAATTGATCAAAGCAATTGAAGAATTTATGCCAAAAGTTCTGATGAACTTAAAGAGAGCTGAAGATGGAGTTAATATAGATCAGGTGAAAAAGTTCTAAACTAGGTTTATGTTTTAATTTATTATGAAAGCTCATGCATTATCATAATTAGAATTGTACATTCTTCAGATAGGTTAAGAAACTTCTTAAAATTATGAAAAGTAGAATTTACACTGAAGTAGGAACATGCTTGAAGAGAAGATAGGGATTAGAGACCTATGGCTGTCATATGAATAGATGACGGAACCCTTAACTTGCAACTCCTAGTAGAAGTAGGCTTGTTTTATATAGGTAAGCTTCCTTAAATCTGACCCATTTTACTGAAGAGATCCTAGTTCCTGCTTTAGCTTACCTCTAGATCCTTTGCTCTGATTAGGGGTTAAGCCTTTCCCCTTCATCAAAAAAGTTACAAAGAAAAATTGAAAGCAGTACATTAATGGTTGCTGCATATGAAAAGAGAGAAAAATGACAAAAAAAAGAAAAATTATGATGAAAAAAGAGATGAAAGAAAAATCAAATCATTTCAATGAATCAGTTGTGGTCCTGAAATTACTTCTGAATTGAAAAGCGGGCTATATAAGGCGGATGTATGCTAGAAGGAATTAGTTTTTTGTATCTTAATGGTAACTGGCTAGGAGATGAGGATAGAAGGCTTATATAACATATGCTTTACTTATGAACAGAGTTAATAGAAGAGTTAGTACGAACACTATTTGAATGACTTCTCTAGTTTCTTTCTAAAACCTGTTTTTCAACTCATGCATTGAACGAAAAGGTTGAAATTCAAGCTTACATAATTTTATAAGTTTTCTTTGCTATCAGAAGATGTACTAATGATAGAAGCATTTTTATAGACTATTTGCATTTGAGTTATGAATAATTTTCCAAAGAATTTGATATTGCTTTTTCTGATCTACAGGTTTGGTGCATCCGGAGGAAGCACAGGTTTCGTGGGGGTGGATGTCGTAGAGATATTCATATCTACTTTCATGTCTTGATCACATGATTTTCTTGAGGTGAGGAATGTTGTACATTGGAAGCAACATATTCGGCTCGAACAATCCATAGTCAAATGCTACCTTCATTTCAACTGAAGAAGGACGAACATCTTCTGACATAAGATGGCATAATCGACTACATGCTTGGATTAAGAGGACTACAGCATATCCATATTGACTATTGACGGCTCACTCTCGACATGCTTATCAAGAATAGTGGATTAGCATATCATATGCATGCCATGTTTTTTTTTCTTTTTAACAAAGAGTTTCTTGATTTCTTCACTCGCACACTATGTTGGGTGTATTCCGGATTATTGCGGATCAGAGCCAAATAGTATCCTCTTGGACAACGTGTTTGAGTTCTGCAGCTTCTCTTGCTGCTGTGGCGATCATGCAAAGGGGGAGTTTGGCCATCTCTGGCGCATGGAAAAGATTAGAGTTGTGCCGTCGCTCAAAGGGGAAGAAGGATCTCGAAGGCCAAACTCATGTTTATTTGGGTGTTGGTACTCTCGAAGGGAGCTCTCGGTTAGTTCAACGGGGCAGAAGCCTTATGAATGGTGAATGATGCGCGATGTTCTGATATATCTGACTAAGCTCTGATCGAGCGCAGCGATTGATGGATGTTTGATCAGCCAAACGAGACTGATGATTTACTAGCATTTGAGAGAATCTTCTGATTTTCTGCCTTAAACGATTTGTAAGAACGGCGTTTAATCATCCGATCTCCATCATTTTATTGTGCATCGATTTTGTGTTTTATACTTTTTGCTACGCATGTTTAGAGAGCATCAAGTACAACAGTACATGATAATGTAACAGCAATCATAGACGAAGATAATTGATAATGTAAAAGAGAATTTTTTGTGTGCTAGAGGAGGAGCGTTGATCTTTTAGCATTTGTCTTCTGAAACTTAGCGCAACTTGATTCATCTTTTTTGGCTTTCTATGCTATTATGATCAAATGATTAACTAATTAAAAAGCGGAGAGAGGAAGGATCGAAGGAAGAGCCATAGAATTATGCGCATAATTTGAGAATTAAGAGTACTTCGTATGATTATCTTGTTGATCATCTGAGAAAGAAAGCATGTGTTTGTTTTTAGTCAGAGACCAATATTTTTTATTACTCTGGCAACTCACGAACGATGCAATTTGTTTTGGAGGCTCTATTCTGAGAAGGCGGACAACTTCGGAGTATTCTTCTTTGATATTGAATTCGGTGGAATCGAGGCTGTAAGTTTGTTTATGCATTGAATAATGAAAAACTGTTTTAAACTTTAATGTCATTATTCTTCGTCACTGCGAATCAAATCACTTCTGAGCTAATCAATATGCGTATTGCATGATTCGGTGACGTTGATCATAGCATTCAATATAACTTATTCTGAGTAATCGAAAGGTCATGTTGTTTTCTGTTTTGTTGTAACTCGCTTTACCGGCAGAAACAATGGAATGCAGACATCTGTCAATGTGGCAATTGTGCAGCAGCATGCTCGATATTGCACCGAAATATTCTAGTATAGAGATAAATATGTAAATGTTGCCTCCACTCTTCTTATGAAGTCTATTAGCTGAAAAGTTATATACAGGCCGTTTTGATAAATTGATGCACACATAATATATATGTTGATTAACGCTGATGGGTTTTCGCCTCTCCGCTTCAATCGTTGCATGTGATTCATTCAACAGAATTCAAGCATGCTTTGAAGATCTCTGACAATCGCCCTCATCTGATGCCCACTACATTCAACTTCACCATGTGCTGATGATTTAGTACAAAGCTCTCACTTCCTCTTTATGACATGCTTGTACAGATGGTTATCATACCCATTTATATAGAATTTGGCCAAAGAAAAGTGAGGAGAGGCATAGCGACATTCGATATAAACTGAATTAAATTGTCCATAAATATATTGCTTCTTTGTGATGCATGCTTTAGTTGACAATAGATCGCTTCTTTGTGTTGCATAGCAAGCAGACAATAGAAATGCGGAAGACATTCTACGGTCTGATTAATTTAAATGCATGCACAATAGAAATAAACTCAAATTCTTCTCTTCTGGGTATCAAGTTCGAATGGGGGAATAGCACAAAGTATTGATGGTTATGCTCCAATTTTTTGTGAAATTATCGGCCACTGATAATAAAGCTGAAAGTGTGCGCTGCTCTTGATCATTTACGGTCAAAAAGCGTTCAAAATTAATCGGGAGTTTGAATTTAATGTTATTTTATCCAAACGCTTGATGCGGTTTAAGATTGAACTTTTTGTTAATACAGCTCGTTAATACATATAATTAAAAGTTCCCATCACATTAACAACCAAGTCCTCAAACAGGTTGGTCTTAGAATGAAGAAATATTAGTACTGGAAATATTAGCAATAAACTATAGTCCTCAAACGGGTTGGTTCTTTGAAATAAAGACATATTAAATTTTGTTTGACTATTTTTAAATTACGACTTGTTTCAATTTGACTTAATTTGCAAATAATTCAATAGCTCTTAACTTTAAGACAGATCTTCAAATTGTTTTAACTACTTAATTTGCATGAGAATTTGTGGCAGATACGCATATTCCAATAAAGGCAAACTTAATATGAGGTTTTTTGAAAAGTGCGGATGTTTTGTAATTGGCTTAAAATGAATTTTGGCTACAAAATGTGTTTGCCAGAATGGTTGGAGTTGTACTCTTGAAAGCAAGACTTTAATTGTTCGGATGAGCATTTACTTGAAAATCAATGAACTCGGTTTCTCATAAAGAAAAACAAGAATTATTGCACGAGCATTTCTCTAATTAAGAGAATGTTTTCATTGCTTTAAGCTTATTACATTGACTTACAAACTATGAGAAGTTGATAGTACTATAAGCCTTTGAGTTAGACCAAAATATTTGTCTTGAGTTTATATATGCTTTTTGAGAGTCCTCTTCTTTGTACCTGAGCTTGCTCCAAGCACTCTGCGTGCGCCGTATTTTTGGCGGTCGCCCTGATCCACTGACTGTCGCTTTCGTGCCGACAGCGGATTGACATTAAGGAGGTGGAGCTTCTTAACCTGATTCTCACCATTGTGCTAGAGCAACACACATTCCTGGTGCCCTCTTTATTAAACCAGGAGGAAATGAAAAAGTTTGAGCTGAACATCACCTTAATCAGGGAGGCCCTTCAGATGTATGGCACCCATGTACCCTCCGATCGAGATCCTTTGATACCCAAGTCTATGAAGAAATTGAAAGAAATGTGTGCTCTCACCCCAAACATTGCTATACCATTGCGAATGTGTCTTCAACATTTTGCATTTCCAGTGCAAGACCGATTCACACAGCCTCATAAGAAGATCTGGTATGGGTTATACCTAGCGAGGACTGGGAGCTTACCTATTAAAATGCCAGTGTGGATCCTTGACTAGTTATATAAAGCAGGCAAACGAGGCGTGAGAAAGCCTACTTTGAATGGTTGTTGTGCGATTACAAGAATTATCTACAGATGCCTTGCCTATGATGTGCCGATCGCACGGGCCCTTAAGTGCTCATAGTTGGAATTCTTCCAGGGGCGGAAATCAGGAGTTCAACGTACTAAAAGAATGGGAGTTGAAGATAATTATGAGCCTCAACCTCTTCCCGGAGGCAGAGTCACTGACGAGGGAGAGGACACTTACGAAGAACCCCCTGCTGCTTGGATGAAGCAGGTAGAAGATATGGGCCACACTCACGAAGAGCGCATAACAACTCAGATGCTGGCCATGAAAACCATTGAGGAGACCATACTCAAATCTGAATATTTCACGCACTTGGCTCCTAGGCGGTTGATAACCAGTTCAGAGTTGGCATCATACGAAAAGAAGCAAGTACGGGACTACATGCAGAGCTAGCACTAAGGCAACCCATCAATTTTTTCCAATCCTTACATCCTTTTAAAAGTGATTCTCATCACTAAAAATCCTTGTAAATACCGTCTCACCTTTTTGGAGCTCCATTTTGTACAAGTCGAGGAGTCCTCGAGCTTGAGGAGCCTTAGAAGTAATTGCCTACCAATTTTCATATTTTTTAGATCTCGTTTGAGCCCTCAAAATAAGCTGTGGAACCTAATTTTTAACTAGGCCAGACACTAGGTCTGGACAGGGCCAAAGCTAGTCAAAAACTATAAATAGAGCTAGAGAGCTCATTTTTGGGGGGAGCTTCTTGTAGCTTTGAGCTTGTATGAGAACTTGGTTATAATAGAAGTGATTCCATTGTCTTACTCTCTTTGTTCTTGCCGTGTGTGCGTGTGTGTGTGTATGTGTGTGCATGTTTGTGTGCTTCTCACTCACACATTTGTGCCTTCACTTGCTCGAGGTCTTCATACTATCCTCAAGTCTTCTCGGATTGACATTAAAGGAGGTCCTACTCATCACTGAGCTACAAGGGCACATGTAGAACTGATGTGACTTGTATTCTTGCACTTAGTACAATACACCTGTTTGGACGGATCATGAGCTATATTCTTACTTGCTTTCAACCATTCCAGGTCCTCCGTAAAACCTCCAACTTCGTGCTCTAACTGTAAGGACATTGCAATTACAGCGTCCAATGTCATTCCGCCCACACAACGAATGATCATGATTTGTCTTAAGTGTGGATTCAGTCCGTTAATGAACCATTGTGTTATGACATCATCTGGTAGATTGGCATGTGCCGGAGATAGTTGCCTTAAGTGAGTTCTAAACAGTGTCGCATATTCGTGGACACTCTGGTGTGGTCTGTATCGATTGTTCTGCAAATAGTCAAAGATTTTTGTAGGGTTCTTCTTCAAACAAAACCTCTATAAGAACGCGTCTCTCACATCATCATAGTTATTGAAATGATTAATATCATATTCAATCAACCATCTTGCTGCTTCATTAACCAATGTGGCCTGAAATACAATGGCCTTGTATGCCGGATCCGGTGGATGATTCAACACTGCATAACTGATCTCGAATGTGCGAACATGTGCGTCACGGTCATCTCCTAGCAATCCACCGAATTTTGTATATATCACTCTGGTTGGAATCGGTCGAGGTGGAATGATTGGCTGTGGCTGCTGCTGTTGCTGCTGCTGCTGCTGAAACTGCGGTTGTGGCTGTGGGGGTGTTTGTTGTTGTGACTGTGAACCACTCATGGTGCTATTGTGGGTAGTATTGTTGTTATCTGTATGTTGAGGGGGTGTCTCTTGTCCTTCAGAATCTGTATTATCAGCCTGATCACCTTCTGTTCAAAAATGTTGTTGAATCTCTTACTTATCTCCAAATCAAATAGCCTCTCCTCAGCATTGGTATCAAAATTAGGTATGCTTGCCCCAAATAGTGGTGAACGTAATAAGGGTCCACCAGGTAATACTGCACTATCACCGAAAAACTTCAAATTCCCACCAAATGGTACCGAACTTCCATCGGAAATTTCATCGAATCAGGTTACCCTTTCACCAGAAATGATCTCGCTCGGTAACACAACTCTATCACCAAAAATGGTCGAATTCTGACCAGATAGTGTCGGACTAACTCCACACTACGTCTCTATACACCCAGAAGTCACTGTACCCTCTCCACAAAGTACCGGATTCAAACCAGAATTTACCAGAATCTCACCATGTGTCACCAAACTAGCACCGGAATCGCTACTGACTGGCTCCGATCCTTCTACAACTAGACTTAACTGGCCCGCACTTCTACCACCTAGGGGTGTTCCTAATAAATTTGGAACTACCCAAGGATGTTGATCTCTCCTATACTTTGGATAGGTTTTTGCTAGAACGAGTAACCGGCATATATCACTTCTTCAATTAGCGGTTACTATTCTCTACTTACTGATTATTCCCAATTTTCCATCTTCCCACAGATGGCATCAGTGTTAAAAGCACTCCTGTTAAGTCGCTTTTTATCTCGTTTCAGGTTCTTAGGGATGGTTAGGGGTCTGACAGTGTAGAGGCCCTTTATTTAATTTTCCCAAATTAACTATTCAACTAAGCAGTAACTATACTCTCAAGGAAACAACTTCCAATACATAGTTAATATGTGCAAGTTACGATTATCTTACACAGTAACTTATCGCGCGAGTTAACACTCACACAGGCGCACAGACTTATTAATGTTATGACAATGTTACTGTGTCAATAATGAATTACTGCAATTCAACAAGAACAGAGTAACAGTACTCAAGATATCAGTAAATCTGCACACAATCTTCTCCGCACAGTCACTTGGACAGAGTCTGGCGAACCATCTCTCTCATGCCGAAGAATCACCGTAATGCCTTTTCATTAATGGGTAAAAGTTACAAATATTCGCTACACCTTTTCGATGCATGCGATATATGAAAAAATACAATGTAAAAGGGACAACACAAAAGATCTTTGACACAAAGAGCATGGGGAGGAGGGAATAGGGGTAAAGGGGTGAAACAATAAATGGGAGATGGGGTGGGAGGGTGGGAAATGGGACAGAATGTAGCCCAAAATAGTGTAAAGTTGATGGCTAAAGAGGCCTCTCACAATGAGAGCCAAATCACCAAACTCAAGGACCACTATCATCAAGGCTTCCAAAATCACCACTAAATGCACCACCAAGACCTCCACCTAGTGCTTTGATATGAAAAGTACACGCGTGGAACAAAAATGAAAAGAAGAGTGTACTCAAAAAATGAAAGAGTGCGAGACTCAAAAGTGAGTAGACCATGAAATGGAAAAACTCACATGGATTCGAGTGATCTTGCCAAGAGGATGGAGTACGTTCCTTAAGCTTCTAACCAAGCACAAATTGGGGGAGAGGCCCTCCTTATATAGAGTTGAAGGGGGCTCTCCAAAGTACATCATATGTGGGATATTCATTTGAAGGAGAATGAATACACTAATAGAAGCAAATGGCAAGGTACCAAAATACAATGAGATACAGTATAAAAAGGAAATGAAATGGAAATTGAGTGTCTCATAGATACAAAATGGAGATGCACACTCATATTCTCAATAGAAATATCTACAGTCTTGAAGAGAAAATCATGGGGGAATTCCTACAAAGAACCATGGTCATGAGCATGAAACCACAAATACCCTGAACTAGAGTGTTCCTCAAAATTCATATACAAAGGAAAGGGTAAAATACCATGTGAAATCATGGAGGGAATTCAAAAGAGTGCAAAAGTATTTGAGACTCTTCATCTCAAGACTTCCATTCATGAGAGTTGTTCAAGACAACTCTATCAAGTTTTGCTCAAAGATGGGGACAACCACATTCATGAATGTCAGATAGAAAACCCTGTTGGGAAAGATGGATGGATGATCCAAGAGATTGAGTAGGTACTGCTAAAACCTGCTCTATACCAGCCCTCTTTCGCTTCAGACTTGATTAGTAGACTCCCTTAGCTTTCCAATGACACCAAGAAATGGCCTATGTCCTTTGGAAATGATGTGCGCAATGATTGAATCAAAACAGATAACTTTGGAAGTCACAAACTCAAGAAAACCTTCTATTTTGGTCTAGACACCTGCTGAATGTTTTGCTCAATGTGACCAGCACAGTAGCAATTGATAAAATTCCTTCTAGGGGTATTCAATTAGCTTAGTAAGCTACCATTTTCAAGTGGAATGATGTAAAATAATGAACTATTCTAAGAGAAATTAATTTAGCAAGATTTGGTATACCCCTGACTTTTTAGGACTGTAGCAAAGATAGACTAGTGAGCACCTCGACGACGATTCCTCTGCATTAGCTGAATGGAATGTCTTCAATTTTTGATAGCATGTAGTAGACGTCAAGCTGAATCCAACAAGCTTTGAATCACTGAATTTGGTGGAGTATTGGCTGAGATATGCCCTTGACAAGTTGACAGACTTTGGAGTAGACAATCAGTGAGCACAGAGATGAATGATTTAAATGTATCTATAAATTAACACTTGTGTACAATCCCATTGGCATGACAAGCATTGCCTAATGGTGTAGAGAGGTGTAGGCTATGATGTAGTCCTCACACACACTCAATGATAGTAGAATGAAGCTCAGGAGTGATGTCTCTCTTCGCGACTTTTCAAGTTCACCTTTTATATGGAATGTGTGAGAATTTGAATTCAAATTCAAATTCTTGGCTCCCTCTAATCAAGCTTCTAAAAACTTGGAGATATTCTCTCAATCAAGTTAGCTACTTTTTTCCAAGAATCACGTAGGTAGGTGATTACAAAAGATTCCAAGTCAAATTGACTTTTACAATAAGGTAAAGTGGTAAGTAATCACTAGCATGTGTTCCTATGGTTCTTCATGCATGTAGAGTCTTCATGATATATTCCAAGCCAAATGTGTAGGCTTGTGATTTACACCAACAACTCCCCCTCAAGCCAAACATTTTGGCTTAAGTCTTCATCCTCATTCTTCAAGTATATCCTGCAATCCAATCATAGATTTGAACCTGCAAAGTTTGGTTCCATCCAAGGCTTTGGTCAGCAAATCTGCACATTGCATGTTGGTTGACACATAGGTCAGCTGAATGTCCTTCCTTAGCAACTTCTCTCTCACATAATGATCATGAACTTCTATGTGTTTTGTTCTGGCATGATAGATAGGATTAGCTGCAAGGTGAAGAGAACTTGTATTATCTCCAAAGATAATTGGAGGCCTAGTATATAAGCCCATTTATGTGTATAAAAGCTTAATCCAAATTGCTTCTTGAGTGGCATTAGCTAGCCCTCTATACTCTGCTTCTGTAGAAGATAATGCAACAGTTGGTTGCTTCTTTGCAGACCATGAAATTGGTTTGTCACCTGCAAAAGAAATGTATCCTGAAGTGCTTCTCCTATCATCCTTGCATCCTGCCCAATCTGCATCTGAATAAACTTTTATATCAATATCTGAAGTGTAAGGAAAGTATAAACCATGGTTCTGTGTACCCTTGAGATACTTCAAGATTCTTTTGGCAGCCTCTAAGTGAGGTATCCTTGGCTTGTTCATAAATTGACTTAGCACACTAACTCCATATGCAATATCAATTCTTGTAAGAGTAGCATAGTTCAAGCTACCTACCATACTTTGATAACCTGTAATGTCTTGGACTTCATCACCTTCATGGGAACTTAGCTTTAGATTCACCTCCATTGGAGTGCTAGCTGCTTTAGCATCCTGCAAGTGAAATTTCTTCAACATGTCCTGCACATACTTCTTCTGAGTAATGTATATCCCTGAATTAGTGTAAACTAATTCAAGTCCCAAAAAATACTTCAATAATCCAAGATCATTGATCTTGAATTCCTTCATCATCTGGCTTTTGATGCTTCTGATTCCATTGACATCATTACCTGTAATGATGATGTCATCAACATAGACACAGAGATAGATTACCTTTGAATTACTTCTCTTAATGAACAGAGTAGTGTCAGCCTTACTCATGATAAAACCTTGGTCTTGGAGGTATGTAGTTAACCTGTAATTCCATGCCCTAGCTGCCTGCTTCAATCCATATAAAGCCTTCTTTAATTTGCAAACATAAGTTACCTTCTTAGGGTCTTCATAGCCAGGAGGTTGTGACATATAAACCTCTTTTAAAATCCATCCATTCAAGAAAGCATTCTTGACATCCAATTGGTACATGTTCCAATTCTTTGATGCAGCCACACTAACCAACACTCTAATTGTTGGCATCTTGGCCACAGGAGAAAATGTCTCTTCATAGTCAATGCCTTGGGTTTGTGCAAAACCCTTGGCTACCAATCTGGCCTTGTACCTGTTAATTGTGCCATCAGAATTTCTTTTCAATTTATAGATCCATCTGGATCCTATTACCTTCATGGAGTCCTTCTTGGGTACTAACTCCCATGTATCACTCTCCTTGAGTGCTTCAATCTCCTCATCCATAGCTTCTTTCCATTCTGACTTGGTGATTGCTTCTTCATATGAACCTGGTTCTTCATTTGACAAATCCTTTGCAAGATAAATTGAATGTTTAGTAACAAGAGATGTATCATACCCATATCTGATAGGTTTTTTGCTTTCTCTTTGAGACCTTCTGATTGATTGAGTTGAAGATTCTGGTATGTCCTCAAGCTTCTTCATCTTCATTTTGCCTTTGGACTTCCATGCCTTGAACTCTTCAAGGTTGATTGTATCTTCATCATCTGAACTTGACTCTCCATTCTGAGTAGGTTCCTCCTTTGTAAGTTTTGGAAATTCTTCTTCCAAATCATAGGGTAATTTGACCTTCCTGCATTCATTCTCATACCAAGAATCATTCTCCTCAAAGATCACATCTCTGCTTACCATAAATCCCTTATTGGTAGGGTTATAAAACCTGTAACCTTTTTTATTTAAATCATATCCAATGAAAATACATTTTTCAGCCTTTGGATCTAGCTTTCCTCTTACCTGTGAAGGAATGTGTACATATGCTACACATCCAAAAATTTTGCAGTGATCCAATGATGGTCTCTTACCATGCCATGCTTCATATGGTGTCATACCGTCAAGTGACTTTGATGGTAACCTGTTTATGAGATAGGTGGCAGTAGAAACACTCTCTGCCCATAGATAGGTAATTTCTTCTCATTAAGCATAGATCTAGCTGTCTCAACAATTAACCTATTTCTTCTTTCAACTACCCCATTCTGTTCAGGAGAGTACCTTGTGGTTATTTCTCTTTTGATGCCACTATCCTGCAAGAAGTCCTCAAATTCATTGGAGAAGTACTCACCTCCTCCATCTGACCTTAGCCTCTTCAAATTCTTTCCTGTCTGATTTTCAACTAATGCAAGATATTTCTTAAAACAATTAAATACCTCATCCTTGTGCTTCATAAAGTATAATACAATCCATCTGCTATAATCATCAATAAAAGACACATAGTACCTTGAACCTGAGACTGAGGGGTCTTTGCTAGGTCCCCATACATCTGTGTGTACAAGCTCTAGATAGTCTTCATGCATATATCCTTTCTTGGAGAAGGGTAACCTGTGAGACTTACCAAATTGACAAGCACCACACTTGTAAATCATATGTTGCTTGGATACATTAGGTATCCCAAGCACACATTGGTCCCTGCACATTTGCTTCAAGGTCCTTTCTCCTATGTGCCGTAATCTCTTGTGCCAAATCTCAAGCTCTGAAAGTGTTTGATCTTTATAACTGTATAATGCAATGTTCTTTGTATCTTCCAACTCAAAAGTGAAAAGTCTACCTGATTTTTCTCCTTTAGTTATCCTTTTGAATCCATGTCTTGGGTCCTCCACAAATGCTCCATACTGATTGAATCTGACTTGCAACCCTTTCTCTACAATCTGACCAACACTCATTAAGTTCTTTGTAATTGTAGGTACATAAAGTACTCTGCTCAACAAATTCTGATTACCATCACTAGTTTTCACATTTCCAACTTTAATTACAGAATGCTTTGTATCATCACCTGTTTGGACTTGGTGTTTACCTTTTGGTTCCTCAAGATCAGAGAGTAGTGCCACATTACCAGCCACGTGATTTGAACACCCTGAATCAATATAAAATAAGTGATCATCATTTGTACCTGACTTTGAAGTCATGTTCATGATCAAGGGAGAGTCATCCTGCTCCTCTGTGTAGTTGTTGTAGTCTTTTCTGTTTCTGAATCCTCCTTGGTAGTTGCCATTGTGATTGTTGTTGTGGCCTTGGTGATGGTTGAACCTTTGTAGCTCAAGCGTAAGCACCACCTCCTTTACTTGTCAATCCGCGGAGACGTGAGGAACGGTATGAAGACCACGAGCAAGTGAAGGCACAAGTGCGTGAGTGAAAGCACACAAACATGCACACACATACACACACACGTGCACAAAGTAAGATCAAGGAGAGGAACAATGGAAAGCTTAGATTGCAAAAGAGTTCTCTTACAAAAGTTCTATTCTCTAACAAGCTAACCTCAAAAATGAGCTCTCTAGCTCTTTTTATAGTTTTTAGTGATGAAAATCACTATTTTTGTAGGGGATTCATCTGAAAATTTGACATACACTTCATGGAGCTCCCTACTTGCTCCCTTTCCTTGTGTGTCCACCTTTTGATGTGCTTCCATGCTTTGTCCTTGAATTTGAGCTTCGACACTCCCCCCCCTCTCGAGTCTGTCGTCCCTGACAGACCCTTGTTGTAGTGGTTGTTCCAAGTAGTGCCTTGAGAGGGAGCATCCCATCTGTTTGAACAAAAGTCGTCTGACTTCCAGATGTGTCTGGTTCTTCATCTAGCACTGTGAGTCTTTGCAAGTTGTAGTCTCTTGATATATGCTTCTTCCTGGGGTTCCAGCATGACTGTGTCGTGAGTCTCCGTGGATGTTTTCTAGATCTTCCATAGTTGATGTTCATAGTAGTCATGCCAAGTCATACTCCATTAGTAAGAGGAACCATCTTACTAAGCGTCCAGTATTGCAAGGTTTATTGACCAAATATAATAAAGCTTGATGATCAGTGAAAAATTTGAACTTGTTGGCCAATAAATAGTGTCTAAACTTCTTCACAGCATATACCATGCCTAACCCTTCTCGCTCGGTTGTGGTATAATTTCTTTCGGCTGGGTTTAGTTGTCTACTAGCATATGCTATGGGCAAATCTAAATTTCCTTCACCGGTGGGTTGTGCTAGCACACATCCTATGGCATGATTGGATGCATCCACATGGACATGGAATGGTTTATTCCAATCAGGAGTGGTCAGTATTGGTGCTGTGCACAAACGTTTCTTCAGTTCATTGAAAGAATTCTCGCATTCGTCGTTCCACTCAAAATGAGACAACAAGGCATAAAGGGGTCTAGCTATGATCGCGTACATGTGGATAAACCTATGGTAATATCCACAATGGCCCATAAAGGCTTGTACCTCTTTAACATTCCTTGGCCGTGGCAGCTCTGTTATGGCTCGTACCTTATCTTCATCTGTTGAGATTCCATTCTTAGAAACAATAGGACCTAAGATTTTACCTTGACGCACCATGACCACACACTTTTCTGGGTTCAGACACACTCGATATTCTCTACACTTGTTAAAGATTTGTCTGAGTTCAGGGATGTGAAATCTTCTTTCTTGGGAATGAGCACATAAATCGTCCACATACACTTCTAAGCTCTTTCGTAAGAATTCTTTGAAGACATGACACATGAGCCTTTGGAATGTTGCAGGTGCATTGGTGAGCCCAAATGGCATCACATGAAATGCAGAGATTCCCCACTCTGTGGCAAAAGCTGTTTTGTGTTGATCTACTGGGGCAATGGCTACTTGATTGTAACCTGAAAATCCATCAAGGAAGCTATAAACTTCCTTGCCTGCAACACGCTCCAAAAGGTGTTCTGTGATTGGAAGTGGATAACTATCGCTGATAGTAGCGGCATTAACTTTTTTAAGGTTAATACACACTCGCAACTTTCCGTTCTTCTTGGGCACCACTACAATGGGGGACACCCATTCAGTATGCTCAATCTCATAGATGAATCCAACTTCAATCAACCTATCAATTTCTTCTTTTATTTTGGCTGCATAGGTATCATTATATGTGTAGGGCTTCTGTTTGGTGGGCTTGGCATCAGCAGGTCATGGGGATAGTATGAGAGCAAATTCTTGGATCTACCCCTTTCAAATCTCTATAGTGTCACGCAAACACATCCCTATATTCCCTTAATAAAGCTACAAGCTCCATTTCTTCTTTTGCACTTAGGTCATCTCCTATATATGTGCATCTCTCTTCGTTCTCTTCGATGGTCACTACAATCTTCTTGGTCTTTTCTTTATTATCATATGATTCTCCTATGATGGCCTCTCTCTTAGGCATTCGTACCAAAATTTTACGGTCGTCAACTTCATATTTCTTGAAGTTTTCTGGTACTTCAAACAATGATTCCTCCTCTTCTTGTTTCACTGCTTTTCTTTTCTTTTTCTTTTGACTACTCTCACTTCCATCCTTTGAATTTACTGTTTTAACACTTGTAAGAGGTTCTTCTTCTTTCTGGGTGAACACTCCTATATCTTCCAGATAGTGCTGCTCTGAGTTAAAGCAACTATCCATCACAATAGACTCCAGATCATCGTCCTTCTCTTCTTCTTCTATGACATCACTAGGGTCACATTCTTCTAGCAAGGGCTGACACATGAACACTGAGATATCATAACCCTCCTCATCACAATGAGGTGTCCATTGTTCTTCATTGACAGCAATGTCCATGGTGGCTAAGATTTCTGGCCAGCCATGAGGCTCAAACTCCTCATCTGGAAAGATCATCGGTGTGTAGGCTGGGTCTCTAACTCGTCTATCTCCTCGCGAAGTTCCTTCTTCTCTTGCCTTCAAGCGTTTTTCCTCTTCCTCTGCAACCTTGCACATCCACAAATGAGTATCTTCATGCAGCCATGATGGATCAGGTGAACTCTCAGAATGCACAGAGATTGAATCTTCTTTTGCTTTGTGGATACGATTCCACTGTAGGGGTGGTACATCTCTGAAGGAGTAATCCCTCAAATTGACCTTGGTGGTGACCCCTAAGTGCTGCAAGTACAAGGAGTTGGTTCCCCAACCCTGTACTATTTGCAATTGTCGTAGGAAGGGTCTTCCTAGGATCATCTCATAGACGTTATTTTTCTCAAAGTCACATATAGCAAATGTATGTTCAAACTCCACACCACAAGTGGTTAGAGTTATCCCTTCGAGCAATCCTAGAGGTCTTTCAAAATGACCATCGGCCATTTGAAGCTTCATTCTAGTTGGTCTTAATGTGGGTTTGCCCCATTGCTTCCACAAGGAGGTGGTCGCAATGGCAACACCAGCACCTGAATCTATGATTGCTTTGGTTGTGTAACCTTGGTAGGTGATTGGAAGATAAGTATTACCTTCTTCACCCTCACACATGTCTCCTATTTTATTGAGAGGTATCTCTGGAACTTTTTGCTTAGAGCCTGTTTGTGGCATATTAGAATCAAGTTCTGGGACCTGATCCTTCACATGATTCCATAGCTCGGGTTTTGCTTTGAGTAGCTCTTCTACAGTGAGGTGACACTGAACCTTAGTGTTCTTCACGACATCAGTGTTCCTTGGAACCACTGAGTCTTCATTTCTTACCAGTATTGTGGGAGCTCTAATCTGGAGAGATTCAGATTTCCATGGGCCTAGAAATTGAGGCAGCTCCTCTAAGGTATTAGATTCAAAATCTAACCTTTCATCTTCTTGTTGTTTTGCTTCATCTCCGTAAATAGATGGAATGTCTTGGGGAAATTGATCATGAAGATCATCAATCTCAGGAATGGGAGGGGAGTTACCCTTCTCCTTGGCCCATTTCTCTTCTTGTATTTCCCGCAAGAACTCTTGAGAGTACTGTTGAATTGAAGGAGGCATTCCAACATCCGTGGAATTAGGAACATAAGCTCCCATTGGTGGTGAGCTTCCTCTTTCAATAACTGGTTGAGCCTTTGGAGGTAAAGAAACTTATGGTTTGTTTACCAATTGCTCTAATCTTTCTAGTAAGCATTGGAAATGCAAATCCGGTTTGACAGAGTTTGTCTGATTGAACTTTTGATTAGTCTCAAGTATAGCTTGAGCTTGTTCTACCATTTTCATGCACAGTTTCATCCGTTCAATCTCTAAATCTGCTCTAGGGTAACTCTTGTCTAGGTTTGCAACTGTAGGCTCTTCTTGAAGTCGAGCGTGGTAGGCCTTGAACATCATGTCCAAGCCTTCTGGGGTTGGATCTGCAAGAACAGACCGTGGTTGCGGTCTATTTACAATGCGTGGTGGGGTGGGATGAGGTGGAGTGGATGGAGTTTCAGCATGCGAGGGGCTTTGAGATGCAATGTCTTCTATTTTTGTTTTCGCTTCTTTTAAGCTTTCTTCTAGTTTCGATAACTTTTTATTCCACTTGCGATTGGCCTTCTCTCTGGTATCCTTCCATGTTCTTGTTTTCCTCTTACTAGGCTCTCCTGATTCACTCGACTCTGATTGTTCTGCTGGTTTATCCTGTTTTAAGGCTTGTGCTCTAGTGACAGCTTGTATAGGAGCCACATTGCTACTACTTGAACTTGAATCTGCCACTAAGCCTACCACATTAATGGGTGTAATCTTGGGTGCACTGGAGGGGTTTCTCGGACAATCTCTGGGGAGATGGTCTTTGCCACAATCAGGACAAAAAGCCTGTATTGTGATAGCCTGTCCTTGACTCGGAGATGGTGGGTGGGGACAGTCACGAATGAAATGGTCACCTTGACATCGGAAACAAGATCCTCTAGGGGCTTGTGGTCTCATTTGTCTCAATTGGGGCCTAGGGTTAGGATTTGTGTACATGACATTGGAATATTCAGGCTCCCAATTTTGTTCCATAGGTTGTGCCTCATATTGATACGGGTAAATCTCACTATGTTCAGGTGACTGTGTAATAAGCATGTGGACTACCTTCATGGGAGTAGTCTGAACTATCAGCATGAGAGTCATTATCTGGTATCAATGGGGTTAGTGGGACCAATACTCTATTTGGATTTTCCTCTCCCACGGCATACTTGACTGGAATCACGTTGGTAGGAGCTAGTGGTTGGTTTCCCAAGACTGGTTGTGGCCTATATTGTGCCTGATATTGCTGTTGTGGTCTATAATATGGTTGTTGGTATTGGTTTTGATACCTACCTGGTTGGTAAGGTTGTTGATAATTTTGTCTAACAGCCTGCCTATTATAGGGACAATCTTGAGCTGTGTGGTTCGTGTATTTTCTCTCAATAGTGCAATATGGAGCATTCCTTTCTCTAATGTTTTGGTTTTGCATTGGGCATACGTTAGCCAAGTGGTCCCCTCTGCAGGTATAACATCAATTCAATGAGGTGACTCTTGGTATTTGTCTATTTTGAACTCCTAGCTTCTTGGCAACTTGCTCAGCTATCTCATCTATTTCCGTGGAGATTTTCGAAGTATGACTAGTAGAACTATCAGAATCCTTATAGAGTTTGGACAATCCTAACTCCTCACCCAAGTTATCTTCTATGTCAATGCACGTCCGCACACACTCTTCTATGGATCTAGGCTCTTTCAAGTACACATATGATCTTAACTTTGTGCTCAGTAAGCCATCTAAGAACAAAGCCACTTGTTTGGCTGGCGTGGGTAACTCTGGAGTAGGGCATCTTTCTAGGTACTGTCTGAACCTTCTACCTGCTAGTCGCACTGTTTCTTGGGGTGTCTGCTTGAAACTGTGGATCAAGGATGATGTGTTATGCCTAATACCACTCTTGGAAAATTCTACAATGAATTCGTCTAGCAGTTGACCTATATCGCGATAGTTGCGACTACTCAGTGGTTGAAACCAAGCTAAGGCAGTGCCCTTAAGAGTTAGACCAAATGCTTCGTAGTGGGTGAACAAATCCTCAACCTGTTCAGCTCTTAACACTTGTTTGAACTCGGCCACATGATCATAAGGATCTCCTGACCCGTCAAAATAATTCTTCATTGCCTTGATCACTTGAGTGGGTCTAAGGGTTCTTGGGTGCTCTTGGGGTCTAGGCAATGGAAAATCCTGTTCTTCTCTTTGTTGCCTATGTGCTTGATGTCTCTCTCTTTCAGGTCTTTCATTTTCAAATCCTGACCTATTCCTGCCCACTGTGTGTGCAAAACTTACCTCAGGTCTCTCTCTAGTTCTTTCTCTATGGGCTTCATGAGCTTGGGATGATCCTACTCCTTGGAGGCCATGGGAAACATTGGATCTTGGTGGAGGGAAAATCAATTCATTCTTCCAAGTATATGCATGTCTATCATGTTTTGTTACCAAGAATATCGTCTCTGATGTGTTATCCAGGTAGACAACTTTGCCTGGTATCTCAGGATCTTTGAATTCATAGATGATAACTATGCCCAATTGGCTAGGTTGATCTGGCTTGAATCTCCAAAAGGCTTCCTCTGTTTCTCTATTCAAAAATAGTTCTATGCTTTTGTTGTCTTGAGGGAGCCAGTCCGGAGTGATCACTCGGGTCAAAACTGACTTACCTCTAGGAGTCTGGGGTCCTTGTCCTACATTTCCTTGTTCTAGGTCTCCTATTTCATTCTCAAGAATGACATTTCCAAACTCATCAGTCCTATCTGGTAGGTTGGTGACCACATACATGGTTCCTTCCTTATCAATGTATGAACCCTCTTCGAACTTGACCACCGGGTGTTCAAGTCCAAAGGATTGATCTAGATTTTTGAGTTGGACCACTGATCGCCTCAGACCATCCTCATAGATGCGAGCACCTAATTGGTTAGTCCGAATATATTCCAACTGTGTCTTATAGGGACCTTCTGGTGTTTGTAGATGGGCAGTCCCTGAGCCACCTGCAGGTTTTCCCATGCTAAAAGACATTTCTGAATCACTTGTGTCTGAACTTAGTAAAAGATGACCACTTAGTTGTTGTGCCCAAGACTTGGATGTATGGTTGACACTAGCCTTAGAAGATCTAATGCTTTGTTTATCCTTGCCTAAGTGTCTACCAGATCTCAGGTTCATCAGCTTTAGTCAAGAGTCCAAATTTTCCCTTTGGTATGGTTCAAAATTCTTTGGAGCCCCCTTGGTTCCCTAGTCCCACTTGAGGGTCAACTTCAAATTATCCTATCTCGAAATCAACGCGTTATTCTTGAAAAAAATAGTTGAGATCGTGTAGGATTTGAAATGAGCTTTCCAACGAGCTATAGAGCTCAAAAAATGGACTTTGGATGAAAAAGTTATGTCAAATCAGGCTCCTGGGGGTCAAAACAAGCAAACAGGACCTTTTCGAGAAAATCGCGATTTTGTGAACTTCAAGAAAATCGCAATTTTGTACCTTGAGAATCTGTTCACAAAATTGTGTTTTCATAAAATCGTGTTTTGAAAATCGCGATTTTGAGCTGAAAATCATGTTTTGAAAATCGCGATTTTGAGCACAGAATCGTGTTTTTGAAAATCGCGATGTTGGGCACAGAATCGTGTTTTTTTGAAAATCGCGATGTTGAGCACAAAATCGTGTTTTTTTGAAAATCGCGATTTTGTCTTAGAGAATCGTGATTCACAAAATCGTGTTTTTCACAAAATCGTGGTTTTCAGAATCGTGTTTTTGACGTGAAAATCGCGATTTTGTCTCACAGAATCGGGTTTTCACAAAATCGTGTTTTTGGCTGAAAATCGTGATTTGTGAGAATCGTGATTTTGAGCCCGCTGAAAATCGTATTTGCTCAGAATCGTGTTTTTGACATGAAAATCACGATTTTGTCTCACAGAATCGTGTTTTCACAAAATTGTGTTTTTGAGAATCGTATTTTCTCAGAATCGTGTTTTTTGGCTGAAAATCGTGATTTTTTGAAAATCGTGTTTTTGCTGAAAATCGTGATTTGTGAGAATCGCGATTTTGAGCAGAGAATCATGTTTTTTTTTTTTTTCACGATTTTGAGCAAAAAAATCGTGTTTACACAGAATCGGCTTTTTCACAAAATCGTGTTTTTACTGAAAATCGTGATTTTTTGAGAATCGCGATTTTGAGTAGGGAATCGTGTTTTATCAAAATCGTGTTTTTTTTTTTTGACTGAAAATCGTGATTTGTGAGAATCGGGATTTTGAGCACAATCACAGAATCGCGATTCTGAGAATGACCACAGAATCATGATTCTTTCAGCCAACTTTTAGGCGAGAAAACAGAAAATCATGATTTTTCAAAAAATTTTGAATTTTCACAGAATCGCGATTTTCATCACATAATCACGTTTTTTGGCGGGAAATTCAAATTTCTGAGCGCCGATAATGGCGAGCTCCGTATGAGCAGAAAATCATGAAAAAAACATAGCGCTTGCTCTCCCTTGCACCTCCTAACTCCTTCCCACACAATAATGCATGAAAAATGGTATGAAAATGGTGAAAATGCACTAAAAAACAAGAAATTTCTATGAAGAAGAAGATGGAAGAAGGTGGAGATGATGATGATGATGAAGATGAAGAGGAAAAAACAAAAAATGAACTGAAATGACAGTTTTTTTACCTTCCAATGTCGCAAATCTACGATCTTACCATCACAACGCTCGTCCTCGAAGCTCTCTCCCCGGCAACGGTGCCAAAATTTGGTGTAGCTCAAGCGTAAGCACCACCTCCTTTACTTGTCAATCTGCGGAGACGTGAGGACCGGTATGAAGACCACGAGCAAGTGAAGGCATAAGTGCGTGAGTGAAAGCACACAAACATGCACACACATACACACACACGCGCACAAAGTAAGATCAAGGAGAGGAACAATGGAAAGCTTAGATTGCAAAAGAGTTCTCTTACAAAAGTTCTATTCTCTAACAAGCTAACCTCAAAAATGAGCTCTCTAGCTCTTTTTATAGTTTTTTGACTAGTTTTGGCCCTGTTCAGACCTAGTGTCCGGCCTAGTTAAAAATTAGGTTCCAGGGCTTATTTGAGGGCTCAAACGAAGTCTAAAAATTATGAAAATTTGTATGATGGTACTTCTAATACTCCTCAAGCTCGAGGACTCCTCGGCTTGAACAAAATGGAGTTATAAAAATAGATAATGGTATTTACAATGGTTTTTAGTGATGAAAATCACTATTTTTGTAGGGGATTCATCTGAAAATTTGACATACGCTTCATGGAGCTCCCTACTTGCTCCCTTTCCTTGTGTGTCCACCTTTTGATGTGCTTCCATGCTTTGTCCTTGACTTTGAGCTTCAACAACCTTTCTCTAGACTGAGAGTATCCACCTCTTTGGTAGCCTCTTCCTCTCTGATTTTTATGATTCCTGAAACACTCATTGGTGGTGTGGTTTGGTAAACCACAAATGTTACATGGTGATGAATTATAGGGTCTCCCCCTACCTTGCTTACCTCCTCTGCCCCTACCTCTTGAAGATCTACCTCTCCCTGCATAGTTGGCTTGGGAGGTAGAGCATTCATCTTCCACCTTCTTACTCTTGCCTTTATCCTTAGATTTCTTATCAGTGTATAGGGCAGAAGATTTGTTACCTTTGGTAGTATCTCCACTCTTGGTAAGCTTTGCTTCATGTGTGAATAGTTGACCCATGAGAGTTGTAAGATTTGGAGTGTGCATGTCCATGTAGAGATCCATTGCAGTGGTGAAGCTTTCCCACTTGTCATCAGCCTTGATCCCATTGATTACCTGCCTTACAATTTGTTCCTCTTCAGTCTCTTCTCCTATGCTTGCTAACTGATCTGCAACATCTTTGATCTTGGTCACAAATTCTGAAACAGCTTGCTTAGGTTGCTTCCTTAGTGTTGTGAATTCAATCCACAACTGATTTTTCCTAGCCCTTGTATTGGAGGAAAAATATGATGACAAGGTTTCCCAAGTCTCTTGGGAAGTCTTACAATTTTTGATATGAGGTAAAAGAAAGTTAGATATAGAGTTGAGTAGATAAGACCTTGCCAATGCATCCCTTGCACACCATGTGTTGAGTTTTTCTTGCTCCTCCTTGGTTGGCAAACCTCTTGCTTTGAATGAGGGCAATTCCTCATCTCCTGAGATGTATCCATAGAGACTCCTTCCTTGTAAGTAGGTCTTCATCCTTAGAGACCAATCTTGATAATTGTTCCTGTCCAATTTGTCAATAAATGAAGGAAAACCATCTCCCATTTTACCTTATTTGCTCTGATACCACTCTTGGGAAAGATGGATGGATGATCCAAGAGATTGAGTAGGTACTGCTAAAACCTGCTTTGTACCAACCCTGTTTAGCTTCAGACTTGATTAGTAGACTCCCTTAGCTTTCCAATGACACCAAGAAATGGCCTATGTCCTTTGGAAATGATGCGTGCAATGATTGAATCAAAACAGATAACTTTGGAAGTCACAAACTCAAGAAAACCTTCTATTTTGGTCTAGACACCTGCTGAATGTTTTGCTCAGTGTGACCAGCACAGTAGCAATTGATAAAATTCCTTCTAGGGGTATTCAATTAGCTTAGTAAGATACGATTTGCAAGTGGAATGATGTAAAATAATGAACTATGCTAAGAGAAATTAATTTAGCAAGATTTGGTATACCCCCGACTTTTTAGGACTGTAGCAGAGATAGACCAGTGAGCACCTCGATGATGATTTCTCTGAATTGGCTGAATGGAATGTCTTCAATTTTTGACAGAATTTAGTAGACTTTAATCTGAATCCAACAAGGTTTGAATCACTGAATTTGGTGGAGTATTGGCTGCGATATGCCCTTGACAAGTTGACAGACTTTGGAGTAGACAATCAGTGAGCATAGAGATGAATGATGTAAATGTATCTATAAATTAACACTTGTGTACAATCCCATTGGCATGACAAGCATTGCCTAATGGTGTAGAGAGGTGTAGGCTATGATGTAGTCCTCACACACACATCAATGACAGTAGAATGAAGCTCTGGAGTGATGTCTCTCTTCGCGACTTTTCAAGTTCACCTTTTATATGGAATGTGTGAGAATTTGAATTCAAATTCAAATTCTTGGCTCCCTCTAATCAAGCTTCTAAAAACTTGGAGATATTCTCTCAATCAAGTTAGCTACTTTTTTCCACAAATCACTTAGGTAGGTGATTACAAAAGATTCCAAGTCAAATTGACTTTTACAATAAGGTAAAGTGGTAAGTAATCACTAGCATGTATTCCTATGGTTCTTCATGCATGTAGAGTCTTCATGATATATTCCAAGCCAAATGTGTAGGCTTATGATTTACACCAACAAACCCAAGATCTTATGTGCTAGCTACAAAAGACTTTGCAATTGACTTCATGAATGATGCTTATTTATGTGCTACACACTATCACAAAGTGACATTAATGGCCAAGGAATGTGTTATTGTGTGGAGGCTTAGGTACAAATTGGATAGAGCCATAGTACCTCTTGATATAGATTATCAAAACAAGAATTGCAACAGAGTCTCTTTGAGGAGCAAAGAAAGAAGACTTTTATGTGAGAAGAAGCTATTTTCCTTGAATACCTTAAGAGGTTGAGGAAAATAAATTTGGAACTTTTAAAGAATATAGATGGCTAGATCATTGTGAATGTTCCAATGCCATGGGAGGAGGAGTACTTCCTTGACATAATTCTTGATGACAACAAGATGTTGAGAGATTTCAATGTTGAAATCTCTGAGAGCATTGTCAACATAGCTCTCAAGTATCATCTACAAGCCATAATATGTTCATTATTTTTTTGGTAATAGAAATCCTTTTTGATGCAACTATTCTAGACTTTATTTTGTAGGATCCTACTCTAGAAATGTAAAGATATTTTTTCAAGAAAGGTCTTTATCTTAGATCCACTTGTTACTTAGTGTATACTTTACAAGCATGGAGAAAATTAGCATTTTCTTAGACATTTTAGTGAGGATAGAGAACATATTATTTATCCAAATGATGTGAAGTAAGTTTGCATAATATTTTCCATATATAGTCATTGATTTTCTAAGCTTAAGGTATTATTCATAAGTAGGGCGTCCATTTATAGGGGTCATTGGAGTATAATAATAATTGAATTCAATGAATACCAAACTTTATGAATTTCCTCCAATCACAACATAATAGTTGTAAAATATAAGTTCTAGTACATTTTCATGGGTAATATTGTTGGTTAGCCAGTTGGAATAAGATAACTAAATTAAACATCCCACATAGATGTTCTATACAAAAACCCTTTCAATATTCAAAAGATGTCAAGTTGAATTTTCATTTGAGTTTGCTTCAAGTTAGCTAGCATAACTCTTATGAATTTCTAGAGTCCATTACACTCTAGAAAAGAGAAGTTAAGAATCGCTCATTAGATTGACAATTCTAAAGAACCTTTAGCTATAGTCTTTTGAGAAAAGTTTCCTCAATTGGATAATTTCCATTTTGGATTTGACTTGGTCAAGTTATAGTACGGTTGACCAAAGGTAAGTGGAAAAATTTCTCCTAAACTTTGCATAAGATTTACAAAGCCTAGTAGGACAAAGTATTCCTTGATTTAGGTGAAAAATCAAGTAGATATTGGTTGAGAGTAAACCATTTTACAAATATCCAAAGTTACATGTTTGAGTCAACCAAACTTTTAGTTTCTCCAAATAAGATTCAAGTGGATCAAGAGCTCTCAAAAGCCTTATGAGGGATAAGAATCATAGCTAAATTGTTAAGTCCATGCACCACTCATGCCCAAAAATAGACTAGTAATTGGAGTCCACCCAATTCACCAGTTTTTGCTGAGATAGAACCTAGTAAAGTAATGAATTGACTAGGGATGTTTTTAGATACACCCTTATTATTCATTCACTACTTTGTACCTTAATGAGTTTATTAAATGCAAAGCTAGATGGTGTTTTGAATCATTTGGGTAGGGATCAAACCACGGAGATGAGACATGTTCTTCCAGTTTTAGGACATGAGGCTTGCAAGTTTCCTACAATATCTATATAGCTTTATTTTCGAGGAGGAAAATATTTTTCCAAGGGGCAAAAATGTAATAAAGTAAGCTTATAATCTATGGGTCCGGACGGTCAAGAGAGATTTGAAATCGGACACCGTTTGGTCACCCGTGAGTATGACCAAAGATCTAGAGACTAGAATTACTTAGCAAGTCATGTGCTATTGTAAACAAGTGATCCATGTAGCTTACCTCAAGGGTGTGAAGGAGGAGGTCTCGGGTTCAACCCCGATGGGGTACATCAAGAGAGTATTTTTCCCAAAGAGATCTAGAGCCTTCTAGAAGCATCCACTTGAGTTAACTCTAGTTAACAGGGACACTTGACACACATGTAGTTACATGGTGGACATGTGGATGGTTAGAATCCACCTACCCAAGAAGGTAGTCTCTTGTAGAGAACTATATATAGAGGCTGGTTGGGAGGAGAGTCATCTCTCTAGCACATGGTGGTGGTCATAATCTTGCATTTTACATGGCTCCTTCATGTCTACAATCAATGGAAGGTGTGAAATAATCATTCTTTGATGCATCTCCTTTAGTATGGGATATCCAATATGGCCGAATCTCTCATGGCATAGCTTATTTGTCCTCACACTACTAGTGGTTGTAATAATAGACAAGTCATACAAGTTGTTCCTCCCTCCTCCATTTTAAAGAATATTGTCATTACTATCCATAATCTTAGCCCTTGTCTTGCTGAAGATATTTCATGACCATGATCAATTATAGAAGTTATTGAAAATAAATTTTGTTTGATTTGTGGAACATACACCACATTTAAATACTTTATTATATCCCTATTAGAATTAATGTTAGGAACCATACCTTTAACCTTTGTAGAAAATAATTCATTATTACCTACCTTTACTATGATGGGTTCCTTTAGAGGTTCGAAGGAAATATAAGGGTGGTTTTTGCTCATTATGTAATGACTAGCACCATTGTCCAACACAGATTAGTCATCTGTTCTCGAAACATACCTCCTCTATCATAACAAATAAATCAAGCCCTATCACTGTAGTGTTTCTAGAATCCTTGCCCTTGCCACATGTTGAGGAGCCATTCGTTTCTTTACCCTTCTTGATTCAACAATCTTGGATTCTATGGCCTTTTGTCTTGGGGTGGAAGCATTGTCCCTTGAACTTCTTTTTGACTTGCATTTTTTTGTCTCCATCATTTGAAGAGCCTACTTTGCCTCCTTGGAATTTGTTATGAATGTAGCAATGCATTTTTTGCCTCCACTCCTTTCCTTGAGCCATAGCACCTCCTCCATTGAGAAAGGCAATAAGTTCTTCAAAAGTCAGAGGTTGAGTTATGATTTGAGTACAAAAAGTATCTACAAACCATCAAAATTTTGTGGACAGATTGAAAGAAACCATTGAGCTAGATCCTGACTTGACTTTTATACACCTACTCTTGCCATTTGATCCCATAGATTCTTTATGCGAGTGGTGAATGCCTCTATGGTCTCCCCATCAAAATACCTTTTTTGTTGGTACTTGATTCTCTAAGTTCTAAATCCATTTCTGATTACTAGTTTCATATTCTGAAGCCTTGGTAGTATATTTGTTGGTACATTTGGCAAGCCTTGATGCTTGACCAAACATCAAAGGCTTACTTCACATCTTGAGCTTGACTATTCATAAGTCACATATGAACACCTCTTGTAAATCTCTTGAGTTTAACTCAAGATGAATGTAAAAGGAAATGTTTGAGGGAATCTCGTACCATTACGAGTTGTAAGTCAAAACAACTAAGTGGTTGGAATCAAATTGATTAGAGTCCTAAAAGGTAGGATCACTTTTAAGTGGTAGATTCAAAATTCAAATTTGGAACTCATCTATAAAAGATCATGATTTTTTAGTCGTGAGAGAGAGAGAGAGCAAAAGAAGGACACATTGAGCTTCAAGACTGTGGGTACACTAATCCCACACATGTATTAGTAAGCCTAAATCATCTCCTTTGTATCTCATGATATTACACATTTGATTCAGATTATGCAAGTTATCTCATGGCTACTATTATCTGCTACTAAGCTCTCATTTTCAGTGAATTTGTTTTGAGGTGTTCTCTGCATATACTTATCCAGTTAATGTGATTCAACTTGTCATATGTAGCTTAGACCCTCTAATTCTATGCTATCAACTTTCATTTTATTTGGTTTAGTATTCTGTGAGATAAGCTCTCTGCAATCTACCTATGTCTGCTTACTCTCATCTTCCTAAAAAGTGAGGATTACACCCCTAACCTCGTAATGTGATTTCTCAGCATGTACAATTAGAAAACAAAGTGGGTGGGTTCACCGAAGACCTAGATGATGGGGGAAGTATCTCAACCCCTAAGCAACGACAAAGCGTGAATGACCTCCACAGGTATCTTTCTTTGACCTCTGCACACCAAAAATGCTCTTACTCAGAGCTTATGCAGAGAACTCCAGTGAGCTTTTGTAGACCTATAGTAGACACCAAGCGCTTTCCAACAAAACAACTTTCACTTCAAATGGATGCTTACACAAGGCGAAACAATGTCTACAACATGAGCTAGTTGAATGCTCACAACTGCCAGTCAAGCAGATACCTCACTTCACTCCAGCAAGCTTTTCTCAGAGATTATACAGAGAATGAATCTCAAACTTGGGTCAACTTTAGAGGACTCTAATAGCTACCCAATGAAACCAAATTCATAGAAAATGGATACATAGAGAAGGAGAACCAGCCCTTACAACAGAGAGCAAAATTTTTCCAACAGAGCCTACACACCAAGAGAGATATCAATCACACAACTTCACTAAAATGAATGTTGCTCCCAGATTACTTAGAGAATGATCCCGAGACTTTGTGAGCATAAAATAGACTCTAATAGCTATCCAATGAGACAAGAATTACATCAAATGGATACAATATGAGGGAGAACCAATGCTAACAACTCAGGGGTAGAGAGTTGCAACACTGCCTGCGCACACACATAGATATGCCTACTAAAAGAAAACAAACAAGCAAGCAAGGGGCTAGCTTAAGCAAGGGGCTTGCTTATCACAACTCCAGCACTTAGTGCTTACTTTACATGAGCTAAAACTCCAAGAAGATGGGCCAAAGGAAGTCTGGATACATGCTCCTTTTATAGTGAGAAGTGTGCCCCTAAAATCTAGGAACTACCTTTCCAAATCAACCTCCTAACTTGGAGGACTTAGTTGAGATGACTTGGGGAGTGGTTGAGTGACTTTTCTTGATGGAATCTCGTGGCTTTTGGCTTCCTTTGATTGTTCCATATGTCCATAAAAGATTCCCTACGAATTTGTAGCTTGAAGCTTGACTTTTAACACTCCCCCCTCAAGCTTCAATTCTTCGCCCTCATCCAAGCTCCTTCATGTTGATGCATTGCTTGAATTTTAAAATCTTCCTTTGTAAACATGTCCGCAACTTGGTCCTTGGTACCAATATGATGTACTGAAACTTCCTTGGATATCACCTTTTCCCTTATGAAGTGATAGTGCACTTCAATATGTTTGGTTCTAGCATGATAGACAGGATTCGATGCTAGATGAATGCTACTCATGTTGTCACAAAAAATTGGATATGTGTCAACCTGCAAATTAAGCTCCATAAATAACTTCTTAATCCACATTAGCTCACATGTGACTTGAGCCAAAGCTCTATACTCAGCCTCCGTGGAAGATAATGCCACCGTGGGTTGCTTCTTTGAAATCCATGAGATGATCTTGCTACCTAGCATGACTAGGTAACCACTTGTACTTCTTCTATCCTCCTTCGAACCGGCCCAATCGGCATCAGAATAAGCTTTGACCTGCATATCATCATCAAATGAATAGAACAATCCTTCATTTATAGTGGCCTTGAGATATCGTAACATTCTTCTTGCAGCTTGCAAGTGTGTAGTCCTTGGACTATGCATAAATTGTGATAACACTCCAACTCCATATGCTATGTCGGGCCTAGTTATTGTGGCATAATTGAAAGATCCTACAATAGATCGATACAAGGTTACATCCTCTAATGGCTCTCCATCAATGGAGCTTAGCTTTACATTAACTTCCATGGGATTTGAAATAGGCTTGCAATGTAGCATCCCAAACCTCTCAAGTAGGTCTAGAATATACTTCCTTTGTATGAGCATAATACCTTCTTCTTTGTATACAACTTCAATGCCAAGAAAATACCTAAGATCTCCAAGATCAGAGATCCTAAACTCCTTTCCAAGCTTTGCCTTGATCTCCTCAATGCCCTTTGTATCATTACCTGTAATGATAAGATCATCTACATACACGCACATGTAGACTACAAGTTCTCCTCTTTGTTTGATGAAGAGAGATGGATCTGCCTTGCATTGATTGTAACCACATTTGATCAAATAGTCCACCAATCTTTGGTTCCAAGCCCTTGGAGCTTGCTTTAGGCCATAAAGTGCCTTCTTCAACCTACAAACATGATGTGGAAACTCTTTATGAACAAAACATAGTGGTTGCTCCATGTATACCTCTTCTTCCAAGTCTCCATTGAGAAAGGCATTCTTGATATCCAATTGGAAAAGCTTCCATCCTTTGCTAGCAGCCATTGCAATGAGTGTCCTAATGGTGCTCATCTTTGCCACGGGGCTGAATGTCTCTTCAAAGTCCACTCCATAGGTTTTTGCAAAACCCTTGGCCACCAATCTTGCTTTGAACCTAGAAATAGATCCATCTGAATTCCTCTTTACTTTATACACCCACTTATTACCTATTACCTTCATGTTATCCTTCTTGGGCACTAGAGTCCATGTTTGATTCTCCTCAAGTGCATTGATCTCTTCTTGCATTGCCTCTTTCCATTCGGTGTACCTGCTTGCATCTTCATAGCAATCGGGCTCATGATCTTCTACTACTTTGTTCATATATGCATAATGAGTTGCCATGTATGAATCATAAGTAAACCTTTGAGTTGGATACTTAACTCTAGAAGACTTCCTTTCTTCACCTTTTGGAGGAATAAACCTCCTTTGCCTTGGGAACTTGATCTCTTTCTTTGACATGGCTTCTTTCTCCATCATGTGTCCTTCATCATCTTCAACTTCATTACCTTCTTCATCCAACTCCACCAATGCTGCTTTGCCTTTGTTGATTGATTGTCCTTCATAGCTTGATGAAGATCCCCCCCTCCATGGTGAGTTCATGCTTGAACTATCTTCATTGATGGAACACCTTGGGCCACTTAGCTCTAGGTCGATTTGTTCTTCATCATGTCCATGCTTTTCTTCTTCATAGTCCTGCATACAATCATACTTCTTATACCAAGGGAGTAGCTCATCAAATGCTACATCCCTTGATATCCTCAAGTCCTTTGTGTTTGGGTTGAAGCACCTGTAACTTTTATGATCATTTGAATATCCTAGAAACACACACTTTTCTGCCTTTGGTTGTAGCTTGTGCCTCAATTCACTTGGCACATGTACATAACAAGTACATCCAAATATCTTCAAGTGAGAAAGATCAGGTTTCTTACCATAATAGGCTTGATATGGTGTCAAGCCATGGATCCCTGAGGTAGGAGCCCTATTCATAAGATACACGGCGGTATTTGCTGCATCACTCCAAAACATGTTAGGTACATTCATCTCATTAAGCATTGCTCTAGCGATCTCGGCAATGTATCTATTGTTTCTCTCTGCTACTCCATTTTGTTGGGGTGTGTACCTGCATGTTACTTGCCTCTTGATGCCTTGATCCATTAAAAAATCAGAAAACTCATTTGAGAAAGATTCTCCCCCTCCATCGAACCTTAGCTTCTTGATATATGTACCTGTTTCCTTCTCTACCATTGCCTTGAATGCTTTGAAACATGTAAACACATCTGATTTGTTTTTGATGAAATAAACCCAAACCATCCTTGTGCAATCATCTATAAGAGTGACAAAGTACTTGTTACCTCCAATGGATTGCTCTTTGGTTGGCCCCCACACATCTGTATGTATCAACTCCAATGGATGTTGGCTTATGTAGCCACTCTTCTTGAATGGAAGTCTCGCTTGCTTCCCTAGTTGACAAGATTCACATAAATGCTTCATACCTTGTCCTTGGAAGTTGGGAAGACCTTCAACTAGCCTCTTGAATTGCATTTCCTTCATTCTTTGTATGTTGATGTGACCTATCCTCTTGTGCCACAAGTCCAACTCCGAAATCCTCTTGTTTCCATATGTGAAGTAGACATGTTGAGTAGAATGAGAATTTACCTTCAAAGTGAAGAGTCTCCCTTGCTTCTTTCCTCTTGCTATGACCTTATAACCTTGCTTAGGGTTCTCCACAAAGCATCCACCTTTGTTGAACCTTACTTGATAGCCTCTTTCTACCATTTTCCCAACGGACACCAAGTTCTTTGTGATAGTAGGTACATGCAAGACATCCTTGAGACATCTTCCTTCCTCCTTGTCATCCAAAGCTACATCTCCAACATGGGAGATCTCATGGGCTGTATCATCACCTGTTTCTACATGTCCTTTACCTTTGGAAACATGTAGATTAGTAAACCAAGAAGCATTGCAACTCATATGGTTGCTACATCCACTATCAATATACCAAGTGTTATCTACTTTGCTTGAATTCCCATTCATGTGCATCATCAAGAGATTGTCATTTTTTGAACTTGTAGAAGCATAATTACCTTGGCCTTTGTATGAAGAACCTTGATTATAGCTCCTTTGGTTTCCTCCTTGGTAGCAATCTCTAGCATAGTGGCCAAACTTGCCACATATGTAACATCCTTCACCATCTTGATTCCTGTTTTGTTGATGTCGTCCTCCTCTTCCTCTTGTTCTTCCTCTCTCTCTTTGTGATGAGGTGCCTTGGTCATGTCCTTGATTGCTTGAGTGGCCTTGCCTTCCTCCAAACCTTCCTTTTTCCCTTCCTTGTCCTCGTCTTCCTTTGCCCCTTTGATTACCTGCATAGAAAACTTGTGCATCCTTGCTTTTAGTTGAACTTCCACCTATGTTCATTTCTTCGGTGACCATGAGAGCAACCAATTGCTCAAAATTGGGAAGATTATCCCTTACATAAACTAAAGTGGTAAAGGGTTTCCACTTCTCATCATCTCTCAAACCATTGAGAGTATAAGCCACAAGATCGTCATCGTCTAAGTGGCTTCCAATGGATCCCAATGCATCTGATAACTCCTTGACCTTAAGTATGTAGTCATTTATGCTACTCCCTGAGCTCTTCCTAAGGTTGTTGAGCTCATTCTTGAGTTGGATCTTCCTTGCTTTGGTGCTTGTTGAATAAAGCCTTTCAAGTGTCCCCATACCTTCATGCTTGATCCTCCTAGCAATTGCCCCTCCAGATGAAGATGGCCACGCAAACAATTCAACATGAATTGCAGAGCAAGGTTGACCTTCTGGAAGCAGATATTGCCCCTCTCCAAGAATAAGTACTTGCAGCCAAAGCCGAGAGTCATTCATTGCATACTCAAATCCAGCAACTCCAAGACCAATTAGCGGAAAAAGACAATATCATTGCTCAACGGGACACTGAAATTACAGAATTAAAGCAAGAAGTTGCAGATAAGACAGATGCTATGACCGCCTTAGGAAATGAGCTTCACAGTACGAGGGATGCCCTTAGTGTCTTAGAAGAGGCCTCGCAGTCGTTAGCGGCCAATGTGCTTAAAGCAGAAGCTGAACTGCATAATGTCACTGAGAGATTGTTCCACCGAGATCAAGAATATACTGCTGAGATTGCCAAGACTATACAGTTAAAGAAGGAACTTGCAGGTGTGCAAAAGGAGAGAGGACTTTTACAAAATGATGCAATTTCAAGTTCAGGAGCTCAAGTGAAGAGAAAAATAGTTAGGAGTTCAGGCGGACAGGCTCTCGCGGATTGATGCAGACATAGCGGAAATGAAGCTACGACGAGACGCTGCTCTGGCCACCGAATTTTATCTATAGGAATCATTTTTGCAGACGCAGGCAGAATTACTTATAAGCCAAGTCATTGTTGCCAGTTCTGTTAGGACTGATGCACAACTTATAGAACCTACAATTTTGAAAGATATGCTAGATTCCCTAAAGCAGAAGATTACATGTACCTTCAAATTAGCTCGCACTATGTATATTCAGGGCATCATAGATGAGTCTTGACTGTGTAATTACTAATTTTGGGTTCGAATCCACCGTGCATGCCAATGTAAGCTGCCAGAAAGGAACTCATAAATTTTGTAATATATATTCTAAAAAGTCATAGTACTGACCATGAAGTAGTTTACATTGGTGATTTTCCACTTAATGAACATGTAACTCTCAAAGATATTTTGTTTGTTCTTACTATTACAAGAAATTTGACTTCAGTTGGACAGATAGAGGACAATGGAGTGAAGGTGGATTTTGCAAAAAATCAGTGACAGGCTTATGAGAAGAACAATGGGGCTTTTGTTATAAGAGGAAAAAAGGTAAATAGATTATATACTTATGAAGTTTAAGTTCTAGATTATGTAGGTTATACAATGGTCAATGGGACTCAATTAGGTCAATTGGATTTATGGCATAAGAGATTAGGATACGTCAGTGTTGGTAGATTGAAGGATATGGCAAAGAAATCCTTGTTTGGATTTTGTTTGTGAGGCATGTCAATTTGGAAAACAAGTACAAAGTCCTTGTTCAAAAGCAAAATTGCAAAGCAGAGGTATTTTGGAATTGATTATGTATGGGGTCCATCTCAAGAAGAGTTCATGGCAGGTAGCAAGTACTTTGCAACATTTATTGATGATTTCTCAAAGTTTACAATCATTTATTTATGAAATACAAATTCGAAGTGTTTGATATGTTCAAGAAGTTTGAATCATTGGTTGAAAAGCAAACATGTCAAAGCATAAGAAGGTTGAGATCAGATGGAGGAGGTGAATCTTTTTCTAACCAGTTTCTTTCATATTTGGAAGAAGAAGGAATAAAAATGGAGACTATAAATAGATACATACCTCAACAAAATGGTGGGTCCAAAAGAAGAAACAGGTCTATCTTGGGGATGGGTAGGTGCATGTTAAATGAAAAGGACCTACCACTTACTTTTTGGGCTGAAGCATGCAATATGGCACTTTATGTGATGAACATGTTACCACCTACTCAAAGTCATGTACAAAAAGCACCTTATGAATTGTTTTATGGATAAAAACTAGACATTTCTAATTGTAGAACTTTTGGAAGCATATTTTTTGTTCATGTTATACAACAGTTAAGATCAAAGTTGTATCCAAGGTCACAAAAAATGATTCTTGTTGGTATGGCAGAAGGGCAACCAGGATATAGATGTGTGAACCCAGATACGGGAAAGGTAATTGTTTCAAGAGATGTTATTTTTCATGAAGGTAAATCTTGGTATAAACATGAAGTCCAGGTAGATGAAAGAAACTAAAAGAAGTCACAAAGAAGAGCCAAGTTCTCCAAGCTCGCCAGAAAGTCAAATTACACACGAAGAGGTAACTCCCCCAAATCAAAAGTTGAAGAAAATTCTTGATTTGATTTCAAAGGAAATTGAGTCACAGGAAGAAGAAAGTGAAGGTTCTACATGAAGAAGAATCCAAACTTGAAGGCAAGAAAAGCATGGTAGGACAAGAAGTCAATCAAGGTATCCAATAAGAGAAAGAAGGCAACCGCAAGATTTTCTCATGAAGCTTATATGACAAAAGTTCTTGAGGAGCGGGAACCAACAAATTTTGAAAAAGCATCAAAGGTAAAGAAATAGGTTAAGGTAATGGATGAAGAAATGTCAACTTTTTATGAGAACAATACATGGATTTTAGTTCCAAGGAAACCTAACATGAAGGTAATCGGTAACAAATGGGTGTCCAGGATAAAGAGAAATAGCGATGGTTCAATAAGTAATATAAAGCAAAGCTTGTTTGTAAAGGTTATGCACATAGTTATGGCATCAATTATGAGGAGACATTTTCTCTTGTTGCCAAGATATCAACAATAAGGACATTAATAAGTGTTGCTGCAAGCAAGGTATGGAATCTTTATCAATTAGATATCAAAAATGCATTTCTCAATGGTGATTTAAAAGAAGATGTGTACATGGAGCAACCAGCACCTTATGAAGATCCTAAGAAGCCTACACATGTATGTAAACTCTTGAAAGAATTGTATGGTCTTAAGTAGGCTCCAAGGGCTTGGAATTTGAGATTAGTAAAGTTTCTTGAAAAGCAAGGATACAAGTGTTCAAATGCAGATACATCTTTGTATGTTAAGGTTGAAGGATCATTGATTGTTTATATCTCAATTTGCGTGGATGACTTGATAATAAGAGGAAACAAAGAAGATGAGATAGCGAGGATCAAAGTAGAGCTTGGATCTGAATTTAAAATTTGAGATTTATGAGATTAATGTATATTCTTAGAATTGAAGTTATGAAGAACGAAGATGGTGTATATCTTCTACAAAGGAAGTATATTTCATATTTGTTAAAGAAATATGGCATGTAGCATTGCAAGAGAATCAATAATCCGATGGAACCCCATGTGAAGTACAATGTTGAAGATGGTGAACCTTTAGAATATCCACTTATCTATAGGCCTTTGATTGGTTCTCTTATATATGAAACTTTAACAAGGCTAGATATTGCATTTAATATAAGTACATCGCATCAATTCATGAACAAACCCACAAATGTATATATGCAAGCAGCTAACAGGGTCTTGAGATATTTGAAGGGTACATTAAATCAAGGTTTGGGCTATAAATATCATGAAGTTATGGATTTGAAAACATACAGTGATGCAAAATGGGCTAGAAATAAGGATGATAGAAGCAATACAAGTGGATATCTGATACCTGAAGGTAATAATTTGGTTTTGTGGAGTTCTAAAAAATAGCCTACAATAGCACTTTCAGGCACAAAAGCTGAATATAGAAGTCTTACAAATGCAACATATGAGATTATGTGGTATTTGAAGATTTATGAAGATCTCAATCTATCTACATCATGTTCACTACTCTTTGGAGATAATGTAAGCTCATTACAGCTCACATCTAATCGAGTGTACCATGCAAGAACCAAACACATTGAAGTACACTATCACTATATCTGAGAGAAGGTGATGTATGAAGATATTGATATTCAACATGTTGGAACTAAGGATCAATTAGCAGGCATACTCACAAAAGTCGTGGATGCTTAGAAGCTCAAGCAAATCAAAGTTCTACTTGAAGTCAAAGCTTTGGATTTAGAGCTTGAGGGGGGCAATGTTACATAAGAACAAGCTCTAAAGTAGTTTTTTTAGGCTTATGGATTTTATTAATTATGATAAACAACATGTGGAGGTGCTTACATCTCTAAATTTAGAGTAAAAATAGATAAAAGTAATTTTTAGACAAGGAAGGCGCTTCTCTTGAGAGCCTCTCAATACAAACAGTGGTTCTCTTAGTGTAGGTGGCCAAAGTGAGTGATTCTTATTTCATTCCAAAGCTCACAACTGGTACTATATAAATAGACTATTTTTGTATAAAAATTCAATAAAAAAACTACACGAAAGTAGGAGTTTTTGTAGATCTTCTTTCTTATGTGTATCCGATATCTTATCCAAGACACACCTCTCTTCAAAATTTCATATCGCAGTCCTTATGAGGTCTTTTTGAGTGTTTTTACTTGGATGATTTTCCTTAGCTCTCCTTATTTTTATCTATATCAAAATTTCTCATAGATCTTTGAGTTTTTATGCTGCTCTACATCAGTCTTCAATTCTTCTAGTTAGGCATACCTTGTTGTTCTAGGCCTCCACATACCTTGACTTCAAACTATTCAATTGAAAGCTATATTCTACATTTTTTGATGTTTTTGTTTCTAAAGCATGCTATGCAGAGTCTATGTCAGGATATATGATTGGTTGTAACAAATTCTACTCAAAGAGTTTTTAGTGAACAATTTCCTATAGTCACCCATTTTTGTTTTCTTGAAACTATGCAGGAAAGTCTAATTTTTGAAGTTTGGAAGTATTTGTTTGGTCTTTTGAAGATCTTGCGAGGTCTCATCACTTCTCGTTGTGTACTTTGATGTTTAAAAATTTGTAAATATAACAAGGAAGAGTACAAACAGCTATGTAGTAATGATTGAAGCAACACTATCTCATGGAACTCCAAGAAGAAGCCAATAGTAGCCCTTTCTTCAACTAAAGATGAATATAGAGATTTAACTCTTGTCACTTGGGAGCTTCTGTGGATGAAGAAGCTCTTTAAAGACTTGAACTTGCAAGTGAAACAAATTCCCATAATGTATGATAACGTTAGAGTACACCTAGCTTCAAATCCAATTTACAATGCTAGGTCCAAGCAGATTGAACTATCCTACCACTTCATGAGAGAGGAGGTGATTACAAAGGAGGTGAGGGTGGAGCATGTGAGTACTAAAGATCAATTTTCACATATCTTTACAAAAGAACTGGAAGGAATTAAGTTGTTGAAATCCAAAAGAAGCAATTTGCACATATGTTTACAAAAGAATTGGAAGGATTGAAGTTGTTGATATCCAAAAGAATTGGAAGGAATGAAGTTTTTGAAGTTCGAGGCTTGAGGGGGCGTGTTAAAACTCAAGCCTTAAATGTTAGCTAAAGGCTCCTGCAGACTGAGTATATTTCCATGATGATCCAATATTTTTATAATGTTGTTCCAGTATTGTTCGAGTATTGTTCTGATGTGTTCCATTGTTCCATTCGTGTATATCAAGATTTCATTATTCTTCAAGTGGAGATGACCTACATCAAAACCATCATTTGAATGATTCCATATATATTCCTTGTAGAGTTTTATTTGCATTCATTTATTGTATTGAGAGTTTGACTATAGGACCACCTTCTTATGTAAGTTGCAAAGCATTTAACTTTGTAAAAGAGAAAATTAAAAGGCCCAAAAGTCATGAGTTAGAAGTGGTTAAGATTGATTCTCAATAAATCAATCAAGAAGGAGATATGACTTCAACTTTCTCTTTTCCTATATTGTAGGAAAAGATTCTAATCAATCTAAACTACCAAACCCACCCAGTTTCGAGTTCAAATTCATGAAGAAAAGGTGTGTATAGATCCTCAAGAGTCTACATAAAGACTCCAAATTATTTTTACATTAATTAGAGTGTTGATTTGATGCAATACATATGCTCTTTGATCATTGCTTTGTGCCATTTCAATTCTCTCTTCCTTCTTCCTCAAATGCAATCAACTTGGAGAAGTTGTTGCTCTCTCTACAGAGCTCCAAATCAAGTGATTTATCATTCATGAAAAAGAATCATCATCTAGTTTATTTATACACATTTTCAAGTCAATTGCTTCAGTAGATTCAAAGATATCTCAGTTGTACAATCACAAGGTCATTGTTTACACATCCCTAAAAAATCGAGATGATATCCAATGAGTGTTGAGGTGATTGCTTATTCATTGATTGATATAAATTAGGGCTTTATACATTATAGCAAGAAAATCCTATGTAGGACACTCTCATAAGAGAAAGCTTTCCAGTTGTAACTGTGTTGTTTACTCTCAGTGTTTAAAGTCATAACTTTTGTCCATATTTAGAAGGTTTTTTGTGAGCTACTCAAGGTGCAAGTTATCTATTTCGCATCAACTTCTTCTCTTTGATGTTCCAAAGTACCTATTGGGTTTTATTGCACTAATCACAAGCTTACAAGGTCTAATTTACATATACAAAAAGCTATGGCTGGTACTATGTTGGTTTTTTGGACCAACTTCATCACTTGATGAATCAACTTTCTAAGCTTCTCAAACTTCTTTTAGTGGTATCAGAGAAATTTCAAGATGGGAGATGGCTTTCCATCAATGATTGAGAAGATTCATAGACAACATTTTGTTGCTTAGGAAATCAGAATGGAGGCTTATTTGCAAGGAAGAAATCTATATGGGATTTTATTAGGTCATGAAGCAATGCCTATTCCAAGATCAAAAGGAGGACCTACTCAAGAGGCGAAAGATAAGCTGACACTTCGGTGTGCAAGGGATGCTCAAGAAAGTTCATGCATACTCAACTCTATCTCTGATTTTCGATTATCACATATTAGAAGAAGCAAGACATCGCAAGAGACTTGGGAGGCCCTAGAGACTTTCTTATCTGCTAGTAAAAGGCAAGGAAGAACCATCTTTGGAATGAGTTCAACGAGTTAAAGAATACTCCAAAACAAACCATCACTGTGTTTCTTACAGAGTTCAAGGAGGTTGTTGATCAATTGGCATCCATTGGAGAGCTAATTGAAGAAGAGGCCATCATGATGCAAATTCTCAATGGAATTAGAGGGGACAAGCAATGGTAGTCTTTCACCACAGCCTATGACATTAGGGGAAAAAATGAATCGTCCTTGGGCCTTTTAGATTAAGGGCTGATTAGTGATGGACCAATGAGAAGAGGGTGGTGGACACAGTCTAGTCCATTAAACACATAGGCTAGGCATAGGCTTCCATTGTTTTTGTCTGGTCAAAGTGGAGAAAACCACTCATAACTAGTGGGTTTAGTTCCGTGAATGGTTTCGAGAGGCCTAAAAATTTTTTAGAGCCCTGGATTGGCTCATTGGTCCAAAGGTTGAGGTTGGATGATAAAAGTCAAGGGAAGTTTGAATCTGGACCCTTGGATATGTGAGAAGGCAAGGGTTGAGATGAAATTACTCCAAGAATGCGCGTTTTCATGTCCGTCGTTGGATGAAGACCTGAATCGGACAGCTACAATTCAAAACTTGGACAAGTTTGACGCCTAAAATCTAAGGCCATTGGATCTAGTGTTGATCTAATGGTTGGGATGTCTTGAAAAAATGAAAAAGCGCCTTTCAACCTTGACCGTCGGATGCTCAAATCATCGGATGGCTATGAATAGCCACGAATATTTGCTCAGCCCCAAGTGCGCTACAACGCACTTCGCAGATGTCTCAGCCCCAAAACCGGAGAACCATTAGATCTTTCATCATCCAATGGTCATAAAAGCTACAAAGAGTGTGCATAAAAGTTCGTGAGACCAGGAAGTACCGATGCACGTGTCAGATATTCTCTCTCTAATTTTTGAAATCTTTCAATCCAAGCCGTTAAACTGATGCATCCAAAGGCCAAAAAAAAGGATTCTTAGAATTCAAAAACAAAATTCCACAAAATATTTTTTTATTGAAGAATACCACTAGTGGTTTTTGAAGTAGCCTTAATCTCTTACATTAAGCTTTTTAATCCTTGAAAATTAGGAATCCTTACAAGGCCCATGCAGGGATCACTTTTTCCCCTAATCATCTCATTATGGATGTGCAAAATCTAGACTTCAACATCCTTCTTGGACAACTCTTCAATCAAGAGGCCAACAATAACATAAATGAAGGTAACTCTTATCATGGTAATTCAACTAGTGCTCTATATGCACATAAGAAGGGCAAGAAGTTGAAATGCAAGAAGAAGGAAGAAGATGAAGAGGAGACTTCCCAAGCCAACTTTGTAGGCAAGAGCAAGTTTAAAGGGAAGAAGAAAGGAACAAAGCATGAAAAAACCAAAGGCATGAATGTTCAACCTTGTGCCATCTATGGTCAAACCTACCGCACCACTAAGAATTTCTAATTCAATGGGAAGACTCTGAAAGGAACTGGAAGAGGTGGATATGGCAACGATAAAGGTAGAGGTGAATAGAACTTCAATAATAACAATAGAGGCCATAATAGAAGGGATTACAATGATTATTTTGAAGATCAACAACATGAAGACTCATTGCTTTTGATGAATCTAAACAATAAGGCAAAGAAGATGATCAATTATTCTATATAGATTCAGGACGTTCAAATCATGTTCTAGGCAACTTAGCTCTCTTATATGAATTGGAAAGTCCAAAGCATAGAAATGAAGTACAAACAGGGGATGACACAAATGATAATGTGGAGAAGATTGGTACTATTGAAACTTCCAATGGTAGGATAAAGTTTTGAGCTAGGTACTCTATGTTCCCACTATTACAAAAAACCTTATAAGCGTAGGCCAAATAGTTGAAAATTGTTTTCAAGTTAGGTTCACCCAACATGGAGATTTTTTGGAAGATCCATATCAAGGCTTCAAGAAGATAGGCAGAGGTGAGAATCATGGTATGCTATTTACTTTTGAAGTAGGAGAAACCAAGAACATAGCTATATTCAAATTTGGGTCTCAAACCCTAAGTGAGCTTGAAGTGTGGCATAAGAGGCTAGCTCATGTGAATGAAAGAACCTTTGAAAGATATATGCAGGGATCAAAGTGTTCTAGGATCACCAAACATATCCAAGCAACACATGATCTACAGATGTGATGCATGACAGATTGGGAAGTCACAAAGACAACCATTCAACCACAAAGCCTACATCCACAACAACGTATTGGACTTAGTAAATATAGATGTATGGGGGTGATGTAAAGAACCTTCAATAACACGATCTAGGTATTATGTCTCATTTATTGATGACCATAGTAAGTGGATTATTCTATACTTTATCAAAAGTAAGAATAAAGTGTTTGATTGCTTCAAATAGTATCTAGCACATGTGGAGAACATACAGGTAGATCACTCAAAAAGCTCATATTTGATGGAGGGGAGAATACTCCTCTAAATATATTGATGACTTCTTGCAAGATAAAGGTATCAAGACGGAAGTGACTACTAGGTGTGCTCCTCAAATGAATGGAATTGTAGAGAGTAAACAAGATATTGCTTGGGTCACCTAGAACAATGCTTGAAGAAAAGAGGTTGCCACATTATCTATGGGTAGAGGCTATTTCAATTATTGTGAACATTGTGAATAGAACACCATCCAAATCACTTCAAGGTATGACTCCTCATGAAGCATGGTATGGCGAAAACCTAGTCTTGGAAATAGCAAGGTGTTTGGCTATTTATCTTATGTTCATGTACCATCACAAATAAGAGGTAAGCTAGATAAAAGGGAAACAAAGGTAGTGTTTATTGGGTATGTCTCAACTCACGTTAGTTATAAATTCTATAAGCAATTCATTACAAGTAAAGATGTAATGTTTGAAGAATAGAGGTCTTGGTATGATGAAGATAAACAAAAGGTAACTCTACTATATGATCTTGATTTTGATTCTCATCAACTAGGAGGAAAGCACGATGCACAACTCTAGGATCTAAGAAGTAATACAAATGATTACCAAGATGAAAGGGAAAAGGATTACAAGCTATGGAAGTGAAGAGGCAAAGCAAAAGTGCAAGAGTGTGGAGAAAGCTCCAAGTAAGCACCTAGAGGGTTGACAAGGGAGAATAGACAACTAGAAAGGATGGATATGATTCCACATTTGTTACAAAGCATTCAATCTACTTGACAAAGGACTCAATTTTAGAAGAACCCTCAACCTATGAAGAGGTAGATAGAAAGCCTAATTGGGAAAGAAGAAATAAATGCATTGACGGAGATGGCACTTGGGATTGGGTTCCAATGTCACCCAATCATAAGGTAATTGGTTGTGGATCGGTATATAAAATCAAAAGGAACTCAGATGGATCAACTTGTAGGTACAATGCAAGATTAATTTCCATAGAAGGCTCACAAACTCATGGTATGGACTATGAGGAAACATTCTCACCATTTGTTGAAAGAACTTGGAGAAGCTTGTAGGAGGTAGAAAAGTGAGTTATGAAGCAATGAAGTTTGGTCCTACCAATCGGCACAAGACTAGCCCTTGAGCTTATGGAGGCTCAAATAAACCTTATAGGTATGTGATAAGTGTGATAAAATGCACTATGTACCTTGGAGCATCAACGAGAAAGATTATATACAAAATAGATAGGTTTGTGCATTGACTAGCTCAAAAAACTTATTATCTTTGGATGAGATAATCAACTTCAAATGTTCATAGCAGCCAACATGATTACAATTGGTAAACATCCTTTTGGAGGAGTGATAAACATAGGATTGAGTGTAGAGAATGCACAAGAGTACAAGACGTAAGAAAAATATGCTTTTGGAATGAACCTGATACTCAACAGTGGTACCTCCTGTTTTTCAAGAATGTGCAGAGATAGACCGCGAGATAGAAAAACTACAATTTCTCCCAATCTACTGAACCAAATGATTTGAAACTTTACACACATACCATAGATACTAATATCTTTTCAATCCATCTAATAGACACCAAATTTGGAGCTTTGTAGAGAGTGCAACAACCTCTGCAAGCTTACTATTATTGAAGAAGATGATTCAAAAAAATGAAGGAGCAAGACCATGATGGCCACAACTGTATGTATATTGCTTCCATGTAATGTACAAGTGATTTTAAGTCTTTATATACACTCTTGAAGTGCTCCCTAGCTTCTACAAGTGGATTTTGAATTCAAATGAAGGCAGTAAAGGTTGTTGCACAGAATCAATTCACTTTCCTCCAATCTAGGAAAAGTGAAGATCTAGTTTGATCTACTTTTAGGTGATTGATTGATTCATTGATTGCAACTCAACCACCTCAAATTCGTCGAAGTATAGCTCTCTTTTTCTCCTTTGTCATGGTTAAAGATCTAGGCTTTTACAATGCTCAAATATCAATAACAATCTTAAAAAAATACAATAAATGAGCATATCTAAAAGAACTCTCCAACGGATATTCTTTTGACGTAATCGAGATGATAGCTTTTTGATGTGGATCAAATCCACCTCAAGCATAGTGTAAGCTTGATGTTCAAACTGCTCCTCCTCAAGCTAAAGTATGCTTGAGTCTTCATTCTCTAATAGGTTGAGTACCTGCCATTGATTTAAATGTGCAAAGCTTTATTCCATCAAGTGGCTTCGTCATCATATCTGCTACTTTCTTTTCAATTGGAAGAAAAAAAATGTCAATCTCCTTTGCCATGAGCTTCTCCTTGATAAAGTGGTAATGAACCTCTATGTGTTTGGTTCTTGCATGGAAAATAGGGTTTTCTCCTAGATGCATGGAACTTACATTATCTCCAAATATGTGAGGTTTGGAACTCACAAGTCCCAAATCTATGTACAATGTTTTAAGCATATTGCCTCTTGAGTTGCTATGGTCAAACCTCTATAATCTACTTCAGTTGAGGATAAAGCTACTCTTAGTTGCTTCTTGGAGCTCCATGACACTATCTATGAACTTGCAATTGCTAAGTAACGAGAGGTACTTCTTCTATCATCCTTAGCTCCTGCTCAATCTGCATTTGAATAGATTTCGATATTCAAATCTGAAGAGTAAGGATAGAATATACCTTCATTGATTGTAACTTTGAGATAGTTAAGTACTCTCTTAGCTACATCCATGTGTATGAAGAGATGGCCACCAAAGTCCCAAGAAGAGAATAGTCTTAATTACTCTGTCAGGACCGAAGTGTCCACCTGCAACACCACTGTGTGCAGTTTCTAAGACTTTTAGTAGTCTGACTCAGGAATGCACAATCTTAAGTAACCATCTTTGCCTCTTCAATATAGGTTGTCTGCTATTAAGGCATAGTCTTCAACCACTTGCTCCAAGCTTTGTTTTCTTGCTAGACTCGCCTCGCTGGGTAGTGTCCCTCATCTCAAAAATTCTACCAATGGAGCACTCCAATCTCGAATTGATGACACGTGATAAAGAGTGGCATGCTCCAATGGGGGTCTCTCTTGACATATTGGACAATTCTGAATCCATTCATGTATTTCTTTGTCCATGCTAGGCCAAAACACTCCTAGATGTTTTAGATTCTGCAATGTTTGCTGTTTAGAGTAGTGATTTCCTAACAATCCTTCATGGGTTTGTTGCAATCAACTGCTATGTTCATCATCCTCGGCACAACAAGCTAATACACCCTATGTATCTTGTTTGTACATGCTTCCTGCAAATATTTGATATTTTTGTGATCTCACAATTTCTTCTTTGTTCCTTTTCACATTCTTATTTGCGGATCCGAAGGTTAGAACATGTACCAACTTATTTTCCCATTTAGGGACAAATTCTAAATTGAACAGATAAGCATTGGGTAATTCATCAAACACTCCTTGCGGTGACTCTCCTGAAGTGATGCGAGAAAGGTGATCTTCCCTAAGGTGGGTCCTACCTTTCCTAACAACCACTTCAAAGTCATATTCCATTAGTAAGAGGAACCATCTTACTAAGTGTCCTCTATTGCAAGGTTTATTGACCAAATATAATAAATCTTGATGATCAGTGAAAAACTTGAACTTATTGGCCAATCGGTAGTGTCTAAAATTTGTCACAGTATATACCATGCCTAAGCCTTCTCTTTCACTTGTTGTATAGTTTCGTTCAACCATGTTCAATTGTCTACTAGCATGCTATAGGCAAATCTAGATTTCCTTCACCTGTGGGTTGTGACAGCACACATCCTATTGGATTATTGGATGCATCTACATGTATATGGAATGGTTTATTCCAATCAGGAGTGATCAATATTGGTGTTTTGCACAAACATCTCTTCAGTTCATTGAAAGAATTTTTGCATTCGTCGCTCCACTCAAAATTTGACAACAAGGCATAAAGAGGTTTAGCTATGATTGCATACATGTGGATAAACCTACAGTAATATCCACAATGGCCCATAAAGGCTTATACCTCTTTAACATTCCTTGGCCTTGGCAACTCCACTATGGCCCTTAATTTGTCCTCTTGTGTTGATATTCCATTCTTAGAAACAATATGACCTAAGATTTTACCTTGACATACCATGAACACACACTTTTCTGGGTTCAAACAAACACGATATTCTCTACACTTGTTGAAGATCTCTCTGAGCTCAGGGATGTGGTATCTTCTTTCTTGGGAGCGAGCACATAAATCGTCCACATATACTTCTAAGTTCTTTCACAAGAACTCTTTAAAGACATGACACATGAGCCTCTAGAATGTTGCGGATGCATTGGTGAGTCCAAATGGCATTACACGAAATGCAAAGATTCCACACTCTCTGGAGAAAGCCATTTTGTATTGATCTTTTGGGGTGATGGCTACTTGGTTGTAACCTAAAAATCCATCAAGGAAGCTATGAACTTCCTTGCCTGCAACACGCACCAATAAATGTTCAGTGATTGGAAGTTGATATCTATCTCTGATTGTAGCCGCATTAACTTTTTTAATGTTGCTTCTCCTATGATGGCCTCTCTCTTAGGCATTCGTACCAAAATTTTTCGGTCTTCAACTTTGTATTTCCTGAAATTTTCTGGTACTTCAAACAATGACTCCTCCTCTTCTTGTTTCACTACTTTTCTTTTCTTTTTCTTTTGACCACCTTCACTGCCATCCTTTGAATTTACAGTTTTGATGCTTGCAAGAGGTGCTTCTTCCTTTTGGGTAAATACTCCTACATCTTCTAGATAGTGCTTCTCTGAATTAAAGCAACTATCCATCACAATGGACTCTAGATCATCATCGTTCTCTTCTTCTTCTATGAAGTCACTAGGATCACATTCTTCTAGAAAGGGCTGACACATGAACACTGAAATATCATAACCCTCCTCACCACAATGAGGTGTCCATCGCTTTTCATTGACTGCAATGTCCATGGTGGCTAAGATTTCTACCCAAACATGAGGCTCGAATTCCTCATCTCGAAAGATCATTGGTGTGTAGGCTGGGTCTCTAATTGGTTTGTCTCCTTGAGAAGTTCCTTCTTCTCTTGCTTTAGGCATCTTTCCTCTTCCTCTACAACCTTGCACATCCACAAATTTGGTCATCCGTGTGTATGACCAAAGATCTCGAGTTTAGACTTACTAGGAGCTCTTGTGCTCTTGTGAACAAGTGATCCACTTAGCTTAGTGGTTAAGTCTCAAGGATGTGAAGGAGGAGGTCTTGGGTTCAAACCCCATGGGGTACATGGGGAGAGTGTTTTGCCCAAAGAGCTCTAGAGCCTTCTAGAAGCATCCACTTGAGTTAACTCGAGTTAACTGGGACACTTGGCACACATGTAGCTACATGGCTGACACATGGATGGTTAGTATCCACCTGCCCAAGAAGGCAGTCCCTTGGAGAGAGCTATATATAGAGGCATTTGGTTGGGAGGAGAGGCATCTCTCAAGCATGTGGTGGTCGTAATCCTTGTTCTCTTGCATTGGTATCAGAGCTCAAGGTTGAGCTTTCATGGTGACCTTGGAGTGGGCTTCATCATGTTTCTCTCCATAGTTTTTTGCTCGTTATTCTTTGCGTGCACTTTTTGCCAAATACTCGTTCGCGGCTGTCAGTTTTAGGTATGCAATTGAAATTTCTATTTCCATTCATGCATAAAAATGAAAAGATTATTTGTGCATAAAAGAATGTTTTATGCACATCAAGTTCACACTTGCTTGGGAAAGGTAGTTAATTCTCCAGTTTACGCACTTGAATAATTACCTTTTGCCAGAATAGCAAGCAGGTTGTTTTTTGCATGGATGCTTGTTTGCATACCTAATAAGCTTGAGATTTGCATAAGTCCATTACACTTGCATGTACTCACATGCATTTGCACCCAAGAATGGGCATTTGCATACATGAACATGCATTTGCATGCAAGTAGATGCATGAGCATATGCATGATCTTTTGGTAAGTAGCTGAACACGTATACTTTCATTCCTTTCTTTTTCTAACTTGACTTAGCTAGGTGGAAAAAAATAGAAAATTACCTAGTTGCAAGGATCTTGACCATCATGCAACTAAGTATCTAGTCTATTGTTTCCCAAAAAAGTGATACATAGGTACCACTTAGTAGGAGTCTTTTTGAGGAAAAGAAAGCATGTTGAAAGTAAGTATTCATTTTTTCTTGTCATTAAGATGCCAAGAAAATAGAGCTACTTTCCAATGTACATGCTCAGTCTAAGTTTGGGAAGAAACCTAGACATTCTTAGCAACTATTGAGGATTTAGTTGTTTTTGGATGTTCATGTTCATGCATCCAAGTAAGAAGTTTCTGTTGAAACAAGTAAGTTCAACAAATTTTGGAAGGATTAATACTTTAATATTCATCAAACATTGATGAAAATAAGTAGAAGTATTGAACTTCTAGAATCCCTGGAACTCTAGTATTCATAGATGTTAGTTTCCAGAAATGCATCTCGAGGCATGATGCAAGGTCTTCAATTGACGTGAAAACTTTTGAAGGAAATTTGCTTGATTCTATTTAAGCTAACTCAAGGCTTAAAAAAGAAACCAATATAAATATTAATTGATCTTTAGGAATCAAGTAATTTCCTAAAGTCATGATAATTAATGAAATGATTCAAATTATTAGGAAATCACGATATTTCCTATAGACAAGTTAGGAAACAAGTTCTTTCCTAAAAGATTAGCTTCAAGTGGTAAAGCCTTGAATCTTATAAAAATCAAGAATATCTTTTATAAGATTAGGTAAATAATTCCAAGCATTATTTTCTTGTGCAAAGTTTTCAAACATGGAGACTTTATTAAAGCACTTTTTTGAAGATTAGAAAAATATGCTTGGTGGTTTTTAAGATAAGAAAAGCTTAAAGAAGAGACCCAAGCAGAGTAATCTTTGGAAATTAAGCTATTTCCTAAAGATAAGCTAATGAAAGAGTCCAATTAACTATTTCATTAGTTAAATGAGAATTGTCTTTTGGACAAGCAAAGCCTTAAGTCTTGGTCTTATCCAAAAGTCTAGAATTCCATTTGAAGATCTTTCCAGTAAAGGAGAAGATTCCAAGATGAATCATTAGACTGGAAAGCAAAAGATTCCAAGATGAATCATTAGTTTAGTATTACTTGATTCCTTGGTAGGAATCAAAAAGTTCTTGAAAGAAAAATCTCCCCAGATGTGAGACTAGCATCTTTCAAGAGAAGTTTTATAGCAAGTAGTTCCCAGCAAATCCGTAACCACTAGTTTTGGTATTTAAGTCCAAATAAGTGATATAACCTAACGGTATATCAAAGATTCTTAGCTTTGGAATCTAAAAAGCATTAGAAAATGCTTAGACTTAAGTTGAGGGAAAGATCTCTAAAATCCTGTAGGTAAGCAAAGAAGCTTAAGATAGTTTAAGAGATCTTAAAGATAAAGACTAAGTCTTTATTTTTTGTTGCAAGTATCAACCAGAATTGATCAAACTTGGCCATGATTGTCCAAGAATGTGCGACTAGAACTACCCTGTAGATTGCCCAAGTATTGGCAGTAAAAATTCCGTTATGAATTATTCACTCAAGTTCCATTTATTGAATGGAAAATTGTGAAAAAGTAAGCTGTTCCAAGTCTGAACAGAGTGAAGTAATTCCAAGTATGTAGTCTGCAACCGTGAAGACGGTACTTAAGTCTGTGGAAGGTAAAACATAAGTGTTTGCCTATCCTTAAAGGGATTTTGGTACAAATCCAGAAAGCATGAGCGGATGCTTAGACTAAGGCAGTAGAGAGATTCCTGTAAAAGTCCCGGTCGGGATAGGTACCTAAAAGCATTAGTACAGAAAGGAATCTAAAGACAAGAAGTCAAAAGCTCTTGTCACTACAAAATTAGTCAAGAATAACCGATTGAACTTGAATCTATGAAAATTCAAGTACTTGGAATTCTGATTGGTTTTCATTTGAAAACCCTAGCAAAGAAGAACTGATATTCTGTCAAGAGGTTTTCAAGTTTCCAAGGCAAAGCACATGATTATAAGGTGATCATGCGAAGGAATCAAAACCTAGAAAAATCTAGTTAGAGGTAATGCCTGAGATTTCTAAATTCTTATAAAAGAATTGAAGAAATAAGGTACTCTATCAAGAGATGTTTTGACTTTAGGATAAGAATCACCCACACATTAATGTGAATATAAAATAGGGTGGTATGGGACTCCAGATTTTATACTCAGATTGATGTAGGAAAGATGGTATGGGACATCGCACCCTGGGATGATAATTATCTTTTAGTCCTAGTTTGGATTTTGAAGTTAGGTTTCATCCTCAAGGGAATTAAGACTTCAAGGAAAGTTTAATTCGTAAAGAATGAAAATAGTATCTTAGGATACTTCAAGGTAACTTCAAGATCTAGATATGAAGTAAGTAACTTCTAATATCTTCTTAGAACACTTCAAGCTTAAGTGTTATTGATCCGAAATATTTGATAAATTTATGAAAAAGTTGAGCTTTGACTTTGAGTTGATATTTTCAACTAAGGATTTGATTGACTAAGTGAAGCACCAAGTTTCTAGTGTAACTTGGTAAATTCACTCTTTTGACTCCAAGAAACGCACAAGAATTGCATTCCCAGTAAGGAGTCAAAAAGACTGAATGTGACCTGAACTTAGTCTCAAGTGAAGCATTATTTGAATACTAAACTCATCGACAGAACCTCAATGGGTCGACACACTGATGTTGGTTATCACACTAGTATCTTGTGGTTAGATGATGTTTTTTATTTTCTTTGAATTTTTTTTGAGAATCCAGTTTATTTCTCTTAAAGATAAAGAAAATGCTTGAAATACTCTATTGAAATAGATCGTTCATAAGTTAAAGTCATGAGTCATCAAGTACTTGACTCATAGCAAGTTTACGTATCTTTGAAGAATGAATTGGTTGAATAGAGTTTTAGTTATTTCTTTCTGCTTTCCAAATCTTTTGGAATTGACTCAGATATGGTATCTGGTTTCTTTTGCAAAAGACTAGGGTTAGCCGGTTAGAATTAGATAACTAACTTGAACATCCTAGATAGATGTTATGTACAAGAACCTTTTCAATCTTCAAAAGATAATAAGTCTAAGTGGAGTTGTTCATTTGAGTTTGCTTCAAGGTATAGCGTAAATGATTTCCTAGAGTCGAGTATACTCTAGAATAAAGAAGTTAGGAATTGCTCATTAGATTGACAATTCCTACCAACTTTCAGTTAAAGTCTTTGAGAAAAGTGTCCTAAGTTGGACAAATTTCATTATGGATTTGTATTGGGCAAGTTATAGTATGGTTGACTCAAAGAAAATGGTAACTTTCTCTTACAGTTTACATAGGATTTTTCAAACTCATTAGGACAAAGTAGTCCTCTAGTCGGATGAAAAAATCAAGTAACTGTTGGATCAAAGTAAACCATTGTATAAACATCCAAGTTAGATGTTTGAGACAACCAAACTTCAAGTTCTCCAAAACAAATTCAAGTGAATCAAGAGTTCTCAAAGTCTTGCGAGGGATAAGAATCCCATCTTCATTACTAAGTCCATGCACCAGTCATGCCCAGAAATGGACTAGTAATTTGAATCCACCTAGTTCACATGTTTGTGCCTAGATCGCATATCCAGAAACTATGAACTGCCAAGGGATGTGTTTAGATCCACCCTTATTATTCTTCACTAGTTTGTACTTTGTCCCGTTCATCAAAGTGCAAACCCAGATAGTGTTTTGAATCATTTGGGCAAGGATGCCACCACAGAGATGAGACATGTTCTTCCAGTTCTAGAACATGACCATGTTCTTCCAGTTTTAGAACATGAGGCTCGGGGGTTGCCTACAGTATGTATATAGCTCTATTTTCGAGGACGAAAATATTTTCCAAGGGGGAAAGAATGTAATAAAATAAGTCTACGATCCAAGGGTCTGGCCGGTTCAGACAGATCTGAAATCGGACACCATTTGGTCATCCGTGTGTATGAACAAAGATCTCGAGTTTAGACTTACTAGGAGGTCTTGTGCTCTTGTGAACAAGTGATCCACTTAGCTTAGTGGTTAAGTCTCAAGGATGTGAAGGAGGAGGTCTTGTGTTCAACCCCCATGGGGTACATGGGGAGAGTGTTTTGCCCAAAGAGCTCTAGAGCCTTCTAGAAGCATCCACTTGAGTTAACTCGAGTTAACTGGGACACTTGGCACACATGTAGTTACATGGCTGACACATGGATGGTTAGTATCCACCTGCCCAAGAAGGCAGTCCCTTGGAGAGAGCTATATATAGAGGCATTTGGTTGGGAGGAGAGGCATCTCTCAAGCATGTGGTGGTCATAATCCTTGTTCTCTTGCAGGAAACCCTCTGGAAGATCTGGAGGGAGCAGTGTGCCATGAACTTTGGACACCCTCCTAAAGAGTGGTCAATCGAAAAGTCTCTATTCCTCCTTGGCAAAAGAATCTCCAATTGTAAAGGGTATCCACCCTTCAGGCATCATAAAGTGTTTCTCATTGAGAACAAAAAGCTAAAATCCAAGTGGGTCCCGCATGAGGGGGATAGGAGGATTGTTAACATCCTTTGTAACACACTATAGACTACAAAGTACCACCCCTGCTTTGTGGGATTCGGGAGGTCCCAGAGCATTCACTTCTTTCTGTTCTTTAATTAATTCCGAGAGAGTAGGCCATGGCCAAACTTCCTTTTATTAAAAAAAACGTACCAAACATTTGAGTTTACTACAAACATGTAGTGCTCATGAGAAGATGGGTCAAAACTGTAAACAGTAGTAAACACCCATTCTTCATCTTGCACAAGATTAGCACACTCTGTTTTTGGTGTAGAGGCCTCTGCAACAACCATTCCGACCTCTTTCTTCTTTGCCTCTTTAGTAGCTAGTTTTGGATAGCTCTTAATGACATGATCATTTGCTTTACAGTATTTGCAAAACAATTTCTGTTTTTATGATCTCTTCTCATCTTTTTCTTCCTTCTTCGATTATGTAGATTAGCAGATTTCTACTTACTATTACAAGAGCTCCATTTTTCTTTGCCCTTCTAACTAGCCAAGAAAGCTTGATCTACAACATGCATAATAGACCTGTCTCGACTGATCTTCCTGCAACATAACAAAAACTAACTCTTCAAATGTTAAGGGATTTGGATTGCCTTTCATCATCAAATGAAGAGTAGAAGCAAAACTCTGATATGAGTCAGGAAGACCATATAGAATAGTCTACACAAGTGGTGTCAGGAAGGACTTCATCAGCAGAAATCAATTGTTCCTTCAAATCCTTGATCTTTGTTAGAAAACTATCCATAGAATCACCTTCATTCATGTGCTCACTCTCCAACTATTTTCGGAGGTAAGCAACATGAGCCTCATTCCTAGCCTGATACAATGTGGTAAGTGTATCCCAGGCATCCTTAGCTATTCTTCAAGAGGGAATGTGAGGGATAATGACACATTTGGAAGACAAGGCTATCAATGCATGTGCTAGAGCATCTCTACCATCCCAAAAAAATTTCTCTATAATAGGTGCAACAAAAACCACCACACGAATACGGATCTACAAAATATCACCATCATAGATGCCATAAAATCCATGAAAGAACATCATTGGATTCTTTAGGTACTTCAATAGCGCCTAACCACCATATTTCTTTCTTGGATTGAACACTATATGTAGAGTTAGAGCTAGAGTTACTACTTTCATCAGATATGGCATTTGTCATAGCTTCATTCATGAGTGTCAAACTCAATCTCTCCATTCGTCGTCCCTTTATGATCTGGCATTCATCTAACTTCAATATAAACTTTAATTTGGTATTACAATCTGCATAAATTACCAAAATTTTTATAACATCAAAATACAATGTATATCAAGGTAACAATAGTGGACATACCTGGTATTGTAGATTTGTAAAATCGAACCATTGCCTGTTGAAGGCTCTCCAAATCCACGAATATGTTGTTGTACTTTGTGTAAGGAAATCCATTTCCAGCTGTGCTTTTCAACACTTTTTTGGATGTAGATAAATGATAAATATACATAGGCATAATATCCTCTATATATAAGTAGTTTCCAAGAATTCTAGCTATATCTTCATTGGACATTGACTTCTTAAGCGATACCTTGTAAGGAGATGGAAACATATTCTGCAAAATACCTTGTCTTTGTAATGAATGCTTCAAAAGGTTTTACAATGCACTGTATCCTTTAGTACTAATTCCTGCTTCATCACATACCATCTGCACGTCTCTAGGAGTGATAATATCTTCTAACTTTTCTATGAAATCTTTAATCACTTGCTTCTTGATAAGGTTTCCTATTCGTGACTCCAAAATACTAACCACCTGCTTGTTGGTCAAACAAAAATTTAATAACTTGAATTGATCCTCTGTTGTTGATGAAGCACTAACATCTTCAACGAATGACCTACATAACAAGAATATATATATATATATATATATATATATATATATATATATATATATATATATATATATATATATATATATATATATAAGTCTTCCAAAAAGAGAAACAAATACAAGTCAAACCTTATCGCAAAAACTCATCGTTTGCGTGCTCCACCACCAATTGAAAGCGAGTCAAAGGATGTTAATGATCGTCTCCTATGTCGCATACCAAGTGGAGTCTCTCTCAAGTTCTGGACAATGTTTTTTAATTTCTCAATTGTTCTCTCCTTTTCTTCCATATGCTTTTCAAGCTCTGCAAGCTTTTCTTGTAAAGATATGATTGTGCTTTCTAAAGTGACAAACCTTGTATGATTTAGTTGATATTGTTGAATCCAATACTTAGTAATGACAGTTGAATGTGTAGATAATCGTTGACAATAACCTAAGAGCCGAGCTTTACCAACACCAATGAACTGAAGTAAAGTTGAGAGGTTATGGAATGTTGGATGGTAAGAAGACATTGGATCAGGAGGGTATAATGAACCATGAGTCCAAAGATCAATATTCTTTTCTCCAGCTTCACGACGCTCATTTTGAGAGTTCACATCATTTTTGCACTATGTATTTGGAGCAAACTCTCTGGGCACACGAACATGGATACTTGTTGATGCCTGGGCATGAGGACGTCCTAATGTGAGGTTTGTAATAGGTGTCAACACCATCTTTTCCAACAATTAGACAATACTGAGAAAGAGACCACAAATTTGTTTGGAAGAGATGTTAGAGCATGATTTTCTCAAGAAAATTTTGTTTTCTTGGATGTGGATGGGTCACTGTGTGTTTTTCCAATGAGAATAGCCAAAAATGATGAAATTTTGAAAAAGTCATTTTTTGGGTGAAGAGTAGTTACGGATTTGATGATGTGGCACTCTACTTTTGGAGGGATTTTAAAAATATTACTTTTTCAAAAGGAAAATTAAAAAATAAACTAAAAAAAGTCACTTATGACATATATCTTAAAAAATGAGTCCTTTCAAGTAAATAAAAACTGAAATTGAGACTTTGAAAAAAAATCATTTTTTTATTCCCATACATGCTCGAGTTTGATGATGTGGAAAGTAGATTCACTTTCTCTCTCTCTAATAGAAGAGAGAGAGGAGCCTTCTAAGCCTTAAAAAAATCCTACTCCAGCCTACTAAAAAGTGCCCTATTAAATGCACTTTGTCCCCTTAAACAACAACAGAATTAGGCTTAATCCCTAAAAATTAGGGATCCTTACAAGGCCCATGCAGGGTTCACCTTTTTTCCTAATACTGTTCATTCTCTTTCATTGTGCACATAGGAGTATTTATCCTCCAACATTCACCACCTTCCATCACCATAGCCACGCATCATCGCCTTCACCAAAACAATATGTTTACCATATCTATCTTCCCCCTCACTTTCCTCATTTTTCATTCACGAGAGAGAGAGCTTATATGTGTTATTTTTTACTTGATTTTTAGTAATGTTTTGTATGTTTTAGCTCCCTCGTGTTTAAGACTGCACAAGAGTATGCCCATGCTTCTCAAAATTCACACCAATGGATTTAGTCTATCAAGATAGATTGAGAAAGTTGAAAATTTTGCAAGCACATGCATAGCACATCACAGACCTCATGAGCACCATCACACAAACTAGAAAAATTTCAAAAAATCTAATTTTTGGCTCTCTTATGATAGGCAAAACTCATGAAAGGTGATGGATGTTGTTTATCATGATAGACCATATTTGCCATGATAGATGAGTCCATCATGATAGAGTACCAATTGCAAAAAACCCACCCCAATCAACACCATCTAGAACACTCTATCTAGAAATATACCTTTCTAGCGTGATATAGAAAAGTCCATGATAGAAACCATTTGTCATGGTAGACCCCTATCTATCACAATAGACCAACCACATGATAGAACAAAGTGAAAATACACACCCATGTATGGTGACAAACCTACCTATATCCATAGACCCTTTGGTCTATTTTGATAGACCACCCTCACAATAGAACATCTTTATTACAATAGAGACTTTCTATCATGACACACCTAAAGTATCCAACCCAACAAATATTTAAGTAAGGGGAAGTTCCAAATTAGAAATACTTTTAACAAACTTTCTATCGAAACTAACTAACCCAAGAAAAGAATGTACATCATTAAGTAATTGAGCTACATGCCATTGTACTTACAATAGTTAGCCATTTGTTTGGCTTGGTTAACTTCTTGAATAACCAGCATTAAAGAGAAAGAGAGAGAGAGAGAGAGAGAGATAATTCAAAGAGAGAAAGAGGTAGAAAGAGAGAAAAAAAGAGAGAGACAATAAGATAGAGATTAGACAAAAGAACAATTCAGCAAGTGATTGTTTCAGCTCGTAAGTGCAACGCAATTGTGAACGTTGGAGAGCTCTTTGATCAGATGCATGTAGATGCCAATCAAAGAGCCTCCAACATTTCTTTTTGTCAAAAAACCGTCATGTAACCAGTGGTTAAGTGTCGTAAACTCCTATCTAGATAGCATCGCATAAGCGATGATAATTATCGTCGCTTTTGGGATGCAAATTAGTGTCGCTTATGTGATGCTTTTTTATATCGTCGCTTTAGCAATAGTCAATGTAATTGTTGCATATCCCGTCATGCCACACATTGATAAAAACATCAATTTTTTTTTCATTTAACCGACATTACGTGCTCGACTCTTGTTGTGATGCTTTATGCAATTTTATAGCGATGAAATTGTGTCGCGTTAACCATTGCTATGTGCCCGTATTCTTTGTAGTGGCAATATTCAAGGCCAAAACACTCCAATAATCTGTCAATATATTTTTTTTGACACAAATCTATTCCCCCATCAACTTTCATAAACTGAATGACCAATTGATGATGCAAATGCCCCAAATCTGACATTTCAAAGGAGGCATGCAAATCACCTTAAATTTAGCTATATGCTTGTCATTAGGATGAGTGTGCAGCATGTCAATAACATACACAAGAATGATCAAAATTACATCATTTGCATGCTTCACATATAAGGTTCTCTCTATTGTTTTGTTCTCAAAACCATGTGCAATAAAGTAGGCATGTATCTTTTATACCAAGCATGTGATGCTTGCTTCAAACCATCTAATGCATTTTTTAACTTGCACACTTTATCTTCATGCCTTTGTGAACAAAACCATGGGGATGAAAATACGTACACTTCTTCATGTAATTCCCTATTGATAATATATACTTTTAGTGTAAAACTAATGTACATTCCAACCATGATGAGCTGCAAGTGCATAGATGCTATGAACGATGTTCATTTGACATGTGAGTGCAAAGGTCTCATCAATATCAATGCCTCTCTCTTAACCATAACCAACTGCAACAAGCCTAGCCTTATACCTTTCAATTGTTCCATCATGCTTACATTTTAGCTTGTAAAGCCAACTAGTACCAATGGTCTTTTTGTCTAGAGGCAAATCACATAAATATTAGGTACCATTCTTCACAACTGCATTCTGATTGCACAACAACCATCCAATTTATATGGTATGATTATTGAATCTTAAGTCTCATCTTGAGACCTTGGAAATACCGTGAAGATATTGAAGCCTTCATACCTAAAATATAAGTAGATTCTTGTTGCATGTGAACATTTCGATGAACTATGTAGTCATAAGAGGCTTTCAAAGTTTTAACGATTTTTTTGGCAGTCTATCTCATTATTATGAATGCCAATCTGAGAAAAAAACAAAAATTTATTGAACTCCAAAGCTCATTATGTTCAACCTCAAATATGTATCCCTGTTTTTCATCATTTCCTTGCATGGAATCATGTGAGATCTCTCATTTGAAAGTGCTCATGCAACTTTTAAAGCATTTGGAGGTATCATACACCTTAGGATGCTTGAGAAGTTACACAGAAAAGCATAAGATCTCACTTCAAACTTGTCTTTATGATTATATATGTATATTGTATACTTATAGTAATCATTAATATTTCTAAATTTTCAAGTATTCATGTAATATGCGCCATAAATGTGGCAACAGAAATTTATTCTTGCTTTTTTTACCCAAGCCTAATTTTTCTAAGCAACACATCTTTCATACTTTTGTATCAATTTGGAAGGGAACCTACTAGTTACTTGTGTTGCAAGGTTGCAGCTAGCATGACTTTGGAATTTTTGTGTCTCCAAATGTGAATCTTGAGGTATAAAAAGTAAGCTAACTACTAGAAAAGCATGATTACTTATTTGCTTAGAAAGAACTCTAAATATTTATTTGTTTAAAGCATGTTTTCCATGAATGTACTTCGTACACATATATTATGTACAAAACCACTACTCTTGATTTCCTTGTTCTATGTAAAAACATGAATATACACATGTTTTATGGATCTAGAACCTCTTCATAATGGATGAGAATCTTGGACTGTGTAGAAAAGTAATACATGAAATTGATTTTTTTTATGAATCATTCCTTTGGGAGGAAAAAATGCACAAAAATGCTTTCTTTTCCATCCATCAAGTGAAGAAAATAGCTTATGGATGCATGAAAGTACTCTTGGTGCATGATGTGTTTTCCATACATCTACACTTGCCTATCTAGTTTTTATTAACTTCTTGAAATTTGTCTAATCATTATAATATAAATGACATCTTGTGCAAGCTTCAATGATGATTCTATGAAAATTATATGAAAGAAAAAGAAAAAAACATTGAAATCAAGCATCAAGTGGAAAATGCTTAGCTCTGAACAATAGCTATCTCCTTTCTTTGTATTGAGAAGAAAAGCCACAATTCATCTCTATCCTTCCTTTGATCCTTGCAACTCCTCATATGTTTCTTGGCCTTGCTTCTTCTCTATGGCTCCATGTTAATGCTGATATATTTAGGTAGTGATGTGTGTGAACACACTAGGACCATTGGGGCACTTTTCTCCCTCTTCAAGAGGTGTTTTTCCCACGGTTTGCATATATTCCTATTACCCTAATGGGCTACTTATCTTTGTACATTCTCTTGGTAATACATTTAGTATTCTGCTCCAAGCTTCTTCTTCTTCTTCCTTATGTTGTTTGCATGCTTGTGCACCTCAAACTCCAACAATTGGTATTAGAGCACGTCACCATTTCATCTAGGGTGTCACCAAGACCCCTTGAGTCATGATCTCAAATCGCACGAAATTTGGTTAGCATACTCAAGGAAATTAGGAGTTCAAAACATATTTGCTTTGTGGTGTCGAAATTGCAATTTGAGCTCGTTTTGGCCTCCAAATGCAATATCATAATGCTTGTGTAGCAATTTTGTGTTTTTGTGCAAAAGATATATACAGGTTTTGGTTCCCCAATATAAGCACCTCAAAGTCTGCTACAAGTTTAGGAGAACATGATAGGGTAGTTTTGTTCAACTCTTTGAGATACAGTCATTTTTCTACATCAGGGTATTTTAGTCAGTGGCCATTATTGAAAGTAATGATGTATTCTGTATGCTGATTGTTGAGGATAAGTTGGATGGTATCAATTACCCATTATGGGCTTATATGGTGCGTCATGTATTGGTTGCAAAAGGAGTGTGGAATATTATGCAGGGTGTTGAAAAACTTCCTATTACACCTACAAATATAGTTATTGAAGGTGATGTAGATGGCATTGAAGATGGTGATATTCTTCATGTTTTTGTTTGTGTTGCGGTTCTTGTTGCACCTACTAGAGAGAAAATTTGTTGGGATGGTAGAGATGCTCACACACATGCATTGATAGCCTTGTTTGTAAAACATGCCATTATTCCTCACATTTTCTCTTGTAGAACAACAAAGGATGCTTGGGATACACTTACCACTTTATATCACATAAGGAACGAGGCTCGTGTTGCTTACCTCCAAGAATAGTTGAAGAGTGATCACATGAATGAAGAAGTTTCCATGGATAGATTTTTGAGAAAGATCAAAGATTTGAAGGAGGAGTTGATTTCTACTGATGAAGTCTTATGTGACAGTTCACTTGTGTAGATTGTTTTGAATGGTCTTCCAGATTAGTATCATAGTTTTTCTTCTACTCTTCAATTGATGATGAAAGGCAATCCAAATGCCTTAACATTTGAGGAGTTAGTCTATGTTGTGTTGCAGGAAGATCAATCTAGGCAAAACATGTCCATTATGCGTGTTGCATATCAAGCTTTCCTAGCTAGTCAGAAGGGCAAAGGTAAATGGAGCTCTTCTAGTAGTAAGCAAAAATCTACCAATTCTACGCCATCAACGAAGGATGACAGAGACGAGAAGAAAACAGAAAAGCAGACATTGTTTTGCAAATATTGTAAAGGAAATGATCATGTCATAAAGAGTTATCCAATACTGGCTGCAAAAGAGGCAAAGAAGAAAGAGGCTGGAATGGTTGTTGTAAAGGCCTCTACACCCAAAATAGATTTTGCTAATCTTGTGTAGAATGAAGAATGGGCATTTACTATTGTTTGCAATTATGATCCATGTTCACATCAGCAATGCATGTATGTAGTAGACTCCAATGTTTGCACTTTGATAGTGGGGAAACAAAACATATTACCTCGCACAGTAGTTTCTTCACTTCACTTGAGCGTGCCCCTATAGGTAATACTATCACATGCACCAAAAACTCCTCTTATCATGTTATGGGAGTTGTTATGATCATTTTGAATACTATTTATGGTAGTTCTTTTACATCGTTAGAAGCTTTATTTATGCTAGGGGTCAAGAAAATGTTTTTATCAGTTTTAGCATTAGCCAAGATTGGCTTGGTCATGAAATTTATGGATGGCATATGTACAGTGCATGATCTGTCAAATGGTGACATCATTATTGCTTCTCACATTTTATGTCATCGGTTGCATAAGCTCATAGATTATGCAAAATCTGTGAATGATTTAGCATGTGCAGTTCAAGATTCTCAGGCTATGTCAGATGCAAAGCTTTGGCATGCACGCTTTGGTCATATGAATTTTGCTAGTTTGCTATGCCTAAAAAAATTTGAAAAGGTGTCCTCTTTGCCCAAACTTAAGGCACCTCCTAAACATGTATGAGAAGGCTGTATTTTGGGCAAAATGCAACGTTTCTTGTCAGAAAATGGTTCAATTCGAGCATCCACAGTCTAAATACATTTTGGTTAGTTGTGATGTTGTGTTTATGGAAGATGCCATTCAGCCATTACTATCATGTACTAAGGAGACATCAATTAGCTCCAAAGACATGTATGACACTTTGTTGCCTCTTTTTATAGGTGGAGAGTGTAGTGCTGGTCCTAATGAGGCAAGTTCTTTGCATTTACAAGTTTCATGTGATGATGCAGATCATTCCATTTCTGATACAGATTTAAATGATGCACATAATGAGAGAGCTGATATTGAGGAGCCAAAAACTATGCCAAAATGGCAGGTGCAAACTTTGCATGATAGCAAATTAGATGCATCTCTATCATATCATACTCATTCAGGCTCTCATAGTGCTTCTTTTGCATTAGATCGCTATGCTATGGCTTCCTCGAGTCTTTGTGATGAGGATGAGCCAGTTTCCTTTGAGGAAGCACAAAATTCAACAAATAGGATGGTTGCTATGCAATCAGAATATGATGATATCATGCAAAATTGTACCTAGTCTTTATGTGACTTGCCTCCTAGCAAGAAGGCCATTGGCACTAAGTGGGTATACAAGCTAAAGCATAAGCCTGATGGAACAGTTGACAAGTATAAGGCTAGGCTTGTTGTAAAGGGTTATGCTTAGGAAAGAGGCATTGATTTTGATGAGACCTTTGCTCCTACATGTCGAATGACCACTGTTCGTCGCATCTGTGCACTTACACCTCATCATGCTTGGAATGTATTGCATTTGTGAATGGTGACATGCATGAAGAAGTGTATGTTTTTCACACTTGTGGATTTGTGCAGAAAGGGCATGAAAACCATGTGTGCAGGTTGAGAAAGGCATTATATGGTTTGAAGCAAGCACCATGTGCTTGGTATGAAAAAATATAGGCCTACTTGATTGCACATGGTGTTGAGAATGGTCCAACTGAGAGCACCTTAATTGTTAAGCGTGCAAATGATGTGCTTCTGATCATTGTTGTCTATGTTGATGACATGTTGCACACTAGTCCTCAAGAGAAGCATATTCTTTATTTTAAGGCTGATTTGCATGCCTCATTTGAGATGTCAGATTTGAGGCATTTGCATCATTATTTGGGCATTCGGTTTATGCAACTTGATGGTGGAGTAGATTTGTGTCAAACAAAATATATTGACACATTATTGTAGTGTTTTGGCCTTGAAGATTGCAAACCTATTGCCACTCCTATGGAGACAAGTTTACAATTGAGTCTTAATGATACTAGAGATGCATTTGATGTTGTTCTCTATGAGTAGGCTCTTGGATGCTTTATTTACTTATGCATTACTTGGCGAGATATTTAATTTGCTATCTCATAGATGACAAGTTTATGCATTGCCAAGTGTCAAGCATTGGTAGGGGATTAAGCACATCTTTTGCTACTTGAATGGTACCCAACTACTTGGATTGTTTTATCCTTCATAATCCTTGTTCCAAAAACCTATCCTTTGGAGGTATGTTGTATGTTATCCCAACACTCAACCCCAAACAAATTGGCAACTACGATGGGATGTGGTTTGTTATGAGGTGTAGTTCTTCATGAATTGATCCCATTGCAGAGTGTCAAAGAGTACCTGTGCAGTGATTGACATCACAAGTACCTAGAAAAAATTATCTAGTAGACCTTAGGAACCTTATGTCTAGAAGATATTTCGATTGCGGAAGCAGCAAAGATCCTAGAAGAATTGCTACGATGGGTGAAAAATGGATTCTTATTGCCAACAATCTTTGATGACTGGATATTGAAGTGGTAGAATAGAAAGCTAGCTAGAGCTTCGTGGAAAGGGGAATCTAGCAGAGCCAACCAATAGATCCAACAGCAGGAAGAAGATCCGAAGCACTAGCAACAAATCCCAGTCAGAGTTTGCTTTAGCATTGGTACCTATCACTTGACCGAGCAGCCTCAAAGAAGATTCTAAAGACAAGATGTGGAAAAGATATCCAACTCAAGATTAAATTATACACATTTCTATGGATGACCAGAGGATGATCCAGACGTACATGTTCAAACCTTCAAGAATCAGTATGCTTGCACCTTTGACTGTTGTAGGGTGACGATCACAAAGTACAGGTATTCCAAGCTACTCTCATTGGGGATGCGGTCAAATGGTTAATTGAACATCCTTCGGATTAATGTCAAATTACAAGGTGTGTACATGATACAAAGTGACAATATCTATATCTAGGTAGAAATATAAACTAGATACAAGAGATTGTGTGCCTAAGAGGTATGAAGAGTGTGTGTGTGAGAATATGGAGAATAAGAATATTTTAGAACTGTTGTACAACAAAAACCAAATTCTGATCAACCTAAATTAAAAACGAGTGACCTAGCAAGTAAGAACAGAAATAGAATTGCTACTCACAATAAATCAACAATAGATGCTGATGGTAAGCTGGCAAAATCTCCTCCAGATAATCACTGAGATGTAGACCACAACTCTGGAGAATTCCACCTCCAAGATGGCCTCCAAGATATCCTCCAAGCTTGAGAAGATTGATCACCTCCAAGTTGCAAGCACTCTTACTAGAACTTGTGTGATGACAAACAATGAGCCAAGGTCATCCTTATATAGCTTTAAGACCTATCCAAAAGCTTACTTCAAAAAGCATATTAATAGCCTACGATCATTTATGATCGTAATCAGAAAAACGCTCGTGATAACGGCTTCAATCTGTTGTTCTTAAAAGCAGAAATAAAATTTAGTGATGTGCAGTTGGCGGGTATCGAACTCGAGTCACCTCATTTGGAGGTGAATGCTTTATCCAACATGCCACTTGCTTTTGCCTGTAGAACAAATACAACGACTATATAATCTGAGGATTCCGTCCGCTGATTCTTTGGTGAGAATACTATAAAGAAAAATAAATATATGTTTGTTGGTTCAAAGTGTTGGACAATCTGGACATTGTTGGATAGTTTTGGCATTGCTTCCAACAATCCCCTCTTCAATGTCAAAATGGTACAAGGTTCAATAACATGCAAAACATCTGATGTCTACAAATATCTCTTGACTTCTTTCCACTGAATCTTGAGCTGATTGTGCATGAACTTATATACTTGAGAAACTGCAAAATAAATTTCTGGTCATGTATTACATAAATATATCAAGCAACTCACTACTTGACTATATAGTGTAGCATCAATTGGTTCTAAGTCTGCTTCCGATTGTAATAACACATTAACATCCATATGTGTCTACAAAGGCTTGGAATCTATCATCTGAACCCTTTCCAATAATTTCTCAATGTATTTCTATTGTGTCATGTAGATACACTCATCTCTATACTTGAACTCAATCGTGGGACTTGTGATAACCATATCACTTTGTAGTGCATCTTGAATACTAGCTGGTTGATTCTCAACTGAAGTAAGAGCTAAACTATTATGAATCTCAAAATGTTCTCCATAATTTACCTAGTCTTCTTTTTGTCTCTTAGTTTGACTTATTGTTCTTCCATTGTATTCATGTATTCCACTATCTTTCCAAGTTTGATATAACCACTTTGGTATGTTCTTGAAAAGTGGTGGTATATCTTCTGGTTCTTTAGTATCTCTTTCTTCTAGAACTGTGGAACCTTCTCCAACTTCATAAGTTGGAACTTCAAGAGGTACTGATGATGGACTAGGTACTCGTGTAGGTAATGTAACTCTCTCTTCACCTATATCTCTTAGGGTTTTAGTAGGTTCATCACCCGCCTTGTATGCCTGAATGTAAGCATCCAAATTCCTTTTGAAAAATGCATAGTCATCTGCCTTTATGAAATCTAGAAATTCTTCCTTCTTATCATAAATATGACTTTCTGCAATATATGCATTGCATGAGATTAGGATATCACCTATATTTGGAGCATAAAATCTCTATCCTTTGCTTTCAATTGCATAACCAATAAAGACAGCTTTTTTAACACTGCCTGATCAAAAGCTACTTCTTCAATAGTAACACATGCATCTAAATCTACCTTTGAAGATTTAGGTTTTGGATCATCTTCAACACTATTACCTGATGCTTTCTTCTTCTCATTAAAAATCATTGCTTTGCATTCTACTATATAATGACCTAGTTTCTTACAACAATGGCATACTCCTTTCTTTGAATCAGATGTAAGTGAAGAATTTTCTTTGGGTGTAGAGGAAGCATTAAGAAAAGGACTGGAAGACTTAGGATTGAAATACTTACTTTCCTTCTTGGATTGCTGAATCTTCTACTACTTCTTTGTCTCCTTCTTCTTCTTTCCCTTTGATGATGTTAACATGGCTTCATCATTCTCTTCAATACCCTTTTTTTAATCTTCATCTTGAAGTAATGGGAGCTATAGCTCTTCAAATGAAATTTCCCTATCTCTTGTAGGAAAGAGATAAAGAAGTACCAAAAGCATGGTACGTAGATGGATGTGAGTTTAGAAGTGTATTTACTATCTCTTCATCTGAAATGTTGACACCAACATTCAGTAACTAATCTTGTAAATCTTTAAGCTTCAAAATATGTGTCTAAACCAATTCACCAACTTTCATCCTTGTGTTGGCTAGCTGTCTCCTTATATGAGCTTTCCTAGTAGGTTTTCTTCTCTAAAAGATTCTCTAATCCCAACGAAGCCTGTCAAGAACTTCTACAAGACCTGATTTGGGTTATAATATGCCTCTTAACTCCCATAGCAATATATGAAAGTGTTAAAGCATCCCTTGAATCCCATCTAGATTGCTCTTCTGTAGGAAGTAATCTGGTAGTCGTATGGACTCCTGATGATGAAAGGGTTTTTTCTTCTTTACTAACCTCCTGTTGAGCAAAAATAGGAACAAAAGGTCTTCTAGAAGATGAAGCAACATATTCTCCGACTTGTCTTGGCCTTGGATAAGTGCCATTGATAATATTCCATACGTCCTTTGATACTAACAGATTCATCATCATAAAACTCCACATTGGATAATTAGACATGCCCTCAAGCTTGCCTCATTCTTAAGTCTATAGTCACTCATCTTGTTAAGGGTGTATGTCAACTATGCTCTGATACCAAATGTTGTTATTGTAAGCTCTCATACCAAATGTTGGAAGTGGTAGTGGGCCACAATAACAATAAATCATAGGTTTACAGTATCTTCCAATAGATGAACCTTAACATACACACCTTAAGACTCAAAAATAGATGAGTGAGAGACAGAGAGAGAATAGACAAGATTTCAAGTGTAACGGTAAGCTATGAGGCTCATCTACACTAACTATATATTAATCTCAAATTACAATGTATGTATATGATACAAAAACACAATATCTATATCTAGGCAGAAATATGAACTAGATACAAGAGATTGTGTGCCTAAGAGGTATGAAGAGTAAGTGTGTGTGTGTGAGATTAGGGAGAATAAGAACAATTTAGAAAATTTTTACAAAAAACCCAAATTGTGATCAACCTAAATTAGAAACGAGTGACCTAGCAAGTAAGAACAGAAATAGAATTGCTACCCATAGTAAATGAACAATAGATGTTGATGGTAAGTTGGAAAAATCTTCTCCAGACAATCACCGAGATGTAGAACACAACTACTCCAAGAGTGTGAGAACTCCACCTCCAAGATAGCCTCCAATATCTCCTCTAAGCTATTGATCACCTCCAAGTTGCAAGCACTCTTACTAGAACTTATGTGATGATAAACAATGAGCCAAGGTCCTTCTTATATAGCTTTAAGACCTATCCAAAAGCTTACTTCAAAAAGCATATTAAAACGCTAGGATCATCTATGAGCGTAATCTGAAAAACTCATAATAATGTCTTCAATCTGTTTTTCTAAAAAGCAAAAATGAAATTACATGATGTGCTGTTGGTGGGTATCGAATTGGAGTCACCTTATTCGGAGGTGGATGCTTTATCCAACACGCCACCTGCTTTTGCTTGCACAACAAATACAATGATTATATATTCTGAGAATTTCACCCCCTAATTCTTTTGTGAGAATACTATAAAGAAAAAAAAATATATGTTTGTTGGTTCAAAGTGTTGGACAATCTGGACATTGTTGGATAATTTTGGCATTGCTTCCAATAATTATCTAGGAAATCTCAGTTTTTGGGATCCCAATAGTTCCAAGATCAGCAGAGGTTTCACCAACCTAATTACCAAGATTACGAAAGAGGCCATTGATTTCGATAACCAAGACCTAGCAATTTCGAAAATCAATGAGTTTAGTGCCAGTTCTGTTTGTAGTATCTTTCCCATTACCTTTGTCGTGCTCAAACCCAAAGGGAAGAACTTAGACTATAATCTATTATTGGGAAGATCCTGGTTGCGAAATGCCAAAGTAAGACAAAACATGGCTGCCAAAACTATTACCTTTAGGAAGGGACATGCTAATTTTTCATTCGAGTTGGAAGATGAGTAGTTTAGCCCTCCAAAAATAAACGACTACTAGGAGGGCCACCTCATATGCTGGAAGGACTTGAGGAGAATGAGGAACTGCAATTTTTAGAAGTCAACCAAAACTTACTTTTGTTTGGAGTAGTAGATGTCAAACTACTAGTCAACTCAATTTGTGGTGACACGGAAGCATCGATTTGCATAGAGATGTTGGACCCAAAAGTAAATCAAGATGCACACCTGGTGATCAAGGATCCAATGGAGCTCGGGAAGATACGTTTCAAAGAAGATTTACTCAAAATAGTGAATTTTTGGGCACACTAGAAGAACCCTAATCGGGGAGAATCTATGTAGAGCTCGCTCCATAATTTTGGATGGTTCTGATTGCCTTGTTAAAAGAATATAAAGATGTGTTCACCCAGACATAAGCGGGTATGAAAGGTTTGGATCCAAAACTCTATCATCATAGAATTCCGCTTAAGCCAGATGCAACTTAGGTGATGTAGCAACGGTATAGGATGAATCCGAATTTTGTAGAACTGGTAAAGCATGAATGGGATTGCCGTATTAAGGTGGGATACATTGTTCCTATCGAGAATCCAGAGTGGGTATCCCCAATCATGATTGTACCAAAGAAAAATAAGTAGTTGCAGATTTGTGTGGGTTATAGAAAATTGAATGCAGCCACAATCTCGGATCCCTTTCCATTGCCATTTCTAGATAGTTTGCTTGATGAAATTGCAAGGCGTCAAATGTACTCTTTCTTGGATGGATTCAGCAGATATAATCAAGTTCGCATGGTGGAAGAAGACATTTCAAAGACAATGTTCATTACCAATCGGGGATTATTTGCTTGCACAATGATATGTCTTGGATTACGGAATGCTTGGAGTACATTCCAGTAATACATGCAACAGATCTTCGCCCCTTACCTAACTTCCTTTACGTGGATATTCTTAGATGATTTTTCTGTTTTTGGATGAATGGCAACACATCTGGAACATTTGAGATCCTCTTTGATGCTTGTCGAAAGGTAGGAATTTTCCTCAATCCACACAAATTAGCTTTTGCAGTCAAGTGTGGAAAACTGCTTGGCCACATCATTTTGCTCGATCGTATCGTCGTATATCTGAACAAGGTGAAGGTCATTCTGAAGACCCCAACCTCAAGGAATCCAAAAGAGGTTTTGTGCTTCTTAGGCCAAGTATGGTGTCATGGAAGACATTTGAGAGGACTGGCCCATATTGTAGTACCACTTAACAAATTAGCACATATTCGACCATCAAAATTTGAGTGGACACAGGAGGCTCCAATTGCTTTTAAAAGGCTACAGAACATGCTTGCTTGAAGGCCAGTCTTAAAAGCTCCAAATTGGAAGGAACTATCCCATGTGTTCGTGGATGCTTCTAATAAAGCAATTGGAAGTGTACTTATGCAAAAAGAAGGATGTAATTGGTTTTGCCCTATTTACTATGCCAACCGAAGATTGACTTATGCCGAGTAGAATTATTCTACCACAGAACGAGACGTATGGGTTCAATTTACTCAATTAAGAAATTCCATCACTATTTATTGGGCAAATCTTTTATTTTTCATGTTGATCACACTGCACTCCTCTACTTAGTGAAGTAGTAGAATCTGGTAGGATGACTAGCCAAACGGGTGTTGTTACTTCAAGAATTTGAATACGATATTGTGCACAAGCCCAGATCTAGTCATGCAATTGCCAAATTCCTATCGCGCATTGATCATGGTGAACCATCGATGGGAGTTGATGATAATCTTTTGGACGTGGATGTTTTTGAAGTCATAGAAATTGAAGAGGCTCCACAGACATTTCCCTTGTGTGCCTCCACACAAAGCGGCTATAGTAATTCAAGAAGCACATGCGGGTGAAGCAGGATGACATTTCAACCATTCAACATTAGGGGAAAAAGTTAGCCCTGCATGGACCTTGTAAGGATTCCTAATTTTTAGGAATTAAAAGCCTTAATCTCGAGATTAAGAGGCACTAGAAAACCACTAGTGGTATTCACCTTTAAAATACTATTTAATAGATATTTGTATTTGAATTTTTAAAAAGGCTTGTTCTTGGCCTTTGGATCCTTTTCTCGAATGGCTAAGATTGAAAGGGAGAAAAAAATAGAGAGAAGGGTTCTGAGATGTGTCGCATGGTACAGTAGAGAGAGAAGGTCCCACGATCTCTTTTTTGACAACCTCTACTTCTTGGACCATTGGATGAGGCTTGATGAGACAGCTCCCCACATCTAGGGCTGAGTAGAAAATCACAGTTCATCTAAGCCACACGATGAGAGATAGATTCGACGGCCATGCGCGATTGGTGCTGAGCAAAAAATCAGATGAAGTTGTAGCTGTTGGATGCGTTCTCAACCCAAAGGAGGATATAAGAAGGCGCTTTTCAAAATGTGGGCTTCATTCTTAGCCTTTGGATGAAGCCAAGATCCAATGATCAAGATCTCAAGCACCTGTTTGAAGATTCTATCCATCTCAACCATTGGATCCCAAGGAAATCCAAGGGCTCATATGAAAATGCACCTTTTTAAAGGTGCATCTTATCTCATCAATTAGATCTCAAGTGAATCCAAGAGCCCAAATGCAAAGGTGCCTTGACTTTTTCCCTTCAACTTCATCCATTGGATCTTTGGGCCAATCCAAGGGTTGTGACACATTTGAAAGCCTTTCAAAACTATTCAAATAGCTAAAACCATGAGTTCTAGGTGGTTTCTTCATCTTTGGCCACTGAAAAACAAGGGAAACCTATGCCTAGCCTATGTGATTAAGGGACTAAATTGTGGCCACTACCCTCTTCTCATTGGTCCATGACTAATCACTCCTTAAGCTAAAAGGCCCATGCAGAGTTCATTTTTTCCCCTAATGATTATAATGCAAAAAATCTAGCAAGCCAGACTTTGGTGGTCGACGATGTATGCGGATGTATAGATTACACTACGGAACTACAATCCCTGTCAACCTACTGGAGAACTACAAGATAGCCAGCATTTTCTATTGCAGCCAATCCTCCCATTGGATCCATTTCAAAGTGGGGCCTTGATTTTATCGATCCTATCAAAGTAGCTGCAACTAGGACTCGAGCTCTCCATATCTTGATGTGTACTAACTATTGCACAAGATGGACTGAAGCATGGGCTACCTGGAATGTTACGATGAGGATAGTATCCAAAAAGTTGCAAAATGAAAATTTTCCCCGATTCAGTTTACCACTCAAACCAGTGTGCGATAGGGGAATGCATTTTCTGAACCAGCTTATTTCAAAAATAACTACAGAATACCAAATTAAACATAAGTTCAGTTCCCCTTACTATCCAACTTCCAACAAACTAGCAGAGAGTACAAACAAGGTTCTTCCGCACATGTTGCAAAATATAAAGATTCTATAGACCAATGGGAAAATATACTTCCTACAATGCTTTGGGCATAGCGCACTTCTTATAAAGTCTCGGTAGGAAGTAATCCTTTCAAACTTTTGTATGGACATGAAGCTATCCGCCTATTTGAATTCATAGTTCCTAGTCTCCAGATTACCGTATAAAAACATTTACTACCAAAAGACTCTTTTGCATACAAGATGAATAAGTTGTGATAGTTGGAAGAACATAGGTATGTTAGTTTCTTACTACTACAGGAAGTGCAAAGCAGACAGAAGAAATGGCATGACAAAAATTTGTGGACAAGGACTTTTTGGCCTGATGATTTAGTACTTTACTCTCAATCCAAGATGAAGCAAAAGATGGGAAAGTTAAAAATGAACTAGACACGTTTGTTCTACATTCATGAAATTTGCAGAACAACTTCTTTACTAATCGCCACATTGATTGGAGAGCTTTTACCAATAGTCATCAATGGGTCCAAGTTGCAGCCCTACCAGTCCTCCGACAAGTAAGTCATGAAAACACAAACACACACATACATACACACACACACACACACACACACACACACACACACACACACATATATATATATATATATATATATATATATATATATATATATATATATATATATATATATATATATATATATATATATATAACATGAAAAAAATCAGAAAAAAATAAAACATAAAAGTTAGAAAAAGAAAACATAAATAATTCAGGAAAAATCTCCTCCGATGTGCCAAATGGGGAAGTGACTAAACTACATGTAATCATACAATTAATCAATGATGGCGACGATTGGTTGATTCATATCTAATTCTCTTATTCTCATCCCGAGGTGCATGAGATGCACGAGATCAATGAAGTAAATATTGTTGGAGATAGATGTCTGTGGAAGCACGCGAACATCACAAGGAAGAAGAAGAAGAAGCTTGGAGCACAAACACACAATACTGAATGTATCACTAGAGAATGTACAAAGATAAGTAGCCCATTAGGGCAATAGGCGTATATACAAGCCGGGGGAAAAAAACCTCCTAAAGAGGGAAAAAAGTGCCCCAACGGTCCTAGTGTGTTCACACACATCACTACCTAAATATATCAACAAATCCCCCCCTAGGAGTGATGCGGTGAACAAGGAGCTGGCACTCATGTATAAGGAAGTGCCAAGCTATGTGGAAATCACTCCACAAAAGGAAGTAAGCCCAAAGCTTTGCAAAAAGCTTCAAACTTCTCCCTAGGCAGAGCCTTCGTGAAAAGGTCTACAATGTTCTCCTGCATTGGCACGTATGCCAAGCTGATCTCCTTGGCAGAGAACCTCTCCCTGACATAGTGATAATGCACCTCAATGTGCTTAGTGCGAGCATGGAACACAGGGTTCCTCGCAACTGCCAATGCGCTCTGACTGTCAGTGAAGATGGTGGTGGGAGAAGACTAGCCAACACCCAAATGAGCCATAAGGCATCTGAGCTACACACACTCAACAGTCGCTGTGAAAGCTACCCTATACTCAGCCTCACAACTGGAAGTGGCCACAATAGGCTGCTTCTTGCTCAACCAAGATATACATGAACTACCAAGCATGAAGCAACCATGAGTGTCATAGCAACCAGCCCAATCTGGTGGACCCACGAGTGTCATAGCAACCAGCCCAATCTGAGTCAGAAAAAACATGCAAATCTGGCGGTAGTGATCCCCCCTTGGGATAAAACAACCTAAGTAGTCGAGTACCACTCAAATAGCAAAAGATGTGCTTAACCGCCTTCTAATGTGTGACTCCTGGGCAATGCATAAACCTGCTCATCTGTGAGACAACAAACTGAATATCTGGTGGAGTAATGCACAAGTAAATCAAGCATCCAATAGCCTGTTGATAGAGAACAACATCAAATATCTCCAGCATCATGAAGACTCAATCGTAAATCTGTCTCCATAGGAGTGGCAATAGGCTTATAGTCTTCAAGGCCAAAACACTGCAATAATGTGTCAATATATTTTGTTTGACACAAAGCCATTCCACCATCAACTTGCATAGACTGAATGCCCAAATAGTGATGCAAATGCCCCAAATCAGACATCTCAAATGAGGCATGCAAAACAGCCTTGAAATCAGCAATATGCTTCTCAATAGGACCAGGAGCAGCATGTTGTCAACATAGACAACAATGATCAGAAGCACATCATTAGCACGCTTAACATATAAGGTGCTTTCAGTTGGACTGTTCTCAAAACCATGTGCAACCAGATAGGCATGTATCTTCTCATACCAAGCACGTGGTGCTTGCTTTAAACCATATAATGCCTTCTTTAACCTGCACACCTAGTTTTCATGCCCTTTCTACACAAAGCCACGGGGCTGAAAAACATACACTTCTTCATGCAAGTCACCATTCAGAAATATTGTTTTAATGTCCAACTGATGTACATTCCAACCATGATGGGCTGCAAGTGCACAAATGCTCCGAACAGTAGTCATATGGCATGTAGGTGCAAAGGTCTGATCAAAATCAATGCCTCTTTCCTGCGCATAACCCTTTCCAACAAGCCTAGCCTTATACCTGTCAACTGTACCATCAAGTTTACATTTCAGCTTGTATACCCACTTAGTGCCAATGGCCTTCTTGCCACGAGGCAAGTCACATAAAGACCATGTACCATTCTTCATTATAGCATCATATTCAGATTGCATAGCACCCATCCAATTTTCTGAATTATGTGCTTCATCAAAAGAAACACCCTCATTCTCATCACAAAGACTAGACGCAACCATAGCATAGCAATCTGATGAAAAGGAGGCACTATGAGAGCCAGAACGTGTACGATATGACAAAGGTGCATCTAATTTGCTGTCACGCAAAGTCTGCACCAGCCATTTTGGCATAGTTTTTTCCTGCTTAATATCAGCTCTCTCATCAACAAGTGCATCATGTAAATCTGCATCAGAAATGGAATGATCTGCATCATCATATGAAACCTGCAAAGGCTGAGAAGTTGCCTTATTAGGACCAGCACTAGACTGTCCACCTGTAAAACGAGGCATCAAAGTATCATACATGTCTTTGGAGCTAACGGATGTCTCCTTAGTACATGAAAGCAATGGCTGAATAGCATCTTCCACAAAGACAACATCACGGCTAAACAAAATGCGTTCAGTCTGTGGATGAGACAGACGATAGCCTTTACTTTCAGAACTGTACCCAACAAAAATACATTTTATTGGCTTATCATCGAATTTTCTGCGATGTTGTTCAGGTACTAGTGCATATGCCAAACAACCAAAAACACGCAGATGAGCAACCGATGGCTTGTGGTCATGCCAAACCTCATATGGAGTGATAGACTGCAACGCTTTAGTAGGACACCTGTTCAATACATATGCTGCACACATGACAGCCTCAAGCCAGAAACTATGTGGTAAAGCCTGAGTCTTAACATGCACCTCGCCATCTCCATGAGTGACCTGTTCTGTCGTTCAGCAACTCCATTCTGTTGAGGTGTATACGGCACTGTACACTGGTGTTTTATCCCACGTTCAGCCAGAAATGCATTAAAATTAGAAGACATATATTCCCCCCCTCGATCAGAATGGAGGGTGCCCATTTTACATGATGACAGATTTTCAGCCAAAACCAAAAACTGTTTAAAGCACATGAACACTTCGGACTTTACTTTGAGTGGATATATCCATGCATGCTTGGAAAAATCATCAATGAAAGTCACGAAGTAAAGGTAATTTCCAAAAGAGGGTGTCTGCATAGGACCACAGACATCACTATGTACAAGCTGCATTTCTGTGTAGCCCAAACTGAACCATCTTTTGGAAAGGAGGAATGTTGCATTTTGCCCAAAATACAGCCTTCACAAACATGTTTTCCAGGTGCCTCAAGTTTGGGCAAAGAGGACACCATTTCAGATTTCTGCAGGCGTAGCAAACTAGCAAAATTCAGATGACCAAAGCATGCATGCCAAAGCTTTGCATCTGACATAGCTTGAGAATCATTTACTGCACATGCCAAATCATTTTTAGATCTTTCATAGTCTATGAGCTTATACAGCCCACGACATAAAATGCTAGAAGCAATAATAACATCGCCATTTGACAGATCATGAACTGTACATCTGTCATCAACAAATTTCACAACCAAGCCAATCTTGGCTAATGCAAAAACTGATAACAGATTCTTCTTGATCCTCGGCACAAATAAAGCATCTGACAAAGTGAAATAACTACCATCAACAGTTGTCAAAATGATCTTACCAACTCCCATAACAGGATAAGAGGAGTTGTTGGCGCATGTAACAGTATTTCCTATAGGGGCAGGCTCGAGTGAAGAGAAGAAACTGTGCTGCAAGGTAATATGTTTGGTTGCCCCACTGTCAAAGTACCAAACATCTGAGTCTACTGCAGACATGCATTGATCATGAGAAGATGGGTCAAAACTGCAGACAGTAGTAAATGCCCATTCTTCTTCCTGCACAAGATTTGTAGAATCTGTTTTTGGTGTAGAGGCCTCTGCAACAACCATTCCAGCCTCTTTCTTCTTTGCCTCTTTAGCAGCCAATTTTGGACAGTTCTTTATGATATGATCATTCCCTTTACAGTACTTAAAAAATAATTTCTACTTTTCTGATTTCTTTTCATCTTTATCTTCCTTCTTCGAATATGCAGAATTAGCAGATTTCTGCTTACTAGTTGAGGAGCTCCATTTTCCTTTGCCCTTCTAACTAGCCAGGAAAGCTTGATCTGCAACTCGTATAATGGACCTGTTTTGCCTGGACTGATCTTCCTACAACAGAACAGAGACTAACTCCTCAAATGACAAGGCATTTGGATTTCCTTTCATCATCAATCGAAGAGTAGAAGCAAAACTCTGATATGAATCAGGAAGACCGTTCAGAACGGTCTGCACAAGTGAGCTATCTGGTATAACCTCATCAACAGAAATCAATTGTTCCTTCAAGTCTTTGATCTTTGTTAGGAAACTATCCATAGAATCACCTTCATTCATGTGCTCACTCTCCAACTATTTTCGGAGGTAAGCAACACGAGCCTCATTCCTAGCTTGGTACAACGTGGTAAGTGTATCCCAAGCATCCTTAGCTGTTCTGCAAGAGCGAATATGAGGAATAATGGCACGTTTGACAGACAAAGCTATCAATGCATGTGCCTGGGCATCTCTGCCATCCCAACGAATCTGCTCTGCAGTAGGTGCAGCAGAAACAATAGCACGAACAGGAATCTGCAAAATATCATCTTCGACACCATCTTCATCAACTCTAGCACCTGTATTTGTAGTACCTGTAGGTAGAGGTGTAACAGGACGTCTTTCAACACCCTGCACACTGTTCCACAATCCTTTTGCAACCAATACATATCACATCATATAAGCCCATAATGGGTAGTTGGTACCATCCAACTTATCCTCAACAGCCAACATTTGGAATACATCACTGCTTTCAGCCATGGCCGGTGACTAAAATACCTTGATGCAGAAAATTGATTGTATCTCAAAAAGTTGAACAAAACTGCCCCAACAAATTCTGCTAGACCTGTAGCAGACTTCGAGACGCTTATACTGGCGAATAGAAACTGGTATATACCTTTGGGAAAAAAAGACAAAATAGCCTGCACAAGCGCTGTGATAATGTGTTTGGAGGCCGAAACGAGCTCAGATCGCGATTTTGGCACCACATAGCAAAGCTGTTTTGATCTTTGAAACACCCTGAGTACGCTCACTAAATTTCGTGCGAATCTGAGACTGCAAACGGAGGAGTGTCGACGGCGCCCTAGATGAAGCGACGACGTGCTCTGATACCAATTGTTGGAGATAGATGTCTGTGGGAGCACGTGAACAGCACAAGGAAGAAGAAGAAGCTAGGAGCACAAATACACAATACTGAATGTATTACTAGAGAATGTACAAAGATAAGTAGCCCATTAGGGCAATAGGCGTATATACAAGCCGAGGGAAAAAAACCTCCTAAAGAGAGAGAAAAAGTACCCCGACGGTCCTAGTGTGTTCACACACACCACTACCTAAATATATCAACAAAGATACTATCTAGGGCAATCATGATTCATACTCGACATTCTCAAATGAGGAAGGTAGGTAATAAAAGGCTAAAGATGATCCCTAATCCAACTGATTTGGCAAACGAGCAAATAGAATAGTTTGCATTCTTTTATTCTCGTGCACCCTCCAACAAACAGAGCAAAATAGCAATGGTGGTCACCTTTTCTGATGCCCATCTGCTCAACATTCTTCATTGACTTTCTTAGCCACAAGCTTATTGGTTCAAGTGTTGTGGGTTGCTAAAAGTTGCGCTTATTGATTAGAGAAACATCCAGCCCCATCCATTATCAAAGGACGTAGCGATGAAGATAGCTAGATAAACAAATGGTAGTGACAATAACACTAAACAGATGTCTCTATGCATTGGGCAAGGGGAACCATTCTTGATATCCTTGCAGGTGATTGCAGAACGGTTACAAGTCCTTAATGAAGGAATCATAGCCGTAATAGAAACAGTCAATGTGGCCAAGATAACCAGCATCTTGGGCAAGTCCTGTTCTGGAGGATACAAATTATCTAAGCTTCCAAAGGACAACCTGTTGAAACTCCGATTACTTTTAATGAACATGATAATTAATGTATAGGGTAAACACTATGACGCATCCCAGCAGCTATATTCACTAGTGAAAGAATCTACCAAGACATAGGTGAATTGGGTAAAGTGGATTTTTTGGAAGCTTAAAAAAGAGGCCAGAAGATTATATAGAAGAATAGGTCGGGCTATTAACGCTACTCTAGACACCAAGGTCGGAGTACGCTTTACTCTACTTCTTCCCAGCAACCCTCCTTGTTTGCCCCGAGAATGTTAGATAGTCAGAGTCAAAGTTTTCTTGAAAGCCTTGAAGAAGAGATCTACAGAAAGAAAGTTGATTGGAGGCACTTCTAACAAGCAAAAAAAAGTTTTCTTGAAAGCCTTGAAGAAGAGATCTACAGAAAGAAAGTTGATTGGAGGCACTTCTAAAAGAAAGTTGACATTGAAAAGATGTCAAAGCAAGAAGTAGCTATAGATGATGCAGAGAAAAAATTGGCAATGCGGAATTCAGAGTACACAAACTTAGAAGCTAAACTCTACACTTTGCAGGAGGGTTATGACATGATCAAAGCTCAACTGGCTAGAATCAAAGACTTAGAAAGCTAGCTTGCAGATTGGAAGAAGGAATGTGTAGATGCGAATATTATTTTGGAAGGTAAAGATGTAGAGACCACAAATGTAAAGAAGTTTGTAGCAATTATGGAATTAAAGCATAAAACAAAGTTAGAAGAGGCAAAGAAAGTAAACAAAGGATATATTGAAATGTTATCCGATATTACCCTAGCTTTTGATCATATGTTAGATAAACTTCAAAACCAAATTCCGGAATTAGAAGCATGAGTGATCAGTTACAAAAGTGCAAGTCAAGAGTTGCTCGATCTGAAGGACTTTTTTGAAGAAGAGATACGTGTAGATGAGGAGAATCTAGAAGAAATGCTTAAAGAACTTAGATGGGATATAGAGAGGATTATGAACCCTAAGCTATAGAACAATGATGATGATGATGTATAAACATTTTTTGTAATTTAGTGGGTTTAGATCCACCATGCGTGCTAGTGTTAGCCACTAAAATGGACTGAACTAATTTTGAAATTCATATTTTGTAATAAGAGAAGGGTTTATTTCTTAGAGATCTCAAGAGCTATCTCTGGAAGTGTGGTGTTTCATATATCTCAAAGTACAAAATGGTGTGAAGTAGCGAAAAATGATGAGAAGAAGAATGGTGTGGTATTATCTATCTATGCAGAATAGATAGTCAGAAACTAGAAAGAAAAGAATCTCTCTTATGGAACTATGAGATAATGTGGAAGCATCTGTAATGCAGTATTAATTCTTAAGATTAAAAGCAGAGTTCTATATGTAATTTTTACGGTGCATTGTTTGTTGTTGTAACACTAAAATCTGTAATTGTTTTGAAGTAATCTAATTCTTACAACATATAGGTTATAACCTGAAATCTATGAAGTGTGTGATAATGAATAAGGAATAGAAATGCATGTTATGATTGTAGTATTGTAGTCATAATCCCTCTTCTTGAAACCTATCCTTTGGAGGCCTGCTGTATGTTATTGCAACACTCAGCCCCAAAATGATGATGGATGTTTTACAATAAAATTTCTAACTTCAGGGCAATTTTTGGAATTTTTTGGGTTTCTATTAGCTATCACTTGCATGCATGAGTGCATCCATCATGCTTCTTCCTTCAATTCTCCACAATGTTGACCATCTTCGCTCTATTAATCTTTCCGAAAACTACTTTTGTGAGTCTCTATCTCCAAATGGTACATCTCTACTTTTAGGTTTTTGAGAGTTCTTCACTCTTGATGGCATTTCATAGAGTTACACGACAACGAATTGCATCACTGAGCTGAGGTTTTGTTTTTTTTTATTATTATTATCTTGATGAGCCAAAAGGAGGAGCTTTCCCAGACACTTCCAAGTCATGATGCTCTTTGGATATGAAAAGAAAAAGTGACGTCATTCTTCCCTAACACTAGAATACAATACTTTGTTGTTCTCAATAAGCAGGTGTCATAGGTCCTTGAACTTTATATCCCATTATACAATTCCAATCCAAGCATCAGTCCTTGTTTAAAGAATGATTTTTGGAATATTATTCATGTTTTAACCATTGCTCAACTTTAGACCCTTCAAGTAGGGGGATCCTTGATGAGCGTGAGGTGAGTCTCGCAGTCCCCCCAAAGAGGGGTTTCCATTTATCTCTATTTATCAATGCAGTTGCCTTATAATGTAGCAATACAAGATACAGTAAATAAGAAATAATATCTACCAGTACATATTCATTTCCATGTAGAAGAATACATGGAAACAATAATAATGTTATTAAAGCTATTTTGAGATGTTCAAATTTACCGGTGCAGGGTTTGAATCCTATCTTGAAGTATAATATTTAGCTCAATAGCAAAATAATTATGTGATTACTTCTTATGATATGCAAATGCAAATATTTTCATATGATAAGTATGGGGTTTCCCTATAACTATAAGACGAATGCCTTATGCTATTCTAACCAATGTAGAAACGTGAGAGACTATGCATGATTACAGATCTTGCTCTATTGACACCTACCTCATTTTACACAAAGGTTTACTAACCAAAACCTTATTAACTACTAGTCGTTGTGAGAGATTCCCTCTATTTTATTGGATCATATAACTATATGCAAGAAAACTAATTTTGCTCATGACGCATTAAGGACAAAGCCTAAATTATACTAGTAAGACCGAAAAATTCATAAAAAGGCACATTTTCATGTTCCCAATAATTCAAATTATAACCATGTCCATACTCTCTCATTTACATAAAATAACTCTCTTAATATCTCTTTGGAGGATCTTCTCAAGAAGGGTTTACTCATGAAGTTATACATAAATTTAAAATTGGGACAACAATCATTCGTATAGATATGGTAGTTATCAAACAAATAGTCGAGCAAGCATACCTTCCATAACATTCTATTATTGTCATCAAAATGCTTCCGACATTATCATGCTGGAATCCAAAGATAGAACAAATTCATGAAATTTGTAAAAGAATCCTTGACAAGCCTCTTATAGTAATTTCATATGTCAAACTTATTTTTTTAGATTTCATAATTATTTAATGATTTAAACAAAGTGCTTGAAATAGCCATACAACGAGGAAACAAGTTTATAATTTCAAAGTACAAAATAGTTATTTTTTTCCAAAACATAAGGGTTATCCTATAAACCAATTGTTGGAGTTTGAGGTTTGTGGAAACACATGAACAACACAAGGAAGAATAAGAAGCTTGGAGCGCAATACTAAATGTATTACCAAGAGAATGTACAAAGATAAGTGATCTATTAGGGTTATAGGTGTATATACAGGCTGCATGAAAAAAACCTCACAAAGAGGGAAAAGTTCCCTGATGGTCCTAGTGTGTTTACGCAACTTCAATAACTAAATATATCAATGAATCCCCCCTAAGAGTGATGTGGTGAACAAGGAGCTGTCACTCATGTATAAGGAAGTTCCAAGCTATGTGGAATTAATCCACAAAAGGAAGTAAGCCCAAAGCTTTGTAGAAAGCTTCAAACTTCCCCTTAGGCAAAGCCTTTGTGAAAAGGTCTACAATGTTATCCTATGTGGGCACAATGTTCTCCTATGTGGGCAAAGCCTTTGTGAAAAGGTCTACAATGTTCTCCCATGTGGGCACAATGCTCTCCTATGTGGGCACATCTCTCCAGGAGAGAACCTCTCCCTAGCATAATGATAATGCACCTCAATGTGCTTAGTGGGAGCATGGAACATAGGGTTCCTCACAACTCCCAATGTGCTCTGACCATTAGTGAAGATGGTGGTGGTAGAATACTAACCAACACACAAATAAGCCATAAGATGTCTGAGCAACACACACTCAAGGGCCGCTATGAGAGCCGCCCTATACTCAGCCTCACAACTAGAAGTGGCCACAGTAGGATGCTTCTTGCTCAACCAAGACATGCATGAGCTACCAAGCATGAAGCAAAAGCCATTGGTGGACACACAAGTGTCATAGCAACTACCTAGTTAGAGTAAGAAAGAGCATGTAAATTTGGTGGTAGTGATCCCCTTATGGGATAAAACAATCCAACTAGTTGGGTACTACTGAAGTAGCAAAAGATGCACTTAACCGCTTGCCAATGCTTGACACGTGGGCAATGCATAAACCTACCCATCTGTGAGACAACCAACAGAATATGTGGCTGAGTAATGCATAAGTAAATGAAGCATCCAATAGCTTGATAGAGAAGAACATCAAATGCATCTCTGGCATCATGAAGACTCAACCACAAACTTGTCTCCATAGGAGTGGCAAAAGGTTTGCAATCTTCAAGGCCAAAACATCACAATAATGTATCAATATATTTTGTTCCACACAAAGCTAGTCTGCCATCAACTTGCATAAAGTTAATGCCCAAATAATGATCCAAATGCCCCAAATCTAACATCTGAAATGAGGCATGCAAATCAGCCTTAAAATCAGAAATATCCTTCTCGCTAGGACCAATGAGCAACATGTCATCAATAGAGATAACAATGATCACAAGCACATCATTTGCATGCTTAACATGTGCATACCAAGCACGTGGTGCTTGCTTCAAACCATATAATGCCTTTTTCAACTTGGACACTTTGTTTTCATGCCCTTTCTGCACAAAACCATGGGGTAGAAAACATACACTTCTTCATGCAAGTCACCATTTAAAAATACAATGTTAATGTACAACTGATGTACGTTTCAACCATGATGAGCTGTCAGTGCACAAATGCTATGAATGGTAGTCATTCCATATGTAGGTTCAAAGGTCTCATCAAAATCAATGCCTCTTTCTTCAGCATAACCTTTTGCAACAAGCATAGACTTATACCTATCAACTGATCCATCATGATTGCGCTTCAGTTTGTATGCCCACTTAGTGCCAATGGCCTTCTTGGGTGTAGAGGCTTTTGCAACAACCATTCTGGCCTTTTTTTTCTTTGCCCCTTTTGCAATGAGTTTTGGACAACTCTTTATGACATGATTATTTTCTTCTTAGTATTTGCAAAAAGAAATTGCTTTTCTATTTTCTTCTCATCTCTATCATCCTTCTTTGATTATGCAAAAATAGCATATTTTTGCCTACTAATAGATGAGCTCCATTTACCTTTGCCCTTCTCACTAGCCATGAAAGCTTGATCTGCAACATGTGTTGGAAGCAGCCAGAGGCACAGACGCCACGGAAGCATGTAACGACGGAGCAGGGAGCCAGTCGGATCAATTTCTCAAACAAATATGTTTTTTATCACTTTTCAAAACATTCAACAGTGATTTTTATCACTAATTGTAACATATGTAACATAGAAAACCCCATTTTGTAATCCATAGCTCCATTTTGTGCAAGCCGAGGAGTCCTCGAGCTTGAGGAGCTTAGGTAGAATGTGCGTACCAATTTTCGTTATTTTTAGATACCATTTACCCTTCCAAATAGCATCTAGGACCTATTTTTTAACTATGCCGGTCACTAGATGTGAAACCGGTCAAAACTAGTCTAGAAACTATAAAAAGAGCTAGAGAGCTCATTTTTGAGGTTGGTTCATGTTAGCTAGTGTGAGCTTAGAGCTATTTTGAGCTTGTAAGAGTGTTCTTGAGTAATAGAGCTAATTCCTCACCTTCCATTGTGTCTTGCTTGTCTCTTCCTTGTGTGTGTATGTGTGTGTGCATCTTTGTGCTTCTCACCTTCACTCTCACATCATCTCACATTCACGATCTTCATATCACTCCTATCTCTTCCGCGGATTGACAATTAAGGAGGTGACGCTTCTTAACGTGGTTCTCACCATTGTGCTAGAGCAACACCTTTGGCGCCGTTGCTGGGGATCGAGTCTAGGACGAATGTGTGATGGTAAGAGTATAGCAAGAAGTGGCGTTGGAAGGTAAAAATTTCAGTTTTTGTTGTTGTTTTTACTTAGTTTTTAATGTTTTCCACCTCCCCCACACTCCATCTTCATCACCGCATCATCATCTTCATCTCCAAAAAAATCAGAAAATTCACCATATCCACCCATTCTCCTCATTTCCCCTCATTTGTGCATGCAAGAGAGTGAGAGAGAGCTTTTGTGCTTGTGTGTACTTTTGTTTTCTTGAGTTTTCTTGCAGGTACAGAGCTCCAGTGCATCAGGAAAGCTTGGAAAAGGTAAAAACTTCACTTTCTGTCAGAAATTTCCGACTGTGTCAGACCATCGCGATGGTCTACAAAGTTCGGAATTTGGAGAAGGCGACCACACCAGCATGTAGGCGACCCCTGCGTGTGTAGGAATCCATAGCTGCATCTCAAAAAATCACTGTTTGGTGGACCATCGCGACGGTCTCTGACCATCACGATTGTGTCACACCATCGCGATTGGCTCACGCCATCGCGACGGCTTGGCTGGACCATCGCGACGGTCTCTGACCATCGCGATTGTGTCACGCCATCGCGATTGGCTCACGCCATCGTGCCAACGGTGCCATGTGGCAATTCAGACCATCGCGACGCTTCAAAAATTCAGACCATCGCGATTGGCTCACGCCATCGCGCCCAGACCATCGCGACGGTTCATTTTGGACCATCGCGATTGTCCACATTGACCGTTGACTGACGCCATCGCGATTGTCCATCGCTCACGCCATCGCGACGGTGCACTCTCACGCCATCGCGACGGTCCAAGCTCACGCCATCGCGATTGTGCAACTTCAGACCATCGCGATTGTGCAAGCTCACGCCATCGCGACGGTGCACTTCAGACCATCGCGACACTTGAACAGTTCAGACCATCGCGATTGTGCAATTTCACGCCATCGCGACGGTGTACCCTCACGCCATCGCGACGGTCCAAACTCACGCCATCGCGATTGTGCAACTTCAGACCATCGCGATTATGCAAGTTCACGCCATCGCGACAACTTCAAACCATCGCGATTGTGCAATTTCACGCCATCGCGACGGTGCACCCTCACGCCATCGCGACGGTCCCAGACCATCGCGATCATCTCAGACCATCGCGATTGTGCACCCCCATCGCAAATTTTAGGGTTTCAATTTTTGGCCAATTTTGGGGCTATTTTTGGGAAATTTTTGGGTAATTAGACTCATAGGAGACCCCTTAGCTCATATATTGGAGAAAAACCTGTTTGTCAGTTTTTTACCCCCCAGGGCCTGAACGGTCATAACTTTTTCATCCGAAGTCCGTTTTTTGAGCTTAATAGCTCATTAGAAAGCTCTTTACGAGTACTACGTGACCTCAACTGTTTTTTTCTTAAAGGATACGTCTATTTTTTGATAAGCTATTTTGAGGTTGACCTAGTTTGGGACTAGGAAGCCAGGGGGCAAGCATTAAAAAGTTGGGCAAAAGGGAAGGGACTTAAAAGGTGTATATACTCAAGTGCTTGATCATCCAACTATGAATTGGTCTAATATTGGATTTTTCCAGGTCTAGCAAGGGCAATCGAAGGCAACCAAGGCAAGGCAGTGAAGGGCATAAAGCTTGGGAAGCGCGGCTTCTTGGGCATCAGAGCAACCAGAAAAGCTGACTCGAGGTTGGAAGATTACTCAACCCCCTCAATCAATTCTTAGCTTAGGCTAAACGGTAGTGTTGTGGATTAACGACGATAGGAACGCCTCAAGTTCAAGATATTTAATTCTTTCAAGTTCAAGACTAAAGTAAAGGTGTGTGACACGAAAACCTAAAGGAAAGAACATAAGTCTGACGGAACGAGGACTCAAAATTATAACGGAAAGTCGAATTCCTGACGCATACATTAAGACAAGAATCTAAAGAAATCTAAAAAGAATCAAGATAGTAATAACAAAGAATCATTGACGATCTGAGCGTGTACTGAGTGTGCAAGGAAGAAAATTAATGAACCTTAGATCGGGCAAACATATAGGTAAGTCAGACCGACGAAGCCTTAGATCATCAGAGGCAAGCGTAAGAACTACTGCACGATCGTGGGCTCAGCAATTGAATAGTAATTATCCCTACGAGAGCTCAGATACTAGTGATTCAGAAATGGCATTTAGCACAGAAAGACGAGAAGGAGGGTCGAATGTAGCCTATTTAGAAAAACCAGAAGGACCCTATAGAACGCAACTAGAGTTTCTCCAGACCAACCGATTAGGTGCTCGCATCTATGAGGAGGGTTTGCGAAGGCAAGTGGTGCAAATGCACAACCCCGATCAACCCATTGGATTGGAACGTCCAGTGGTGAAATTTGAGAGAGACGCGTACATAGACAAGGAAGGAACAATGTACATCTTAAGTACGCAGCCAAACAATACCAACGAGTTTGGCGTGATTCAACCAGAGACGGAAACGAAATCTCAAGGAAAAGAACCATTAGAAGAGCCTAGAACACCTAGAGGGAAATCTGTACCGACACGAGTACTAATCCTGGAATGGATCCCTCAGGACAACAGAAGCATAGAGTTGTTTGTAAATAAAGAAACGGATGAAGCCTTTTGGAGATACAAGACCGAAATACTTAGTGAGGTAGGTATCAGCACTATATACGAGTTCAAGGACCCGGATACACCTGGAAAGGTTGTATACCTGGATGAGACTTCAGAAAGAGTCTTTGTGGTGCCCGACCGTGCTAAAAACACATACACATGGAGAGGTGAATTGGTATTCCCTCCATCTAGAACAAACATGAATACAAGTCAACAAGGGGTAGGAACATCCTCAGCCCATGGAAATCAAAGAGAGGGAAATAAAGAGAGACCGGAAGTAAGCTTCACTCATCCCATAGGGAGAGATAGAACAACCACGGACACTAATAGAGAAGATAGACAAAGAGATCATGGAATACTAGGTGGTAGAGATGATTTTCCTCTACCAAGACCACGTGAACACGCAAGAATACTGAGACCCACACAGTTAGTAAAATCAATGAAAAATTACTTTTATGGGACAGGAGATCCCTATGACCACGTCGCAGAATTCAAGCAAGTGCTAAGAGCCGAACAAGTTGAAGACATGTTCACGCAATACAACGCATTTGGGCTAACGTTAAAGAATACCGCTTTAACTTGGTTCCAACCTCTGCAACAAAGGCAATTTAGAGACATCCATCACTTTTTAGAGTCATTCATCACTGAATTCTCTAAAAGTGGGATTAGACATGACACGTCTTCGTTGATTCATAGCTTTAAACAGACCCCTCAGGAAACCGTAAGACTGGCAGGACGTAGGTTTAGACAATATGTTGAACGATGTCCAATGCAAGAGCTACCCTCACAAGCCAAGCAAGTGTCATTGTTTTTAGATGGCTTGTTGAGCTCTAAACTACGCTCCTATGTGTACCTAAAAGAACCTAGAACGCTAGAGCAATGTGTAAGAATTTGTATAGACATTGAGGACAACTTAGGAGACGAGTTGGAACTCTCAAAGGTCTATAAGGACTCAGACTGTTCATCTCTAGCATCCACAAAATTGTCTAGCTCGATAGAGGACTTAGCAGAAAAAGTGGCTCAGAAACTAGGAGTTTCTAGTAAACCTAGGGTGCTAACAAACAAGCGTTGTTACACCTGTGGTGGTGAACATATGGCAAATGTGTGTCCCAATACAACACAACCTCAAGTCAACCGTAGTGGCCAATACTGTACAATTGAGAGAAGATATACGAATCATACGGCTCAGGACTGCCCATACAACAAACAAACCGTGAGACAGAACTACCCGCAAGCATACGCGCAGCCAGGTAGGTATCAAGGCCAATACAATGCTCAGCCCTATTACTATAGGCCTCCTCAGAACTACCCATACCAGGCTCAACAGAGACCTCAACCTGTCTTAGCTCAGCAGCCACCCCCACCAGCGAATGTCATCTCAGTCAAATACGCTGCTGCAGAAGAGAACCTAAGTAGGGCTTTAGTGCCTTCTTCACCTTTGATCACAGAGAGTGACCCACACTCAAACAGTTTTGACTCTACGCATGTAGATAGTCCACCCGCATATTACACGGAGTCACCAGAACATGTGGAGACATATCATTACGATAGTCCACCAATGGAACCTAGTTGGGAGCCCGACTATGCTAATGTGATGTACACAAACCCATATCCGCGGCCCCAATTGAGACAACAAAGACCACAGGGCCCTAGAGGACCATGCTTTAGGTGCCAAGGAGATCATTTCATAAAGGATTGTCCACATCCCCCGATAGCAGGACAATCACAGTACTATAACATCCAAGGCTTTTGTGCCGATTGTGGCAAAGAGCACATAATCAAAGATTATCCTAAGAACCCTGTTAATGCTTCGAATGTGACACCGATCAATGTGATAGGTATTGTAAATAACGCAGATGGATCCAACCCTACATACGTGCCTATCCAAGCTATAACAAGAGCCCAGGCGCTCTTACAAAACCAAAAGCTTAATCAGGAGAAAGTAGTCGGAAGTAGTGAAGTTGCAGAATCTAGCAGTAAAAAGAAAAAATCTTGGAAAGATTCTAGAGAAAGAATTAAGAGAAAATGGAGTAAAAAGATAAGTGAGTTGGAAGGAAGTTTGAAGGAATCTAGAGCCAAAATCCAAGAATTGACTTCACAGGAATTGAATCAAGAGAATCCAACTCAGAAATCAGGATTAGTTTTAGCGGAACCCATACCAGAAAATCTAGACATGATGTTTCGTGCATATCAGGCTAGATTAAAAGAGGGACCTCAGGTAGCTGAAATGAGCAAAAACTACCCTCGAGCTGATCTAGAAATTGAGAGAACTAAACTTTGCATGAAGATGGTAGAACTAGCACAAGCTTTGTTCGAAGCCTCTAGATATCTTAATTGGAATAACATGGCAAAACCTGAATTACATTTTCAAGGACTAATGGAGAGGTTAGAATACTTGATAGAGAGCAAAGAGAAAAAGGATCAGCCTAGGAACCCCATTGTCTTAGAGACACAGGAAAGGAATGCACCATCCCTGTCTCAAGTACCCAACACAGAAAGTCAAAACAACTTGTCTTCCATACATAGATATTCTCATGAATTTCTGAGAGAAATCGAGGAAGAGAAATGGAGAAAAGAACAAGGAACTCATCCTCCTATTCAAGAAATAGATGACTTGCAGGAACAATTTCCCCAAGACATTCCCTCTATTTACGATGAGGTAGAGGAGGAACAACTGAGTGAACACACAAGATTTGAATCTAATTCTTTACAAGAATTACCTCAGTTCACAGGACCTTGGGAAGCAAAGTCTATCAGTATGAGAGCACCCACGATAATAGTGAGGAATGAAGAATCAGTAATCCCTAGAAACACGGAAGTGATCAAGAATACTAAAGTACAATGTAACCTCACTCTAAAGGAGTTATTAAAGGTAAAACCAGAATTGTGGAAACATGTAGCAAATCAATTCCCCGAGCTTGCTACTACTCCCTCACAAATAGGATCACAAAATAAGGTACCAGAAATACCCGTAGAAAAGATTGGAGACGTAAGCGAAGGAGAGGAAGGTAACACTTATCTTCCAATAACCCATCAGGGCTACACCACGAAAGCCATCTTAGATTCAGGAGCCGGAGTAGCCATAGCTACCACCGCTTTATGGAAACGTTGGGGTAAGCCAACATTAAGACCCACCAGGATGAAGCTACAAATGGCTGACAGACATATATAAAAACCATTAGGCTTACTAGAAGCCATATCTCTCACCACTTGTGGTGTAGAATTTGAGCATACCTTTGCCATTTGTGACTTTGCAAAAAATCATGCATATGAGATGATATTGGGACGACCATTCATGCGTCAGTTGCAAATTGTACAAGATTGGGGAACTAATTCTTTATACTTGCAACATTTAGGAGTGACTACCAAAGTCAATCTTAAAGACTATTCACATAGAGATGTACCCCCAATACAATGGAATACCATCCATAAGACACCAGTAGAAACGGAATCCGTGCACTCATTAGAATCAGATCCTTCTTGGTTGCATGAGGATACTCATTTATGGATGTGTAAAGTAGCCAAACAAGAGGAAGAAAGATTAGAAGCAAGGACCTTAGGTGCAGAACAACATCCACGAACCCTTCAGGATCCAGCTTATGCACCTGTAGTATTTCCAGACGAAGAGTTTGAACCCCATGGTTGGGCAGAAATCCTAGCAACCATGGACGTAGCCATCAATGAAGAACAATGGACACCCCACTGTGACGAGGATGGCTATGACATATCAGTTTTCACGATAGAGCCAATCATGTGCGATGCAATTTTAGAAGAATGTGAACCTAACACTGATGCATTTGAGGATGCAAGCGATTTTGATTTAGAATCAATTATCATGGACCCACCCTTTGCATCAGAGGAAGAATATTTCTACAAAGTAGACACTCACACTCAGAGACACGAGGAAATTACGAATGATGTGAGGTTAACCACACAAGTGACTACCAAGAGTGAAGGCAAGAAAAGAAAGAAGAAAGAAACCATGTCAGAAAAAGAAGAATCTTTATTTGAAGTACCCGAGAATTTCAAGAAATATGAAATCGAAGATAGAAGAATCATGGTACGAATGCCCAATAGAAAGGCGAATGACGGACAAGTATATGATAACCGAGAGAAAACCAAGAAAATAATCGTTGCTATAGAAGGAGAAGAAGAAAAATGTACATACATAGGGCATGATTTGACAACTGAAGAAGAAGAAGAATTAGTTTCCCTATTGCGCGAATATAGAGATGTTTTTGCTTGGAGTTACAAAGATTTGAAAGGAGTAGATCCAGATATATGTTCTCATAGAATCCCTATGACTCCAGATGCAAAACCGACAAAACAGAAACCGTACACGTACAATGATAACTACGCTGCGAAGATTAAAGAGGAGATAGATCGCTTGATAGAAGCAGGATTCATTTACGAAATTGAGCATACCGAATGGGTATCCCCCATTGTGGTTGTGCCCAAGAAGAATGGAAAATTGCGTATGTGTATTAACCTTAAAAAAGTTAATGCCGCCACGATTAGAGATAGCTATCCTCTTCCTATCACAGAACATCTATTGGAAAGGGTTGCGGGCAAGGAAGTTTACAGCTTTCTTGATGGATTCTCAGGCTATAATCAAGTAGCCATTGCTCCAGAAGATCAACACAAGACGGCATTTGCCACTGAATGGGGCATATTTGCATTTCGTGTGATGCCATTTGGCTTAACCAATGCACCCGCCACTTTCCAACGACTCATGTGTCATGTTTTTAAGGAATTCTTACGCAAGAGTTTGGAAGTTTATGTCGATGAATTATGTGCTCATTCCAATGCAAGACAGACACATATCCCAGAGTTAAGACAAATATTTGACAAATGTCGAGAATATCAGGTTTGTTTGAACCCAGAAAAATGCGTTTTCATGGTCAGACAAGGCAAAATTCTAGGACACATTGTGTCAAAAAATGGAATCTCTACGGATGAAGAAAAGGTGAAGGTAATTGCAGAATTACCTAGACCAACTAATGTGAAAGAGGTACAGGCATTTATGGGCCATTGCGGTTATTATAGGAGATTCATACACATGTATGCAATCATTGCCAAGCCTTTGTACTCTCTTTTAACCAATTTTGAATGGACAGATGAATGTGAAAATTCATTCAATGAACTCAAAAGACGCTTGTGCTCAGCACCTATATTGACTACCCCAGATTGGAGTAAGCCATTCCATGTACATGTGGATGCATCCAATTATGCCATAGGATGTGTGTTAGCACAACCCACGAATGAAGGTAACATAGATCTCCCCATAGCTTACACTAGTAGACAATTGAACGCAGCAGAAAGAAATTACACCACGACGGAACGAGAAGGATTAGGGATGATCTACGCAGTAAAGAAGTTTAGGCACTACTTGTTGGCCAACAAATTCAAGTTCTTTACAGATCATCAAGCACTATTGTACTTAGTCAACAAGCCATGTAACACAGGACGATTGATACGTTGGTTTCTATTACTCATGGAGTATGATTTTGAAGTCGTAGTCAGGAAAGGAAAGACACATCTTAGAGCTGACCACCTTTCAAGATTAACCTCAGGAGAAGCTCCTCAAGGAGTAGCGGATGAGTTACCAGATGCATACTTGTTTAATCTTGAGATAGCACCAGAATGGGCTAAGCCTATAGTCCCTATTCTCACATATGGACCCAAGAATCCTAGGATAAAGATCAAAGAGGGAGAGATTACCAAGTCTCAAAGATACCAAATAATGGCAGGAAGCATATATAAACAGGATAATCAAAAGATTCTTGCTTGTTGTGTAGATGAATCAGAACATGCGAATTGGTTGCAATTAGCACATGTAGGTGCATTAAAGCAACATCATTCAAAACATCAAACATTACAGACTCTGCATAGATTAGGAGTATATTGGCCTACGATGGAAGCAGATGTCTACAAGTTGTGTAAAGAATGCCATGTTTGTTGTGAAAGACCGCCAGTAGAGCATGCTACATTGTATCATGTGTCTCTCACACCAGACTGGAGCGAACAATTAGTGACATACTTGAGGACGAAGACATTCCCTCAAGGAATGACCTTAGCTCGACAACGTTGTCTAGAGCAGGAAGCTCACGACTATTCACTTATTGGCGATAACCTATACAAAAGAGGACGAGATGGATATCTAAGACAATGTGTTAATGAGAGCGATTATCTGAGCATACTAGAGACTGCACACCAAGGTGTTGCAGGAGGTCATTTTGGACCCGATAGGATAATCAAAGCCATCCTCTTTGCAGGACTATGGTGGCCCACTCTTCACATGGATGCTCATACCTATGTAAAGAGATGTGATGTGTGCCAAAGAACTCAGTTTCCTACGCGCAGAGATGAAATGCCATTGAAACCCATGATGGGCGGACGTGCATTTTCAAAGTGGGGTATAGACTTTGTAGGACCCATTAACCCCCCTGCAAAAGGTACACATGCGGAATACATTATTGTTGCCACAGATTATCTTACGAAATGGGTAGAGGCAAAAGCCACAAAAAAGAATGATGCACACACAACTGCAAAATTCTTATTTGAAAATGTCTTTACAAGATATGGACTACCTATAGAGTTAGTGAGCGATCGAGGCACTCACTTTCTAAACCAAGTCATTGAATATTTGTTACAGGATTTTATGGTGGTTCACAAGAAATCCGCACCATATCATCCTCAGGCCAATGGTCAGGCTGAAAGCACTAATAAGATCCTTTGTAACGTACTGACGAAACTCGTGAACAACAAAGGTTCAGATTGGGACAAACAGTTACACCACGCTGTTTGGGCATATCGAGTGGCCTACAAGACCGTACTCAATGCAACTCCCTTTCAGATGGTTTTTGGTCAGAATGCTGTGCTCCCTTTGGACTTCTTGATACCGACCCTTAAGGTTGCACAAGAACATCAGTGTACCGGCCATGAATTATCAGCAAGAATAATGGACTTGGAACGATTAGGAGAAACCAGGCTAAAGGCAGCAGCAGGCATATACGCAGCCAAGAAGCGACAGAAAGCATATTTTGATGCACATGTGAAAGATAAAGGCCTAAAAGAAGGAGATTTAGTTCTAGTATATACGCTAAAGCAACACGCACGTAAGTTAGAAAAGCGAGGTTATGGACCTATGATCATTAACAGACTCTCAACAAGTGGAGCAGTACAATTAGCCACTTTAGAAGGAGATATAATGCCTAATTATATTAGTGGCTGTAGAGTCAAGCTATATCAGGAACCTCTTACTGAGGATATGCTTAGACGACTTACATTGGCAAAGAAGCGTAAGGAGGAAGAAAATAGAATACGAGCAGAGGCTCAGGCTGAAGCAATAGAACGCATTAAACGCATGAAGTTAAGACGACAAGGACTAGGGAGAGAACATTACCACCATCTGGAAACTACACCCAGATATCCCATGGCCATGTGTCAAGTAAAGTCAACCACTCATCCTAGTATAGTGGACAAGAGACCATTCATTACAGTCAGGCTAGAGCACGACAACCCTTGCCAAGAGCTCAGGGCTTTAATTGACTCAGGTGCTGCGACTAGTGCGATTAGATGGTCCACTATAAGGATTCAGGAATAGAAATGCGGCCAATTGAGGCATACCTCATAGGCCTAGGAGGCATGGAAACCCCTTGCATGGGTGAGGTGGACCTTCCTATCCTCATTAAGGATGTGACCATGACAGCGAAGCTACTAGTGTGCCATGATGACGACCTGATAGAACCCCTAATCCTTGGCCAAGATTGGCTATACGATCACTCAGTGGACCTAAATCTTAGACAAGGCTCCCTACAAATTGGAACCTTAGAACAGAAGCGAGTGATACCGCTTGACTTCCCTAACGGCATTCCGCTTGAGGTTTGTAGCCCTAGACCCTATGAAACGCATGCGAAGGAAGACCGGAAGATCTTGGGTCAGACTAGTCACGTTACGTCTACACCAACCCACTCGGGCTTGGCTAGGGACAATTGTCAGTCAGAAGGACGACAGAAGATCTTCCCTGGGGCTTCCTACAAACTAGAAGGGGCAGCTACCCAACCGCTAGGGCAGTTGAACACAATCAGCGGTCAGGTGGGTTGCATCAGCGGCCAAATGAGCACAACACCCTGCGGTGCTCATCCTTCCAAACTTGCTGCGGATTGGCCTAGATTAAAGATAAATAACAAATCACTTCCTAATGGGCAGGTCACGCAAGTGTTGGATCTCCCTTCTTTTCCAAAGCAGAGCGTCCATTGGACCTCTCAAACCCAACCACGAAGGAGTCAACCACAACAGAGGAACCCAGAAGGACGACAACACCAGACAAGGCAAGGAAAACAACAGTATCAACATCACAGAACAAGTGGCACGAAACAAATATGGGTGCCGAAAGGACAGCCACCACAGGCTATTGGCAACACTACAGACAAGAACAGGACGAAGTTTCAAAAGAAGCAGAGTCAGTATCCAAAGTCCCCTCGATCTTCTTCCCCAAGTACAAATACTCGGCAGATTCGGATCACCAAGAAATATCTTATCCATAGACCCACACCCATGCAGATTTGGGTACCCAAACAATGTATTATAGCCCAACCCTCTAGCCATGTAACATATGCCCCTCAGAAATCTTTTCATCCTTCAATACCACCGAACCCGATACCACTTTTTGTACCTCAGCAGAAACATACCACCCACTCAAAGACTCTTAGGAAATGGATACCGAAACGTATCCAAACGTCTTCTTGTACCCTAGTATCTAACAATTCTCCCACCCCGTTTAAACTCCACCCTTGTACTAATTCACCTTCAACCAAACCTTGTATAAATTCATACACCCAAACCCCACATCATGCATAATAACGGCTCATCAAGAAATGTATGCATAATCTGACCATGTAGGTGTCTAGAGACCTGCATTAGTTTTGCAAATAATCATTGCATTAATCACTTCACGACACTTGGCTACACGGGTTACACATCGGTTATGGAAAGGCATTGCGGTCTCACCTTAATGGGATCATAATTAATTTCCATACTAATGTGTTAATCTTTTGTAGCAGATCTTTTCCATTAGCTCATCAGTCATCATGCAAACTGAAGCAGGACCATCGGAAGCAAGCCCCAGCGTAGCTGCGGTGCCCCTCAATGTTTTACGAGCAGAATCCCACCCGACTGCTCCACCGCCAGAGTTCCAAGGATTTCCGGGACCCATGCCAATCGATAACCCACCTATGGGATACACAGAGAAGATACACCGTAACTCTCATTGGTTCCAAGGCCTAGCAGGACCATTAGCTGATGCTGACTTCATTTTTGAAGCAAATATGACATTTGATGACCGCACATGGGGGAAGTATCAATTCTTCTCAAGAGAATTCGAAGGCCTACAGAACACCCAGGACTTAACTCATGTTTGGGCTAGAGCCGGCTTCACGGAGTATTTTAGTGATCCTCTGCCCAAACCTGACTTTTATAGGTGTTATTACTTAATCACCACTTTGCGGGCCTCAGAGAATAAGGACATCCCAGGAACCTTTATTTTGCCTTCTTTAGTGGATGATCCACCTTACAAAAGATTTTATCTTTCGAAGGATTTAATCAGAGCTGCCATCAAGATTCATGGAACACACACTCCAACGGAGAAAGAACGGCTAATCCCAGAATAGATGAAGCGTGGTGACGTAACCAAGTGGGAGGATATTTTCTGCTATAACACCTGAGCTCTCTAAGCCATTACGGATATGCATGCAGCATTTTGCTTTCCCAGCTCAGGATCGTTTTACCATGCCCCACAAGAGAATCTGGTTTGGATTGTACTTAGCATGTACTGGACCGCAAACAGTTGATCTAGCCAGCTGGATCATTGATCAACTCTATTTGGCACAACATCGATGGGAGCGAAAGAAGGTAATCAATGGATGCTGCACCCTCACCAGGATCATATATATGTGCTTGGCATATGATTTACCCATTGAGCGCGCCATGACTAGTGAGGAACTGAAAGCATTTAAAGGCACCACTAGGAAGGCTAGAAAGTCTAGCAAAGGCAGAGCCGGAAAGTGGATGAGAGGTACTATCCCGTGCCTACAAGTCCCAGAATCACCCTTGCCACAACCATCTCCAGAGCAGTCACCAACAGCAGCCACTCCCACAGTACAACCTATTCGCATAAGGTTATCTAGACCAGTGGTAACGGAGGGCACCACCAGTACTGTCGCACCCCAAGCAGCAACAACCATAGAACCTATCACCACAGCAGCTGAACTTCCCACCACTATTGGTGCGGAAGCTTTCTCTTTTCCACTACTGCATTTAGAACCAGGACAAGCAGAGCCACTGGACCAAACCTTTGATTTTGAGATGCCCGATGCATTCTCCAATCAGTTCCAGTATTCAGAAGGACACTTGTTTTCTCAAGAATTTGAAAGGCCTAGCTACCCTACTACACCCAGGGATCAGCCACAAGGACAGATCGTGTCCAGCTCTGATGACGAAAGAACAGCAACCGATGATGACGAAGGAGATGACGAAGCTAGCTAGGGAACACATGAATCCCAAGAGCAGGAACAGACAGATGGCCAAGGCCAACAAACAGACACACATGGCGACACAAGTACCCATGAAGATGAAACTTACGAAGCAGCAGCTGACACTCTAGCTATCAAGAAGCTGTATAGAACTATGGAAAAAGTTTGGGCACGCAAGAAGCTGACAGAGGAAGAGAGCCAAAAAATGATAGAACAAGAACTTGTCACAGGCGGATTCGAAGACGCATATATCAAAGGATTCAAAGAATTAGTCCAATCAGTAGGCTCCAACGAGGCACTCAGGTACTTGCAACGAAAGCCACTGCCACAGTTTGACCCCCGCAGAGTACGACTACTTTCAAAGCCCGGCGAATACATTCGTGTACCAACCGGAGCACAATCTTGAGAACAAGCCAGGGAGGCACGCCTCGTCCCCGAAAGTTCGTTGGCCGTAGAAACCATCTTTGTAGATTCCCCACCCCGCGCTCCAGCTGTACAAACCTCAGTAGTCATTGAAGTACCGACCTCACCACCCGTCCATCCAGCCTCCCCTCTTCACCCTCCTTCCCCCAGACCCACATCTTCATTCGCCGGTGGCGTAGCAGATATCGTCTTTACGACCACTCACCCCACAATTCCCGCACCCATTAGCCCTAATCTACCCCTTCCCACACCCACCTTTCTATCCAACCCATTCCTTCATCAATCTTTTCCATCTTTCCCCACACCTCCAAGACCCCTTTTCCCATTCCCCCCGCCATTAACCTTCTCCCCCGTCTCACCTCCCCGACCCACGGTAACCCCTCTTTCCCCTTTCCACCAAGCTGCTCCAGCCAGCCCCCCTCTAAATTACCCCTCAACCTTTGTAAATCCTGTATTTACACCAGCACGAGCACCCACGATCACACCCATATTCACGGTCACCACACTAGATACGTCCACTGACATGGACATCTCACCACCCACTACACCATCACTCACTTCACTCACGGCACAAACATTTTTAGGCACATCACAATTTTCAACAATCACTACATCATCCACCTTCCCATCCCCATTCCCCCTTCCCGTTGCATCTACACCAACTGCATCTTCATTTAGCACCCCGTTAATACTATCACCCACTGTAGATAATGCATTCCGACAGATGTTCATGTGTATGACGCAAGTAAGAGATGAGTTCACATCTCTTGGTGATAATTATCAGCAGCTGCAGAGGACAACCAATGACTTACAGTCGCAGCTTAATTTACTGTCTATTGAGAATGCCTCTCTGAACACCCGCTACCAGGAATTACGCGAGGCATATCACAAATTGGAGCTAGAAAGTGAAGAAAAGACCAAGGAAGCCACTGCTGACTTGGATAAGTTATTAAGAGCCGAGACAGTCCGCAATGCAACGCTAACACGAAACATGGGCTTACTAAGAAGACACCTAGCCGCAGCAAAAGAGGAGAACCAGAGACTCCAAGAGCAGAATAGAGAAAATTTGGAAGCGGCATTGGACCATCCAGAACAACCCTTAAGTCCTAGCAGATTCAAGGCAATCCCCTCCGAAGCAATGAAGATGTTGCTAGAAGACCATGTTAGACTGCTCTAGGACTATGATCGGATGAACGAAGAGCATCAGAAGTTAAAGGAAGATCACAAGCTACTACAGCTCAGAGAACCGGCAACACAACAAGTACAAGTAGCAGCAGAATTACCAGAACCTGTGGACCCCTCTCCCGACCTCCTAGAGGAACTCAACTCATTACGGGCCCAGGTATCGACCCTTGAATCAAGGATTGCAGTATATGAAGCGCCACCAAGGCCAGATTCCCCACCTGAGCTTCCAGCTGAAGAAGAAACGGTCACCATCCCGGTGGAGGAAACATTTGAAGAAGCGTACGAGCCACAACCCATCCCAGGCGGACGTGTCACGGTTGAAGGCCAGATGACGTATGAACTTCCGACCCCCGCGTGGATGAAGACTATTGAGGAAATTGGAACAACGCACCCAGCTAGAGTCGAGGCCCAGCTACATGCTATGGCCATGATCGAAGAAAGAATTTTGCAATCTCCCTACTTTGCTCAATTGGCCCCACGAAGGTACATATCCGGGCATGAGCTTCAATACAAACCTTACTTCATGCTAATGGCCGAGTACCAGCTGGCCATAGAGAAGCGAACTGGCAAGAAGCCATCACATGCAACTCAATTCGAACCTGAAGACTTGCCACTGGATGCGCAACAAGGCACTATTTATCAACCAGATTGGCGTACACGTCTTTTACAGGAGTACCCTGAAATGATGAGCACATGGGTTAAGGCACCTTTACATTTAAAATACAATCCGTGCTGGGGACCAGTGCCACGACGCCGCTCCTGGACTGCCTTCGCCATCAAAGTACAAAACAATAAGCAGTGCCAAGACTGGCTGAACTACCCATATTTCAGGCCACCTACAGGACCACCGACAATTGGCTACATGATGGCAACGATTCGTCACTGGCTCCCTCGCTTGAGATATATGGATGATATAGCAGCGCATATGACTGTCAAGATATTTGACATGATGCAAATGATATTTAAAGTCTTCCGGTGAGTCAAAGCACCACATGTTAATACCCCGGGCTTTGAGCATGGCAACTTGGATCTCGCATATGACATGAGTACGACGCCATCGCTCCGGGTGTGTTATGCCTGGCATTGCAGAGTCAAGTATTTACCGGCGTGCTACAAGCAAACATTCGAAGAAATGTTCACCACCGGTTTTTGGGAATACCACTCTGAAGTGTTTATCAGCAGGCCGACTCACTTATTGCACTTATTTGCCTGTGAATAGTTGGTGTATTCCACGCATTACAGACTCCCACCATCAGATGAACCACAACCAGTTAATTGGGAGAAGCTCGAGGCAGACCTAGCCCAAGGCATTCGAGTATCTGAGCACACCCTCGCTCACGACCTCCTACAAAACTACATCCGACAGACCGCACAACAAGGTTCTGTCGAGGACGACAGAAGCGAGAGGGAGGGGGGTGTTGGAAGCAGCCAGAGGCACAGACGCCACGGAAGCATGTAACGACGGAGCAGGGAGCCAGTCGGATCAATTTCTCAAACAAATATGTTTTTTATCACTTTTCAAAACATTCAACAGTGATTTTTATCACTAATTGTAACATATGTAACATAGAAAACCCCATTTTGTAATCCATAGCTCCATTTTGTGCAAGCCGAGGAGTCCTCGAGCTTGAGGAGCTTAGGTAGAATGTGCGTACGAATTTTCGTTATTTTTAGATACCGTTTACCCTTCCAAATAGCATCTAGGACCTATTTTTTAACTATGCCGGTCACTAGATGTGAAACCGGTCAAAACTAGTCTAGAAACTATAAAAAGAGCTAGAGAGCTCATTTTTGAGGTTGGTTCATGTTAGCTAGTGTGAGCTTAGAGCTATTTTGAGCTTGTAAGAGTGTTCTTGAGTAATAGAGCTAATTCCTCACCTTCCATTGTGTCTTGCTTGTCTCTTCCTTGTGTGTGTGTATGTGTGTGTGCATCTTTGTGCTTCTCACCTTCACTCTCACATCATCTCACATTCACGATCTTCATATCACTCCTATCTCTTCCGCGGATTGACAATTAAGGAGGTGACGCTTCTTAACGTGGTTCTCACCATTGTGCTAGAGCAACAACATGCATAATGGACTTGTTCTGCCTAAATTGGTCTTCCTAAAATAGAACAATGAATAAATCCTAAATGTTGAGGCAATTGATTGCCTTTCATCATCAATCAAAGAGTAAATGAATAAATCCTAAATGTTGAGGCAATTGATTGCCTTTCATCATCAATCAAAGAGTAAACGACAAACTCTGATATGAATCTCGAAGACCGTTTATATGCAGAAGTGAACTATCATGTAAGACTTCATCCTCAAAAATCAGCTGATCCTTCAACTCTTTGATCTTTGTCAAAAAATTATCCATGGAATCGCCTTCATTCATGTACTCACTCTCCAACTGTTTTTAGAGGTGAGCAACACGAGCCTCATTTTTTCCTGATATAAAGTGGTTAGTGTATCCCAAGCATTCCTTGTTGTTTTGCAACAGTGAATGTGATGAATAATGTCACGTTTGACAAACATGGCTATCAATGCATGTGCATGAGCATCTCTGCCATCCCAACAAAGTTGCTCTATAGTAGGTGCAACAAGAACTGCAATAGGAATAAGAATATGAGAAAATGTCACCATCTTCAATGCCATTTGCATCAGCTTGTATTTTCAGGTGTAATAGGATATTTTTCAACACCCTGAACAATATTCCACAATCCTTTTGCAACCAATATATGATGCATCATATAAGCCCATAATGGGTGATTGATATCAGCCAATGTATCATTAATAGTCAACATATGGAATACATCATTGCTTTCAGCCATGGCCACTCGCTAAAATACCCTGATGCAAAAGAATGAATGTATCTCAAAAAGTTGAACATAACTACCATATCAAGCTCAACTAAACCTATAGCAGAGTTTGAGGAGCTTATACTAGCAAACAAAAAACTGTATATATCTTTGGCTTAAAAAGATGAAATTGCTTTCATAGGTGCTATGATAGTGAGTTCAGAGGCGAAAACAAAATCACATTATGATTTTGACACCACAAAGCAAAGTTGTTTTGAAATCCTAATTGCCCTGATTATGCTCACCAAGTTTCATGCAATTTTGCGACTATGACCCCAGGGGTATCAGCGATGCCCTAGATGAAGCGGCGACTTGCTCTGATACCAATTATTGGAGTTTGAGGTTTGTGGAAGCATGTGAAGATCACATGAAAGAAGAAGAAACTTGGAGCACAAGACACAATACGAAATGTATGACCAACAGAATGTACAAAGATAAGGGATCCATTAGGGTTATAGGCATATATACAAGTCGGGCAAAAACAAACCTCCTAAAGAGGGAAAAAAGTACCCCGACAGTCCTAGTGTGTTCATACACATCACTACCTAAATATATCAACACCCGTCAGGATCTTGTATGGATCATATTTTATACTAGCTCTAGTTAACCCGTATGGACCTTGTATGGATCATGTTTTACAATCATGAAACTTTACGTGAAAATGTCAACCCAATTACCAATAACGATTTTATTTGAGAATTTTTTTGGGAAGAAACATCAAAATTTTACTTAGAGCATTATCATTCCTTAGAAAACTCAGAGCTACACACATTTGGTTAAAAAAACATTCCAAAAATGAGCTTCCATGTCAAAGATTCCATCGACTATTTAATGCCAATATTCAAATGGAAAGGATAGCTTCTTCCACATCACCATTGGTCGAAAATCTTTCAGAGATGGGTTTCTCAAAAAATCCCATCTTCTTCAACTTTTCTTTAATCACCTCTTGGGATAAAAAATCATATCCAAGAAGCATGAGTTTCAGTCACGTATCACATAGGTATTTATGTATGTATGTGTATGGGTCTCTCTCTCATTATATATACATACACACACATATATATATATGTGTGTGTAGGACTTGATGATATCCTCGAATAATAAATGGATCGTTGAGGCATTTCAAAGAAAATATTTGTAACAAAATAAAATGGACGTCAACGACTATTAATGGATATTTAAAATCAAGTTAAAATCAGTTTGAAGCATCTAACGACATAGACAAAAACTTCTTAGAGAACAATCTATATTGTTGTGCAAAATTGCATTCATTTCATATGATGCCTAATAAAAAGTCAACATTGGACTTTAAAGAAATTAAATAATTAGAGCTATAGTCGAAAGTTGTGAGGCCAGATTCGTTGATGGAACTTGGTATAATAACTAATACATTGACGAACTATAATATGAAATAAAGACTAATCTTCAAGAGTTGATGGAGACGAGCAAGAATTATAAAGATGTTATTTTAAGAGGCAAACACAAAGACTTATGAGAGAGAGATAGTCGGGGTTTTTATCTGCAATGAGCAGGTCATGCATGGGAAAAGCTGTGATGAAGATCAAGGAATCTTGCATACATACAAACATTCACACGCAGAAAATAAACACAGACACACGCACATGTATACATGTGTAGATGTATATCTCTCTCTGTATATATATATATATATATATATATATATATATATATATATATATATATATGTGTATATATATATGTGTGTGTGTGTTTGTGTGTGCGTGTGTGCATCGTGGTTTGTGCCCATATGCTCTTTTTATCTCTACAGTGTGCATTTGAGTTAGGGTCATTTATGTGCATTTTCCTCTGGTTTGGGGTGTAGAGGCGTTTGCAACAACCATTCCAGTTTCTTTTTTCTTTGCCCCTTTTGCAGTGAGTTTTGGACAACTCTTTATGACATGATCATTTCCTTTAAAGTATTTGCAAAAAAGAATTTGCTTTTCTATTTTCTTCCAATCTCTATCATCCTTCTTTGATTATGCAAAAATAACACATTTTTGCTTACTAGTAGATGAGCTCCATTTACCTTTGCCCTTCTTTAACCATGAAAGCTTGATTTGCAACATGCAGAATGGACTTGTTCTGCCTAGACTGATCTTCTTGCAATAGAACAATGAATAACTCCTCAAATGTTGAGGCATTTGGATTGCCTTTCATCATCAATCAAAGAGTAGAAGAAAAACTTTGATATGAATATGGAAGACGATTGATATGCAAAAGTGAACTGTGACGTAAGACTTCATCAACAAAAATCAACTACTCTTTCAAATCTTTGATCTTTGTCAAAAAATTGTCCATGGAATCGCCTTGATTCATGTGGTAACTCTCCAACAGAGGTAAGCAGCATGAACCTCATTTTTTGCATGATATAAAGTGGTAAGTCTATCCCAAGCATTCTTTGTTGTTTTGTAGTAGTGAATGTGAGGAATAATAGCACGCTTGACAGACATGGCTATCAATGCATGTGCATGAGCATCTTTATCATCCCAAAAAAGTTTCTCTACAATAGGTGCAATAGGAACCATTCAACTAAACTTGTAGTTGACTTTGAGGAGCTTATACTAGCAAAATAACGTGTATATATATCTTTGGCACAAATAGATGAAATTGCCTACATAGGCGCTATGATAATGCGTTCGGAGGCCAAAACAAGCTCACATCATGATTTTGACACCACAAAGCAAATTTGTTTTGAACTCCTAATTTCCATGAGTATGCTCACCAATTTTCATGCAATTTTGCGACTATGACCCAAGAGCTATCAACGATGCCCTAGATGAAGCTGAACTGCTCTGATACCACTTATTGGAATTTGAGGTTTGTGGAAGCACGTGAAGAGCACACCGAAGAAGAAGAACCTTGGAGAAAAACACACACTACTGAATGTATGACCAAGAGAATGTACAAAGATAAGTGACCCATTAGGGTTATAGATGTATATACAAGTCAGACAAAAAAAAACCTGCTTGAAAAGGAAAAACCTGCCCCGACAGTCTTAATGTGTTCACACACATCACTATGTAAATATATCAACACCCGTATGAATCTTTTATGGATCGTATTTTAATGTAGCTCTAGTTAACCCGTATGGACCTTGTATGCATCATGTTTTACAATCATGAAACTTTACATGAAGACGTTAATCGAATTACCAATAACGATTTTATTTGAGACTTTTTTTTTGGGAAGATACATCAAACGTTTACTTAGAGGATTATCATTCCTTAGAAAACTCAGAGCTACACACATTTAGTTAAGAAAAATTCCAAGAATGAGCTTCCATGTCAAAGATTCCATCGATTATTTAATGCCAATATTCAAGTGGAAAGAATAGCTTCTTCCACATCACCATTTGTCCGAAAACTTTCAGAGATTACTTTCCCAAAAAATCCCATCTTCTTCAAATTTCCTTTAATCACCTCTTGGGATAAAATATCATATCCAAGAAGCATGAGTTTCAGTCACGTATCATATAGGTATTTATGTGTGTATGACTATGCGTCTCTCTCTCTCTCTCTCTCTCTCTCTCTATATATATATATATATATATATATATATATATATATATATATGTGTGTGTGTGTGTGTGTGTATGTGTGTGTAGGACTTGATGATATCCTCGAATGATAAATGGATCTAATAGTTGAAGTATAACATCCTTGAGGCATTTCAAAGAAAATATTTGTAACAAAATAAAATGGACCTCAACGACTATTAACGGATATTTAAAATCAAGTTAAAATCAGTTTGAAGCATCTAACGACATAGACAAAAACTTCTTAGAGAACAATCTATATTGTTGTGCAAAATTGCATTCATTTCATATGATGCCTATTAAAAAGTCAACATTGGACTTTAAAGAAATTAAATAATTAGAGCTATAGCCGAAAGTTGTGAGGCCAGATTCGTTGATGGAACTTGGTATAATAACTAATACATCGACGAACTACAATATCAAATAAAGACTAATCTTGATGGAGACGAGTAAGAATTATAAAGATATTATTTGAAGAGGCAAACACAAAGACTTTTAAGTGAGAGATAGTCGGGGTTTGTATTAGCTATGAGCAGGTCATGCATGGGAATAGCTGTAATGAAGATCAAGAATTATTGCATACACACGTACGCACAAACATTCACATGCAGAAGAAAACAAAGACACATGTATTTATGTATCTCTCTCTCTCTCTCTCTCTCTCTCTCTCTCTCTCTATATATATATATATATATATATATATATATATATATATATATATATATATATATATATATGTGTGTGTGTGTGTGTGTGTTTGTTTGTGTATCTATGTATAACTATCACTGGAGGAAAAATGGTGAGCTGAAGCGTCATTTTCCATTTCGGTATCCTATTTAGGGATTTCATTTATGGTAGGGCGATTTGGGTTGGGGGGGGGGGGGGGGGGGGGGGAAGGGGAGGGGGGATTTGGGAATTGGGACTTTCATTCATGGCTGTTGAACAATTGGGAGAAGGTCTCATTCTTGGCTGTTGAACAATTGGGAGAAGATTCCATTCATGGTTATTGTACGATTGTCCGAGTGGCATTTGAGGGGGATGTTTTTGAGCATTGGTTCTTGGCGTTCGGCTTTTTTCTTTTGCTGTGAGGGTTATTGGCGTTGATAAGAGCTTTTGGTTCTCGGCGTTGGGCTTTTTGCTTTTCGTGTGAGCTCTTAGTTGTTTGGCTCTCATGCAATAGTTCGAGCCACTTTTTTTTTTTAGAAAGTTCGGCCTTGGTCTACTTTCCCGGACATTAATTAAAAAAAGAAAGAAAATGATACAAGTGAATGGGATTAGTGCCATTGCTGTTGGTGCAAATGTACAAGTCTACACATTTGGTATAGCACAAAAGACTATATGTGCAAGCATTTGATGATTCATATGAACCATAGCTAGTAATTACTTGATCATTTACCATTGTAAAAGGTTTATACGTTGGGAGAATCTTGTAAAACCTTATATCTCATGGCGTTAGGAGGAGTATGGGCTACAAATCAAATCTGAGGGAATAACTCCTAAATCAATGCAGTAACCTTTTAATTCCATGGTCCTTGAGGATGAAGACCTATCTACAAGGAAGGATTCTCTATTGATACATATCAAGAGATGAGGAGATGCCCATATTCCGAAGCAAAGTTCAACCTACAAGAAAGGAGCAAGAAAGACTCAACTCATGGTGTGCCAAAGATGCTTTAGCCAGGTCATATCTACTTAACTCTATTTCTGACTTCCTTCTTCCTCATATTAGGAATTGCAAAACTTCCCAAGAGATGTGGGATACTCTATCTTCATATTTTTCCTCCAATACAAGAGCTAGGAAAAATCAATTGTGGATAGAGTTTACTACTCAAAAGAAGCAACCTATGCAGAATGTTTCAGAGTTTGTGACTAAGGTGAAAGATGTAGCTGATCAATTGGCAAGCATCACAGAGGAGATTGAAGAAGAGAAAATAGTGAGACAGATAAGCAATGGCATCAAGGCAAATGATGAGTGGGAATCTTTCACAACTGCCATGGATCTTTATATGGATATGCAAATCCCTGATCTAACCACCCTCATGGGGCAACTCTTCACCCATGAGGCCAAGCTCAACAAAAATGGTGAACCATCAAGAGGTAACAATTCTTCTGCCCTCTATACAGATAAAGGAAAGTCTAAGGATAAAGGAAGCAGCAAAGAAAGTTGAAGATGAAGATACTACTTCTCAAGCTAACTATGCAGGGAGAGGTAGGAGTTCAAGAGGAAGGGGCAAGGGAGGTAAGCAAGGTAGGGCGAGACCTTTCAACTCTTCCCCATGAAATATATGTGGACTGTCTAATCACACAATAGCTGAGTGCTATAGGAACTTCAAGAACCAGAGAGGAAGAGGATTTCAAAGAGGTGGCTACTCACAATCAAGAGGAAGATTCAACCATAATCAAGGAGACAATCATGCCTACAACAACAATTACAACAAGAATTATCAAGGAGGATACAAATCAAGAAAATATATCAACAACTATATAGAGGATCAAGAAGATTCTCTTCTCATTATGAACATGACTTCAAAACAAGGTATGAATGATGAGCACCTCTTCTATATTGACTTAGGTTGTTCAAACCATGTGGCAGTAGCTCTCCTTTTTTATCTTGAAGAGCCCAAGGGAAAGCACCAAGTGCAGATAGGTGATGATACCAAGCATTCAGTTGTCAAGGCAAGAAATGTCAAAACTTCTTATGGGAATAGGAATCTGTTGAGCAGAGTTCTTTATGTACCTACTATCACAAAGAATTTGATGAGTGTTGGACAGATAGTGGAAAAGGGTTTGCAGGTTAGGTTTAATAAATTTGGAGCTTTTGTGGAGGACCCCCAACATGGATTCAAGAGAATTGCAAAGGGAGAGAAAACAAGTAGATTGTTTACCTTTGAGCTTCAGGACACTAGAAACATTGCACTTTATAATTATAAGGATCAAAACTTGTCTTAGTTAGAGATATGGCACAATAGATTAGGACACATTCGTGAGAGAACATTGAAGCAGATATGTAGAGATCAATGTGTACTTGGGATACCTAATGTATTTAAGCAATATATGATCTATAAATGTGGTGCATGTCAATTGGGTAAATCACATAGGTTACCCTTTACAAAGAAAGGCTATATGCATGATGATTATTTGGAACTTGTCCACACAGATGTGTGGGGACCAAGCAAAGATCCCTCAATTTCAGGTTCAAGGTATTATGTATCATTTATTGATGATTTCAGTAGGTGTACTATCTTGTATTTCATGAAACATAAGGATGAAGTGTTCAGTTGTTTCAAGAAGTATCTTGCACTTGTGGAAAATCAAAGAGGAAAAATCTTAAAGAGGATAAGGTCAGATGGAGGAGGTGAGTACTTCTCCAATGAGTTTGATGCATTTTTGCAGGACAGAGGTTTCAAGAGAGAGATCACAACTAGATATACTCCTGAGCAAAATGGAGTAGCAGAGAGGAGGAACCGATTGATTGTGGAAGTAGCTAGATCAATGCTAAATGAAAAGAAGTTGCCTAATTACTTGTGGGTTGAGGCTGTTTCTACAACCACTTATCTTATTAACAGGTTACCTTCTAAGTCCCTTGATGGGATGACCCCCTATGAGGCATGGCATGGTAGGAGACCATCACTTGAACATTGCAAAATATTTGGTTGTGTTGCGTATGTGCATGTTCCATCTCAAATAAGAGGTACGTTAGACCCTAAGGCAGAGAAATGCATCTTCATAGGGTATGATATAAATCAAAAGGGATACAAGTTTTATAATCTATCCAACAAAGGATTTATGGTCAGTTAGAGATGTTGTGTTTGATGAGAATGATTCTTGGTTTGAAAGTGAATGCAGGAAGGTCGAATTGCCACATGACTTGGAAGAAGAATTTCCAAGCCTCACCAAGGAGGATCCAAGCACAATTAAAGACATCAAATCAAATGATGAGGACACCATCAACTTGGAAGAATTTAAAGCATGGAAATCAAAAGGCAAGGTCAAGATGAAGAGGTTGGAGGACATACCTGAGTCATCCAACCAAGCCTTAAGGAGATCACAAAGAGAGAGTAAGAAGCCAATCAAATATGGGTATGATACTTCATTAGTCACTAAGAATTGTATTTATCTTGCTAAGGATTCATCACTTGAAGAACCTTCTTCATATCAAGAAGCAAGTGCCAAAGTAGAATGGAAGGAGGCTATGGATGAAGAAATAGAAGTACTCCAAGAGAATGATACTTGGGAGCTAGTACCCAACAAAGCATCAATGAAGGTAATTGGTTCTAGATGGATTTACAAAATCAAAAGGAACTTAGATGGATCCATAAACAGGTGTAAAGCTAGGCGTGTGGCTAAGGGTTTTGCACAAACCCAAGGAGTAGATCATGAAGAAACGTTTTCACCTGTGGCTAAGATGCCAACCATCAGAGTATTGTGTAGCTGCGTCTAGAAATTGGAATATGTATCAACTAGATGTGAAAAAAGCTTTTCTCAATGGATGGATTTCAGAGGAGGTTTACATGGCTCAACCTCCTGGCTATGAAGATCCAAGCAAGTTAAATCATGTGTGCAAATTAAAGAAAGCTCTTTATGGTTTAAAGTAGGCACCTAGGGCATGGAACCATAGGTTAACAACCTATCTTCAAGACCAAGGATTCATGATGAGCAAGGCTGAGTCTTATGTGTTTGTCAAGAGGAGTAATTCAGAAATGATATATTTATGTGTATTATGTGGATGACATCATTCTTACAGGTAATGATGCCAATGGCATCAAACAAATAAAAAACCAGATGATGTAGGAGTTTAAGATCAGTGACCTAGGGTTTCAGAAATATTTTCTTGGATGAGTTAGTATACACTAACTTTGGAATCTACATCACTCAAAGGAAATATGTGCAGGACAAGTTGAAGAAGTTCCACTTGGAGGATGCAAAAGTAGCTAGCACCCCTATGGAGGTAAATCTTAAATTGAGTGCTCATGAAGGTGATTTGCTTGAAGACATTGGAGGTTATCAAAGCATAGTTGGAAGTCTAAACTATGCAACATTAACAAGGATTGACATATGTTACAGAGTAAGTATTCTGAGCTAATTAATGCATAAACCTAGTGCACCTCATTTGGAAGCTGCTAAAAGAATTTTGAAGTACCTCAAAGGTACTCAAAATCAAGGTCTTTACTTCCCATACATATCAGATTTGGATATAAAATTGTACTCAGATGTAGATTGGGTAGGATGTAAGGATGACAAAAGAAGTACTTCTGGATATTTATCTTTTGTAGGTGATAAGCCCATCTCATGGTCTTCTAAAAAGCAACCAACTATTGCTCTTTCTTCAACAGAGGCTGAATACAAGGGATTAGCAAATGCTACACAAGAAGCTATTTGGATTAGATTGCTCTACTTAGATTTGGGACTTCCCACTCATTCACCTATGATCTTTGGTGATAATACTAGTTCTTTGCATCTTGTAGCTGATGGGGGAAGTATCTCAACCCCTAAGCAACGATGAAGCGCGAATGACCTCCACAGGTATCCTTCTTTGACCTCTGCACACCGAAAATGCTCTTACTCAGAGCTTATGCAGAGAACTCCAGTGAGCTTTTGTAGACCTGTAGTAGACACCAAGGGCTTTCCAACAAAACAAATTTCACTTGAAATGGATGCTTACACAAAGAGAAACAATGTCTACAACATGAGCTAGTTGAATGCTCACAACTGCTAGTCAAGCAGAGACCTCACTTCACTCCAGCAAACTTCTCTCAGAGATTATACAGAGAATGAATCTCAAACTTATGTCAACTTTAGAGGACTCTAATAGCTACCCAATGACACCAAAATCATAGCAAATGGATACATAGAGAAGGAGAACCAGCCCTTACAACAGAGAGCAAAATATTTCCAACAGAGCCTACACAAAGAGAGAGATATCAATCACACAACTTCACTAAAATGAATGTTGCTCCCAGCTTACTCAGAGAATTCTCCAGAGAATTGGTAAGCATAAACTAGACTCTTATAGCTATCCAATGAGACAAGAATTACATCAAATGGATACCATATGAGGGAGAACCAATGCTAACAACTCAGGGGTAGAGAGTTGCAACACTACCTGCGCACACACATAGATATGCCTACTAAAAGAAAACAAACAAGCAAGCAAGGGGGTTGCTTAAGCAAGGGGCTTGCTTATCACAACTCCAGCACTTAGTGCTCACTTTACATGAGCTAAAACTCCAAGAAGATGGCCCAAAAGAAGTCGGGATACATGCTTCTTTTATAGTGAGAGGTGTGCCCCTAAATTCTAGGAACTACCTTTCCAAATCAGCCTCCTAACTTGGAGGAATTAGTTGAGATGACTTGGGGAGTGGTTGAGTGACTTTTCTTGATGGAATCTCGTGGCTTTTGGCTTCCTTTGATTGCTCCACATGTCCATAAAAGATTCCCCACGAATTTTTAGCTTGAAGCTTGACTTTTAACACTCCCCCTCAAGCTTCAATTCTTCATCCTCATCCAAGCTCCTTCATGTTGATGCATTGCTTGAATTTTGAAATCTTCATCCCATCCAAAGCCTTTGTAAACATGTCCGCAACTTGGTCCTTAGTACCAATATGATGTACTGAAACTTCCTTGGATATCACCTTTTCCCTTATGAAGTGATAGTGCACTTCAATATGCTTGGTTCTAGCATGATAGACAGGGTTCGATGCTAGATGAATGCTACTCATGTTGTCACAAAAAATTGGATATGTGTCAACCTGCAAATTAAGCTCCATAAATAACTTCTTAATCCACATTAGCTCACATGTGACTTGAGCCAAAGCTCTATACTCAGCCTCGGTGGAAGATAATGCCACCGTGGGTTGCTTCTTTGAAATCCATGAGATGATCTTGCTACCTAGCATGACTAGGTAACCACTTGTACTCCTTCTATCTTCCTTCGAACCGGCCCAATCGGCATCGGAATAAGCTTTGACCTGCATATCATCATCAAATGAGTAGAACAATCCTTCATTTATAGTGGCTTTGAGATATCGCAACATTCTTCTTGCAGCTTGCAAGTGTGTAGTCCTTGGACTATGCATAAATTGTGATAACACTCCAACTCCATATGCTATGTCAGGCCTGGTTATTGTGGCATAATTGAAAGAGCCTACAATAGATCGATACAAAGTTACATCCTCTAATGGATCTCCATCAATGGAGCTTAGCTTTACATTAACTTCCATGGGATTTGAAATAGGCTTGCAATGTAGCATCCCAAACCTCTCAAGTAGGTCTAGAATATACTTCCTTTGTATGAGCATAATACCTTCTTCTTTGTATACAACTTCAATGCCAAGAAAATACCTAAGATCTCCAAGATCAGAGATCCTAAACTCCTTTCCAAGCTTTGCCTTGATCTCCTCAATGCCCTTTGTATCATTACCTGTAATGATAAGATCATCTACATACACGCACATGTAGACCACAAGTTCTCCTCTTTGTTTGATGAAGAGAGATGGATCCGCCTTGCATTGATTGTAACCACATTTGATCAAATAGTCCACCAATCTTTGGTTCCAAGCCCTTGGAGCTTGCTTTAGGCCATAAAGTGCCTTCTTCAACCTACAAACATGATGTGGAAACTCTTTATGAACAAAACCTAGTGGTTGCTCCATGTATACCTCTTCTTCCAAGTCTCCATTGAGAAAGGCATTCTTGATATCCAATTGGAAGAGCTTCCATCCTTTGCTAGCAGCCATTGCAATGAGTGTCCTAATGGTGCTCATCTTTGCCACGGGGCTGAATGTCTCTTCAAAGTCCACTCCATAGGTTTGTGCAAAACCCTTGGCCACCAATCTTGCTTTGAACCTAGAAATAGATCCATCTGAATTCCTCTTTACTTTATACACCCACTTATTACCTATTACCTTCATGTTCTCCTTCTTGGGCACTAGAGTCCATGTTTCATTTTCCTCAAGTGCGTCGATCTCTTCTTGCATTGCCTCTTTCCATTCGGTGTACCTGCTTGCATCTTCATAGCAATCGGGCTCATGATCTTCTACTACTTTGTTCATATATGCATAATGTGTTGCCATGTATGAATCATAAGTAAACCTTTGAGTTGGATACGTAACTCTAGAAGACTTCCTTTCTTCACCTTTTGGAGGAATAAACCTCCTTTGCCTTGGGAACTTGATCTCTTTCTTTGACGTGGCTTCTTTCTCCATCATGTGTCCTTCATCATCTTCAACTTCATTACCTTCTTCATCCAACTCCACCAATGTTGCTTTGCCTTTGTTGATTGATTGTGCTTCATAGCTTGATGAAGATCTCCCCCTCCATGGTGAGTTCATGCTTGAACTATCTTCATTGATGGAACACCTTGGGCCGCTTAGCTCTAGGTCGATTTGTTCTTCATCATGTCCATGCTTTTCTTCTTCATAGTCCTGCATACAATCATACTTCTTATACCAAGGGAGTAGCTCATCAAATGCTACATCCCTTGATATCCTCAAGTCCTTTGTATTTGGGTTGAAGCACCTGTAACCTTTATGATCATTTGAATATCCTAGAAACACACACTTTTCTGCCTTTGGTTGTAGCTTGTGCCTCAATTCACTTGGCACATGTACATAACAAGTACATCCAAATATCTTCAAGTGGGAAAGATCAGGTTTCTTACCATAATAGGCTTGATATGGTGTCAAGCCATGGATCCCTGAGGTAGGAGCCCTATTCATTAGATACACGGCGGTATTTGCTGCATCACTCCAAAACATGTTAGGTACATTCATCTCATTAAGCATTGCTCTAGCGATCTCAGCAATGTATCTATTCTTTCTCTCTGCTACTCCATTTTGTTGGGGTGTGTACCTGCATGTTACTTGCCTCTTGATGCCTTGATCCATTAAAAAATCAGAAAACTCATTTGAGAAATATTCTCCCCCTCCATCGGACCTTAGCTTCTTGATATATGTACCTGTTTCCTTCTCTACCATTGCCTTGAATGCTTTGAAACATGTAAACACATCTGATTTGTTTTTTATGAAATAAACCCAAACCATCCTTGTGCAATCATCTATAAAAGTGACAAAGTACTTGTTACCTCCAATGGATTGCTCTTTCGTTGGCCCCCACACATCTGTATGTATCAACTCCAATGGATGTCGGCTTATGTAGCCACTCTTCTTGAATGGAAGTCTCGCTTGCTTCCCTAGTTGACAGGATTCACATAAATGCTTCATACCTTGTCCTTGGAAGTTGGGAAGACCTTCAACCAGCCTCTTGAATTGCATTTCCTTCATTCTTTGTATGTTGATGTGACCTATCCTCTTGTGCCACAAGTCCAACTCCGAAATCCTCTTGTTTCCATATGTGAAGTAGACATGTTGAGTAGAATGAGAATTTACCTCCAAAGTGAAGAGTCTCCCTTGCTTCTTTCCTCTTGCTATGACCTTGTAACCTTGCTTAGGGTTCTCCACAAAGCATCCACCTTTGTTGAACCTTACTTGATAGCCTCTTTCAACCACCAAGTTCTTTGTGATGGTAGGTACATGCAAGACATCCTTGAGACATCTTCCTTCCTCCTTGTCATCCAAAGCTACATCTCCAACATGGGAGATCTCATGGGCTGTATCATCACCTGTTTCTACATGTCCTTTACCTTTGGGAACATGTAGATTAGTAAACCAAGAAGCATTGCAACTCATATGGTTGCTACATCCACTATCAATATACCAAGTGTTATCTACTTTGCTTGAATTCCCATTCATGTGCATCATCAAGAGATTGTCATTTTCTGAACTTGTAGAAGCATAATTACCTTGGCCTTTGTATGAAGAACCTTGATTATAGTTCCTTTGGTTTCCTCCTTGGTAGCAATCTCTAGCATAGTGGCCAAACTTGCCACATATGTAACATCCTTCGCCATCTTGATTCCTGTTTTGTTGATGTCGTCCTCCTCTTCCTCTTGATCTTCCTCTCCCTCTTTGTGATGAGGTGCCTTGGTCATGTCCTTGATTTCTTGAGTGGCCTTGCCTTCCTCCAAACCTTCCTTTGCCCCTTCCTTGTCCTTGTCTTCCTTTGCCCCTTTGATTACCTGCATAGAAAACTTGTGCATCTTTGCTTTTAGTTGAACTTCCACCTATGTTCATTTCTTCGGTGACCATGAGAGCAACCAATTGCTCAAAATCGGGAAGATTATCCCTTACATAAACTGAAGTGGTAAAGGGTTTCCACTTCTCATCATCTCTCAAACCATTGAGAGTATAAGCCACAAGATCGTCATCGTCTACGTGGCTTCCAATGGATCCCAATGCATCTGATAACTCCTTGACCTTAAGTATGTAGTCATTTATGCTACTCCCTGAGCTCTTCCTAAGGTTGTTGAGCTCATTCTTGAGTTGGATCTTCCTTGCTTTGGTGCTTGTTGAATAAAGCCTTTCAAGTGTCTCCCATACCTTCATGCTTGAATCCAGGTCTTGGATATGGCCGATCATGCTATTGCTAATGTGTTGGGAAAGAATAAAGATAACCCTCTTGTCTCTTTCATTCCATTCCCTAAAGGCCCTTCTCTGGTCATTGGTTGGATTCTCATCCAACCTAGGTCTTGGTTCACTTCCACTAATCAACCCCCAAAGGCCCTTGCCCATAAGATAGTTGGAGACCCTAAATCTCCATGGTTGATAGTTACCTTTGTCTAGCTTTTCAATTTGAGTGTTGAAGTCTCCCATATCTAGTCTTTGATACTTGACCTAGCCCTTGGCTAATGCTCCAATGTGTGTAAAATGAAAATGAGGCTCTGAGGTTACCTCAATCCAAAGCTTTCCTTAGATGGACACCTTGTGCTCTTGCAAATTTGAGTAGAATAGCTCCCCCTTGATGTGAGCTACCTCCAAGAAGCTTTTGTTGATGCAACTCTTCAACCACCAACTCCAAGAGGTCTTCTTGCTTGTATGTGATACCTCCAAGATGCCCAAATGCTCTGATACCACTGATGGGGGAAGTATCTCAACCCCTAAGCAACGATGAAGTGCGAATGACCTCCACAGGTATCCTTCTTTGACCTCTGCACACCAAAAATGCTCTTACTCAGAGCTTATGCAGAGAACTCCAGTGAGCTTTTGTAGACCTGTAGTAGACACCAAGGGCTTTCCAACAAAACAAATTTCACTTGAAATGGATGCTTACACAAAGAGAAACAATGTCTACAACATGAGCTAGTTGAATGCTCACAACTGCTAGTCAAGCAGAGACCTCACTTCACTCCAGCAAACTTCTCTCAGAGATTATACAGAGAATGAATCTCAAACTTATGTCAACTTTAGAGGACTCTAATAGCTACCCAATGACACCAAAATCATAGCAAATGGATACATAGAGAAGGAGAACCAGCCCTTACAACAGAGAGCAAAATATTTCCAACAGAGCCTACACAAAGAGAGAGATATCAATCACACAACTTCACTAAAATGAATGTTGCTCCCAGCTTACTCAGAGAATTCTCCAGAGAATTGGTAAGCATAAACTAGACTCTTATAGCTATCCAATGAGACAAGAATTACATCAAATGGATACCATATGAGGGAGAACCAATGCTAACAACTCAGGGGTAGAGAGTTGCAACACTGCCTGCGCACACACATAGATATGCCTACTAAAAGAAAACAAACAAGCAAGCAAGGGGGTTGCTTAAGCAAGGGGCTTGCTTATCACAACTCCAGCACTTAGTGCTCACTTTACATGAGCTAAAACTCCAAGAAGATGGCCCAAAAGAAGTCGGGATACATGCTTCTTTTATAGTGAGAGGTGTGCCCCTAAAATCTAGGAACTACCTTTCCAAATCAGCCTCCTAACTTGGAGGAATTAGTTGAGATGACTTGGGGAGTGGTTGAGTGACTTTTCTTGATGGAATCTCGTGGCTTTTGGCTTCCTTTGATTGCTCCACATGTCCATAAAAGATTCCCCACGAATTTTTAGCTTGAAGCTTGACTTTTAACAATAGCCAACCCCATTTATCATGCAAGAACAAAGCATATAGAAGTACACTATCACTACGCTAGAGAGAAACTCTTGAGCAAAGAGATTCGACTAGCATATGTATCTACAAATTTGCAGTGTGCTGATTGGTTAACCAAATCACTTGATGCTACTAAACTTTGCAGGTTTAAAACCATGATTGGATTATAGGATATTCAAGAAGATTAATGAAACAATGCAAGCCAAGATTTTTGGCTTGAGGGGGAGTTGTTGATGCAAATGTACAAGCCTACACATTTGGCTTAGCATGGAAGACTATATGTGGAAGCATTTGATGATTCATTTGAACCATAGCTAGTAATTACTTGATCATTTACCATTGTAAAAGGTTTACACCTTGAGAGAATCTTGTAAAACCTTATATCTCGTGGAGTTAGGAGGAATATGAGCTACAAATCAAATGAGGGAATAAATCCTAAATCAATGGATTAAACTTTAATTGGAGCCAAGTTTAAATTCAAATTCAAACTTAGAAGAAACTCTTAAAAAGGACTTTGTAAAATCTCACGGATAGGTGTGCCTTATGTGGCCTCATTGAGAGCTCTCCTCTTGATCACTTGTAGGACTTGAGTACCTCACACCATAGCTCACTCAGTCCAACATCATTGAGCATCATTACAATGCCAATGATCATGTACAATCATGTTTTATAATACATATAGTTGATTGAACATCTCTGTCTACTTCTCTGCTATGACTACTCAGCATAGTCAACTTTCTCTGATCATATCTCAGTGAATACGCAACCATTTTCTATAATCTTTGGCTTGTTGGAATTGGCTTGAAGTCTAATTTGTGTTATTAAAATTGAAAAGCATTTGGTTTAGTCATCTGGGAGAAATCATCTTGGAATTGCTCACTAGTCATCTACGAGTTAGTCCCTAAAAAGTCAGCCGTAAGCTTTGGATTGCTAAACTTATTTATGAGAGCATAGTTTATCATTTTAGATTATTCCACTTGCAATCATTAGCTATCTAAGCTAATTGATTTCCCTCAAAAGGAATTTCATCAATTCTTACTGTACTGGGAGCTTTGAGCAAAGGAACGAGCAGGTATATGGACTAAAATAGCAAGTTTTTTAGCACGAGGTATTCTTGAAGTAGTCTGTTTTTATTCAGTTGTTTCAAGCATCAGATCCAAAGTAAATAGGTACTTTCTTGGTATCATTTGCAAGCTAAAAGGGCCTACTATATAACTCTAAAGTGTAGTAGGGTAGGTACAAAGTAGCTTTTAACAGTACTCACTTCCTTGAGGTTTCCATCCATCTCTTCCAACACTTGGGACCCCTCGAATCCCATAAAGTAGGGGCAGAACTTGCGGATCTAGAGAATGTTACAAAGGATATTAATAACTCCCTCATCCCCCTCATGCGGGGCCCAATCGGGTTTAAGCTTGTTGCTCCCGATGAGAAACACTTTATGATGCCTAAAAGGTGGGGACCTCTTGGAGTTGGAGATTCTTTTGTAAAGGAGGAACAGAGACTTCTCCATCGACTGCTCTTTTGGAGGGTGTCAAAAATTCCAAGCACACCACTCCTTCTAAATCTTCTAGAGGTTTTCCCCTCTAATAACGTTCCAAAGTGCTGCTCAGGAGCCGATTGTTTCGCCCAAGAGTGGTTTCTTCCAAGTGATTTGTTCCTGCAATCCTAGAATATTGCCAAGGGTCCACTAGAGCTGAAGGGACTTGGGGCATGTGAAGACGATGTGACCAAGATCCTCAATGCTATGATAGCATCGCTTGCACCACAACAGAGGCCCACAAATTTTGCTAGCCTTTAGATTGGTCCAGATACCACAGTGGATCTTGATGAGGGGATGCGAGATAGAAATGAACTTCAAATCCCAATACAGCTTTGTCCAACTCATGCATCACTTCTTGTTAAGCATGATATGATAGCCCGTGTTCACCTTGATTTTAGGAATTTTGGACAAGCACTTGTCGTTGTGCCAAATAAATACCCTCCTGACATGGCGGTGTTGTATTTTGATGGTGTACCTATATTTGTGGCACGTTGTCGACTTTTTGATCTTGATGAGGGGATGCGAGATAGAAATGAACTTCAAATCCCAATACAGCTTTGTCCAACTCATGCATCACTTCTTGTTAAGCATGATATGATAGCCCGTGTTCACCTTGATTTTAAGAATTTTGGACAAGCACTTGTCGTTGTGCCAAATAAATACCCTCATGACATGGCGGTGTTGTATTTTGATGGTGTACCTATATTTGTGGCACGTTGTCGAGTTCTTCAAAAATAAGTAGAAAAGAATGGACATGACCTAAGAAATGGCAGAGATCGATTTGTGCTTCCTAAGATTAACATCAACGTGTAGATTCCAAATTTTAAGATATTAGACATTAGAGCATTGCATGCGAAGGTTTGAATACACCTATTTTTTTCAGAAATGTAAGCAAAGATACAAACACACGAAGCCGTCTGCAGTCGACTTCATTACTTTGTGACCATACACCTCATGCCTTGGCTTGAATTGTGAACGTACTACTTCCATTGTGAACGTACTACTTCCATTAGTCACCATGGCTAACCAAAATGAGTTTAGTCTATGCATAATATAGATGATAGCCTTTGCTTTTAGATTTATAACAATAAAAATACATTTCATTGCTTTATCATCCAATTTCGTGCATTGTTGTTTAGACAGTAATGGATATGGTAGACAATGAAAGACACACAGATATGGTAGAAAACCAAAGACACACAAGTGAGCAATAGATGGCTTGCGACCATGCTAAGCCTCATATGGAGTGATAGAATGCAATGCTTTAGTGGGACACATGTTAAGTACATATGTTGCACACATAGCAGCCTCAAGCGAGAAACTATGTGGTAAAGCTTAACTCTTGACCATATACCTTGCCATCTCCATGAGTGACATGTTCTTACTTTCAACAAATCCATTCTATTGAGGTGTATATGGCATTGTACATTGATGTTTTATCGCACTTGAGCCAGAAATGTATTAAAATTAGAAGACATATATTCCCCCCCTCGATCGAAATGGAGGGTGCCCATTTTACATGGTGACAAATTCTCAGCCAAAACCAGAAACTATTTGAAGCACATAAACATTTCGGCCTTTGCTTTCAGTCGATATACCCATGCGTGCCTGAAAAAATCATGAATGAGAGTCATGAAGTAAAGATAGTTCCCCTCATGCCTTAGCTTGAATTGTGAACGTACTACTTCCAATAGTCATCTTTGTTGCTCAAACTTATTCCTCACACTCATTTGTTGCTAATGGAGATGATAATAAACATACATAATGGAATCATCAATCAATATACATAAATTTAAAATTAGGACATATCTTAGATAACATTCTTTTGTTGTATGCGAAATTCATGAAATTTGTGGTTGAAACTAAGCTAGAAAGAACTTCAACTTTTTTTTTAATGTTTTAATGATTTAATAATGTTTTAAACAAAAGTTCTTGAAATAGCCACACAAATACGAGAAACGTTTACAATCTCAAAGTACAAAATAGCTCAAGTTTTGCGAGAACCTTTATATAAGGGTTATCTTGTAAACCCGTATGGAGCTTCTATGGATCATGTTCTCATACTAGTCCTAGTTAACCCGTATGGGCCTTGTATGGATCGTGTTTTACATTCATGAAACTTTACATGAAAACGTTAACCCAATTCAGAATAAAAAACTTTTTTGAGGTGTTTTTTGGGAAGATCTAATTAGATGCTGATGCCCTATTTCACCTTATTATTTGACCAAGACATACTTCAAAAACTCACTCAGAGAATTATCCTTCCTTAGAAAACTAAGAACTAGAAACATTTAGTTAAAAACACATTCCTAAAATGATAATCCATGTCAAATATTCCATCGACTATTTAATGCCAATATTCCACCAGAAAGCATAGCTTCTTCCACATCAAAATTTATCCAAAAACTTTCATAAGATGACTTTTGAAAAAAACGCATCTTCTTCAACTTTGCTTTAGTCACCTCTTGGGATAAAATATGATATTCAAGAAGCATGCGTTTACGTCACATATCACATAGGTATTTATGTGTATGTGTATGTGTATGTGTATGTATGTACGTATGTATATATATATATATATATATATATATATATATATATATATATATATATATATATATATATATATATATATATATATATATATATATATATACATATACATACATACATACATACATACATACATACATACATACATACATACATACATACATATATATATATATATATATATATATATATATATATATATATATATATATATATATATATATATATATATATATATATATATATATATATATATATATACATATATATGTATGTATGTATGTATGTATTGAAGTTTGGTGTAGCCAACTAGCACAACACTAGCCCTTGAGCTTATGGAGACTCAAATAGACCTTATAGACATGTGAAAATTGCAATAAAATTGACCCTGTACTTTTGGGCATCAAGGAGAAAGAGGCGATACAAAACATATAGGTCTGTGCATTGCTCAAAAAACTCACCATCTTTGGATGAAACAGTCAACTTCAAATGCTCATAGAAGCTAGCATCGTTAGAAATAGAAAAAAACTACTTTTAGAGGAATTATACAAATAGGGTTGAGTGTATAGAATGCACAAGAGTACAAGAAAGAAGCAAAATATGGTTTTGGAATGGACTTGACACTCAACAGTGGTACCTCCTATTTTTTAGGGCTTTGCAAAGATAGACCCCAAGATAGAAAACCTGAGCTTTTGCCACATTTACTAAACCAAATGCTTTGATCATTTTTATACATAAAATAGACACTAGTATCTTTCCAATGAATCCTCATCCATCCAGTTTTGAGCTTTGTAGAGAGAGCAATAGCCTCTGCAAGTTTACTATTGTTGAAACAGATGATGGAGAGAAATGAAGTAGCAATACAATGATGACCAAAAGTGTATGTATATTGCGTCCATGTAATGTTCAAGTGCTTTGAAATCTTTATGTAGAATCTTGAAGTGCTCCGCAACTTTTACAAGTGGATTTTGAATTCAAATAAAGGAAGGATTAGTTCTTGAAGGAAATCAACTCACTTTCCTACAATCTAGGAAAAGTGAAGATCTAGTTTGATCTACTTTTAGGTGATTGATTTATTCATTGATTGTCAAGCTCAACCACCTCAAATTCCTAGAATTCGAGCTCTCTTTTTCTCCCTTTACATATGTAAAGATCTAGGATTTTACAATGGTAAATGATCCATAAAATAAATCTTTAAAAAGATACAATAAATAAGCATAAGTAAAAGAATTCTCTAATGGATTTTTTTTTGCAGTAATCAAAACAACAGCTTTTTGAATGTAGATCAAATCCACCTCAAGCATAGTCTCAGCTTGATGTTCCAACATTTATGCGTGCACACACACACACACACACACACACACACACACACACATATATATATATATATATATATATATATATATATATATATATATATATATATATATATATATATATATATATATATATACACACATATATATATATATATATATAGGGGTGAAAACATGTGTTGAGAAAAGGGGAACAACAGACCCTAACCGCCTCACATGGAAGTGAGAAGCTTCTCCAAGTGAAGTTGCAAGAAGTGCAAGCAACGCATCCACACCCATGCCCATGAACAATGGCACCATGGCCAACGTCAAAAAGGAGCAAGGGAGAGCAATGCTCACACACAAGCCAACTCCAAATGCAAGTCCACACACATAGATCATCGCCTTGCACACAAGGAAGAAAAGAGAATGACAAATGACACCTTCTTCCATTACCACAATGGAGGCCAAGGCCATGACCAAGGGACCCCCCTTTTTACAAATGAGCTCTTCTTTATATAGACAGGAAGAGGGGCATACGTGAATAAAACATGTGGTCAAAAGACCACATGTGCTAAATCAAGAAAATCTTTATATGGTGGTGGGATTTCAAAAAGGTAACAAACTAGAGAGAGAGAGAGAGAGGGAGGGAAGTTTGCACGCACATATACAAAAAGTGCTTCAAATCTAGGAATATCCAAAAACAAGGATTTTGCAAAAAAGAAGTGTACTAAAGTCTAAGAAAGGGTTTTTATGCATTTTTATGAAAAGATGGATAAGAAGGAGTTCCCATGAAGGAATAATGGAAAAATTAAACACTCCTTCATAAAGACTTCATGCCTCCTTGTAGCCCCATGACTCCGCAACAACATGCCAACAATTGGTTGTTTGCTTATGATAGATTAAGAAAATGGACAAATAGGGTTTTTCCATGTGTACAAGAATATAACATTCTTGTCTCTTTAACCCTATGAAAAAAGGCTTCTTTTTAGTAGATAATCTCTAAAAGTGCCACTAAGGTGATGGAATCAGATGGTCGTGCACCTTCATCAACTATCCTTGAGCTCTAGCAACAACTTTTTTGTTCTTCTTGGTTTCTTTGTGCCTCATTCTCTACATAGTTCTTCAAGAAGCATTTGAATAAGCTCATTCCACTCATTCATACTAAGGTTTATGGAGATACATATGATTTCAAATCAATTATTTAAGCATCCATCATAAGAATGTACAACAAATCAAGCATCCATTTGTGATAATAGTCACATTCAAGTATAGAAATCACCAAGATCTATTCAATTTGTGAGCATTGATCTACGTTGAATGCAGCTCGATGTTTGGATACTTCCATTATACCCTAGAAGCATACACCAAGGGATGTTTACCATTTCAAGAGAATGGAGATAAGGAAGAGAACTTTCACTCAATCTCATACACAAAGAGATGGACACACATAGATTAAGGCAAGGAAGAAATGATCTTCTTCATCTTCTATATCTTGCAGAACCTGAGGGCCCAATAATTAAGCTAAGGAAGGAGCTTGAGAGCTTAAAAAGGAATAAGCCCCATAAAGAGGAGGAGAGTGCAGTAACTGAGTTGAGGCGAGAAATTGAAGCATTGAAGCTACAAAAGGAAGAGGAAGCCCAAGCAGAAGAGTTGGCTCAACTTCGAAAAGAGTTGTAGGAACTCAGGGGAGGTGGCATCAAAAATGGATTATGGTGCAGCATGTGCAGCAAGTGGGATCATGTGGTAAGTGAGTATCCACTTTTGAGTGTAACTTACCAACTATGCAGGAAAACTAGTCATGAGGCTCAGGAATATCAATAAAGAGGTACGCCTACAACAACATATTGGACACAAGGAGGAGCCCTACCACCAACCAATGTGATGGCAGCAACACCCAATCAAGGTAATAATTACAACCCTAGACATAGGGATAACTTTGAAAATGGGCCAAGGAGGCCAATTATTTGTTTCAGATGTGGGAAATGTGGGCATTACCAAAGTAGGTGCACTCTACCAGAAAATGCCCCTCGTTGCCAGAATTGCCCAGAGGCCAGGGACCATTATACCAATTGCTGTCCTAAGAACCCGACATCTTCATCTAGCCCCCACATTCAAATGATTTCTGTGTGCAAAGAAGAAGTTGTAGATCAAGTAAATGTGCCATCACCATCTACCAGAGTGGTGTAGTTAGAAGAAATAGATTCTTTTACTGTGCAGATAAGAAGCAAGGGGAAGGCTCAATTAGAAATAGGTCAAGAGCCAAGGATTAATGGATTGAACAAAGAGAAAGAGACATCTAAAGTCAAAGCCAACTCATGTGCAGATACAAGGCAAAAAGAAGATCTCATAGGTACTAGTAATGTCATTGGACGTGCATTCAATGGGGCTCATGAGGAGTTTGATAAGTCAAATAGAGCCCATGCTCTCAAGGAATCCGAAGCTTCAAGACTACTCAAGTCCATGAAAATGGAGGTCAGTATTTTTTATTTAATAAAGATGGATAGGAAATTCATGTCAGATTACTTGCAGATAACTGATGAGGTGTCCACAAGAAGTTTAGCGGCAAAGACTTTTGTTATGCAGAAAGATAGAATTGTAGGGGAAGCCCCCCTCACAGATTATAAGAGTCCTTGACTAACGGTTACTATTAGAAAACATGAGTTTCAAGGAGTTATTGTAGATGGCGGTTCTAGCATTAGCTTGATGCCTGAACATACCATGAAAAGGATTGGACTACAACCTTCAAGACCTGCCAACTTCATTGTAGCATTGGGAGACCAAAGTATAGTAAGGCCTATGGGCGTGGTCCCTGGTCTCCAATTGAGATACAAGGTACCATCTTTAACTTGGATTTTGTTGTCTTAAGGCTGCCACAAGTAGAAGGAAGTTTCCCCTGTTGATTGGGAGACGTTGGTTAAGGCATGCCAATGTGCTACATGACAGGGGTAAGGACACAATGTGGGTAAAGCAAGAGGGAAAAGGTTTGCAACAGATATTTTTAGAAGAAGGACCAGACAATCAAAGACATGCCAACATGATGCAGACATTGGATATTTGTATGGAAGAAGAATTGTTGGACAACCTAGAAGCACATCTATATGAAGAAGCAAATTTATATGAAGAAGAAAACATGTTGGCTTGGGTCCATGCAGAAGTCCCATCTTCCTGCTATAGAATTTTTCTGAACTCAAGTAGAAAGGAAGTCTATGAAGAAAAAGAGGACATCATTTAGGTTATTGGTTCGAGCAAAACAGTCTCAGTCAAAGGCCATGGAAGAGAGAAGAAAAGAAAAGCCATTAGGTGCAGCAATGATGAAGCTACTCCAAAGCCTATATCAATGGCCACTTTTGTTATGGATACTTGGTAGCGATATCATTTGTTATGTCAATTTTTATGGCAATAAGTGCAGGGCTTTTCAAGGATGTGGAAGGAGTACCTGCAAATCTTTGGAAACAAAGGATTCCATTGACTGAAGAAGTTGGAATAGTAAAAATGGAATTTTGCAAATTAAGGAACATAGTCGATGAAACAAATATACAAAAGATGCAACATGGAGGAGATAATATTTTAATGAAGGATTTAGGGTGGCCCTATAAGATGGTCAGTATGCCTAAAAAGAAGACACATCAAATGAAGTGCAGTAAAATTGGAGATTATGGAGGGCAAAGGGTTTCAATTAGCCATCATATAAGGCTCAAAGCCTATCATCAACACAAGTGAAGATTCTAGATCACCTAGAACTTGCAAAATCTGTGTAGGTTGTACATAGCCTTCTTGTACCATTTTTTTGCTTATATATTTTTTTTAGTTTTTATCTATTTTCATGCTTGTTCTTTGGGTTTTCATGCAAATTAGAAGCCATTTCATGGCGTTTGCATAAATAATTTTTTTTAGGAATTGTTTTAAAATTTGTTAAGCATTTTTAGAATTGTTTTAGATTTTTTATAGAATTTTTCCTTTTTTAATGTATTTTTTTATAAAATGGAGAAAAAAAGGAACCTGTCTATGGTTTTGAGTGGGATAAGTGGTCTAGAAATTTAGAGATTTTTTTTTTGGATTTTTTTGAATTGTTTTGGATTTTATTTGTATTTTTTATCTATTTTTGGTATTTAAAAAAAAGCCACCGATAGCTGACTTTCTTACCACATCACTACCCTGCCCCCCACCACGCCTCCCTCCCTCCCACCCACCATAGGATAAAATTTATCATATGGTGGCTACCCTTTTTTTTAATTTTCTCAAAAACATACTTTTGGCTCTAGATTGTGCCTCGGATGGTTGTTTTCTTCAAATTTGGAGTCAATTTCATCTTTCTCTGCCCCGACGGACTGAATGTTTGAATTAGTTTTCCCAAAATCTAGACTTCACAACTCTTTTTGGTCCACATCCACATGTTTTATGCATAATTTTCATTTTTTGTTTTTGCACATGGTCCAAATGGTCTATTCTCACCCTATTTTACCATATGTTTCTTATTTTTCCTATGCACCCCTATAGCTTTCATGTTTTATCATTTTGTCACTCTCTAGAGCCCACAACCATACTCCCTGCCCCTTCCTTTATCCTTCTACGTAGCCCCACCCTTACCCTCCCTTCCCTCTCCCTCTCATCCCTTCAACCCTTCGTACACTTTCCTCCTACCCGCCATTCTCCATAATCTGTTCTGCAATGCAAAATTTCCACTTTGGTTTTTCTCTGATACTTGTTCTTTACTTCTTCTCGTGGACTTGGTAGCTGCTCAAGTCTCCTTTTGAAGTTTTGCAGCACAGGAATCATGGTGACATCTCTGCTCAGATTTTTGGCTATGTTAATTGGTTTTCTTGTCGAGGTAGTTATAACTTACTTTCCGACTATGCATGGGTTCTTGGGATGGTTAGGGGTCTGTAATACAGAAGGACCTTTATATATTTTCCCATTCACTTCACTACTGTAGTAGTCTCTTCATTACTTTTCTGACAACTCCAACAAACTTAACTACTAATCTCCAGTGCATAATAACATATAACAGTTACTACACCCGAATACGCTGAGACTTAATACCTGCCAATTTATCATCACCATTATACTTGCAATTCACCAATGACTCAACGAAAATTAACACAGTATCACGATTTTTCAATACCGAACAATGATAAAACAGATGATACACTAATGTAGAAAAATGCATCGGAATCAACCTCCAAACACATCACCCAGATGCAGAGTTCGGTGATGCCTCTGTCGCTCTCTTCCAATCACCTCTTCTATTATCAAGAAAGGGTTACAACGATTGCGCGACATCTTTTCAATGTGCGTCTATCCCTAATTACATTTTCTTCTAAATAAAATGACATTCCTTTCCGATGGCCTAACACTGGCATGCAGAGTGGACTCGAACCTAGCAAGTTATATTACAAAGACTAAGAGTCTTCAATGGTACCCCGTATATACATGATTCATGCTAGCTTAAAAGTACGGGATATTTTTTGCTTCAATGATTCTAATAGGTTTTGTAAAATTTGAGGTTCGACTAGATGAGCGTCTGTCCACACAGAACTGGAAACGATAACTTGCGACATCAAAATGTCAGCCTGATTCTGCAAAAAGGCTTCTTGCAAATAGAATTCATTAGCTATAGTGGCATCTCTGTGTAACCTTGCTTCTTTGATCTTTACATCAATTCTGGATAGGCGATCTTGCTGTATACCTAATTGCTTCTCCCTGCGTTCCAATTCCTGCTGCTGGAATTACATAGTCCTAGAAAAGTCTTGTCATTCTTTCTGAATAGATTCAATTTCCTTCTTGAGCTTGATGGTTTGGCCAATTTCTTCCTCCAAAAGTCTCGCTTTTCTGGAATAGTTCTTTGGTAACCCTCTTAAGCTCCATCTCTGCTTGTAACACCTTATCTGCCAGCACTTGATAAGCCTTTTCGACTGTAAGAAACCTAGTGCGAGCGGTATCTAACTGGATGCCTAAAGCATGCATAGAATCCTCTTTATCCACCACATTCTGTTTGAGTTGGACGATTTCTGCATCTCGAGCCACAATAATATTATCTTTTTCAGTCAGCTATCCTTGTAAAACGGTAATATGATCCTGTAATAGATTTGCATCTGCTTTTAGGGCTAGGATCTCTTCCTAGAGGGGTGCGATGTCTGCTTCCAACAAGTCCACTTTGGCTTGATATTCGGTATGAATGGACTGATGAGCATCATGTAACTGATGAGCATCATGTAACTGATGAGGGAGTTGCTTAGAGAGATGGATGAGAGAATCACTGATTTGGGCTAACTCGGTGAAGGAATCAGGTACAACAAAGGTTGAAATAGGTCTAGAAGGATTGACGGAGATGATGGCAGAAGAGGAAGGGGGAGAATAATCAGGAGAAGAAGGGATAGGTTGAGCATGGGACACGGCCACCGAATAATGAGGTGGAGGAGGGCTATGAGGTAATGGCACTTTAGAAGGAAAAAGGGGAGGTGTCATAGCTTTCGGTGAAGAAGGATGTACAAGGAAGGTAACCATATCGGGTTGAACATCCTGATGAACCAGCAACTCCTCATTTTGTGTTTGCTCCATTAAGTTCACAGAATCCGCAACTGTGTTGGGTACCTTATTAGTAGAGTGCATCTATTGCTGATCAATCGTGTTAATAGGTTGAACATCTTCCATAACCATGTCCTCATTAATTTGATCGATAGGAGAAGGTGCGGCAGAAAGGATGTGCGCAGAGGAAGCTGTGTCCTACAGATTGACTGTAGCAGAAGATGGTTGTACTTGACTCTGCAAGGGGCTAAGTTTCCTCTGCTTTCCCCAAAAAAATTGTAGGAGATCTTTGTTATATTCATCAACCCCTATAACTTGCTTTGATTCTTCGTGCAAAAGGAGGGTATTCATCGGAGGAGGCTGAACAGGGTGAACAGCCGGAAGGAGAAAAGAAAGAAGATGAGGAAGGCGAGTCTGAGGTATATCACCATTAGCAAGTTGTGGGGAAATCACTTGACATTCACGGTGAATGCACCGGAAAAAAATAACGCCCAATTAATGGCTTCGCGGGTAGCAACATCGATCATGGAGTAGAAAGGTCGAGAGATCCCATATGTGCGTTTTTGGAGGAGCAGCCACCAAAAATTGTAGGGCCGAGCACTCCGGTTTAGGGCAGCATAAAATTGCAAACTCATTAGAAGATTGGCATAGGAATAATTGCTCCATTGTCGTCATCGACAGTAGGGAAACATCCACAGTGCCATCTTGAGGGAGATGGAATCCTTCAGCCACAGTGTTCAGGGTAACTACTACGCGTGGGTTGAGGCAAGTGATCGGCCAACATGTCTTTGTCTGGGGGGTGTCGGCAATAGCAGCAATAACTTGAGCAAAGAAAGGGTGACATTCGACCAAATGCCAAGGCAATTCGGCGAATGCCAATAGCCCGCATGCATGCAAGAACTCGCTCAAGTTGGGAGATAAGCGAGCATGGAAGGTGGTAATGTTGGCTAAAGCTTCCATGGCAATTAACAGAAAGCGAATGCACACAATAGACAGAGAGCACACAGAGCGCAAGTACACAATAACGAAAAAGAGGATGAACATCATGGTTAAGTAAGAACGTCGAATGGAAGCACGGGTAGAAAACGCAATCATCACTAGTGGTTGGGAACATACAAGCATAATGATGACATTCCTGCATTAACCAAATTCCAAACTTGGAGTGCGGCGGCTAATCATGGATATGTAATAAAATGGAAAGTTTATGATCAGATGGTCAACCGAAATGCGTGTAATGTAAATCGAGGTCAGGAGACAAAACAAACATAAACTGGATGAATAATGAAAAATACCATCAACAAGTTAAGAGGAAGTATTCTTTGAACAATACGGACGAAGTTTTGACCCATTGATGAGTTTAGGAAGAAGAGTACCATTTAAAGTGGATAACCGGAAGGTAGCGGGTCCAGCTTGATCTGCAATACGATAGCGACCAAACCATCGAAGCTCGAACTTGCCCGCTAAACGATTAGACTTAGCATTATAGAAAAGAACTAATTGTCCTTTGGTAAAGACGGGAGTTTGGAGAAATCGATCATGTGTCTTAGCTTGCCTCAGTTGCACTTCTTGTAGCATCAGAAAACTTTCAAGCTGTTGTTCGTCCAAGGACCGCAACACATCCAACCGAAAAGGAAAGGACTCTTCCGATAATAGCTTATGATCTAATGCCACTTGTAAACTAGGTACCACCAACTCCATGGGTGCAATTGCCTCCAGACCATATGCCGATTTAAAAGGCGTATTTCTTGTAGCAACTTTATAAGTAGTATAGTAAGCCCATAGGACCAAAGGAAGGAATTGATCCCAATGCTCCGAAAACTCCAACACCAGTTTCTTGAGCATGTTAAGGAGGTTTTTATTGGTGCTTTTTGTGAGTCCATTGGCACGAGGATAATACGAGGAGCTAAATTTATGGGCAATCTGCAATGTGCAGGTAAGCACTGTTGGAGTTGGACGTCTGCGGAAGCACGCGAACAGCACAAGGAAGAAGAAGAAGCTTGGAGCACAACACACAAGACTGAATGTATTACTTGAGAATGTACAAAGATAAGTAGCCCATTAGGGCAATAGGCGTATATACAAGCTGGGGGAAAAAAACCTCCTAAAGAGGGAAAAAAGTGCCCCGGCGGTCCTAGAGTGTTCACACACATCACTACCTAAATATATCAACAAATCCCCCCTGGGAGTGATGCGGTGAACAAGGAGCTGGCACTCATGTATAAGGAAGTGCCGAGCTATGTGGAAATCACTCCACAAAAGGAAGTAAGCCCAAAGCTTTGCGGAAAGCTTCAAACTTCTCCCTAGGCAGAGCCTTCGTGAAAAGGTCTGCAATGTTCTCCTGCGTGGGCACATATGCCAAGCTGATCTCCCCAGCAGAGAACCTCTCCTTGACATAGTGATAATGCACCTCAATGTGCTTAGTGCGAGCATGGAACACAGGGTTCCTCGCAACTGCCAATGCGCTCTGACTGTCAGTGAAGATGGTGGAGGCAGAAGACTGGCCAACACCCAAATCAGCCATAAGGCGTCTGAGCCACACACACTCAATAGTCGCTGTGAAAGCTGCCCTATACTCAGCCTCACAACTGGAAGTGGCCACAGTAGGCTGCTTCTTGCTCAACCAAGATATACATGAGCTACCAAGCATGAAGCAAAAACCACTGGTGGACACACGAGTGTCATAGCAACCAGCCCAATCTGAGTCAGAAAAAGCATGCAAATCTGGCGGTAGTGATCCCCCCTTGGGATAAAACAACCCAAGTAGCCGAGTACCACTCAAGTAGCGAAAGATGCGCTTAACCTCTTTCCAATGCGTGACTCCTGGGCAATGCATAAACTTGCTCATCTGTGAGACAGCAAACTGAATATCTGGCCGAGTAATGCATAAGTAAATCAAGCATCCAACAGCCTGCTGATAGAGAACAGCATCAAATGCATCTCCAGCATCATGAAGACTCAATCGTAAACCTGTATCCATAGGAGTGGCAATACGCTTACAGTCTTCAAGGCCAAAACGCTGCAATAATGTGTCAATATATTTCGTTTGACACAAAGCCATTCCACCATCAACGTGCATAAACTGAATGCCCAAATAGTGATGCAAATGCCCCAAATCAAAGATCTCAAATGAGGCATGCAAATCAGCCTTAAAATCAGCAATATGTGTCTCAATAGGACCAGTGAGCAGCATGTCATCAACATAGACAACAATGATCAGAAGCACATCATTTGCACGCTTAACATATAAGGTGCTTTCAGTTGGACTGTTCTCAAAACCATGTGCAATCAGATAGGCATGTATCTTCTCATACCAAGCACGTGGTGCTTGCTTTAAACCATATAACGCCTTCTTTAACCTGCACACCTGGTTTTCATGCCCTTTCTGCACAAAAGCCACGAGGCTGAAAAACATACACTTCTTCATGCAAGTCACCATTCAGAAATGCTGTTTTAATGTCCAACTGATGTACATTCCAACCATGATGGGCTGCAAGTGCACAAATGCTCCGAACAGTAGTCATACGGCATGTAGGTGCAAAGGTCTCATCAAAATCAATGCCTCTTTCCTACGCATAACCCTTTGCAACAAGCCTAGCCTTATACCTGTCAACTGTACCATCAGGTTTACGCTTCAGCTTGTATACCCACTTAGTGCCAATGGCCTTCTTGCCAGGAGGCAAGTCACATAAAGACCATGTACCATTCTTCATTATAGCATCATATTCAGATTGCATAGCAGCCATCCAATTTTCTGAATTTTGTGCTTCATCAAAAGAAACAGGCTCATTCTCATCACAGAGACTAGATGCAGCCATAGCATAGCAATCTGATGCAAAGGAGGTACTATGAGAGCCTGAACGAGTACGATATGACAAAGGTGCATCTAATTTGCTGTCACGCAAAGTTTGCACCAGCCATTTTGGCATAGTTTTTGCTTGTTCAATATCAGCTCTCTCATCAACAAGTGCATCATGTAAATCTGCATCAGAAATGGAATGATCTGCATCATCATATGAAACCTGCAAAGGCTGAGAAGTTGCCTCATTAGGACCAGCACTAGACTGTCCACCTGTAAAAAGAGGCATCAAAGTATCATACATGTCTTTGGAGCTAACAGATGTCTCCTTAGTACATGAAAGCAATGGCTGAATAGCATCTTCCACAAAGACAACATCACGGCTAACCAGAATGCGTTTAGTCTGTGGATGATACAGACGATAGCCTTTACTTTCAGAACTGTACCCAACAAAAATACATTTTACTGCCTTATCATCCAATTTTCTGCGATGTTGTTCAGGCACTAATGCATATGCCAAACAACCAAAAACACGCAGATGAGCAACAGATGGCTTGCGGTCATGCCAAGCCTCATATGGAGTGATAGACTGCAACGCTTTAGTGGGACACCTGTTCAGTACATATGCTGCACACATGACAGCCTCAAGCCAGAAACTATGAGGTAAAGCCTGACTCTTGACCATACACCTCGCCATCTCCATGAGAGACCTGTTCTTCCGTTCAGCAACTCCATTCTGTTGAGGTGTATACGGCACTATACACTGGTGTTTTATCCCACGTTCAGCCAGAAATGCATTAAAATTTGAAGACATATATTCCCCCCCTCGATCAGAACGGAGGGTGCCCATTTTACATGCTAACAGATTTTCAGCCAAAACCAAAAACTGTTTGAAGCACATGAACACTTCGGACTTTGCTTTGAGTGGATATACCCATGCATGCCTGGAAAAATCATCAATGAAAGTCACGAAGTAAAGGTAATTTCCAAAAGAGGGTGTCTGCATAGGACCACAGACATCACTATGTACAAGCTGCAATTTCTGCATAGCCCGAACTGAACCATCCTTTGGAAAGGAAGAACGCTGCATTTTGCCCAAAATACAGCCTTCACAAACATGTTTTCCAGGTGCCTCAAGTTTGGGCAAAGAGGACACCATTTCAGATTTCTGCAGGCGTAACAAACTAGCAAAATTCAGATGACCAAAGCGTGCATGCCAAAGCTTTGCATCTGACATAGCCTGAGAATCATGAACTGCACATGCCGAATCATTCACAGATCTTTCATAGTCTATGAGCTTATACAGCCCACGACATAAAATGCCAGAAGCAATAATCACATCGCCATTTGAGAGATCATGGACTGTACACCTGTCATCAACAAATTTCACAACCAAGCCAATCTTGGCTAATGCAAAAACTGATAACAGATTCTTTTTGATCCCTGGCACAAATAAAGCATCTGACAAAGTGAAAGAACTACCATCAGCAGTAGTCAGAATGATCTTACCAACTCCCATAACAGGATAAGAGGAGTTATTGGCGCATGTGACAGTATTCCCTGTAGGAGCAGGCTCGAGTGAAGAGAAGAAACTGCACTGTGAGGTAATATGTTTGGTCGCCCCACTGTCAAAGTACCAAACATCTGAGTCTACTGCAGACATGCACTGATCATGAGAAGATGGGTCAAAACTGCAGACAGTAGTAAACGCCCATTCTTCTTCCTGCACAAGATTTGCAGACTCTGTTTTTGGTGTAGAGGCCTCTGCAACAACCATTCCAGCCTCTTTCTTCTTTGCCTCTTTAGCAGCCAGTTTTGGACAGTTCTTTATGATATGATCATTGCCTTTACAGTACTTACAAAACAATTTCTGCTTTTCTGATTTTTTCTCATCTTTGTCTTGGTTCTTTGAATGTGCAGCATTTGCAGATTTCTGCTTACTAGTAGAAGAGCTCCATTTTCCTTTGCCCTTCTGACTAGCCAGGAAAGCTTGATCTGCAACACGCATAATGGACCTGTTCTGCCTGGACTGATCTTCCTGCAACAGAACAGAGACTAATTCCTCAAATGACAAGGCATTCAGATTGCCTTTCATCATCAACCGAAGAGTAGAGGCAAAACTCTGATATGAATCAGGAAGACCATTCAGAACGGTCTGCACAAGTGAGCTATCTGGTATAACCTCATCAGCAGAAATCAATTGTTCCTTCAGGTCTTTGATCTTTGTAAGAAAACTGTCCATAGAATCACCTTCATTCATGTGCTCACTCTCCAACTGTTTTCGGAGGTAAGCAACACGAGCCTCATTCCTAGCCTGGTACAAAGTGGTTAGTGTATCCCAAGCATCCTTTGCTGTTCTGCAAGAGCGAATGTGAGGAATAATGGCACGTTTGACAGACAAAGCTATCAATGCATATGCCTGGGCATCTCTGCCATCCCAACGAATCTGCTCTGCAGTAGGTGCAACAGAAACAGTAGCACGAACAGGAATCTACGGAATATCATCTTCGACACCATCTTCATCAGTTCCAACACCTGTATTTGCAGTACCTGTCGTTACAGGTGTAACAGGACGTCTTTCAACACCCTGCACAATGTTCCACAATCCTTTTGCAACCAGTACATGTCGCATCATATAAGCCCATAATGGGTAGTTGGTACCATCCAACTTATCCTCAACAGCCAACATACGGAATACATCACTGCTTTCAGCCATGGCCGGTGACTAAAATACCTTGATGTAGAAAATTGACTGTATCTCAAAAAGTTGAACAGAACTGCCCAGACGAGTTCTGCTAGACCTGTAGCAGACTTCGAGACGCTCAAACTGGTGAACAGAAACTGGTATATACCTTTGGCACAAAAGGATGAAATAGCCTGCACAAGCGCTGCGATTGTGCGTTCGGAGGCCAAAACGAGCTCAGATCGCGATTTCGGCACCACAAAGCGAAGCTGTTTTGATCTCGGAAACACCCTGAGTATGCTCACCAAATTTCGTGCGAATCTGAGACTGCAAACGGAGGAGTGTCGACGGCGCCCTAGAAGAAGCGACGACCTGCTCTGATACCAATTGTTGGAGTTAGACGCCTGCGGAAGCACGCGAACAGCACAAGGAAGAAGAAGAAGCTTGGAGCACAACACACAAGACTGAATGTATTACTTGAGAATGTACAAAGATAAGTAGCCCATTAGGGCAATAGGCGTATATACAAGCCGGGGGAAAAAAACCTCCTAAGGAGGGAAAAAAGTGCCCCGGCGGTCCTAGAGTGTTCACACACATCACTACCTAAATATATCAACAAGCACTTGCATTAAGGTATTAACAAAATGTGTACCATGATCAGAATCAATCTCCAAGGGAAGACCATAATGAGGAAAAACATCACTCATCAAACATTTGACTACCACCGATGCAATTGCGGACCGTAAATCCTAGGCTTCAGCCCACCGAGTAGCATAGTCAGTATAGGTGAGTATATATCAATGATTAGTAACTGTAGCAGGAGGTGTAATGGGACCAATGAAATCCAAGCCCCACTTTTGAAAGGGCTCAAGGGGAGAGACAGGCTATAGTGGGAAATGATATTCTAAAGGTTTCCCGATAGTTGGCAAGCATCACACTGTTTGACATGAGCAGCAATGTCACGCTGCATAGTGGGCCACCATAAGCCACTCTGTAGAACTTTTTGGTAAGTAAGATCTACCAAAAAATGACCACGGAAGGAGCAGAATGAGCCATGTCAATAACCAAAGAAACTTCCTGTGGAGGAATACATCGTAAAAGCGCACCAGATGGATCCATGTAATACAACTGTCCTATAATGATCTGAAATTGTCGGCTATACATTGCCACTTTACAGTGAATAGCAGTGGAAGTATTAGTCATGGAGCATCCATTAGTGAGAAAAATCATCAGTGTATCATAGTATGACGATGCCACAGGGAGCTCCTGACAATCATCCTATACCAAATCAGTCACGTAGATAGCAAGGATAGTATCATCAATACCACTGGGAATTTCACTGGAATCAAGCCAAGATAGAAAATTAGCAAGAGAGTGTGTTGACCCTGGACCATGTACAACCTCATAATCAAATTCTTGCAGCAACAACACCCACCTGGCTAATCTGCCCCCTAAATGTTGCTGGTGGACAAAATAAACCAGAGCCGCATGATCCACATGAAAGGTAAATGGGCATCCTAGTATATAGTGCCGAAATTTCTTCACCGAATAAACCAAACCTAGACATTCGTGCTCAATGATGGAATAATTCCGTTCACGAGCGGCTAATCGTCAACTAGCATAATAAATAAGGAAGAACCACTTATCCTGTTGTTGCATGAGCACACTACCGATTGCCATGTCGGATGCATCCCCAAAAACATGGAATGAAAGCTACCAGTTTGATGCTTGCAATATTAGAGCCTGTGTTAAGAGTGTTTTCAGAAAATCAAATGCAACTTGGCACTCCTCAATCCATGCAAATTGTCAAGGATCGCTAGTACTCAGCCGATTCAGGGGTATACCTACATGTGCAAGCCACCGAAGATGCCATCCATGACAGCAAATTTGTCCAAGGATTCGCATAACTTCCTTTGGTGTTGTAGGGGCAAGTTCATTCAACACGGCTTTCACTTTATCAGGGTCCACTTGAATGCCTTGCTGTGAAATGATATGACCAAGCAATTTGCCACAGAAACTGAAAAGACCGATTTGTTGGGATTTAAGCACAAATGAAACTCCTTGCACTTAGAAAAGCAGCAACATAGGTGATAGAGGTGAGCCGATGCATCACCAGATAATGAAAAATCATCCAGATACACCCGCATAAACGTGGTTAAGTAGGGAGAAAAGATTTTCTACATGCATCATTGAAAGGTACTAGGAACATTGTGGAGACCAAATCACATCACCGTACATGCATATACACCCCAGTTTGTAATAAACGCAGTCTTTTGGATGTCCATTTCAGCCATGCACACCTGGTTATAGCCACTATAGCCATCCAAAAAGGAATACAGTTCTTGTCCAGCAACATCATCTAGCATCGTTGTCGGGATGAAATCCCGCAGGGAGTGTGCATTGTTTTTTTTCAAAAGTTCATAAATTTATGAGTTTTGTGTGATATTTTGAGTGAAGAAGGGGTATATTTTATGCAAATTTTGGCCGAATTAATTGATTGTACGATGCATAAACAAGTTTGAGATGTGTGTGAGACACGTGTATATAAACAACAGACTTTAGACCCATAAAAACCTAGGTTTGACCCTTCAAAACCCCTGAAAACCTGAACTTACCCCCCTGAAAATGCGAGTTTACCCCCTGAAAACCGGACTTGAACCCTTGGAAACCCTTGGCGTTTGGGTCCAAACTATAAATAAACCCTTGAATTGATGAGCTTGAGTTGATTGTGAGCAAACCTCTAATTTTCTCGATAAAAAATCCTAGGTTGGACCCCTGGAATTTACGTTTATCCTAGGTCAAACCCTTAAGGTTAACTAATTAATGTACATACAGTATGAAACCAAAACCTTAATCTAGGAGGAAAATTAAAAAGATGCCAAAAATAGAAAGTTTCCTTGAGGAGGTTAGAATGTTCTAGAAGGAAGTCCTAGGAGTGCCTATAAATAAGTGGAGATTCATTTGTTTCTTTCCCACCCCGTGGATCTCCTGTGTGGAACTTCTTTCCAGGTTACTGCGTGATCAGAGATTATTGTGAATTTTGAAGTAAAGAGCTACAAAGTGAGGACTTGAAGAAAAGCTTGGATCGAAGAAAAGTGAAGAAAAGATTAAATCGCAAAGACCAGAAGACAAAGATCGAGGGTGACTTCCTACACTGTAGTGGGAGGCCTACATCATATCCAGCCGATCCGCACTGTAGCGGCGGCATTTATTTGCATTTATCTATTCTGCACTGTAGCGGATTTTTGTATCGCGGACCCGCACTGTAGCGGGCATCACTGTATCATTCAGATTTTATTGTATCATCGAGTTTGTATACACACCGACCCAGTGATTTCGAGAATCAGTGCTATATCTGATTTGTCTCTTTCCCGACGCCTACGGTTGTGTACGCACGCACGTCTCGACACTTCCGAGGGGCAAGGGGCCCACACGTACGAGGATCACGCACGCTCCGAAGAGCACAGGCGAGGCGCCCAGCGCGCAGACGCCGCTCGTAGGACAGCGGGAACGGCGCACCAGAGTGGGGCCTGATCCAACCCCCACGCACCGGCTTCCCGCCACGACCTCCTTCTTCCCGACACCTGAACCCGACGTGAAGCGAGGTGGTTGCCCGGTGATCCTCGACGTGTCACCCACTCCTTGAGAAGATAGACGGGAACCTCGGCATCGAGTCAGATATTTCCAGGTACTAGCATTTCAAGTTATTTGAAATTTTGCATTGCTTCACATACAGTGCTGAAACAGAAAGATTGTCTTGCTGCTTGAGTTTGAGCATCCACACTTTGCATTAGTTTAGTCCATACGTGTGAGCACTTTTTTTCTTGCTAAGACTAGGGATTTACTGATTTCATAGCTTAGACAAAACATTAGAAAACTTATCACAAAAAGGGGGAAAATACATTGAAATCTTGGGAATCGAAGAGAGGACAGTTCGACTAGACTTTGGCCTAGGCAAATCAGAGAGCTTAGACTGACCTTTACCTCCTGGCTCGTGACTCATCAAGCCTCTTCTTTGATCTCTACTCTGAGCTTAGAGAGATAGTTGAACCACTTACACTAGACCTTGTACTACATTCTAGGACAGAGCAGAGAAGAGAGATGGAGGATATATTCAAGGAAATGGTAATAGAGAAACAAGGGGCCCGCGTAGTCCAAGCGGTATTGAGAGAAAAAGGAAAGTTTACAGGCTTGAATGTAACCGAGTACCTAGATGTTTTTGAGGAACAGGCACGGATTTATGGTCTACCCGAGGATGTGTTTACACATTACTTCACACGGGTAGTATCAAGATCCATTTTAGCCCCTATTACAACACATATAGCAAAGCCTTGGGCCGAATTCAGAAAAGAATTGCATAAGTTGTTTTATTTGGAAGACTTTTCCCAACACAGCAGAGAAGGGTTCTTGTGGTGGATAAGCTCTCCAAAGCCCACTGCATCCCTCACTCAACTTTTGAATGAGTTCTTGAGAAGATATGAACAACTTCCACAGGCCGATTTAGATGCTTTAAAACCTGACCTAGTTATATCTTTCCTTAGGATCTTAAGTCTTGAAGACAGGACTGAGGTCGAAAAGAGGATTGAAGAGCCTGGGAAGAGATTTGGATTGACTGAAGATTGGGGTGTAGTGAGGAGAGAGGTAGAAGCGGTTGCCCAAATGAGGCAACGCCAGGCGGTGTTATACGATAGACCTGCAGTGGTAACACCACAACCGCCTAGGGAAGCTCCACTTCCGGCAATCCCGAATGTGCCTGCAACGTCAGCTTTTGCTAATGTTGCGTCCACTTCGCGATCGCCAATGGAGCTACAGGTTGAGATTCTCAGTCGATAGATAGAGAATCTTATTACGATGCAAGCGTCTATGTCAAAAGAAATGGCGAGTATTCACAATAAAGTTAATTCTATGGGATACCAAGACCCCACTCCTCCTCAGGCGAGTACGAGTTATGTAGATACATTACAGAGAGGCACTATGCCCATTCCAAATATGCAAGGCTATGTGATGCCACAGCCTGCACCTCTAGTGCAGCCTGTTGCCCAACAGATACCTACACCACCAGTGCAAACCACATTTCAAAGAAACACTGGACCTTTTGAGAGACGAGCGACTGGTGGGTTTGGAGGGGCTAAGAGATGCGTATGGTGTGATGCACAAGAGCATTTTTCATATGCCTGTGAAGAGCTTAAGCTAGCAAAAGAGCATCAATTGGTGATAGAGATCGATAAGAAGTTATGTGACTTCAGGACCCGCCTTCCTCTACCTATGAATTGGGGAAAGGGGGGAATGAAGAAGTTTTATGAAGATTTATCTGGCAATAATGCAAGTAAATCAGCTGCACGATTAGAACCTGTTGAGGAGGAAGATGAAAAAGTGCCTAGACCTCGACCCCAAAGAAATTATTCCATTGAGGCTTTAGTGAGGGCTAGGGATGCGATCATGCAGAAGACTGCCTGGAAGTCTCCTGTTGAAGAATCCTCGGTCTATTCCCATATAGCCAATGTGGAGGAAAAGAGGAAAAGGGATGAGAGTCAGGAAGAGACTGAGCCTGAAAGAAGAGTGACTAGAAAGCAAAGTCAAGAGGCTGAAGAAAAAGCTAAAGAGCTAGAGAAGAAAGTTTAGTTTAAAGAGCCTGTAGCTACTCATGCAGAGGCAAAGAAGAAGGAGATAAGAGAGGGAAAGAGGCCGGCTGGGCCAACTAAGATTCAAGAACTGACTAAAGAGAAAGAGAAAGAACCTGAACCTGTTCAAAAGAAAGATGAAATTCAAGAAAGTATTCAAGAGGCTGACAAAGAAAAGAAGAAGAAAAAGAAGAGAACTCCAAAGGCTGTATTAATTTCTGAGTTGGAAAGGAAAAATGATGCAAGAGAGATATTAAATGACATTTTACTGAAGAGCCAAGTGACCATGTCCTTGGAGCAGGTTTTCTCCATAGCGAAGCCTGAGTTCAAGGACAGTTTCATAAAGCTGGTTAAGAGAAAGAGGTTTCCACTACCTGAAGATGTAGAGATGGAAGAAGCACCTGAAGATATTCAAGTGACAAATGAAGCAGTTACATTGAGTGATACATCTGATGATGATGATGATGAGGTTGCCAGGTGCCATAAAAATTCTCTAGGTCCTATCATACCTGATGATGAAATGAGGAAAACAGAAAGTGAGTTTAGCAGGACCTTTTGGGCGAGAGGAACTCCAGAGATGAAGATAAAGTTAGGAAGCAACGAGGAGTCATGTTTTGCTCTGGCCTTGATTGACTCAGGGTCAGAGATAAATGTGATTTCTAAGAAGCTCTATGATAAGTTTAGGTGGCCGATTGATAAAGATCATGGATGGAGGATGAGGACAGCGGATAATGGTTCAGGAGCACTGCTTGGGGCATGGGCCTTTGTGCCTGTGACTATAGGTGGGATTTCTGAGGAATTTCACTTCTTCGTCCAGGACCATTGTTCATATGAGGCTATCCTTGGGCAGCCCTTTATAGTTGAGGTAAGAATGGAGACTAAGGCCATGGATGATGGATCTGCCTATGCACGAATCCGTTCTAGATCTGGTCTTCATTCTTTGCAAGTGATGATTGTGTGTCCAAATCACTCCAGGAATAGAAAGAATATAAGAAAGAAACCTATTAATTCACATGATCATGATGAGTGTATGCCTGTTGGAGAGTATGGAGCTTCTGCTGATCAAAATTTCTGTTAGGATCCACTGTTGAGCGAGACAACAGTGGGAGTTGGTTTGATGTCTCGCATGACTTTGTACATACTTTTGAAAGCTTTTCCATTTATTCATCTGCATTCAAGTTGCTATGCTTACAGAAAGAAAATGTTTCAAATAAATTCAGAAAAGTTCATGAGAGACACTATAAGCATTTAGGAATGATGTTACCTGATGAGAAGATTGAAGATGTGATCCAGTTGGAGAGAAGTTCGACTACTCTGGAAGAGCTTGAGAAGGCATTTGAGAGAAATGAGAAATCAGAAATCATTATGCTCAGCTCTATCCAAGAGTATGAGATGATTAAGGAGTTTATGAGAGAGCATGAAGTAAATGTAAATACGAAGTATAAGACTGTGGATAAGAAAGTGAAGCCTATAGCTCAGCCATTGCCAGAAGATAGTCATGAGAAATATCTGCGAGTGTCAGATGACCCTATGCTGAGACCAAGAGAGCTCATAGGGCATCATTTTACTAATGAAACTATTAAAGAGATCAAATTTGGAGAGAAATTTTTTTTGAGAGAAGAAGAGAAAAAGAATTGTATTGAAGCCATCAAGAAACACGAAAAAGCGTTTGCACTTTTCCCACATGAGATAGGGTGCGCAGACCCGAAACAAGTACCTCCTATGATTATATTTACAGTGCCACATATACCATGGAATATCCGGCCTATACCAGTCCCAAAAGCTCACTTACCTGAGCTGATGAGGCTACTGAAGGAAAAGATTTATATGCGGATATTGGAACCCTCCTCGGCTCCATATTCGAATAGGTGGTTTACTGTGCCTAAGAAAAATGGGAAGCTTCGTTTCATTCAGGATCTGCAACCTGTGAATAAAGTCACAATTAGAAACGTAGGGACAGGACCCATAGTGGATGAGTTTGCTGAAGCATTTGCTGGGCATTCCATCTACTCTATGGGTGATCTGTATTCAGGTTATGACCAGTTTCAGTTGGCTATGGGGAGTAGAGACATTACGACCATGAGGACTCCACTGGGCCTTGTACGCATGTGTACTTTGCCGCAGGGAGCGACGAATTCTGTGGCTCACATGATGAATGCCATGAATCTGGTTTTACGAGACTTTATACCATCTGTGACTATGCCATTTATTGATGATGTTCCGATAAAGGGATGTGAGGAAAGAGTGAAAGATGTGAGTTTAGATGCTTCAGGATGTAGAAAGTTTGTGAGAGATCATATTGCTGATTGTGAGAAGATCTTTGAGAGGTTTGAAGATGTGGGGCTAACACTTTCTTTAGAGAAATCGGTTTTTGGCGTTGATGAGGTCCTCATTGTAGGACATCTGTGTGGACATTATGGCCGCAAGCCATACCCACAGAAAGTTGAGGCCATTAGCAGGATCTTTGAAGTGTGTCGTAATGTCAGTGAGGTGAGAAGGTTTCTAGGAGCCTGTGTATCCTATGTGATATGGATTCCTCACTTTGCTCACGTTGCGAACCCCTTATATGATCTGCTGAGAAAGAGAAAGAAGTTTGTATGGACAGAGAAACAGTCGAGAGCTATGCGTAAACTGAAGCAGTTGCTAATTGAAGCTCCGATTCTGAAGCGTGTTGACTATTCAGGTCAGAGACCTATCATTTTGACCGTTGATACCAGTCCTATTGGCATAGGCTGGGTCATAGGGCAAGATGATGAAGAGGGGCAGAGATATGCAGTGCGCTTTGGTGCTAAGATCCTACATGATACCCAAAGAAAATATCCACAGATTAAGAGAGAGTTATGGGGATTAGTGACTGCTTTAAAGAGCGATAAAGAGTACTTCATTGGGGCGAATGTGATAGTTGAGACTGACTGTCTTCCACTGATTGGCATGATTGCAAATTGTTCATCTCCAGATATTGCTATGCTTAGATGGATCTCTTATATAAAGTTTATAAATCCTGCATTTGTACACATAGCTGGGAAGTCGAATACAGTGGCTGATATGCTTTCAAGGGCAAAATTCGATGATGAGTCTGATGATGATGATGAGGTAGAGAGAGATACACATATGATGAGGTATGATTCATTAGTATATGTTTATGAGCAGTTCCGTGAGAGTGAGTATGATGGCGAGTGGAGAGATATAGGAAGATATCTGAGTACTCTGAAACCTTCCCCAGGCTGGTCCACAAATAAGTATAGATCCATCAGGAAAAAGTCTTACAACTTTTTCTTGAAGGATGGGCTTATTTGGCGACACGCTAAAGGCAAGGTGAAGAGTCCACAGAGAGTATTGAGTTCGAGGAGTCTTCATAGCAAAGTGATGAGAGAAATGCATGAGACCTTATGGGCAGGTCACAAAGGATTTTATGCTACATATGAGAAGATTAGGGAAGCCTACTGGTGGCCAGGGATTTATGTGAGTGTGAGAGATTTTGTAGACACTTGTGCTACATGCCAGGTGCATTCATTAGTTAGGCACAGAGACCCGTTACATCCGACTTACCCTCCTTGTATCCATTACAAGTGGGTGGTTGTTGGCAGTAGCCTTGGTACACCAGGACTTACAAGACGTGAAAGTCAAAGAAGGGAGTCAGAGCGAAGGGACAGCACAAGCAAACAGGGCAGTCAAAGAAGATCTGGCAAGTAGGCCAATATTTTTTCAAGACATTAATGCAAATCAAAGAGATGGACATGCAGGGAGGAAGAGCGAGTAGGGAGCTCGAAGATATGTATGGCAGATCACTAGAAGAAATCCCTACAACAATAGTGATTTTTATCACTAACAATCATTGTAAATATCATTTCACATTTTTGTAGCTCCATTTTGTGCAAGCCAAGGAGTCCTTGAGCTTGAGGAGCCTTAGAAGTAGTTGCGTACCAATTTTCGTAATTTTTAGATCTCGTTTGAGCCCCCAAATAAGCCCTGGAACCTAATTTTTAACTAGGCCGGACACTAGGTCTGGACAGGGCCAAAAGCTAGTCAAAAACTATAAAAAGAGCTAGAGAGCTCATTTTTGAGGTTGGATTGTAATTGAAACGAACTTGTAAGAGCATTTTGAAAGTAATCTAAAAGCTCCATTGATTCTCCCTCTTTGTCTTGCCGTGTGTGCGCGTGTGTGTGTATGTGTGTGCATGCTAGTGTGCTTCTCACTCACGCACTTGTGCCGCCACTTGCTCGAGGTCTTCATACCATCCTCACGTCTTCCCGGATTGACATTAAAGGAGGTGCTACTCATCACTGAGCTACACCAAATTTTGGCGCCGTTGCCGGGGATCGAGCTTTGAGGACGAGCGTGTGATGGTAAGACGTAGAGTTGACGCGTTGGACTTGTAGGTATTTTCTTCACTCTCGTCGATTTTCTTTTACTTTCTTCACCATCTTCATCATCACCATCTCCCACGTCCATCTCCATCATCGCGAAAATTTCAGTTTTTTGACTATATCCCCATCTCCACCTCATTTCCCTCATTTCACTTGTGAGAGAGAGCGATAGAGCGAATTTGCATGTGCTATTTTCTGCATGTTTTGTGAGCATTCTGCAGGTACAGGCCGCATCATCATCCCCAGCACTCTGCGCAGGTACGGAAATCTGAGTAACTGTCTGTGTGTCGCCGAGCTCTGTCAATCGCGACCGACAGAAAAATTGTTCTAATTGCTAAACAAAGTGCATATCCATGACCTACAGGCCTAGAGCTTCCCAAAAATGTGTTTAGTTTTTTGAAATTCCACAGATTTCTGTCAATCGCGATCGCTCTGTCAATCGCGATCGACAAACCACGACGGACAGACCTGTCAGTCGCGATCGACACGTCAATCGCGACCGACAGCCCACGACGGCTCTGTCAATCGCGACCGACAGAGTCAACGACGGTTTGACCACGACCGACTGACCAGACGCGTGACACGTGTCAATCGCGATCGAGTCATCAATCGCGATCGACTCATCAATCGCGACCGACACAGTCAACGACGGTTTGACCACGACTGACAGACCACGACGGCCCTGTCAATCGCGACCGACACGGTCAACGACTGTTTGACCACGATCGACAGACCCTCGCGACCGACCTGTCAATCGCGATCGACCCATCAATCGCGACTGACAGAGTCAACGACGCTTTGACCACGATTGATTGACTTTTCGTAACCCCTGTCAATCGCGACTGACCAGTCAATCGCGACTGACAGCCACGACGGACCTGTCAATCGCGATCGACACGTCGATCGCGACTGACCTGTCAATCGCGACCGACAGACTTTGCGAACGCATTAGAAGGGCAAATTAGGTCAAATTTTCAAGGCAAAATTATTGGTCTAAATTTTGATTGAGTGTGGGACAAACACTAGGGTGTAGTATTGCATCGCGAGGCCGTGCCACAAGCTACTCGAGTGTTCCTGTTTGACTGTTAGCTTGTGTTGAATTCTGATTTAACTCCCTAAACCCTGAACAGTCCTAACTTTTTCATACGAAATCCAATTTTTGAGCTCTTGGGCTTGTTGGAAAGCTCGTGGCATATACTACACACCCTCAACTGTTTTTTATAAAGATAATGCGTTGATTTTCAGAGAGGGTATTTTGAAGTTGACCATACCCAGGGGGATCAAAGTCAGGGGTCTTTAGAATTATTTTCCTAAAAGTCACAATTCAGATGTGTGTTTGTGTCACATGAATGAAAGTGGTTGGTTTTGTTCTTTGAATATAAGCATTGAGCTAACCGTGGGACTTTTATAGGTCCATTGAGAGCAACTGAGAGCGTACAAAGCAAGGTTTCTTTGCAAGCTTGAGAACCGGGTTCTTGAGCACCATAAAGCAAGGGATCAACAAGTAAGGTTGGAATATTCTCAACTCCCTCTGTCATTTCCTAGCTCAAGCTAAGAACGAGTAGAGGTAGGAGTAAGTCAGGTTGACGATAGGCAGTTATCAAGTTGAAGACTATTAAAAAACTCAAGTTCAAGCTAAAAACTTAGTTACTGTACTGTCGATAACCTAAAGGAAAAGAACCTAACGTGGAACGATCAACCTGAAATTACGAAGAACACTCAAGTATTCCGACGACATGATATCAGACAAGAACTCAAACGTGCTAAAATAACTAAAAAGAATCAAGTGACTAATACCAATTGATCGGCAACGAGGTTGTACTCTGGGCAAAAATTTGGGCTAATCAGTTAGGCATATGAACCTTAGATCAGGACGACACCTAGCAAGAGAAAGACAAAGCCTTAGGTCATCAGAGGCTAGTGTCAATCACACTGCAAGATCTTGGGCCCAGCAGTTGAGCCACCACTCTCATTACCCTAGCTCGGAGACCAGTGAGTCAGAAATGTCTCAAGGCATGGACAGACCTACGGGAAGTTCAGGAGTGCCTTATTTATACAGGGTAGAAGGCCCTTACAAAACACAACTGGAATATCTTAGGACCAACCGACTAGGTGCTAGCATCTATGAGGACGGCCTAGGAAGATCCGTGGTCCAGATTAAAAATCCTGATCAATCCATTGGACTAGAGCACCCAGCTGTCAAGTTTGAAAATGGTGCATACCTGGACAAAGAAGGAACTATATATGTTGTCACTAGTCACCCTGATAGGACAGATGACTTCGGGAATGTAATCTCAGAAGCGGACTTAGGTGACCTAGAACAAGGGAACATGGATGCGGAACCTAGAACCCCTCGAGGTAAATCAGTTCTCACTAGGATTATCACGCCTGAGTGGGTCCCCCAAGACAACAAGAGCATAGAGTTGCTCCTCAATCGAGAAACTGATGAAGCCTTTTGGAGGTATAAGTCTAATCAGCCGACAGACATAGGAAATATCATGATCTACGAGCTTAAGGATCCGGATAGCCCAGGCAGAGTAACCTATTTAGATCATGCTTCAGAACGGATCTTTGTGGTGACAGAAAATGATAGGCATGCTTACACTTGGAAGGGTGAATTTATTTTCCCTCAACCAAGATCAAATGTATCCTATGGTCAACCTGGGGCTGGAACTTCCCAAGCTCATGGTACGCAAAGAGACAGAAGTAGAGATAGACCAGAAGTAAGTTTTGCCAACCCAGTGGGCAGAGAAAGAACGAGAACAGAGACGAATAGGGTAGAACCTGAGATGCATAGAGCCCACAGGAACCAAAGAAATGTAGATGGATTCCCTCTGCCGAGGCCTAGAGAGCACACAAGAACTTTGAGACCCACCCAGCTAGTTAAGTCCATGAAGAATTATTTTGACGGCACAGGAGATCCCTATGATCATGTGGCAGAGTTCAAGCAAGTCTTGAGAGCTGAACAAGTGGAAGATCTGTTCACGCAGTACAATGCCTTCGGTCTAACCCTTAGGAACACGGCACTTACATGGTTTCAGCCATTAGATGAGCGTCAGTTCAGGAGCATAGACCAACTCCTAGAGGCATTCATTGTAGAGTTCTCTAAGAGCGGCATAAGACACAATACCTCCTCATTGATCCACAGCTTCAAACAGACCCCCCAAGAGACTGTCAGATTGGCCGGAAGAAGATTTAGACAATATCTGGAAAGGTGCCCTATTTCGGAGCTACCCACATCTGCTAAACAAGTAGCCTTATTCCTGGATGGATTGTTGAGTACGAAATTGAGATCTTATGTGTATCTGAAAGACCCTAGGACTATAGAAGAGTGTGTACGCATGTGCATTGACATTGAAGATAACCTAGGGGAAGAACTAGAGCTTTCCAAAATTTACAAAGATTCAGATAGTGCATCTAGTCACTCTTCCACACAGTCCACATCAATTGAGGAACTTGCCGAAAAGGTAGCTCAGAAATTAGGTGTAACTAGCAAACAAATCCCAAGGTTTACCCCAGCGAAGAGATGCTATACTTGTGGTGGCGACCACATGGCGAATGTCTGCCCTATTATGGCTCAACCCCAAGTAAACCCTAGTAGCCAGTACTGCACCATAGAACGGAGATACACCAATCACACCGCACAAGATTGCCCATACAACAAGCAGGCAGTTAGGCAACCCTATCCGCAGCCCTACCAACAAGGCCGATACCAGAACCAAAATCCACCACCACAATATGCTAGACCCCAACAAACCTACCAACCACAATATCAGGCCCAACAGAGACCCCAACCGGTGCTAGCTCAACAGCCTCCAAACCCCGCTAATGTGATTCCAGTAAAGTATGCCGTGGCAGAAGAAAACCTGAATAGGGCCATAGTACCAGTAACCCCATTGATCTCAGAAAGTGACCCGAGTGACCATAGCTTTGATTCTACACATGTCGATAGTCCCCAAGCTTACTACATGCAGTCTCCAGAACATGGTGAGTCCTACTATAGTGAAGAACCAAGTGAACCTAGTTGGGAGTCGGATTACACGAACGTCATGTATGCAAACCCCAACCCTAGGCCTCAACCTAGGCAGGTACGACCACCCTTTCCTAGAGGACCATGCTACCGATGTCAAGGGGATCACTTCATTCGTGATTGTCCCTTACCTCCACCTACACAAAATCAGTCCGTGACGATCCAAGGCTTTTGCCAAGATTGTGGAAAAGAGCATCTCTTACAAGATTGCCCAAAGAACCCCAATAATATGCCAAAAATCACTCCGATCAATGTGATTGGTTTGCTTGTAGATTCCTCAGGAAGCGTCATTTCCACTGCACCAGTGCAGGTAGTCACTAGAGCTCAGGCATTGCAGCAAAACCAAGAGACAAACCAGGATAAGAACTCAGAGGCTAGTGAAACCGAGAGCATAACAAAGAAAAGGACTAGAGCATGGAAAGATAGTCGGGAAAGAATGAAAAGACAATGGGCTAAAAAGATGAGTGAACTTGAGGAAAGCATAAGAGAAACCAAAGCTAGGATAACTGAAATCACCTCTCAAATCCCCTCTCACAATACCCCGCCGCCATCCCTACCATCTCCATCTGACCCACCACCTTCCCCACCACGTCATACGATTCCACCACCTCCTAGGGTAGGATCAGTGTTAGCTGATCCCACTCCTGAAGACATAGACATGATGCTCAAAGCATATCAGGCCAGAATACAAGAAGGGCCAAACGTCACGGATCATGCCAAGTGCTATCCTAGAGCTGACCTAGAGATAGAAAGAACCAAACTGTGCGCGAAAATGGTCGCATTGGCTCAGACTATGTTTGAAGCCAGTCGCCTTTTCAATTACTCGGGCTCAGCCAAAACGCAATTACACTTGGATGGATTCCTAGAGAAGTTAGAGGAAATAATTGCAAGATCTGCCAAGGAAGAAACAAATCAAGAAAAAGATAAAGCAAGCAGAAACATGAAGCATTCCCCGTCAGAAGTGTCTGTGGCCAATTCCACTAAACCAGACTCCTTTCCCTCCTTAGAAAGATTAGAGAGGCTAATTGCACAGCCAGAAAAGGAGCCTACCCCTCAAAGAAAGGAAAGGGCAAGAGAACGGATAAGCCAACCTCTTCAGGAAGCCCATGTGCCTCCTCAAGGAGCCTATCTTCCTCCCCAAAGGTCACAGGAGCCTCCCTCGAAAGCTCAAGTACCTCCACAGGTTGCCTACATTCCTTCTCAGGGAATGTGTGAGCCTGTTCGGAAAAGTAATAGAATAAGTAATCCTCCCCAAGAAGCTTGTGCTCCAGCCATTTGTGAGAACGAGGAGAGAGTCAACAATAGAATCAGCCCTCCTTCACAGGTTGCTTATGCGCCCAATTCTACGGAGCCAGACACTTCTTCTTCTATGAATAGGTTTGCACCAGACTTCCTACGAGAGATTCAAGAAGACAAATGGGATAACGAAAGCGAGGTCGCCCCTCCTTTTGAACTTGTGGACGATGCACACGACCAATTCCCACAAGACATCCCATCTATTTACGGGGAGCATGAGAGTGTTCAGTCTCACGAGAGATTAGACTTTGAGTCTAATTCCATACAAGAACTACCCCACTTCACAGGCCCATGGGAAGCAAAGTCCACATGTATGAGAGCACCCACAGTCATGGTAAGGAACGACGACTCAGTCATACCTAGGAACACAGAGGTAGTGAAGAACACTAACGTGCAGTGTAATCTCAAGTTAGAAGAGCTACTCAAGGTGAGACCAGAATTATGGAAACATGTAGCCAAACAAGTACCAGAGATAGCAAAACCTCGTTCCCAGGTAGGATCCCATAGGACAGTGCCAGAAATTCCCTTGGATAAGATAGGAGATATGTGTGAAGGTGAAGAAGGGAACACCTATCTTCCCATCACCTACCAGGAATACACCACCAAGGCGATTTTGGATTCAGGTGCAGGGGTTGCAATTGCCACCACCTCCTTATGGAAGCGTTGGGGCAAGCCAGCACTCAGGCCAACGAGGATGAAGTTACAAATGGCCGATGGTCACATAGAGAGACCCCTAGGATTGCTAGAAGGAATAACTCTCACCACTTGTGGTGTCGAGTTTGAACATAGCTTTGCCATATGCGACTTCAGCAAAAATCATGCCTATGAGATGATTTTGGGAAGACCATTTATGCGACAATTGCAAGTGGTACAGGATTGGGGGACCAATTCTTTGTACCTGCAGCACGTAGGTGTTACAACCAAAGTCAATCTCAAGGATTATTCTCATAGAGATGTTCCTCCTATCCAATGGAATCCCATCCATAGAGCCAAAGATGATACAGAATCGGTGCATTCCATAGGGTCTGGATCCTCATGGATGCATGAAAATACTCACTTATGGATGTGCAAGGTAGCAGTAGAGGAAGAGAAGAGAGAGAAAGCTAGAGAGGTAGGTGCGAACGAAACTCATAGACCCATTCAAGACCCAGCCTATGCACCTATAGTCTTTCCAGATGAGGAGTTTGAACCCCATGGCTGGGCGGAAATTTTAGCAACAATGGACGTAGCCATCAATGAAGAACAATGGACACCTCACTGTGATGAGGATGGCTATGACATTTCAGTCTTCTCCATAGAGCCAATCATGGGAGAGGCAGTTTTAGAAGAATGCGAACCTAGCCCTGATGCATTTGAGGATGCAAGTGACTCCGATCTAGAGTCAATCATTATGGACCCTCCATTTGCATCAGATGAAGAATACTTCCATGAAGTAGAATTTCAACCCCAGAGGCACGGAGAGATTATAAATGATGTAAGACTAGCAACGCATATGACCCCGAGGGAAGAAGGAAAGAAACGGAAGAAGAAAGAAGTCTCACCAGAGGAGGAAGAATCTTTGTTTGAGGTCCCAGAAAATTTTAAGAAGTACGAGATAGATGACAGGAGAGTCATGATAAGAATGCCTAAACGAGAGGCACAATCAGGAGAGGCCTACGATAACAAAGAAACCACCAAGAAAATAGTAGTGGCCATAGAAGAAGGAGAGGAGAGATGCACGTATATAGGCCATGACCTGACAGAAGAAGAAGAGCATGAATTGATTGCCTTGCTAAGAGAATACAGAGATGTATTCGCTTGGAGTTACAAGGATTTGAAAGGTGTTGACCCTGACATATGCTCACACACCATTCCCATGACCTCAGATGCTAAACCCTCTGAGCAAAAGCCTTATACATATAACGATAATTATGCTGCTAAGATCAAGGAAGAGATAGATAGACTGGTCGAAGCCGGATTTATCTATGAAATTGAGCACACTGAATGGGTATCCCCCATCGTAGTGGTGCCCAAGAAGAATGGCAAGCTGCGTGTGTGCATTAACTTGAAAAAGGTTAATGCAGCCACAATTCGAGATAACTATCCGCTTCCCATCACAGAACATCTCTTAGAAAGAGTGGCAGGCAAGGAAGTGTACAGCTTCCTTGATGGATTTTCGGGCTACAATCAAGTAGCCATAGCTCCAGAGGATCAGCATAAGACAGCCTTTGCCACAGAATGGGGCATTTTTGCTTTTAGAGTAATGCCATTTGGGCTTACCAATGCACCAGCTACCTTCCAGAGGCTGATGTGCCATGTGTTTAAGGAGTTTCTGAGGAAGAGTTTAGAAGTCTACGTGGATGACCTCTGTGCTCATTCCAATGTTAGACAAGCCCATATTCCTGAACTCAGACAAATCTTTGACAAATGTAGAGAATATCAGGTCTGCCTGAACCCAGAAAAGTGTGTTTTTATGGTCAGGCAAGGAAAGATTCTAGGACATATAGTGTCAAAAAATGGCATATCTACCGACGAAGAAAAAGTGAGGGCCATAGCAGAGCTACCTAGGCCAAAGAATGTCAAGGAAGTACAAGCTTTCATGGGGCATTGTGGGTATTACCGACGTTTCATCCACATGTATGCGGTCATCGCAAAGCCCATGTACGGACTTCTGACAAACTTTGAGTGGACGGATGAATGTGAGAATTCCTTCCAAGAGCTTAAACGAAGATTATGTTCAGCACCAATCTTGACCACACCAGATTGGAATAAGCCTTTCCATGTTCATGTGGATGCATCCAATTATGCTATTGGATGTGTGCTTGCACAACCTACTGGTGAAGGTAATATGGATCTTCCAATTGCCTATGCCAGTAGACAATTGAATGCGGCTGAACGAAATTATACCACTACTGAACGAGAAGGATTAGGCATGGTATATGCAGTTAAAAAGTTTAGACATTATTTGCTTGCAAATAAGTTTAAATTTTTTACGGACCATCAGGCATTGTTGTACCTAGTAAACAAGCCATGCAATACAGGAAGATTAGTAAGATGGTTTCTCTTGCTAATGGAATATGATTTTGAGGTCGTGGTAAGAAAAGGGAGGACCCATTTGAGAGCAGATCACCTCTCTAGGCTCACATCAGGAGAAGCCCCACAAGGAGTGTCAGATGACCTTCCTGATGCTTACTTGTTTAATTTGGAAGTGGTGCCGCAGTGGGCCAAGCCAATAGTACCAGTATTGACATACGGGCCTAATCATCCAGTGGTGAACACACGGAATAGAGAGATCGTAAAAGCCCAAAAGTACCATATCATGGCAGGAAGCATGTACAAGCACACAGATCAAGGGATCTTGGCTTGTTGCGTAGAAGAGGATGAGTACGCTAAATGGTTGCAATTAGCACATGTAGGTGCGTTAGAGCAACACCATTCAAAGCAACGAACTTTACAGACTCTAAAGAGATTCGGAGTGCATTGGCCAACTATGGAAGCGGATGTCCAAAGGTTGTGCAAGGAATGCCCAATCTGTTGCACTAAACCACCTGTGGAACATGCCACTCTCTATCAAGTATCCATTGTGCCAGATTGGAGTGAACCTCTAGTATCATTCTTGAGGACAAACACATTCCCTCCAGACATGACTCTAGCTAGAAAAAGGAGTTTGGAACAAGAAGCCCAGGATTACTCACTCATTGGTGATAATCTATACAAACGCGGTAAGGATGGTTACCTGAGACTGTGTGTCCATGAGAGTGAATATCTTAAGATCTTGGAAACTGCTCACCAAGGTGTAGCAGGAGGACACTTTGGACCTGATCGGGTGATCAAGGCAATCCTATTTGCGGGCTTTTGGTGGCCTACCCTTCACATGGATGCACATACCTATGTGAAACGGTGTGATGTCTGTCAGAGGACTCAGTATCCTATACGCAAAGATGAGATGCCACTGAAACCTATGATGGGTGGACGTGCATTCTCTAAGTGGGGAATAGACTTCGTAGGTCCTATTAATCCCCCAGCTAAAGGGTCTCATGCGGAATACATCATTGTTGCGACAGATTATCTCACCAAGTGGGTAGAGGTAAAGGCTACGACAAAGAACGATGCTCAAACAACTGCCAAATTCTTGTTTGAGAATGTATTCACAAGATACGGGCTACCTATAGAGCTTGTAAGTGATAGAGGCACCCATTTCTTGAATGAAGTGATTGAAAATCTACTCCAAGAATTCTTGGTAATACACAAGAAGTCTGCCCCTTATCATCCTCAAGCTAATGGACAAGCTGAGAGCACTAATAAGATTTTATGCAATGTACTGACGAAATTAGTGAACACTAAACGCTCTGATTGGGACAAACAGCTACACCACGCTGTTTGGGCATATCGAGTTGCCTACAAAACGGTACTCCAAGCCACCCCCTTTCAGATGGTATTCGGCCAAAACGCTGTGCTACCCTTGGACTTCCTGATTCCTGCATTGAAAGTAGCACAAGAGCATGAATGGACAGGTCATGAGCTCTCCTCTAGGATCTTTGACCTTGAACGATTAGGGGAAACAAGACTAAGAGCCGCCGCAGGAATATATGCAGCCAAGAAGAGACAGAAGGCATATTTCGATGCCCATGTGAAGGATAAAGGCTTGAAAGCAGGAGATCTAGTCCTAGTCTATACACTCAAACAACACGCGAGGAAGCTAGAAAAGAGAGGCTACGGACCTATGATCATCAATAGGATCTCCACAAGCGGAGCAGTACAATTGGCCACATTAGAGGGTGATGTTCTCCCAAATTATATTAGCGGTTGCAGAGTCAAGTTGTATCAGGAACCCCTCACGGAGGAAATGCTTAGCCGACTCAACACTGCTAAGAAACGCAAAGAGGAAGAAAAGCGAGTGCGAGAAGAAGCTCAAGCAAAAGCTTTAGAACGCATTAGAAGGATGAAATTACGTAGGCAAGGTAGAGAGCAGCCTAGGACAAATGACTATGCAGATCAAGGATATCATATGGCAATGTGTGAAGTCGCAGGAACCAGCTCACCTAGGATAACTGATCGACGTCCTTTCGTAACCCTAGATATAGGACAAGGAAAAAGTGCAAGGACTGTAAGAGCCTTGATTGACTCAGGTGCAGCCACTAGTGCTGTTAGAATGTCTTACTGTCAAGAGTTACAGTTAACTGTCAATCCTGTGGAGGCATATCTTATAGGATTGGGAGGCGTGGAAACCCCTTGCATGGGCGAAGTGGAACTTCCCCTCTACATTCATGATGAAGCAATGACAGTTAAAGTACTAGTGTGTCAGGATGAGGATCTCACTGAACCTCTTGTCTTGGGTCAAGATTGGATCTATGACCAAGCAGTCAATTTAAACCTAAGAAGTGGACTTCTCCAGGTTTGGATCAATCATAGTCGAGTTACAGTAGAATTAGACAATGGAGCACTCAAGGAACTAGGAAAGGCACAGACTCCTGGTCCTTCCAGGGGTACACATGAAGATGACCATGCTGTTCTTGTCCAAAACTATGTGTTGCAGAGGAATGATATTCGCAAAAAAGAAGTCAGGAAGGCAACGGAACTCCCTTCTTTTCCAAAGGCTAGAAGGAGGCAGCAACCCAAGGTGGATCAAAGGCAGAAGAAGCAGAGTACTACCTATGTCCGAGATCAAAAGTACCTGCGCAGCAGAATGGCCCAGAAAATAAACCAGGTGTGGGTGCGGAAAGGCGAACAACCGGTTGCACCACCGTCAACTACAGGGGCAAAGCCTCTTATTAGTGACCAACAACACGACGCTAATAAGAAGTCTTTCAGAAATTCTTCTGCTAAAGTAAAATCTATTTGGGTGCCCAAGAAGTCGATGAAGGCAAGCCCACAATCAAGACAAATTTGGGTGCCTAAGGCTTGCTTGATGGCACAAGTCGCTACGCTGAGGCCACAACCTAAACAGCATAACGCAGCTACGCATATTGCCAGTATTCACTCGTTCTCAACGCTCATGAACACACCAAGACCCAAGAGCGTGCATGTAATCAATTGTAAATGGGTCCCAAAAAGGCCTCGTTTTCAAACCATGACATCGAGAAAGCTCTCTAGAGACTCTCCGAAACCGGAAACAAAGCCCATTCACTGCATTTGGCAGCCTAGGGCCTGTAATAAACCCCCCGACCCCAATTTGTAAATTCATGCCCACTTACTAACTGCAGTAGTCTCCTAGGACAACACAAGCACTAACTACACACACTGTCTTCATGCACTTACTAACCACTAACTCACCATCCACCTCATGTTAATGTTGTAACGGGGACAACACAAATTTATTCTGTCCATTACGATGTTAACACTTGGTTCTATATTCTCACAGAACCAACCAGCAAACAGGGCCATGGCAGAAGCAGGTACCAGTTCTCAAGCCGGATCTGGTGCCCAGATTGTGGACATAGAAACACTTCTCCTTGAGCCACGTCTCACCGCAAGACCGCAAGAGCTTCAAGCAGTGCATGTGCTCCCCATCCAGGATCCTCCTCAAGGACACACTTCTCAAGTAGGTAAGCATGCGCATTGGTTCAGTGATGTTGCTGGACCACTGGGCGATGGAACCTATTTCTGGGAAGCAGAGTTGGAATTCAATGGCAAATGGGGTCGATACCACTTTTTCGCACGTGAGTTTGAAAGCTATCAAAATGCCGAAGTCATGAGATCAGTTTGGATCAAAGCGGGTGTGGAAAGTTATTTCAGGACTCACTTACCAAAGCCGGATTTTTTACGATGTTCTTATCTGATCAGTACCATCACGCCAAGCAGAGCCAAGGGCGGCGACAGCACCTTTGTGTTGCCATCACTGCTGCCGGGTAATGAGCTTAAAAGATTCAAGTTGACCCTCAATCTGGTAAGAGAAGCATTGGGTATGTATGGCATGCACATCCCAACAGAAAAGGAAACCATGGTCCCAGGTCGAATGAAGCACAAAGATCTTAATAAGCTGAAGGACATGGTTGCGATGACACCTACCATTGCGCTTCACCTGCGAACCATCATGCAACATTTTGCTTTTCCCGCCCAAGAACGATTCACAATGCCCCCGAAAAAAATATGGTTCAGTTTATATCTAGCAGAAACCGAAAGCCTGCCCATCAATGTGCCACACTGGATCATAGATCAGATCCACCTAGCGCATCAAAGGTGGAACAAAAAACAGAAGAATGTGCTCCATGGGTGTTGTGCTCTGACCAGAATAATCTATAGATGCTTGGCTTATGACGTGCCTGTTCAGCGGGCACTCGTATGGTCACGAGTCCAAGAATTCCAGAGAAGACTATCAGCAGCAGGTCCCCCATCAAAGAAGATGAGGGGGGGAGTCCAACTACCCTGTGCCCAACCAAGGGGAGCTACCGCTACACCAGAAATCACCCCTCCCCAGACACGACGAGTTAGGCCATTCACAATCCGGCTACCAAGACCAAGCACAGAGGGGCCTAATCTGGTGTTTCCACCCATTCCATCCGATTTGGAATTTCCGCAAGGATTTACTCTTGAGGACCTCACGGATGAAGAAATTGCCAGATTAATCTATGACTCTAACATCGAAGCTGAAGCAGCGCGAGCTCAGGAACCACAACCCCAAACAACATCGGCCCCCACCCAACCACAAGTTGTAGAAGTCGATGTAGATGAACAAGAGGCAGGAGGAGACGAAGAAGAAGCCGACGAAGAACAACATCAAGAATATGACGAACTCTCCGAGTTAGCAAGTGCCCCAGCATATTCGGCACAAATCAAGAGACTATATCGAACCATGCGACTGGTTCAGGAACAGCATCAGATGTCTCTAGAACAGGGCAAAAGACTCATGAACGACTTGCTAGCTGAGGAAGGTGTGGACGAGTTGTTCATTGAGTCCATGAACCTTCATGCCGACGCTGTAGGACTGGACGAGGCCATTCATGAGGCAATGGCCTACATCCACAGGTTTGAAAAAAGAGTTCCCGTTCGTCCCAGGAGGTCCGGGAAGCAAATTCACATCAATACATCAGCACCAGGCGAGGCAGCGCAAGCAGAAGAATATCAGGAAGCACCGTTGTCACCACCATCCCCACCTCACACTACACAATTCACTCCACCACAGGACACTAGCACTACCACATCTACTACCACTACCATTGTCATGGGCATCCCACTCTCTCCGGGAATCCGATACGGGGGAGTCACCATGCCCACCTTCACCACCCTGTTCACCGATGTCACATCCACTCCACCCACGATTCCCATCTACACCGTCACTCAAACAGTTGACACGATGGAAACATCACCTGCCACAGCACCACTCCCTCCCCCCATGCCACCTTCATCACCCATACCCCCTCCACCCACATCTCCGCTTACATCCACATCATTCACCTCTCCCACTCCCGCCCCCATTCCCCCTGCATCTTCACCCCTCCCAGCATTATTTAATGTAAATAACATATTTTTAGCATTAAACCAATGTGTATACCAGCTCCAGCATGAGTACAAAGCTCTGGACAACCGGTATCAGCAACTGGAAACGCACCATCAGAACTTACAAAGACAATTTCACATTCTACAAACAGAAAATGCAGAACTGAATCAACGCTACACGACGCTTGAGCAGGCTCACCAAACATTATTGGCGGCACCCCAACCATCGACAGAATCAGGTGCCAAACAACTAGAAGCTTTGCTCGAGGTATACCAAGCCGATAATCTCAAAGTCCGGCGTAACCTGGCACTTCTCAGAAAACACATGGCGGCCGCCCTTGAGGAAAACAAGAGACTGCAGCAGCAAAATGAAGCAAATCTAGAAGCAGCAATGGAAGGCTCTCCACACGAAATTGATGCAGAGCAGTTTAAAGCTGTGCCCTCAGAGACAATGAAGACCATCTTGGACAGCTATGCAGATCTATTAGAAGCTCATGATGACTTGGAAAGGGAACGTGATGCGCTGCACAATCAACTCCAAGAGCAACAGACAGCACCCAAAGTCACAGAAACGACCACGACTTCAGAGGAAGTCAAGGCATTGAAAGAGCAGGTGGCTGAATTACAGGCAAGATTACTCATACATGAAAGGCAACCCTCTCCAGTTGTCGAACCAGAACCCGAGGATTTGGTACCCATAGAGGTAGATGAGACGTATGAGGAACCTTACGTTCCTATGCCAATGCCAGGTGGTGAGCAAACCGCAGAAGGAATGGATACGTTAGAAATCGAAGTACCTGAGTGGCTCCAAACACTAGAGAAAACGGCATCAACTCATGAAGATCGAGTGGCAGTTCAAATCCAATCTATGGCAAAGATAGAGGACACTATTATTAAATCAGAATACTTCCGCAGCATGTCCCACCATAGATGGATCGGAACCAATGATGATCAATACGTGCCATATTGTATACTCCTGGCGGACTACAATGCAGAAATCCAACATAGATGTGGCAAACCTCCAACGTTTGCTACACAATTTGGGCCAGATGATATCCCAGAGAGCGCCAAAAAAGGATCCATTCATCAACCCACTTGGAGGATCCGACTCCTCGAAACCTACCCGGAGATGGTTCGCACCTGGACGAATATGCCTCTTTTTATTAAATATAACCCTTGTTATGTTCCTGTACTCCGCAGACGCACATGGCCAGAGTTTACCATTGCAGTCAAGAATATCAAGGGATGCGCCAAATGGTTAAACTACGTCTATCTAGCACCCCCTCAAGGGCCTCCCACCGTCAATTACATGATTTCCACTATACGGCACTGGAGCATCCGATTAAGGAATACCCCTGATGTAATGGCCCAGATGTGCATGAAAATTTTTGAGTTAATGCTTATTACATTCAGGACATTCAAGAATATCAAGGACCCACACTTCTCAGGCGTCGGATTCCTTACAGGAAACCAAGATTTAGTTTATGACATGAGCACCACTCCTTCTATAGAGGTGATATACGCTTGGCACGCCAGAATAAAATACCTCCCAGCCTGCTTTAAACAAACATTCGAAGAGATGTTCATAACAGGGTTCTGGGAATACCACTCAGAAATATTTGTACCCAGACCCTCACATCTCCTCCATTTATTTGCTGTGGAGCGAACCATTCACTCAGAGCAGTTACGGGTGCCACATCCAGATGTCCCAGGGCCAGTCAATTGGGATGCATTGCTGACAGATCTAGCAAGGGGACTCAGGTTAGAAGAACACCACCTCGCCGCCGATGTTGTACAATACTACGTCCAAAAAGCAGCTAGACAAGGGTCTGTCAGGGGCGACAGACGCGAGAGTGGGGGGGGTGTTGGCAGTAGCCTTGGTACACCAGGACTTACAAGACGTGAAAGTCAAAGAAGGGAGTCAGAGCGAAGGGACAGCACAAGCAAACAGGGCAGTCAAAGAAGATCTGGCAAGTAGGCCAATATTTTTTCAAGACATTAATGCAAATCAAAGAGATGGACATGCAGGGAGGAAGAGCGAGTAGGGAGCTCGAAGATATGTATGGCAGATCACTAGAAGAAATCCCTACAACAATAGTGATTTTTATCACTAACAATCATTGTAAATATCATTTCACATTTTTGTAGCTCCATTTTGTGCAAGCCAAGGAGTCCTTGAGCTTGAGGAGCCTTAGAAGTAGTTGCGTACCAATTTTCGTAATTTTTAGATCTCGTTTGAGCCCCCAAATAAGCCCTGGAACCTAATTTTTAACTAGGCCGGACACTAGGTCTGGACAGGGCCAAAAGCTAGTCAAAAACTATAAAAAGAGCTAGAGAGCTCATTTTTGAGGTTGGATTGTAATTGAAACGAACTTGTAAGAGCATTTTGAAAGTAATCTAAAAGCTCCATTGATTCTCCCTCTTTGTCTTGCCGTGTGTGCGCGTGTGTGTATGTGTGTGCATGCTAGTGTGCTTCTCACTCACGCACTTGTGCCGCCACTTGCTCGAGGTCTTCATACCATCCTCACGTCTTCCCGGATTGACATTAAAGGAGGTGCTACTCATCACTGAGCTACAGTGGTCGACCTTGTAACCATGCCCAAAGGGATAGATAAGATGAGATACATTGTACTTGCCAGAGAGGACTTGACCAACCATGTGGAAGGTCGAGCTCTTCGTACGAAGACTACTTATAATGTATGCAAATTCCTTTTAGAAGAAGTGATCTCGAGATTCGGATACGTTGAGAAAGTGGTTGCGGACAGGGGAGAGTTGGATGCGAGAGAGGCAAAAGAGTTCTTTGATCGTCATGGAATTCAATTGTCTCTCACCACTGCCTATAATCCAGAGGCAAATGGGAAAATCGAGAGAGGTCACCCTTCCATCGTGAAGGCGATCTCTAAGGCTTGCAGCGATGACATCAAGCAGTGGCCTAGGTTTCTTCCATTCGCATTATGGGTTGATAGGATGACTTACACTCGGTCCACAGGATTCATGCCTGCTGAATTGATGTATTGTCAGAAACCAGTCTTCCCCATCCAGACTCAGATAGTGACATGGTTGACGCTCCCATGGAATGATGGTATGACGAGAGAAGAGTTATTATCATTGAGAATAAAGCAGTTAGAACAAGGAAATGAAAAGTTGAAAGAAGCAGTCCAAAAGTTAAAGGAGTCAAGGTTAAAGAATAAGATCTATTTTGACAAAACCCATCGACTCAGACCACGTAGGATTGAGGTAGATGATTGGGTGTTGGTGTACGACGGTACATTCGATACTCAGTACGATGCTAAGAAGAAATTAACTAAACGATGGTTCGGGCCATATGTGGTGACGTCTGTGTTTGAGAATGGTACGTATGCACTTCGTGAGTTAGACAGTACTCCTTTGAGATCTTTGATTGCAGGAAAGAGGATAAAATTATTCAATAAAAGAAATGAAGCGGATTATGAGATTGAGCAAGAACTTCTGGAGGGAACTGATGACACTGAGGCTGATGCTGATGAAGAATGATAGACCATGAAGATTAAAGAAAAGCTGGATCAAAATGAAGAAAAATGACCAGGTGAAACGTTTCTGATTTGAGATGTGTTTTCTTTCTGATAGAGCATATGCATTGCATTGATGTGTGTGATAAAGATATGTATGAGTTTATGAAAATCATGTAGAACGAAGATACCAAATATCTATTATGGGTTTGCACGAAGCATGAGCGACTAGGAATTATATGAATAGGATCAGTTAGTGGACTAGAGACTTTTGGGAGTGAAAGCTTGGGAATGTGATGACATGCTTAGACCGAGTGCATGTATATGCTGATTGATTTGAACACTTAGTGAGTGGGAAACTTTGGATCCTAGTATTTATTTCCTATGAGATCTTACCTCCATATGGATCATAATTCATGAAAAATATTTATACTCATGCCAGCTTATATGTGTGTGCGTGTTGTTAGTGCGCTGCGATGGGCTAGTAGGCGGGTGGAACCACCTTGGTCGGGTGATCAAGGCCACGAGCCGTAGCTAGTTTCGTCGTAGGCCTGACCTATCTGTTGTCATGCGCCTGTATGGGTCGGTAGGCGGGTGGAGTCACTCTGATCGGGTGGTCAGAGCCACGAGCTGACGTCGATTTCATGTAGGGCTGATGTTGTGTATGTCGTGCGCTATGCCGGGTCGGCAGACAGATGGAACGAACTTGGCCGGGCGGACAAGTCCATGAGTCGCGCATCCGATTTTGACATAGGCCGATTTGTGAAAAATAAAAGATAAAAAGAAATGCTGAGCTGAGATGAAGTGGAAAAGAAAAAGAAAAAAAAAAATGAAAAAGAAAAAGAAAAACAAAGAAAGATCTAATGGAGAGCTGGACAAGTAGGAGATAAATAGTGGGAATCAAGGTGTATTTTGTTGGAAACGATGTTCAATTGGGTCAAATTTTGCTAAGCTAACATACCGTGTGTAGCTATGATATGACTCCTTCCTACAAAAAAGCAACGCGGGCGTCGTCGATCAGAGATAACAAGAAGTATAGTGTCTTTTAAGATTCCCTTGTATAGCAGAAGTCGACGAGCGCCATGGTTAAGGCATTGAACTTTCAACCTGCCCACGCGAGTTCAATTCCCCACTCCAGCAGCTACATGCGCGATCAAATAGTTTTAGCTTTTAAAGCAATGGACAGCGAACGCGGACAGCGCCTAATTCGTGAGCGAAAAGACGTCGACGGAGTTGCGTTTTCTTTGATTCGGATCAATTAACGATCGTTGTGCGTTTAGCTTTATTATGGCTTTTGGAGAAGCTTTTGGAGGACAATCAACACTATATAACAAGAGCTCATGCTCATTGTATTCATCCTTCACCTAGGATCAACACAAGCTTTCTAGAGCTTGGACCTCAGTAGAGGTGGTGTTTCTTCTAGCACATGGGGCAGCCATGGTGCTAACTTGAAGCATGTTGAGGAGCAGCTATGGAGTTCTTCTTGGTGATTCTTCTTGGAGAAGATGAAGGGTGTGCTCACACTCTACCTCATGGAGAGGAGGTTATCTCTTGTTCATGGCAAGAAGACTTGGTCATTAGCAGCTTGATGGTGAGGATCGACCATCTACATGGCGTATTTGAAGATCATCTTCTACACGAAGATGTTAGGTTGAAGATTGTCTTCTACAAGAAGATGTCCAGCTACTTCAAAGACATTGGATGGAGTTTAACATAAGATTCACATCTTATGTTAAAGTATTCAGGTACATATTCTCTTTATGCACACAGGTACTACTTGAAGTTTATGGAGGCTGTGGCGTTCATATCAGAAGGAGTCCTATTCGGCATAGGTACAAGGGAATCAGTACTTATATGCTTTATGCATATTTTTATGAGGTGTTTAAGAAGGTGTGTTCACATGAGTTTGAGGATTTCCGTTCACACTGATCCTTCCTCTTTCAGTCACTCATATTCACTCTTCTATAACCTATAAGGTCACACATCTCATACATATTCAGATTACTGCCCATACATCTGAATATGTTTGTTACATTGTACATTCACTCATTCATCTATTTCTCATCACATAGAGTGGTTGAGAGTTTTGCTCCCACATTGTACATTGAACATTGGTATATATGATACTATGAGTAAGCGATGGCTTACATAACACCTTACACATGTCGTCTATTCTTTCTCTATCTTTGTCTCATCATTTGTATGATTAAGTTGTGTTATGTTCATGTTTTGTCAATGTAAGAAGATTGCTGGAATTAATGTTGTACATGACTGGAACTATGGAACCATGGACCTGTGACATGAGCATAAGGGCCTACCTCACTTCCAACATTTGGTATCAGAGCACTAAGGTTTTGGTTTCAAAACTTTAGGTCTTTGGCATCAATGCATTAAGGCTCTCATATTCACAGGTTCCCAAACTTCCAGATTTACAACATTTGATTTGAAAGCATCTTCTAATATTTGACATTTGACATACACACTTAATCTAGATGAGTAGAGATTTGAGAATTAGACATTTCAGTTACATGTGTATTCATCAGTGTGGAGTATGAAGTTGATGATCTGTTAGCAGCCGAATATTTTTGGAAAGAGTATGCAAATACTTTACAAAAGTATTGTTTGAAGACCCAGACTTGATGAAGAGAAGACTACTTCAAATTCAAGGAAGAACAATGGTTTAGAGAAGATGAAGGAATCAGATCAACATCAAATCACAGGTATCAATGTTTCTACTATCAGATTATCATTTGCAGGTCATATCTTAGAAGAGCAGTTATGAAGAGATTTGAAGAAATTCAAGGAATGCTTTTATACACTTTCATCTTTTGAAAGTTAAAGGCTACATCAGGTATCTAGAGTTTTTTTCTAGAGAGTTTTGAGAGATCTCTTTCATGGCAAGAAAGTTCATCTAAGAAGACAAGTGCAGAGATGAGATGAGTTTTTCAGCCAATTTTCTGTTGTAAGTTGGTTGGATATCAAGGTACAAATGTATCTAGAGAGGTATCTCTAGAAGGGTAATTCATCATTCAGACAAAAGATTGGTGAATTTAGTCATTTCAGACATTTGAAGCAGAATTTTGATTCAGAGATATGAGGAGATGATAAAACATGTTTAACTTCCATTTATATACCATGTTTGTTTTATCTCTTACTCTTAGCATTAGAGGAAGAGAAAAGTTCATTCGAAGAAGTCAAGAGTGTTTGCTACTTCAAGATGAAGAGAACAAAAGGTATGGAAGAGAAGTTTGAAGATGTTGACATCATCAAGTGGAAGAAAGATGCAGAAGAAGAAAGGCCATCATTTCCAAAAGAAAAGTAAGGCTTCCTTTTCTCATATATTTTCCGTATACTTTTCCTATTTTATCCTCTACATCCAAAGACAAGTCTACAAGAACATCTTGTTTAAAGAAGAAGCAGTTTCTTGTTTTGCATTACACTTGGTCATGATTTAGTAGATTTGACAAAGAATTGCATTGAGAGAAAGAAAAGCAACAGATATATGTTTTAAGTCATATATGTATGAGTTATGTTTTAGTTGAAGCTTTTAAGCAGGCAGCTTATATGTTCCCTCAAAAGAATTCTTAGAGTGTCAATACAGAGCTACTTGGTATATGACAAGTTGCAGAGAAGTATATTTCTTCTTTATCTAAACTCTTAAGGTAAAAGAGTTTTTTGTAGCAGATGTTGAAGACTTGCGTTGAGGTTTTATGTTTGGAAAAGGTTACCTCATATTCAGTATTTTCAGAAAACTTCAAAAAATTCAGATTTGCTGATGTACAAGTCATTTGAAGAATCTACTTTCTATGATTGTCTAGATTTTTGGATACATGTTTGTATTCAAAAAGGTGTTCCATTAGATCCTATCACTTGATTGAGAAGTGGAGTTAGCCAAAACAAAGTCAAGCAGGTATTGTCACATTTCACCCGGGTAAAATATGAAAGTTATGAAGTATCAACTTGCAGCTTTTGGAGTTCTCAAGGTGAGAAGTTTGTCCACTTATGTTTCAAGTAGGAATTGCAGATTCCTTGAAGGATTTGTTTGAAGAAAGTTTTTACAACTTTTTGAGAAGCATGGACACTTGGAGACATTCAGGAAGTAAATCAAACATTCAATCATGAAGGTTTGATGACAGCAGATTCTACACAGGAGAGATCATTGATCTCGTATGATCTTATATGATCTTGAGTATTTATGATTCAGTTGTCTATCCTTTGTTTGTGAAGATTCTTAACATTGGAAGAAGTAAGTCAAAGATTCAGGTTCTATCAGATTTGTCTTGCATAGAGATAGAAGAAGATACTTGTTATGTTACAGAAGGTTATGAATCCTAAAAAGCTTTCAGCAAGGTTTTATTATGTTAGGTTCAGCTAACCTTATTCTAGATTTTGGAAAGCTGAAGAATGACATGGAAAGCTATTGGCATGTGCACAATGCTAATAAAAAGGGTTTAGAGATTTTGTTTCAGATACAGGTATTGATCACTAAACATCAGATTTATGAAGGAAGACGTTCCACATTTCATAAAGTCTGATATATTTGAAGAATACTGGATACTAGTGTTAAGTCATCCAGGGGGGTGATGAAACATGAAGACTTATTTTCAAGCCATATGTAAAAGAATGCAGAGTCATACCTACAGGTATTCCTATTTCAGGTATTCCTATATTTCCTTTGTCAGGTTCTCTTTATGTCCTAGCTTTGAAAGAAGAAGGAAGAAGAAGAATGTTTGGAGAAAGTTCCTGTTAGGATGTTCCTGTTCAGGAGAAGGTTCCAGAGTTCTATTGAAGAGAAGCTTGATATTTCAGAAAGGTATATTTCAGACGTGCGCACATATATGTTTATACCAAGTTCTGAAGGAAAGAGGTATGAAGGATTTAAAGGATGAAGACATGATGACATCATAGATTTTTTTTTACTCATATTGAGTTGAGTACAGTCAGAGATGAACCAGCAGTGTTCATAATACACTACGTTGTGAGTTGACAGTCACAGGTTCCAGGATTCAGTTCTTGATTTTTAGTGTATTTACATGACACAGCAAAAGTACGTTGAGAAATCCTTTTGGAAGGTAAATGCAAATATGTGGATCCCAGTGTATGTTTTCAGGTTTTTGAAGATAGGAGATAGCAGGTTCAGAGATAGTTCATGCTATATTTTTGTAAAGCAGTGATTGCTTGATGTGTACACTATTGGATATCTAGTTTGCATATTTTCTCAAGTATTATGGTTCATATTCAGCAAGTTCAGGTTTTTTGAAGGAAAGTCAAATTCAGTTTTGAAGGTCAGTTCTGAAGTGCGAGAGTACAAGCTTGAAGCTTGTGATAGTTTGCAGCTTATGAAGTTTGCAAATCCAGTGCAGATTGAACCAATATGACATTGCAGGGGGGATTGTTGGAAACAATGTTCAATTGGGTCAAATTTTGCTAAGCTAACATACTATGTGTAGCTATGATATGACTCCTTCCTACAAAAAAGCAACGCGGGCGTCGTCGATCAGAGATAACAAGAAGTATAGTGTCTTTTAAGATTCCCTTGTATAGCAGAAGTCGACGAGCGCCATGGTTAAGGCATTGAACTTTCAACCTGCCCATGCGGGTTCAATTCCCCACTCCAGCAGCTACGTGCGCGATCAAATAGTTTTAGCTTTTAAAGCAATGGACAGTGAACGCGGACAGCGCCTAATTCGTGAGCGAAAAGACGTCGATGGAGTTGCGTTTTCTTTGATTCGGATCAATTAACGATCGTTGTGCGTTTAGCTTTATTATGGCTTTTGGAGAAGTTTTTGGAGGACAATCAACACTATATAACAAGAGCTCATGCTCATTGTATTCATCCTTCACCTAGGATCAACACAAGCTTTCTAGAGCTTGGACCTCAGTAGAGGTGGTGTTTCTTCTAGCACATGGGGCAGCCATGGTGCTAACTTGAAGCATGTTGAGGAGCAGCTATGGAGTTCTTCTTGGTCACATTCTTCTTGGAGAAGATGAAGGGTGTGCTCACACTCTACCTCATGGAGAGGAGGTTATCTCTTGTTCATGGCAAGAAGACTTGGTCATTAGCAGCTTGATGGTGAGGATCGACCATCTACATGGCGTATTTGAAGATCATCTTCTACACGAAGATGTTAGGTTGAAGATTGTCTTCTACAAGAAGATGTCCAGCTACTTCAAAGACATTGGATGGAGTTTAACATAAGATTCACATCTTATGTTAAAGTATTCAGGTACATATTCTCTTTATGCACACAGGTACTACTTGAAGTTTATGGAGGCTGTGGCGTTCATATCAGAAGGAGTCCTATTCGGCATAGGTACAAGGGAATCAGTACTTATATGCTTTATGCATATTTTTATGAGGTGTTTAAGAAGGTGTGTTCACATGAGTTTGAGGATTTCCGTTCACACTGATCCTTCCTCTTTCAGTCACTCATATTCACTCTTCTATAACCTATAAGGTCACACATCTCATACATATTCAGATTACTGCCCATACATCTGAATATGTTTGTTACATTGTACATTCACTCATTCATCTATTTCTCATCACATAGAGTGGTTGAGAGTTTTGCTCCCACATTGTACATTGAACATTGGTATATATGATACTATGAGTAAGCGATGGCTTACATAACACCTTACACATGTCGTCTATTCTTTCTCTATCTTTGTCTCATCATTTGTATGATTAAGTTGTGTTATGTTCATGTTTTGTCAATGTAAGAAGATTGTTGGAATTAATGTTGTACATGACTGGAACTATGGAACCATGGACCTGTGACATGAGCCTAAGGGCCTACCTCACTTCCAACATATTCTACAAACTGAGTTAGTAGAAACTTATGTATATGCTAGTACTTAGAATGAGCAGTTGGATCTGAACCAGTTGAACGAACAAAAGATCTATAAAGCCGACGATTTATTCATGTGATTACTTGTCAGATTGCAGACGCAGAAACAAGGTATGAAATTTGTGAAGCTTGAATCTACTTAAACTCATACTAATCTTTATAAAAATTGCATGACTGCATGAGATCATGATTTGAGTTTTGAAAAGGAAAAACATAAAAAGTGTATTTCAAAAGAACCATGATGCTCTTCTGTTGGATCTTGCAGGTTGGCCCATCGGGACGATGTGCAGGTTTAGTGGGGGCGAATGTCGGGATGAAATCCCGCAGGGAGTGTGCATTGTTTTTTTTCAAAAGTTCATAAATTTATGAGTTTTGTGTGATATTTTGAGTGAAGAAGGGGTATATTTTATGCAAATTTTGGCCGAATTAATTGATTGTACGATGCATAAACAAGTTTGAGATGTGTGTGAGACACGTGTATATAAACAACAGACTTTAGACCCATAAAAACCTAGGTTTGACCCTTCAAAACCCCTGAAAACCTGAACTTACCCCCCTGAAAATGCGAGTTTACCCCCTGAAAATCGGACTTGAACCCTTGGAAACCCTTGGCGTTTAGGTCCAAACTATAAATAAACCCTTGAATTGATGAGCTTGAGTTGATTGTGAGCAAACCTCTAATTTTCTCGATAAAAAATCCTAGGTTGGACCCCTGGAATTTACGTTTATCCTAGGTCAAACCCTTAAGATTAACTAATTAATGTACATACAGTGTGAAACCAAAACCATAATCTAGGAGGAAAATTAAAAAGATGCCAAAAATAGAAAGTTTCATTGAGGAGGTTAGAATGTTCTAGAAGGAAGTCCTAGGGGTGCCTATAAATAAGTGGAGATTCATTTGTTTCTTTCCCACCCCGTGGATCTCCTGTGTGGAACTTCTTTCCAGGTTACTGCGTGATCATAGATTATTGTGAATTTTGAAGTAAAGAGCTACAAAGTGAGGACTTGAAGAAAAGCTTGGATCGAAGAAAAGTGAAGAAAAGATTAAATCACAAAGACAAGAAGACAAAGATCGAGGGTGACTTCCTACACTGTAGTGGGAGGCCTACATCATATCCAGCCGATCCGCACTGTAGCGGCGGCATTTATTTGCATTTATCTATTCCGCACTGTAGCGGATTTTTGTATCGCGGACCCGCACTGTAGCGGGCATCACTGTATCATTCAGATTTTATTGTATCATCCAGTTTGTATACACACTGACCCAGTGATTTCGAGAATCAGTGCTGTATCTGATTTGTCTCTTTCCCGATGCCTATGGTCGTGTACGCACGCACGTCTCGACACTTCCGAGGGGCAAGGGGCCCACACGTACGAGGATCACGCACGCTCCGGAGAGCACAGGCAAGGCGCCTAGCGCGCAGACGCCGCTCGCAGGACAGCGAGAACGGCGCACCAGAGCGGGGCCTGATCCAACCCCCACGCACCGGCTTCCCGCCACGACCTCCTTCTTCCCGACATCGTATCCAAAAAGGGAAGTGGAAAGGGATCAGGCACTATCAGCACATTTAACTTTTGGTAATCTACACAGATATGCAACTGCTTGTTTTTCTTTGGGACAATGACAATAGGCAAAATCCATTCCGCATGCTCAATGGGGATAATGAAGACTACTTTCAACAAGCGATCCAATTCAGCTTTCACTTGAGCAACATAGTTGGGATTCATTCGATAACTATGCTCTTTAATTGGACATGCATCCGGTTTCAGCATCACACAGTGTTGATAGATGCGAGGGTCCAACCCTTTCATATCGTGATAGTCCCACGTAAATACATCTTGAAACTCTTTCAACAACTATAGTAAATCATTTTGACAAGTTTCCGATAGCCCCGCCTTAAGCTTGACTGGTCACGGAGTAGCCTCATCTCCCAAATTACAAGTGATTAGCTGATCTTTCGATACATAAAACTATCGAGGCATGGAGATATCCTCAGATGACTGGAATAATTGGTGTATATTTGTAGCATTCAAGACTTGATCTGGAACTAGGTCCACTCCTTCGGTAAGCGAAACTACAATACAAACGACTAGATTCCAATTATCTGCAATCGCTTGTAAATCGACTGTACCCAAAGCTAGCAAATCCTGGTTAGCATTGAGGAAAGCTTCTTCATCATCATCTGAAAGTCCATCAAGCATGTGCACGGGTTCGGCCACATACGGTCGAGCATGAAGATCGCAAGGCTTCATCTCATCCAAGGGTACCACATATTTTCGATGATTGCTTTTGAAAATAAGTTCATGTGCAGACCAATCTTGTAACACTTTCGCTTGTTTCAGCTAGGGCCTCCCAAATAGTAAGTTGTAATCCAAACTGGCTTTAGGTAATTCCAAAACAACAGAAGTCATTTTGAACACCGCTCCTTGAAGAGTAGTGGGTATATCACGCACCAAACCCACTAGATGTACTCTATATTGATCCGCCATTCTCACCAAAAGCTGAATAGGTTCAATCTGAGTCCAACCTAATTTTTTACAAAGTCCATCTGTAGCAATATTCGCACCAGAGCCTCCCTCAATTAACACTTGAGTAATTTTGTGGTTTTTATACCATACCGTAATTAAAGGAACAACATGGTCCACCGTAGAATCAATTTCCAGACTAATGGTTGTCGTTGCAGGTGTACATGAAGATCTTGGACTCATTTGATGCTAGAATTGTTGTCATACGCCTGGAACCCAGGCTAACAGTTGCCCCAACGACATCATAATAGATGCTTTCGATAAACTATTCCACATAGAGTCAAGATTCGACATACCAGATACCAAGTTCGGTGGGTTCTCCGACAACACTTTGAACGGATTCGTATCTTCCGGTGGTATATTCGATACTATTTGTTGGACCATGGGTACCAGATCGGGGAAGATAGTTGGTTCTTGACTAGCCCACGTACAAGCTTTGGTAAAAATTCTCTGTTGTTCTCAAATGCCTAGATAAAAAATCTCAACAGCTGGTTGTAACTTCTTGCCGGGCCGTTTGAATTGTTGTTGCTTGGGTATCCACTACTGAAATATATACCATATTTGCCATTGGATGTTGACGTTATTTTCTTCCTTTATCATACTCCGATGCATCTTTGCAATATCTTTGGATATGTCCAATCTCGCCACAAAAATGGCATCTTGGTGGTGCAAGAGATATACCTTCACTGATTGGCCCAAGTTCCATCAGGTTTGTCCAAAATTGTTTGTTCATCGTCCCCTATAGGTTTTGTAACTTTGCTAAGAAGTATTTCTCAGATGCGATGGTACATAGTGGGTAGCTTGTTGTCCCTGCTCCTATATTATGGCATTTACAGTTGGTCTAGTCTGCAGTTTGGCATTATATGGACACGTTTCGATGGAATGACTCGCCATATTAAAAGTAGCACAGTGCATTTGATTTAATGCACATGTAGAAGTAGTGTGTCTCCGGTTCTTACATTTAGTGCAAAACACATGTTTCAATGGTTCCTTGCTCATGCTCTTTGATGCGTTCAACCAATCCAGATCTTCAGTAAAACTGCCAACTTTATGCTCCAATTACAATGCCATGGCTATTATCGCATCCAAGGTCATGTCACCCACACATCGTATAATCATAACTTGTTTGAGCTAATGGTTTAATCCATTAATGAACCACTGAGTAATCACGTCATCTGGTAGGTTAGCATGCACCGGCGATAGTTGCCATAGATGAGTACAGAAAAAAGTTGCATACTCTTGCACATTCTGATGTGGTTTCTATCTATTGTTTTGCAAATAGTCAAAGATCTCAACCACATTTTTCTTTGATAAAAAATGTTGTAAGAAGGCATCCTTAACATCCTCATATTGATCGAAATGATTAATATCATATTCGGTTAAACCACCAGGCAGCCTCATTTACTAGAGTAGATTGGAATACTATAGCCTTATATGCTGGATCTGCTGGATAGTTGAGTACCGCATAATTGATTTCAAAATTACGCATATGAGCATCAGGATCATCATCGAGAAATCCTCCAAATTTTGTATATGTAACTCCCGCAGGTACCAATCATGGGCGTATGATCTGCTGCTACTGTTGTTGTTGCTATTGTTGTTGTTGTTGCTGTTGTTGCTATTGTGAACCACTCATGTTGGTTAAATCAAGAGGAAGTATCACTACCAAATGACTTGAACAAGTTAATCCTAGTTGTTGTTGTGTCGTCTCGCCACCTTGCAAGTTCTCCGATAATCTGCTATCATTAAGTCGATCACACAAGCCTACACCCAACAACCATAGTTGGCTTCTGAGGTAAACTTTTCACCAGAACTTTCATCCAACAACACACTAATTTCTTCGAATCAAAACCCGAAGTAGAGGTGTCACCTAAATTCAACAAGCCAGTCCTGGAATTTTCCAAACTATGACCGAAATTCATCAAACTACCACTGGAATTCTCCAGACTGTCACCAGAATTCAACAAGCTTCTATCGAAACCAGCGATTACTTCCCCAACCGTGTTTTTTGGGGTTGGTTGCACTTCTGGTATATCATGTAGTCCTTCTACAAGAAAATATTGAGATGGCAGTCCACCAGCCCATATCTCTCGCTTTCCTTCCAATGATTGCCCATCATCACAACCACCAGGAGGCATTCTCAACATGCTAAGAACTTTCTAGGGATGCTAATCCCTTCCGTACTTCATGTAAGATTCTCCGGAACATGTTACAGGCATATATCATAGGATTCTTTCTCAAACCCTAATCTGCTCACAGACGGGCTACTCCATGCCCCATGTCCAGCGCTAGTGTTAATTGGTTTTCTTATTGAGGTAGTTATAACTTACTTTCCAACTATGCGTGGGTTCTTGGGATGGTCAGGGGTCAATAATACAGAGGCCCTTTATATATTTTCCCATTCACTTCACTACTATAGTAGTCTCTTTTACTTTTCTGACAACTCCAACAAACTTGACTACTAATTTCCAGTTCATAATAACATATAACAATCACCACACCTGAATACGCAGAGACTTAATACCTGCTAATTTATCATCACCATTATACTTGCAATTCACCAATGACTCAACGAACATTAACACAATATCACGGTTATTCAATACCGAACAACGATAAAAGAGACGATACAACAATGTAGATAACTGCACCAGAATCAACCTCCAAACACATCGCCCAGACGCACACTCCGAGGACGCCTCTGTCGCTCTCTTCCAATCACCTCTTCTATTATCAAGAAAGGGTTACAAGGATTGCACGACATCCTTTCGATGCGCGTCTGTTCCTAATTACATTTTCTTCTAAATAAAATGACATTCCTTTCTGGTGGCCTAAGAGCTATTAGCTCTCCGGGATGGAGAGCCCATTAGGTGGTAGGCAAGTGTTGATCCCATCTATGTTATATGGGTCAAAGTCAACATGGTCAAATTCAACATGGTCAAAGTCAACTAGTCAAAATCAAAGTGGTCAAAGTCAACATAGTCAAGGTCAAAGTCAAGATGGTCAGGGTCAAAGCGTTCAAAGTTCAGTTGTCGAGGTGCACAAGTAGTGTACAATCAATTGTTTACAAAGGTTGTGTTTTGCAGAAAGTGGATGCAGGTTAAAATTGTCTTTTTATAATTTTTGTAAGGTTCAAAGTGTTTTTTAAAGTGTTTGGAAGGTTCAGGTGAACTCTCCCTTATGTACACATATTAAAGAATTGAAGGCAAAAGTGAAGGTATGTGAAGCAAAAGCGTACGCAAAAGTGAAAGTATGGCCCCCCAGCTAAAAGTTTTGTGTTGTCCTAAAGTCCTTACAAGACAAAACTGGGATTCGTTGGCAATACCCATTTAGAGACAATCTTGGGACATAAAAGTGAGCACCAAGATACTCTATTAGTTAGGCGGTACGTGAACCGACATTCAACTCAAGGCATGCATTATTCTTGGTTAGACAAGCAAGGTGAGCATAGTCTACACTAGGAAAGAGAATAGCAAGAGACATACAGTGAGTGTGCGATGCAGAGAAGCAAGTGTAGAGTGTGCAAGAAGTGCGTCTTACGTGTGTGCAGAGGAGTACTAAGCAATGCAATCAAAGGTCACAAGGTCCCATTGAAGTTGTGTGTACGTCAACAGAAGGTTTTCATCTCTCCCGCTATTGGAAGCTTGAGTGCAAGGTGCGCACAAGTACAAGCTCTTGGAGAAGGTGGAGGTCTGGTGCAGAGAAGGTCGGAGACAGCAAGAAGCTTGGGTATTTTGTAACTTTGTTGATTGTGCACTCTTTGGGATTTCGCACAGACAATATTTGGATTATGATGTACATCATTATTGTACTTCTCTCTCTTTATAATCAATTTACAAAATTTTTCGGTGTCTATGTCCTTCTTCTTACCCTTCTTCTTCTCCTACAAACACTCAAGTCCCTTTCTACACAAGAATCCCCCAACAGAGGTGTACGTATGCACTCCCTCGATTGATCTTTGAACTCAAAACACTTCATACATTGAAACGATAATATGTTAGTGATCAGAGCAGATGCAACATGGTAGTTTCATTCAAGAAATGTCACCGATGGTGGGCCTCATTATGCAATGCTCGAATAAGGAGAAAGCCTTTCGAAAAATGGATGTGAAAGATGTGTAATGACCTTCTACGATAATTATAAAATGATCTTTATCTTGACATAGAAAAAGAACTAAGAGTCCCAAAAGTTATCCCCTAGTCTGCTTGCCAATCAATCATCTTACTAATCGAAGGCAAGAATTTCACAATAAATTGGACCCCCCTCAAAGGCATGACACATTTATAATCTCTATCTCTCTCATGCTTGCATCCATTTCTATATGTTGTCTTGCACACGTTTCTCACCATTATTTTGTCGCTTTTCATAAAAAAAAAAAAATGCTGAGAAGAAACTCGATCCGTGCCAACCTTTCAAAAGGAGGTTCATAAAAAAAAAGGAGCACTCAGCAGATAGTCAGAAGATTGGTCTAATTTGGTCAAAATGGTCAAGATTTACACTCATTATTTTAGTTTTGACTAGTGTTAGATAATTTCAACCATGGTCAAACCAAGAGTAGACTTTGCCAAAATTGGCAAAAACGATCAAAATTGGTCAAAACCATACTTGAAAAGTACATGTCAAGGGCTATACAATGATAAATCATATTAAAATTCTGCAGATGTTTTGAGGGTTCAAAATTAACAACCTAATTTTTCTTTTCATATGTGCTTTTCTTTTCATATCTCCGTTTGCTTTTCATATGTGCTTCTGCTTTTCATACGTGATTTTGCTTTTCATATGTGCTTCTGTTTTTCATACTTAATTTGTTGTGGACAAGCATGGATGTACGGAGGCTATATAAAGAAAAGACTATGACGCAACCAAATCACTCAATTTTTAGAGTTAGACATGGGCTAGGCTCAAGTGGAGGTCTTCTTCAACCTTGTGGAGGAGTGGAGCTAGGGTTTCAACTACTTCCAAGGATGAGCAATGGCGAGAATTTATGATTTTTCTTCGACAACAAGGATGGAGATCAATGTGAAGTTACGAAGATATACTACAGAATGATGCAATTATATGAAATCCTGATGTTTCTTTGTAACATTCATATGCTTCATATTTTGGAATGTATTAAATAACTACACTCCCAAGTGAGAATAGAAAGCCACTAGTAGATCTTCTATCCGGAATGCTACCAGCCCAATCTGCATCCATGTATCCATGAACTTGCAAATCTACACCAGCTTCATAAAACAATGCATAATCCAAAGTAGCACTAATATAATGTAGAGTGCACCTTAGAGCATCTAAATGTGGCTTCTTGGGAACCTACATAAATTGACTTTCAAGTCCAACAGTGTAGCTTATATCATGCCTTATAATTGTGAGGTATATCAAACTTCCCACAATTTTCCTGTACATAGTAGC